>OY757913.1:51791464-52078964 GCA_963585895.1 Sepioteuthis lessoniana
GTTGAAATTGCAGGAGTTCCATAATATGTCCCGGCATCTACAGTCATGTGAGTAACAAGCCTTCTTCAACACAGCAAACAACATATATATAAAAAGAACAATGGAATTATATATATATATATATATATATATATATATATATATATATATATATATATATATGTGTAAAATATCCAGTCAGAGTCCACATTTTCTGTTCTGCAACCTCAAGTCTAAGATGTAAAAAATCATCTGACGAGACGGAGAGTATAATAATATTCTCCGGCGAAATAAATTTATAATGACAACTTACCAGGTTTGAGTTTCCTTCTAATTGCACTATATATATATATATATAATAGGGATTATATATACATATATATATATATATATATATATATATAATTGGAAATGTACTTACATATACACTACCTGTTAAATGTATTTGGCCTTCCTCAAAAAGTTTTATTTCTCATCCTAAAAGTGTTATTTTTAATGAAACAAGTTTCACAATGTTCTTATTCATTATCACTGCTTCATAGATTTTCGGCATTCTTTCCATCAAAGAATGGAGGTAGACTGAATATAGTTCCGCCCAGCTTTCCTGCAAGAGTTGCCAGAGGTGAGCCCCACCTGTCAGTTGTTTAGCTCTGATTTTTTGGTCAAGTTCACCCACACTAATTCAATGGGATTTAAATCCGCTGATTGTGCCGGCCAAGACATTAGTTGAAGGATGTATTGTTCTTCTTTGCTTTTAATGTACATCTGACAGAGTTTACTATTATACTTCGGGTCACTATCTTGCATGAGTACAAATTCTTGACTCACAAGACGCGTTCTAGATGGGTTCACGTGATGCTGCAGTATGCTGTGATAGCTGGCCTGATTCAATTTGTTCTTCACCTGGTGCAAATTCCCGACTTTGCAATTTGCAAAAACCTCCACACTATAACAAAGCCTCTTCCATGCTTTACGGTTGGTGTGATATAAGAGATTGCAGCTTTTTCAACAACTCTTCGCTGCACATAAAACCTCTAATTTGGATCAAAGATTTCAAACTTTCATTCGTCAGTCCAAAGGACTTTATTCTATTTCTCTATTGTCCAGTTTTGTGCGCCTCTGTCCACTGGAGCCTTTTGATATTGTTTTGCTTTCTCAACAGTGATTTCTTGACAGCAATTCTGTCACATAGGACAGCTTCACAGAGTCTTCACTTCACAGTGGATGTAGACACATTTTTTTCACGACATTGATTCAGTTGTGCAGTTATGTTTGAAGCAGTCAGCAAGCTGCTGACTCTGATTAAATTATCCTATGCTCTTGTTGCTTTTGGTATACAAGCCCAAATTTGGTCTTGTTTTGTCCCGTTTCTTGATGTCTCCGAACAGTATAATCATGTTTAAATCAATTTTTCAAACGATATCTGGTTATACTAAGGCCGAAGTTACTGAAGAAGACTGGTATTTTGTAAAATAAATAAAAATATTGTGGTGCTTAACTTGTTTTAGGGGGACTAAATGCTTTTGACTGGTAGTGCATATATATATAATTGGGAATATATATATATATATATATATATATATATATATATATATATATAATTGGAATTATGTATGTGTATATAAATGGGATTATATATATATATATATATATTCAAATCATGTTTAGATATATAAGTAAAGAAAGGTTGGCAACCTTAGTCGAGGGTGACCCGAAGGGTCTCTTTTCAATAGCTACAACACCGAGGTATAGGGGAGAGCGTTACTCCATTCCCTAGATTGCTTCACTTTACCCTTGATCTTTACCTTGTAATGCTGAGTGTTAAGCAAGGCGGCATCAAGTACCATTTTTGAGTCTTTGATATGACTCGACCTAGAATTGAACCTCAGTCTTCCGGACCATTTGGGAACACTCTACTCATTAGACCAATGGCCTCTAATGATCAATATATAACCCTAATTATCATATTAGAATTATATATATATATATATATAATTCTAATATAATACTCATATATAATACTCTTCAAAGAAGATGAGTAGGAAATTTTTCTATTTGAGAACAAATACGAGGATTCTTATAAATTAGAGATATAGGAGCCTAACTCCACAAATTAAGTGGAGATTTATCAAGAAATCTTCTAATCTATGAAGCTTCAACTACAGATGAAACTTTTGTCTAGAGGAAAAAATAAGTATTATTAGATACAAATTTACAAGCTAACTATTGAATAAATGTAATGAATTCATATTTAAATGACACCAAAAAGAATAAATTCAAACCCATACGAAAAAGGTAAATAATAGAAAATTTAATAGTGATAACAATAGTAAAAGTAAGTAAGTTGGCAACCATAGTCGAGGGCAACCAGAAGACTCCCTTTTCAATAGTTACTACACTGAGGTGTAGGGGAGGGCGCTACTCTGGATTGCTCCACTTTAACCTTGATACGTACCTTATATTGCTGAGTATTAAGCAAGTAGGTATCAAGTACCATTTTAAAAGTCTTTGGTATGACGCGACCTGGGATCAAAACCAGATCTCCCGGACCTCAGTATTACGATAGATATTTTTGATAAGTTGATAAATAATAATTAATATAATAATATTTATGATAACCTCTGAAGGTTTGTGAGACTTGTTAAATTTTTTAGATATATAAGGATACATGAAACTAGACAATGACATTATATCCAGATTTGTCACTAACTTCAAGTCCATATCTCTGCATATATATATATATATATATATATATATATATATATATATATATTTAACGTGTCTGCTGAAAGAATATTTCTATAATTTAAATTTCTTTCTTTCCATTGTGTGATGGTTATCTTAAGAGGTTGGTTTCTCTTATGGTGAGGCCACCTGAAATAAATTTATAATAGCCAATAGACAGTTGGTTGAATTTTTTCAATTGTATGGATATTTGTTCGGTAAGAAATTTATCATCACACATTGAGCACTCATGGATATTTAAAAGATCATCTTATTATACTCATATAAAATCATTCCTAACTCATCATCTTTGGATATTATATATATATATATGTGTGTGTGTGTATGTGTATGTAAACACATATATCTATAAATATATATGTACATACTTATGTATATACATATACCAATATATGTACTTATACATACGTATTTAAATATATATGTACATATATATACATATGTATACTTGTAAATATATATATATATATATATATATATGTATGTATAAACATACATATTCATACCTACATATATACATTCATATATACACATATATATGCATACTTATATATACATACATTAAAATATATATATGTACACATATGTATAATCATAAAATATACATATATATACGTATGCATACATACATATACATGTATTTACACATATATATATTTATATATATTCATATATGTGTGTATTTACATATATATATATATATATATATATATATATATATATATATATATATTCATGTGTGTATATATATATATCAGGGGCGGAGACGGGACTAGTGCTACTCGTGCCCGGCACGACCAATAACTCGGTCAATGTTATTCAAAATGGATTAAAAATCATCCATTAATTTCAAGCAAACATATTTAGTCTGATCTCAATTAAATTACGTATCTATTCATGTTTCGATAACTAAGTAGCCAAAAGTTCATAACTATATCTGGGAATAATACAACGATGCTGTTTTGAACGGATGGTCTTCGTCCGGCCACCGTCAGATTCATTGAACATCCCATAAAATCGGCTATAATGTTGAACGCGCTATTCGTGCCAGGCACTAGACCCTTATAATAACAGTAATGTTAGAGAAATACGCTTTTGGCTGCAAGAGCAACCCTAACTCCGTGCTCAAAAATTTTAGCACGTTGTGCCTGCTGATAGATTTCTTGGGAAGAGGGAGAGAGAGAGAAAGAGAAAGAGATATAGTGGATAGCAGATTAGAGCCGTCGCCGACGTCATCATCGATCGCTATGGTAAATGTTGGTTAAACGGCGTGTTTTAATTCGTTTTTTCACTAACAGATGTCTATTTCTTTAATGAATGTTGCATATATTACATTCTGTAACTAAAATTTGTTTATTTGAATACATTTTCAACAAATAATCTTTATTTTAAGCGAAATTGAAACTACTAGCTGTGTCTGTGTATATTGTCATCAGTTTCTTTATTCTAATAAACATATTTTTCTCGTCATAGTAATGAACATCTTCTCTTTTCTTCTATACTTTTGAAAGGAAAAAAATTATCTTATCTACTGTATTAACAAGACTACAAATTATATAGTACCTTCATTGTTTACAAAAAAAACACCATGCAAAGTACGTTTGTCAATCTGTGCTATACAATGGAGAATCACGCAGTAGCAACTATGATGACTTACTTTGGGTCCACGGACCACGGGTTGGGAACTGAAGTTGACAGAGGGCGGGGGGGGTACGAGTAGCAAAAATAGGCTAGAGTCGCCACTGATATATATATATATATAAAGTAAAGTTAGCGACCGTAGTTTAAAGCCAGTTGAAGGCTCCTTTTTCATTAGTTGCTACACCGAGGTGTAGGGGAGGGCGCTAATTCTTCTACTGGGTTGCTCCACTTTACCCTTGATCTGTACACCATAGTTCTGAGTGTTAAGCAAGGCGGCATCAAGTAGCATTTTTTTGAGTCTTTGGTATATTATATGTACATATATATATAAATATATATTTACATATAATTGGGTATATATATATATATATAATTATGCACACACACACACACACACATATATATATATGAGTATAAAGAGGTTTGAATAAAAAAAAAATCGAATCTTAGTTGTTTTGGAGTTTTTGTTTATTTTTTCATTCAAGAGTTCTTATGTTTTTTTGATGTTACGATCTTTAAATGTGTTGATTTCTCAAAAGGAGCTATTTGTATTATACCGAGTACTTTCGGTTTTTGACACACACACACACACATATATATATAATTGTGATTCTATACAGAAATACGAAGTGATTTGTATTTTCTTAATTTATTAATTTTGTTCTAAACGGAGCGCGCCGCCCATAGTAGCCCCGCCGCGCACGCAACCGCGCCAAAGACGCGGAAACGGAACGCGAACGGAAGAACATACATTGGTCTCAGTCTAATATGTTGCGCCGCGACCTGGAACGATCGATGCGGGTGTCGACGCGCAGGAAGGCGCAACAACGACGATGCGCCGACCGATTACGATTATATATACATGTTTGTATGTTGTGATTATATATATATATATATATTACATTGAGCTCTTTACCAGGAATATTTAAATTTAATAATCTTTTTTTAATATTCTGTCTTGATTGGAATTATTGCCTATTCCGGATTGAATAATATTATATATATATATATATATATATATATATAATTTGGATTATATATATATATATATATATATATATATATATATATATATATATATAATTTGGATTATATATATACATATATATATAATTTGGATTATATATATATATATATATAATTTGGATTATATATATATATATAATTTGGATTATATATATATATATATAATTTGGATTATATATATATATATATATAATTTGGATTATATATATATATATATATATATAATTTGGATTATATATATATATATATATAATTTGGATTATATATATATATATATATATATATATAATTTGGATTATATATATATATATATATATATATATATATATAATTTGGATTATATATATATATATATATATATATATATATATATATATAATTTGGATTATATATATAAATATAATTTGGATTATATATATATATATATATATATATAAATAAGGGACAATTAAATTTCACTTGAGCTTTTTTTTCCGTTAAAAAGAATCAAGTTATTTAAAGTTAATATTTAACATTAGGTTTTAGTTTTTTTTTAAGTTAGTAGCATCATAATTTAACATTATAAAAGACATTTGTTAATGAACGAATAGTGAAAATTTTATTAAAATTAAATAATTCCCTGATTTTGTCGATTTCTTTTCAATCTGGGTTTGAGATTTGTTACAGAACAAAGATCCATTGCGGTCATGTTGTTATTACACACACACACACACACACACATATATATATATATATATATATATATATGGTTTCGGCAATCAAGTCAAATTCTCAGACGAGATTGCTTCGATTTGTCGTAATGCATTTGAGAAAGGAATGAGTCCATTTCTTTTCCCGCTTGCTACAAGTTAACAGTAGGGCTGATTGGCCTCTTTAGTTTTGCTACGGTAACCTATGTAGAAAACGAAAAAAATGAATTCGAACTGCTGAAAAATTGATCTTGTGTAACATCCTGCCGTATTGAAGGTTGGATATATATATATACACGGGATGGGGGCACTCCGAAAGTAATGCTTCCGATTTAAACCCATAGAATCTAAAATATATATAAAGAGATCAAGAGTACCTTACGTGGTGTAATGTTTATCGAACTAGATTAGTTGACCATTGTAAGTGTGCTTGATTCTCCATGGGTGCTCCATAACCCTGGCCTTGAGCTACTACTAAGTTTAGCCTAGCAAATAAATATATTTTGGAAGTACACTAACGTTGGATAGATCTAATATTCAGCTACAAAAATATTTTTCTACGTAGTTTGCCTGATGGTTCTTGTGAGAGCATGAAGGTGTCGATGCTCTTTAAAGTTTGGTGACCCACGCTTTACTGCATACGTCTTGCAAACAGGAGATTTTCTCAATTAATTAGCAATGAGGGTGACCTGTGTAGTGTTATTCTAACAAGGCTGAACAGAGAGAGAGAGAAAGAGAGAGAATAGAGAGGGAGGGTTAAACATATTCAAGGGCCTCACTGCGTTAGTGTCATAAATAAGCGCCATATTCTTTAACGATTTCAACTGCGCCGAATCTTGCCTCTATAGTTTTAGAAAAGAGCAAATAATATCTCTCAATTTTCTTAAAAAACAGAATGTCTCATGCTTTGAGGAAACACCTCATTTCCGTTGTGGACATGAATCTCGTAGTGACTAAATACAAACAAGTCGATTAATAGACCTACTTAAGTTGCCGACATCAAAATGCAACTAAATGAAAAACCAAAAGACGACGAACACGAGGAGTGAGGAACCTATTTTTTTCTTTCTTTTCCTTCCTTTTTTTTTTTTTTTTTTTTCCTTAAGTAGTCTTTTACTGCCGCCATGTTTTGAACAACGGAAATTGCTATCTTCAGAGTTGGGTAAATCCGTTTCGCATTCTTTTGAAAAACAAAGACCTTGGCGCGTTAAATATCACTGTCATATAACCAAGAGCTACTTGTAATCGACAAATGATTTTACGAGTCCAAAAGTCTTCGGCCAGGTTGAAATATTAATTTCACGATCAAACACTTTACTCGGCGAAAAGTCAATGTTGCAAGATATTGGAAAACATTGGCGGAAATTATGCTGATCCTCTTTTTGAAACGCATTACAATTGGCACCATTTCACTATTTGCATTCAACCGGCCGAGAAACTATTTTCATTACACACTGCGTAGAGGTACAATTCGTACAACGATTTCTTTTAAAGGGTTAATTCTTTTTTTTTTTTTTTTTTTTTCACGTATAGAATTATCATAATTAAGAAAGAGTTATTTTCAAGCAAATATTATTTCCATTCTCGGAAACATTAGTTTATGCAATCTGTGTTATCACAATATTTATTCAACAAATACGTAAACTCTTTCATTCAGCTTAATGACCACACACACACTTGCACATACAGAGGTTATCACAAGAATAAGTAAACCTATAACAATTTTTTTTATAAAAAATTCACTTTCTTCTAAACCAAAGATAGCAGTTTTTTTTTTTATTTCAAGTGGAACATTATTCAGGTTTGGTTTGTTGGGTTTTATGGCATATCAACCTTTGTAGGTTATTTAACGCCAAATCCATTTTTATGTAAATAATCTGTTCTATTTAAAACAATTCACTTTAGCATAAGTACAGTTTAATTGTCAAAAGCATTTCCATTTCAAACTATTCAAGCAGTTATATGTAACAATTCAGTTAAGTGTAAATACAGTTTTAATGTCGAAAAACAGTTCTATTTCAAATAATTCAGTTAAGCATAAGCACGCAGTTTAAATGTAAGTACGGTTCAATTGTCAAAAACATTTCTATTTCAAGCTATTCAGTTTAATCAAACAATTAATTTTAGCATAAGTATGCTGTTAGTTCTATTTAACCCATAGATAGAGCCCTATCAGGTGCTACCACTCTGGGCCAGAGTGGACCTGGGAGCAATGGCAATGAAGGGGTACTCCATATTCCCCAAAGCTCCAGCACTGCTGGAACCTAACCATCAGACTGTTTAGTGTCATATCCAGGACTCTCGTTAGGGGGGGGGGGTCTTACCCCTCTACAGAGATGCAGTCAGTGTATTCTACAGCCCCAGCTGACTGGGCAATACACAGTGTTAAATGTCAAACAGTTTTATTTCAGATAATTCAGTTCGGCATAAGTACACAGTTTAGACGTCAAAAACAGTTCTATTTCGAGCAAATCAGTTCAGCACTAGTACGCAGTTCCAATGTCAAAACAGTTCTATTTTAAACAATTCAGTTTAGCATAAATACGCAGTTTAAATGCAAAAATCAGTATAATGAAAGAAGCACGGTTAAGTTCTATTTAACCCATAGATAGGACCCTTATCAGGTGCTACCACTCCGGGCCAGAGTGGACCCGGGAGCGATGACAATGAAGGGGTACTCCGCATTCCCCCAAGGCTCCAGCATTGCTGGAACCTTACCATCAGATTGTTTAGTGTCATATGCAGGACACTCGTTGGGAGGGGGGGGTCTTACCCCTCTGCAGAGAAGCAGTCGGCGTATTCTATAGCCCCAGCCGACTGGGCAAAAACATTATTCAATCAAGATATTAAGTATTGTTTATTACCAAACACTACTTTAAATCTCAATAATCAAAAATAAAACTGCATAAATTATATATATATATATATATATATATATATATATATATATATATATATATATATATATATGCAATTTTATTTTTGATTATATATATATTAGTTTTGGTGTATATTTAATAGCATGGGTACTTATCTGCGACTACTGGTTTCATGTAGTTTTTATACGACAATCATCAGGAGGAAAAATCTTTTTCTGTCTGGTGATTGTCGTATAAAGACGGCATGAAACTAGTAATCATAGATAAGCATCCATGCTATTAAATATACATCAAAACTAATATATATTCATTTATTATTATACTATATAATAGCTCTATCACAGATATTGAGCACTCTCCAAATTATACCACATTTGATCTGCCACAAACACACTTAGTGAGATGGTGACAAGAAGACAGTTTGTACATATATATATATATATATATAGGGGTGTACATATTTTTAGACTCCTACATGTATTTTTGGTTGCAGAGTTTCAATGCTGTAAAAGTTTAATAATTAATAATAACCAATAATATACGTTTTCATTGTTTCATCTTCCACTGTATATAATAATAATATCCATGTATGTTTGGTTCAAAAAAATATTCTTAAGGATTCTTTATTGGTGATATACAGTGTCAGTGTGTGTGTGTGTGTATATATATATATATATATATATATATATATATATATAAACATTTTCTTAAATCAAATGCTTAAATACTGACTAATACAGCAGGATAAAACCAAAAAGAAACTTACCTCTCCTATCCATGTCGGATTCATTACTCAATGTTTCATGTATCACACACACACACACACATATATATGCATGAAACTCTATGTAATGAAACCAACATAAAGCGGTGAGATAAGTTTCTTTGGGTTTTATATATATATATATATATGAAACTTTAAGTAATGAAACCAACATAAAGAAGGTTTGTTTGGTTTGGTTGTATGGCATATCAACCATTGTAGGTTATTCAATGCCAAATCCATATATATATATATATATATATATATATGTATGTATGTATAAACAGTTTAATTCCGACTAATTTAGTTTAACATAAATACAGTTTAAATGACAAAACAGTTCTATTTTAAACAATTCAGTTTAGCAAAGTAGACCGTGTAGTTCTATTGAACCCATAGATAGAACCCTATCAAGTGCTGCCACTCCGGGCTAGGGTGGAACTGGGAACGACGGCAATAAAGAGGTACTCGGCATTCTCTAAAGTTCCACCATTCCTAGAGCCTTACCACCAGATTGTTTAGTGTCATATACAGGACACTTGTCGCGGGAGTCATACCCTTCTGCAGAGAAGCAGTCTGTATATTTTCTAGCCCTAGCCGATTGGAACCCATGAAGAATTGAGATAACAGTTTCTTTTAGGTTTTATATATATATATATATATATATATATAAGTGATGTACCAACTACTAAACGCATATATTGATTGGAAATAAACTTGCCAGTTATTGAACTACAGTCAGGTCATGCTTAAATCACCTGTTTCCACCAGATCACCGAAATTAAATAACTATGATTCAACTCAGTACTTGAATGTGTGATCACTTGGCAGTTTCTTCTAGGATTTGAACTTGAGTTGCCAATTCCATTTCCTTCGAGGATAACCATTACACTAAGTGTGCCTCCATGAAAAGAAAGTTTGCTGAGATTGCTAAGATCTACAGCAAGGCTCTTCTGGTCACAAGTTAAAAACAATTATATCTTATTATTAGGTTATTGTTATTAATACTTGATTGTGCCTAATTTATTCATTAAAATTTCTTAAAACCTAAAGGAAGAAAATAAAACGCAGTAAAAATCCGCCATAGCAGAAAGTAAAATCAACCAAGATATCTGAGAATAATTCTAATTTAATTTGCATTTGTGGCAACATTTCTTCATTGGTTAAAAAGAAGCCTAAAAGATTGATTTTAAAGTTTAATTCCGTCACCCAAAATTCCATTTAATATTAAATATTTGTTTGCAGATAGTGAAGTGATTACAAGTCTTGCTATGTAATACCAATAATTCAACAGGATTCATTCATTTGCACACAATTAAATGGTTCCAAGTATAAATATATAATACCAATAATTCAATTCAGGCATAGAGTTTCAAGTATTGCTATTTAACACTAATCATTCAATTCAACATTACTCTTTTGTTTGCATAGTTAAATGGTTCCAAGTATTGCCATATATCACTAACAATTCAATTAGACGGTCATTTGTTTACACAGTTAAATAATCAAACAGGTATATTTCTAACAATTCAATTTAACAGAAGTCATTTGTTTGCATACAGTTTAAATGTCAAATAGTTCTAATTAAACCCATAGATGTGACTTATCAGGTGCTATTACTCCAGGTCAGAGTGGACCTGGGAGCAATGGCTGGAGCCTCACCATTAGATTGTTCAATGTCATATCCAGAACACTCGTTTGGGGTAGGGTATGGTTTGTAAATGAATAGGTAACCATTTTTAAGAAAGCCAGGGCTCATTTTTTGGCACACAATTAAGTGCTTTAAAGTACTGCTATCTAACACAAATAGTTTTATTTGCACAGTTACATGCTTTCAAGTATTGCTATTTAACACAATTAATTCTATTCAACATTATTCATTTGCACACAGTTAAAAAGGTTCCAAGTATAGTAAATTAAATATTTCTATTTGACCCTAACAGGTACTAACATTCCAGGTCAGAGTGGAAATGTGAATAATGGCAATGAAGAATTACTCAACATTCCCTCAGAGTTCCAGAACTGGAGCCTCACTGTCAAATAGTTTAATGTCACATTCGGGTCACTCATTGTCAAGAGGAGTCTTATTCCACTGAAGAGATGCAGTCAGTGTATTCTTCAGCCCCAGCCAACTGGACTTAACAGATTTTGTGGCAAAGCAAAAGCTGGTGTGCTAAGAATTCATTTTGTAAACTGGTTTGCCTGCTAACTTATGTAGTAAAAGTATATGGGAATGGGTATAGGGAGTATTGATTTCCCTTAGCTTTGTCTATCTATTCCTTAGCATGATGCATGCCAGATCCCAAGAACAAAATTGGCTAAGTAGTTTATATTTGTCTCTGCCTCCCACCAGACAGGACTTGACACAAGGTCAATGACTGAAAAGTCGATTATTGTGGGGATTAGGGAAACGGAAGGTCGAGCATGAGCCGAGGCTCGAGCCCTGCTGGACTATGCTGGTCATCGACCCACTTAGTGCAATATGGGCTTGATGAGCCTAGCTGGACTGAGTCCAGGCAAGTATGCCTGATTATAGCTTAAATTAGATAGCAAGGTCCAGTGCTATACGAAAGTGACAAAGGTGTCAGTGATGCAGCTCGCCCAGCCAAAAGTGAGGACTCTTTGGCCTCAAGTCTGCCATGGAACATTGACCGTCCGGCACGGATGCCAGGCAGTCTACTGAAAAGCCTCAGCACAAAGAGACTAAGTAGTTAATACAGTAGTAATATACTGATTATAAGATATTATTTGGGCTTGTTTGGTAAGTGAAAGTTAGATCTTTCTCAACTTCTGTCAGTAGGTGATACTAGACGCCGAGTGAAAATGCTGATTTTATTTGCCTTCAACATGAATATACTAAATTCAATATTAAAATACTTTACATTTGATATGAATATGCTATATACTAATACACTATTATTAATTAAGCATGTGCATATCTTGAAAACCTAATGTGCAAAAAAAATTCTGAGAACACATTCAGAATCTGGACACTTGATTTAATCTCGTACAATATCATTTATTTGGGAAGCAAGCAAAAAGTTTTGTCATCCAGTTTAATTATTCAAAGTATCTTCTCAAAACAATCAAACCAAATCATTTTTAAAACATGTTTCATAGCTATACTGAAATAAAATTATATTTACAGGATTCAAAAAAAATCTTTTTCAAATGATTGGTTTGATTTCTTTGTTTAATGGCATATCAACTCTTTTTAGGTTATTTAATGCCAAAGCCATTCTCCTAGAAGAACAGTACTATTTAACCCATAGCTGGGAGGATAAGGGGGTTCATACCTTTCCCAAGGGTATTTGCCTGAAAGTGAACATAATAGCACGACTGGACACCACCTTTTTTCTAATGAAGAACATGTATAAACACCCTCAGAATAGGACTTGAAAGCATGGATTATATATATGTATGTAGGAAAAGGTAAAAATGAAAGATATACGTTTGATGACTTGTTTATTGTGCTAATGCATTTTGACTTCAAGGTTTTGTCTGAATACAAAAATATTTTATCAAAATTATTTTAAGAGTGAGAAATAATCATAACAGATAAATCTTTTGATTCAGTTGGAAGTTTTCATCAGGGCCAATAGATGTTACGTGAAAACCAAATAATACAGTTTGATATATTCTGAATAGGTTATGTCATGCAATGGAATTTTTAAAAAAAGTAAATGCTGTTTTATCGTTAGAGAAACAGATTCATAATGTTCTATTATTTTAAATGTTAATAGAAAAGAGGTTTAATTTTTAGTGTGGATTTTGAAGACTTTTAGTATTATTTTTCCTAGAGACAGTGATATTTTGAAAAAAACTTGTCATTGTGGAATTGTGTTGTGGTATATTATGGAACATGCTTCAATTATTTTTCATTTATATCTCCATCATGGATGAAACCAACCATACTTTTGATTTTTAAAATGCTGCCATATTTGCTTACATCCGTAACAGAGATAAACAAAAGAATGATTGAAGCAGGTTCCATTTTTACCTTTTTCTACATACATTCTATCAGATTCAGTTGACTTCTTCTGATATTATATTATATTATATTTTATATATATATATATATATATATACACACACACACACACACACACACACACAGAGGGTTGACTGAAAAGTTCAAAGGTTGACCAAGATACTCTCATGGAATGTGACCAAATGAAGTTTATTTTTCAGCATAGTTCCCCTGATCAAAAACATCATCAATAGAAAATATGATGTCAACCAATGTATCAATTATATACATTAAACATTCATTAAATAATATTTCAAATTTGATGGAATAATTCTAAATCAATAACAGAGATTTATTATCAAAATAAAGAGATGTTTTTAGTTACCATCCAACATTTCAATATCAGATGAAAACAAAAATTTACTTCCTATAATGAAGATTTAAATTAAAAAACATAACCTTTGACAAAAATTATCAGCTGGGTTTAAATAAAAATAAAAACAAAAGATTTTTAAACAAGTTCTTTTTTTTTTATTATTATCCAAACAAAAAGAATAATTTAAAAAAAATAAAATTTTCTCAGCAAAACCTCTTTACTTGAACCTTATTTTTCCAAAGTTATCTTAATTTCTATCTGGTTGTAATTATATATCTCCAAAAAAGATAATTCATGGGAAACTAATTTCATTGCTTCTTATCTATAATAGTGACAAAATTTTTCCTAAATATTGAATTTGTTTTAATATTGCTGTCAACAGACGTAAAATATTAAGTTCAATGCTAATATTTTTGACATGAATAAACATGTTATCAATATAAACACACAAGGCCTATCTTATATATCATTAATTCTCTTCTTTCCTTTTTAAATTCCCAAAATAAAGAAATTAAAATACAAATTAATAAACAAGATAAATAAAAAGACAAACAATTTTAATGACAATAGAGTGAATTATTGATGACATAATGAAAAATGAAACTAATTATAATTCATCTTTTGGACCAAATCCAGTTGAAAACGTATCTGGTTTACTGCATCTGGATGGAGTTGCAAAAGCGAATGCATATTCACATCTATTTGGTTCAGATGCTGCTTTTAATTGATTCTCAATACCACATTCTAAATGAACCTGAAATGATATTAACAAGAACATTTAATTTTCAGTAGTCCTAAAATGTTTAACACATCTAAGCAAAACTAAAAACATGTTATTGGTATCCATATTAACTTTCACAAAAATATATATGATGAATATGTACAACCAGAACGTTCTGGTTGTATTCATTACATCCATTAAGACATTGAAAACTAATTCTCTTCATTATTGCAATATAAGAAAAACTTTAGATCATGTAGAAAAAAAAATTAGATATCTTTTGCTGTTTGCAATAATAAACTTTGAGAATATTTTCAAGGGAAATCCAGGAATAATTCCTGATCCTTCAAAAAAATTAAACAAATGTTTAAAAAAAAAAAAAAAAAAAAAAAAAAAAAAAAAAAAAATCAAGCTAATATTCATTTTATTGATTTTACAAAGAAACTAAAATCAAAACAAAATTGTATTTAAAAGTATTAGAAAAACAAAACTTACTTTAACTGATCTGTCAGGCCCATTCCAACAATTTTGTCCTCTGTCATATTTCTGTTTACTATATAGATCACTTTGAGGTCCATCCCACATACCCCAATGCCTGTAATAAAAATGAATGAAAATTAAAGACATGAGAATCATTTAGAATAATGAACAATTTACTCTAATTTTCAGGGACAATATTTTGAAGCTGATTTGCTATTTTAAATTTAGTTTTATTTAAATTTTTACTTTCATCATTTCTATTTTATTTTAATTTACTGTGAGCTTTTACAGTAAATAAATATGAATAATTTATACCTAGAATTAAAATCATGCCAACACAGGATTAAATGTAAACTTGCTGATTAAAAGTAGAGTTTATAAACAAGAATTTTATTCATGTCAATTTTGTTTTTAACAATAGATGAATAAAAACCTGGGAATCTAATATTTGGCATAATTTTTCATCCTGCAAAATTAAATATCAGATAAATGCCAATTCATCAAAATCATTTACAATGTATATGATTTGATAAGTCATTCTTCCGAATACTAAGGGAGAAAACTTTTGCAAAATGAGAAGCAAAATTCAGTAAGCTTTTTACATAAATTGAAGTTTACATTTCTGTTCAATAAGAATTATTGATAGTTTTGAATTAGTAAGGTTTGTTTCGATAACTTACCAAAGATTGGTTAATTTCAACAGCGTGTCAACCTGTCTGAGTTTACCGAGAGGATGAGGAATTGTGTATGTTATACATAGATATTTACATTTTTTTGTGTAGTTTACAAATTTTTTTGCATAGTTATAAGGTCTCAAGTATTCCTATCTAATACAAACAATTTTCAAAAAGATGTATTTGACCTATAGATGAGATCCTAACAGGTAATACCACTCCAGGTCAGAGTAGACCTGAGAGCAGCGATAATGAAGTGGTACTCCACACTCACCAGAGCTTCAAAACTGGAGCCTCACCACCAGATACTATTTAGTGTCATACCCAGGACACCCCATTTTTTTTTTTTGGTGGAAGAGGGTTCTTATCCCATTGCAAGAAATTCAGTCAGCATATTCTAAGCCCCATTGACAGGGTGAACTTAAGAGAAAATAATCTCAATTTCAAATTGACACAATCATATAGATACATAAAATAGCAACAAATAACAAAAAATGACAGTTGCACTTGTGTTTTTAACTCCTACTGATTTCTTTCAAGATACAAAATTCATGTCACATTTCCCTAAAAATTCTTTATCTGAAAAAAAAACAAAAAAAAAAACTTCTGTCCCATAATAGTTGTTATATTTGCATATAAATTTCTCACATGAAATATAACAATTACTATAGAAAATAAGATAGTATCAATTAAAGGTTAACTTATTTTTGCTATGTACTCCAAAAAGAAAAATTTAAGATGTAATTTATGCCTCACAATATAGAAAAGTGAACATTTTTTGATGAAAATAATCCAGTTGACAACATGGATTCCCTTGGGACACTCTCACCATCCATCCCTATCAGACATCACTCAAGAAGATGGCATCTACAATCTGCAGAGCTGAATATAAGCCTCAGTTGGTCAGTGGGAATCCATAGGAGAACATTGGTTACAAATTTTTACTTACTTCTCCAGCAGTGCCCAGCATGTCTTGCTTATCTTACTGGGGTGGTTTGTGAGATGAGAGGTAAGTGGCTGTATAGCTGCTGTTTTATAAGGGGCAGCTTCCAGGATTTGTTGAAAACAGTGTGTAGCATTCTTATGTAATTTCCATCTAGCTTTTTTTCTATGCATTTCCTTAAAGTCCAAGTGGTGCAATCATACAATAGTACCGACACAGCTACAGCTTGGAAGAATTTCCTTTTTTATGTTATCAAGAGATCAGATTTCCATATGGTCATTAACCTGTCAATAGGAGTCCATACTTATGCACATGTTGACATCACTTACCGTAGATGAGATATTGATACCAAGATATATGAACAGATCTACTAATTTCAGAGACTTGCCATTTAAAAAGGCGATGGTACTATCTTGATTAAACACATGAACTCTATTTACATAATGATTAAAATACAAATAAATGCTTACCCTAAACTAGTTTCCATTCCACCAGATTTACTGCGCTGAGATGCCCTGTCAAATGGACATAGTGTATAAACATATTCTCTGTCAGTGAATTCAAAACATTTCCCATATAATACATAATATTCATTCTCTGGACCCAAATCAAGATCAAGCATTTTCTTCACATCACTGAAAAATACAGAAATATTGATATAATGTAATATTAAAAACATTCAAATATTTCATTTGAAAGAAAAAGAAAAAGCTACATTTTAACAATTAGTAATATTTCTTTTATTGACTTCACATATTACAACACATCCTATCAATTTTAAAGCCATTAAAATGAACATTAGAGCAAGTAACGCCCACAATTTAAAAGATGAAAATATTCAGAAAACAATTTTCATCTTTTTTAATTAATATAGGTCAATATGCTCATATTTTTTTAATCTAAAGAATTTAAAGTAAATCAATAAAATCGATAAAATGGCAAGACAAATTTATTAAAGATATAATCAGACATAGTACCAGAGTATTGTGAGGGGGAATTGAATACAGAGACATGGTTTATGTTGTGATAATTAACACTTAAGAGTTAGTTCATATCACATGCGCAAGAAAAAGCCAAGTAAATCATACCAAAACAGAACTAAATATAAACTTTTAGGTTGATAGTGTTTCTCAATGTTTTATTCATCTATTTTTCTTTAATAATGCACAAATAGAAACCTGAGAATTTATGATGTTTGGCATAAATTTTCTGCCTGCAAAATTAAATGCCAATTCATCATAAGAACCATTTATAATGTATATGATTTAATAACAAATTCAGCTGTATGCTAAGGGAGGCAACTCTTGCAGCGCAAAGAACAATTTAGCAATACAATTACTATAGAAAATTTATATATATGCTCAATCGAATTTACAATGGTGAGATTTGTTTGAATAACTAAAAGAGAATATCTTAACTTCAAAGTTAATAGATGTGAATATGCATTCGCTTTTGCAACTCCATCCAGATGCAGTAAACCAGATACGTTTTCAACTGGATTTGGTCCAAAAGATGAATTATAATTAGTTTCATTTTTCATTATGTCATCAATAATTCACTCTATTGTCATTAAAATTGTTTGTCTTTTTATTTATCTTGTTTATTAATTTGTATTTTAATTTCTTTATTTTGGGAATTTAAAAAGGAAAGAAGAGAATTAATGATATATAAGATAGGCCTTGTGTGTTTATATTGATAACATGTTTATTCATGTCAAAAATATTAGCATTGAACTTAATATTTTACGTCTGTTGACAGCAATATTAAAACAAATTCAATATTTAGGAAAAATTTTGTCACTATTATAGATAAGAAGCAATGAAATTAGTTTCCCATGAATTATCTTTTTTGGAGATATATAATTACAACCAGATAGAAATTAAGATAACTTTGGAAAAATAAGGTTCAAGTAAAGAGGTTTTGCTGAGAAAATTTTTATTTTTTTTAAATTATTCTTTTTGTTTGAATAATAATAAAAAAAAAGAACTTGTTTAAAAATCTTTTGTTTTTATTTTTATTTAAACCCAGCTGATAATTTTTGTCAAAGGTTATGTTTTTTAATTTAAATCTTCATTATAGGAAGTAAATTTTTGTTTTCATCTGTTATTGAAATGTTGGATGACGCAATTAAGTAAATACATGAAACAGTATCAAATTATCTAAGAAATGATGTTACTTAGATTTTTAAGCTTTTTATCACATATAATTTAAATGAAATATATTGCCTGATGATCTTCTAATGATGTCATTTTTTTAAAATCAGTTTTTACTATATATACACACAAACACAGGTATGTGTGTGGCATAATTATCAGCATGGAAAATAGAGTCAGCAAGTTGAGTTCAACTTTTTTCAAGGCTCACTTTACTCTAATGCTGCTGGGAATTGCATGAATCTCTCTCTTCTCCCTTCAACTACAGCTAAAATTGTAGAGCAGATAAGTTTCTCTTGTCTTAGCAGAGTAGTCAATCTATGAGAAAGACAACTGAGTTTAAAACCCTTTGCCAACACTTGAGTCAGCAAAGCAGATTAAGGCTCATTAGTTCATATGTTTTAGACCTTAGGAAAAGCAGTGAACTGAGAAAAAAGCTGATGCAATGGAATTGGAGATTATATATATATATATAACTGACACAGAAAGACAGACTAAGAAAACTACAAGAAGACAGTTATCAAGCAAAAAATGATAAAACTAGAGAATGAATCAAAGACTTTTACCAATTATAAATTCTGGTCATATAATCCTTTTCGTCTTTTTCTGATAATTTCAATGCAAATTGTGGTTAAGCATTAATAAACTAATAATCATTATACTTACATTAAATAAAATTTAATAGGAAAAATGTTTACATCATTTTTCGCAAATTAATCCCACTAGCAAAATGACATTTTTCCTGTGGCTCTCAAATACATTTTGAATTTTTATACCACATACAAAATCTCTTACACTAAATAGACAGAAAATAAGCCAGGTTTATTAATTTACCTGATGCTTTTCTCAATTTCTCTCAATTTTTTATCTGCTTCATTGAATTCTTCTCTGGCTTGTTCAGCAGCTAATTAGGAAAAAATACATGAATCTTTAAAAAAAATTACAACACAGCAAACATAATATCATTAAAAATAATAAAAAATTTCTTTCATAACTGATTTTGAATCAATTATGACATTTGATACAATAGAATTAAGAGACTGTTGTAAAACAATAGTAACCAAGCTGGTCTTACAAGTTATTAAAAGTGAATTCAATCCTCACTGGGTGCTACACAAATGTGGCCCTGTATCAAGGTTGGTTTAGTCAACCAAACATCTACTACACAAATGAATCTTCTTAATTATTCTGTAAGTTGGAGATATACATATTTGAAAGCATTTAAAGAAATAGTAAAGTCTAGATGGTGAATATTTAAAACAAACTTTTTCAACAAAGACTTTTTCTTTAAAAGACATGAAAATCAGGAAAAAGTTGTATTACTCCCAATCAAAACAATAGAAAATATAAACAATATTTTAAACTGAAGTTTTTCTATATGGCGATACTTGTGGCATAACAGTTATCATCATAAGAAATGGATTTGGCTACCAGAGTTCAAATCCTTAATGAAGCTGTTTGCATTTTATATAATACTAATACTGCTGAGAAAAGTATGAAGCTAACTATTTTCCCTTCAGCTATGGGTAAATAAAAGGGCAGACTGGGTTCTTTAACATTGGAATGGCAACCAGACTAGAAGGAAAACTGAATTCAAACTGGACCTGGAAATAGATAGGCTCTGCCAGGCTATTCTTGCCCCAAAACATCCACCCTGACAACCAAACCAGATCATAGGTCTTTTTTATACATCATACAAATTTTAACTACCGATGATTGTTTGTTAGCCATTTTAAAACTTGTAACTTATATGAAAACAGCTGTATTTATCAAAGAATAAACAATGGCTTACTAGTGAGACTGAACAACTTTTTTTATTAGGTAAGTTTTGTGATTTTTTTCTTTGTATCTAACAACTGAAATATTCTAGGAAAGTAAAATCATATTAATCTAATGTATGTATCTGCTTTGATAGATTGATATTAATGGCATGTCAACCCATCTGGGGTTATTTATGCCTAGTGGTAAGGAAATTGTGAGCATTGTACATTCAAATTTACAATTTTTGTGGAGCTTTTTAAGTTTTTTGCACATGATTATATGATATTAAGTATTCCTATCTAATACAAATTTGCAAACAGATCTATTTGATCCATAAATGTAATTCAAACAGGTGCAAGCATTCCAGAATAGAGTGGACTTGGGATTAATAGCAATGAAGGGATACTCCTTATGCTTCAGAACTGGAGTCTCAATACCAGATGCAGTTTAGTTTCATACTGAGAACCGCCCTTTTTGGGAGAATCTTATCCTTTTGCAAGGGATACAGTCAATGTATTCTAAGTTGTGATGATAAGGTGGTGTAACAGCCTTAGAATATTGGTTAGCATAACTCATTATTAATAATTCAACCCTTAACCCTTTGAGTCTGGTATACAAATGGTACTTTTAGTTTTCCTACACTGTCCCACTGGTTTACTAGTGCCAAAATCATGCTTAAATAGCAGATGGTAAATTTAGACTCAGGAGCTCAGTACTTGAAGACTTAAAAATGATTAGAAGATAGATCAATGGAGAAAGCTGTCAAAAATTTTAGTCCACCTACTTTCAATTAATTTTTTTGTTGCTTCATCATATTCTGGCATTTGAGAAGTAGAATCTTTCTCGGGTTCCTCTTTTGCTTTCTTCTTTTCTGCATCATCCTAAAATATAAAATGAAATTAAACTATTTGAATAATCAAAATAATAGTGTGCATTATTTTCAAATTGTCATTTTCTAAGAAAAACTTTTAAGAATTAAAAAAAAAAAAAAAAACACAACAGATTTTTTTTACTGTCATCAGATTGACTGACTTTAATGGAAAGTCAACCTGTCTAAAGCTATTTTATTCTAAGAGGTTCAGGAACTGCATTCATTTATATTTACATTTTTTGTGTAGTAATTTCTTAAGTATTTTTTGCAGTTATATGATATCAAGTATTTAGTGTTTCACCAATGGCCCAGGAGACCTGGGTTCAATTCCAGGTCGAGTCATACCAAAGACACAAAAAAATGGTACTTGATGCTACCTTGCTTAACACTCAGCATTATAAGGTAAGGATCAAGGGTAAAGTGGAGCAATCCAGGGAAAAGAGTAGTGCCCTCCCCTACACCTTGGTGTAGTAGCTATTGAAAAAGGAGCCTTTGGGTCACCCTCAACTATGGTTGCCAACTTTACTTTTACTTTATTTCTATCTAATACAAATAATTACATGGTTTCAAGTTATTAATTCTATTCAATAAATCATTTGCTTGCACACAGTTATATGGTTTCAAGTAACTAATAATAATTCATAAACAATTATAGCTTCAAGTAACTATTCTTAATACAATTAGTTTACAGTCATACGGTATCAAGCATTACTATCAAATATTGATTTTTAAATAGATCTATTTAATCCCTAGATAAGACTAACAAATAAGACCAAATATGAAATTCTGCATTTAACACAAAGATTATGACACATAAGTAAATACATATCAGTAATTATTAAATACAGATTATTTAGAATTGCCTTAAGTAAAGTTTAACAAAAACTTCCAATTCCAAATGTATAAAACTAACATTTCTTTAAAGAATTCCAATAATGCCAATGAACACATTTAAGATAATTTTAGTTACATATTATGCATTGGTATATATTTCTTTATTTATATACAAGACATGTGAAATGAAACAATGGTTACTGGTGCAGAAGACGGAATCAAATTTTATTCCAACAAAAGTTTTACAAATTCTCTTTGCATTAATGTCCTTTGAAAAGGCATGAATCTACCATTTCCAGTGATCTGTCATCAAATTTTTTAATAAATATCTAGTAACAAGTATACAGTAAAGTCATGGTTTGGTTTTATGGCATAGCAACCATTGTAGGTCATTTTAATGCCAAATCCACATTATACATATATATTAAATATATATGATTTGTAAACACATTTTGCTGATAACATTTTAAACGAGCCAAAGCTTATTTTTTTGCAGTTAAATGGTTTCATATCATATCCAGGACACTCGTTGGGGGAATCTTATTCCTCTACAGAGATGCAGTCAGTGTATTCTACAGTCCCATAAGATTATGAGTAGCAAACTAATACTATTAGTCTCATGTTACTGCCAAATAAATTCCTCTGCTTTAGAAATGCTACAAATGATCCAAGAAATATCAAAAGCATCTCCTAAAATCATAGGACCTACCAACCAAATATATATTATTAGATCTCAACTGAACAAGAGTAATAAGTAAAATTAGAAATTATCACTAAATTATTCAGCAAATGTTTACAATCCATTGAAATATCCTAATTAGTGCTGGAACACAGACCCCCCACCATTCTTAACATCAAAAATAGAAATATTTGTAAATAAGTACAAATAATAAGTAAGTTTGTCTGAAGTTATTATGCAAATCAAATAAAGCTCAATAATTCAAAAAGTTCTGAACCAATATTTGTCAAATTCTAACTTATTCATTTCCACCCAGCATAAAATATCAAACTAAATTTTCTGTTATTTTTTAAGATATTTGGAATTTACAAAAACATATTGACTGAAGTTAATATGCAGATTAAACTAATATTAGCTTAAAACCTCTGAAATCTAATAATAACTATTTTTTTTCCTTATGTCCATAATAAATGTTGAAACATTGGGCACCTCTGGTGGTGTAACGGTTAGCAAGATAGACTAGCAAACCTACACGAGTGAGTTCGAGTCTCATTGGGTGCCCCATTCGGCCTTGTGCCACATCGAAGCAAAGAGCTTTGTAAATTACTATAAATGTTCAAACATGGGTAAAGGAAAGGATCTAACAACTGCAAAAAAACAGAAAATAACTAATGTATTGAGTGAGGGAATATCCACTTTGGAGACATCAAAAGAGCTTTGCAAAGATCATTGAATGATAAAGAAGTCTGTAGAAAATATAACTAAGTTGAGAACTCAAAGCAAAGGAAAAGGCTTTAAGAACTTACTTCCTTGAGATGAACATAAACTAAAGCAAATTTTAGCAAAACAACCATTTTTGACCAGTAATCAGACATCTGAAAAGACTGGAATTGAGGGAGTCAAGAAGGACAAAAGGTGGAGTATAATTTGTGAATTAGGATCTGTAAAAAATCTCATAGGCAACCTCCTCCACTAAAGCAAATATTTTAAAGTGTCAAAATTGGACCAAGAAATACATGAAAATTGAATTTTCTATAATAATTTTCACAGATGAATATCAAGTGACATTTGATGGACCTGAAGAATAGGAAAAAGGATGGATTTTATCCAATTCAAACATGTCTGTGGCTAAAAGAAGGCAACAAGTAGGCGGCAGTGTGATGATATGGGCTGGAATTGGTTGGTTGATTGGGTTTTATGGCATATCAACCTTTATTGGTTATTTAATGCCAAATCCTGTTTATATATATGTATTAAATATATATGATTTGTAAACATTTTGGAGATAACATTTTTAAATGAACCTGAGCTCATTTGTTTGTACAGTTAAATGGTTTCAAGTATTGTAAGTCACAATTTAGCATCAGTCATTCATTTGGCATACAGTTTATAGGTAATTTCATTTTTAAATGAGTTAAAACTAATCATTTCTTTGCAAACAGTAAAGTGGTTACAAGTATTGCTTCGTTGATTTGGTTTTATGGCATATCAACCATTGTAAGTGATTCAATGCCAAATCCTGTTTATACATATATATTGAATATATATGATTTGTAAACACATTTTTAGTAGACAAGTCTGACTTCATTTTTGCACATAATTAATGGGTTTTAACAGGACACTCAGCTGGGCTGGAGCTGGAATTATCAGCTAAACTATTATTGGACCATTTAAAGCCAAGGAAAGAGTTAAACTGAACAGTGCTGACTATTATGATTTTATGAACAAGACTTTCTTCACATGGTACAAGTCTCAGTCTTGTAGTTTCAATGTGAAGTGTATATTTATGCAAGACAATGCTCCTCATGTATCTAAGTTTACCTGTAAATTCTTTGAGCCTAAGAGATTTATATGAGAGAAGATAATAGAATGGCCAACATCAAGTTCTGATCTGAATCTGATCAAAAATCTACAGTCAGTTGTGAAGATGAAATTATATTAAGGTGACAAACAATATAACAGCAAAACAGACTTATGGGAAGCAATTTTAATTAAAACTAACAAGTCGCAAATTTAACCTGCTGAAGTAAAAATTAAAAGCAATGTATAATAGATTATACAGTGTTATATAAGTGTTATTGAGGAGGTCACTATATCAATATATAAAGGATTCAAAAATTTATGTGTTTGTTATGTGTTGATTAATTTTTGATGATTTTATTACATTTATATTGAAGTAAAATGTGATTATTTGGTTTTGTCTAATAACTTCAGATAGCAGTTTTATTTTTTAGAATACTTTAAATAATTTCCTTAATTTCAATAAAACAGTAATACTAGCAAAAATTTTAACTCAGACTTTTTTTTGACATCCAAATTGATTGTTTAAAATTTGACAATTATTTTTTTTTTTAAACAAATTTGAATTATTGAAATTTATGGGATTTGCTAAATAACTTCAGACAGGGTGTATTTCTCCAAAAATTGAATAAAAAATACCTGAAACGTTTTCAGCTCAACCAAGAAAAGAATGACATTTTCTTTTTTATGGAATTGTTTCTTTTTTAAGTTAAATAAATTTGAGAAATATTGAACTGCAAAATGAATATGTAGAATAGTATGTATATTTCCTAGTTCTAGCTCATTCTCTTTTTAGTTAGGCTGAGAACTTTTTAGCACCTCCTCATATGAGCATACTTTCAATGTTTCACTATTTTACTTATAATAATCTCTTTTTCTCAATTCATTTGGAAGTTAATAAGTAAATTAAATGAAAATCTTTGAGGTATGTAAAGCAACTGAAGAAAAACCTGAACACATGAATTTTTTGACAATAGTCTGGTCACTCGCAGGTGCAAAAAGAATTAAGAATTATATTTGGCTGGTTATGTTTATGAGATGCCAACAGATATTTCTTACACAGTCATCATTTACATAGATTCATATAGTATAAATATGAAATAATTTTGTTGAACACACAATTAGTATAAGCAAATAACTGCACTATTAAAAGCTACATGAACCAGTTGATTATTAATCAAGATCTTCAATGTTCCAGTCATATTGTGTCAATACATTACACATAGGAATAATTTATATCATCTTTCTATTCTTTAATTCATTCATCTCTCATTCTCTCTCTCTCTCTCTCTCTATATATATATATATATATATATATATATATATATATACACACACACACATACAGAGAACAAGAAATAAACAAAAAATTGAAATCATCTATAATCATAAAATAAACAGTAATGGCATCTAAAAGAATTAGTTGTTGGTTGCAACTTACAAAGTTTTCTTCTTCTTCATAATCATCTCCTTCACCATCCTCATCTTCTTCATCTCCATCCCCACCATTGGAGCTTGAATCACTTGTAGTAGCTTCCTAAAAATAAAATGTTTTTTCCATTGACAAAATTATCATAGCTGAGAGTTTTAGTGGTTGCGGAAAGCAGACATAAAATTTTTTTGTTTACCAGCAGGAGTTTCATAATAGGATCCTTATCATTTATTTTGTTTTTAACCAACACTGAGGAAAAAGGTGTAGATATTGCAAGTTACTGTCACTTTTGAGTGTTCTGTGTCATTTTCCTTCAAGAAGACTGTTGAAGGCAAATTGTTTAATCTTCTATCTTTGGCATTCACTGCTTCAACATGCTAACTTCACTAGGATTCTTTGAACTGACAAAATTTCAGCCAACACATATCTTACTGGCTCAGACATATGAGCCACTCCTAGTATTATGTTGAACCACAGGGATCTAAAATACCACCTAACATAAACAAAGCTCACTTGTCAGCAAGCAAGGTTAGCATTACCAATAAATAAAACTAGCCAGTCATTCAGCATCACCAATACCAAACCAGTTGTAAACAACCAAGTGGGCTTGGTAATATCTATGAAAAAGCAGGCTGAATCTGGTATCATTAAAACCACACCACTTTTAAACAAAATCAAGCTGAACAGAGTGCTATTTTCACATGTCCCAAGTATCAATAACAATATCACACTATTAAAAGTATATAAAAATTTTACTCTACAACTGGTGGCATGCTTAGTATAATTTATTATAATAAGAATTGGAACTGATGACCCAAGTTCAAATCTTGGATAAGACTCTTAGCATTTTACTCCACACTAATGCCCTGGAGAAAATCTTCCTGGCTATGGGTAAATTGTAAGGCAGACTTAGTTCTTTAGCCTCGGTTAGGCAACCAGTCTAAAAGAAAAACTGAATTCAAACCAGCTTTCCTCCACTTAAAAATTGATATTATGTCACATTCTGCATATAGCAAAAGAGTTGTACTTCTCTGATAGAGACATTTTCATTCACTGACTATATTTTTCAGTTTCATGCATTTTGAATGCTTTGAGTCAATATTACCAAAAATTGAATGCCAAATAAACTGTTATAATTCAATATAGATGTAATCACTTTATAATCTATTAGCAATTCTTTTCAAAGATCAGCTAACAATTTGTTAGAGATGAAAAGGATGAAAAAAAAAAAAAGAGAACAAAGCAAGACAAATGTGCAAAAAGAAACAAGAATTACATTTGGCTGGTTATAAATATTTTTTTATACAATCATCATTTACATATATCTATATAGAGTAAATATAAAATAATATTGTTGAATAAAATAACTATTATAAGAAATACCAGAAGTTGGCTTATTGGAAAATAAACTGAAATGCTAAAAAAATTAGAAACTTGTAGAAATGGACACAGCCTGATGAAAAGTGATATAATAGGTACAGAGGTTATATAGCTGTGATAACCATGAGACATAAGCAGGATTTGAAAATTTGCCCATAAATGACTGGTGAAGACAGAAAAATAGAGCACTATCACTGAGGTGGCAACTGCTCTAAGTTTTTCTCAGGTAAAGGAATAACAGGAATATGTGAATTCCTGCCAGACATCAGCAACACATAAAAACTGCAAGTGTTCACAGGTGATGCAAGAATGGGAATATCTGTAACTGATAAGGATAGTTTGGTTTGGAGTTTTGTTAAATGGCATATCAAATTTTATTTAATGTGAAAGCCATCCTTGTAGAAGAACAGTGATATTATTAAACCCATAGCTGGGGAAAAAAGGAGTTCATACTTTTTCCAAGAGTATTAGTCTAAAAATGAACATATCACAATTAGAGTTCAAACTCACTTACTACAGTATCACAGTCCAGCTCATAAGCCATTATGCCACAGGGAGTCCAACGGATAAAAATGGTAACCATACAATGGTGGGAAACAACATCAAATCACATCTTAATTTTTGCGCCATCAGTTAACACACTGTACAGTGAACAAAACATTCCATGGTATTTTCTAGTTGTCAACTAACAAGGGTACAATTATTGATACTGTGCTTCATCTGGATCAGAGATCACCACCATTGGATGATGGAATATTGGCACTAAAAGATCAATGCTGTCAGCTCTTTCAGGTAGATAGTCAAGTTTGTGTATGGAGGAGATGCATGTGCCTATGACTCCAACTTGTCAGCAAGGTGTTGTGCAAGCAGGTGGTGACATGACATGGGTAGGTATTCTGGTGAAATTTTCAAGGACTACAAATGAAACAGCAGTCTATTTTGACAAGTGACATATATACAAACCTAGTTGCAAGCCATTACATTTCTTTCTGCTGATAAGGTTTCCTGGTGGTGATAGTTTGTTCCAGCAAAATAACATCTCTTCCCTGTCATGTACAGGTGACACAAAACTCAATTCAGGAACACTCAAGTGATTTTTAGTTATGAAATTGGCCCCCATTCTCATCAGATTTACATTGAGCATATATGGGACACATTGCAGACCCCACTAAATTTCCTGTAGCCACACTTGAACATAACTCAGTTCTATAACTGCTCCAGCCATATCCCCAAAATACACCTGGATAGATACACTCATACAATGACTCCAGCAACTTGTAGACTCTCTCTTTCATGGCTGCTTTTATTCAGGTAAAGTAATTGATTGATTTAACAGCATGTCAACCCATTCAGAGTTATTCTATAAAAGGTTAGGGAATCGCATTCATTGTCAATTTCTATTTTCATTTTTTGTGTAATTTAAGAGATTTTTGTATACAGTTGTATGGTTTCAAGTATTATCTAATACTAATAACATATAAGGTTAAAAGGTTTCAAGTAACTATTTCTATCTAATAATAGTCATTTGTTTGCACATACTTGGTTTCAAGTAACTAATAACAAACTTAAGTAAAGAATTATAACCTCAAGTAACTATTCTTAATAGAATTTATAGTTATATGGTATCAAGCATTCCTATCTAATACAAATAATTTGCAAACAGATCTGTTTGACCCATAGATGGGACCCTAACAGATACTAATACTCCAGGTCAGAGTGGATCTAGGGGTACTACACTTACCCCAAATCTCCAGAACTGTAGCTTCATCATCAGATGAAGTTTAGTATCATAGTCAGGACACCCTTTTTTTTGGAAGGTCTTTACCTCCCTGCAGGGGACATGATCAGTTTATACTAAGGCTTGCAGACAGGGTGGTCAGGCAAGGCGAGATAATGAGCAACATATTAAGTGGGTGTCTCTTATTTTCTGGTACTTCAGTTCATTTACTTTCAATTCCAAAGATGAAAATATTTTAGAATTTTCTTACCGCTTCAGCCTTTTCAGGTGTTTCTGTTGAAGTATCACCTGGAGCTGTTACAACAGAATCAGCTTCTGACTCTTTTGCTGCCTTTTTTTTATTATATATTTCTTTTATATTGGGCCACATCTTTTCAATAAAATGATTGTAATTAGCTTCAGCAACGTCTTCCATATATTCCTGAAAATATATAACAAGAAAACAAAACAAGCTATAGAGATGAACCTAATAACAAAATAAATAACATCAAGAGGAATAAAGTGGAGAAATAACAAAACACTTTTCAACAGAGTGTACAATTCCTACAATAATATTTTCTAATCCTCTAGAGTACAAATTGATATTCTAAGAGCCGTAAATTTCAAATCTACAATTAAGATTAAAAGTAACAACTTTTATCAAAAACTATTTAAAAAAAGGAAAAAAAGATATTTTTTAGCATGCCCTGGCACTAGTTTAAGCTTATCCTTTCATGTCCTCAGATACCCAGTATCTGAGCTAACAAGACTTACAAAACAAACACAAAACATTCAACCTTCAACACCAGGGAACAGACATTCCTCATTCCATTGAAAGAAAAGACATAAATATTCATTATATTATGCCTTTTGATAATATCTGACATGACCTTTCAGGACCAAAAAACATAAGGTTTACAGTGTGTAGTAAAATAGTGTTCAGCCCAAAATATCAGACTTACAGTTTTATAAGGTTAAAACTTCAATTTATTCAAAATAAGATTTCCTCTTATAATATTGCTTCTACTCTCCCCAACAAATTAGTTTCAGAAGTATTAAGCAATACTTAAAAATGTTTTTTATAAAAGCAAAAAAATTGAGACATTTAAAGCATAGTAACATATTACATTCACCTACACCAGTTGTGTATGAGTGAAAAAAAATGGGGTATTGTTTTAGTAATGACCATGAAGTGACTATGTACTGATATTTTTCAGAATTGTTGGAGCAATATCAACTGTATCTTAACTATTTTACTCTTCATTTTAAAAACTAGCATAATTTAAATTGTAATAAAACACTTCTTACTTGATAAAGAAAATCACTAAAATTACTCTATAATTAAAATCATCTGACATGCAAGGCTATTTATTTTTAGTTTTCCTATTTCTCTTTAAAAAAAAGTAATTGTATTTTGTTTCAGAAGGGAAGTTGAAAACCCTTGAACCCTACAAAACAAAAATGCATCTGGTTTGTGTTATGTTAGAAGAAATATATTAAGGTATATATTTAAGATGGGAGCCAATCAAAATACTGAAATTCACTCGCTTGAAACTCGTTTCACTATATGTTAAGTTGTTGGAACAATTCATTTCACACAAAATTCTAAACACACAAAATTAAAGGGAGGTAACTTTAATATATGGTGCTTTTTTTTTTTTTTTTTACTTCTGTATCATTAATAAGTACACTTGTTAATTTGATTGAGGATTGTAAGTATAGTATTTATTTACAATAATTAAATAGATTCAAAGATATTTCGAAAATACTTTTCTTCAATAAATTCACCACTGAAATCTTCATTCAGTTAATAATGCTGCAAAATGTTTTAGCTTTATTCTATGAATATTTAATAACAAGTAAAAAAACATGACAAAAACAAAATCATTTAAAATAAATAAAACAATCTAGTTTGTTTAACAAGATATCAATCCTTGATGGGTTATTCAGTTTTAAAATCTGCCAAAGATTTAAAAAAAAGAAGTATTTTTTGTGATGATAGCAAATGAAAATAAAATATAAATAAATAAAAAGAATTTTTTAAAAACATGAATAAAAAATGTTTCAAATTAATACAGAAGACTTTTTAAATAATTTATTTACACATGTATTTTACAAAAGAACAAATATTGAAATGGGTTTGTTTTACATCATTTTTTTTAATGAGTTATCAAATATTCATAGAATAAAAGCCAAAACATTGAGCAACATTATGAATGAAGATTTCAGTGATGATGAGTTTGCGGGGTTATTAAAAAAATTATTGGTTGATTGGTTGTCTGGGTTTTATGGCATATCAACCTTTGTTGGTCATTAAACACCAAATCCATTTTTATACAAATAATCAATTCTATCTCAAACAATTCAGTTTAGTATGAGTACACAGTTTAATTGTCAAAAACAGTTCTATTTCAAGCAATTCAGTTTCTTCAAACAGTTCTAATTCGGCTAATTCTGTTTATAAGTATAGATTTTGTTTACACAGTTAAATGTCAAAACAGTTCTATCTTAAACAATTCAGTTTAGCGTAAGTACGGTTTCAATGTCAAAAATAGTTCCATTTCAAACAATTTAGTTTAGCATAAGTACACAGTTTAATTGTCAAAAACATTTCTATTTCAACCTATTCAGTCTAGTCAAACAATTCGATTTAGCATAATAATACAGTTTAGTTCTATTTAACCCATAGATAGGACCCTATCAGGTGCTACCATTCAGGGCCAGAGTGGACCTTGGAACGATGGCAATGAAGGGATGCTCTGCATTCCCCAAAGCTCCAGCATCACTGGAACCTCACCATCAGATTGTTTAGTGTCATACCCAGGACACTGGTTTAGTGTGTGTGGGGGGGCCCTCTGCAGAGACGCAGTTGGTATATTCTACAACCCCAACCGAATGGGCAAAATATTTTTTGAATTGATTTAATTCTTTAAAACCTTTAGCTGACAAAAGTGTTGTTTTCATATAAAAAATTAATTATCACAAATAAATAAATACTAATTACAACCCTCAATCAAATTTAATGGAGTAGCTATTAATGACACAGAATTTTGAAAAGAACCAATCAGATACCTAAATTGGATTTATGTTTTGAATTTTCATTCAGTGAAATAAAACATTTGTACAAGTAAACATACATTGTAATAAGTTTTTGGGAGAATTGATTTTGAGTAAGTGAAGTATGATATAATAAACCAGATGCATTTTAACCATGTATCACTTGAAGTTTATTTTACACAGGCAGTGCCAGATATCCTTGCTAGTGTATATCGGTCATACCATAGCATGATTGTTTTGTTTTTTTACCTTGGCCTCCTCTTCAGATACAGTTCCATCAGAATCAATGTCAAATTCTGAATGAGTTTTCATTTCATTAACACTCAATCTGAAAAAAAAATATACAAAATTATTTCAAACAAATTCTGTTTTTGCAAAATTTGAAATAATGAAAATTAGCAGTAAACCTCATAAAAGATTTATAGTAAGAATATAGATTATATATATCACTTTTCTTCGAAAAATAGATTAAAGGAAATAAGCAAGTATGTATTTATCTAACCTTTCCACATGAGCACGATGCAATGCAATGCAAGATCAATTTCTCAGCAGAGTATAAAAGATCTGAATTCAGAGTTTTCCTTCTCCAAGACCAGTTGCCATACCAAGTTTAAAGAACCCAGTCTGTTCTACTATTTACCCATAGGTGAAAGGGGGAAGAATATTTGGCTTTATACCTTTCTCAAGGGTATTAAAGCTATGAGAAATAAACAAGTAGTTATATTTCCCCTATTTGCGTGAATGCATTTATTTTAATGACAAAAGCATTGATACATGACATCAAACCTTTTAATAACCTCTAACAATATCTTTATTTCATTACTAAAAAATACTAAAATAACAAACAATATTCAACAGCATATCTGTTACATAATTTTTTTTTTTAATAATGTACTATATCGCACCCCCAGCCCCTGAAAACTCTGAAGGTTTATAACTTATCACAATGCTATTGGATACCAAAAATTCAGAAAGTGAATGTGTTCAAAATGTGGAAAACATGCACACAATCATTTTGGGACATTTTAACCTCATACTTACCAATTTCACAAATTGATGAAAAATCTACAGTAAAGAAGTTTGCTGTACCTGATTGTGAATGTAAAGTAAATAGAGGCGTTCATGACATAACGGTTATTGTCATACGAAGTGAACTCAGCTACCCAAGTTCAAATCCTGAATGAGGCTGTTTGCATTTCACATAGTGCTAATACCCTTGGGAATAGTATAAATCCAACTATTCTCTCTTCAATTATAAGTAAATTGTAGGGCAGACTGGGCTCTTTAACCTTGGTATGATAATTAGTTTAAGAGAAGGAAAACTTATTCCTGACATACAACATGAGAAGAACCCCCACAACCAAAACCATGTGATGAAACCAGAGAGAAGTAAGAGGTTAAGCTCTTCATTTTAAAATCTAATGCTATCCTCTTAAGCATTACAATGATTAAAACAATGTCTATGATGAACTGTTGAATTTTTGCAAACAAACATAACTCAAATTGTCCTTTATGCTTAAAAAATCTTTTAAGAAAAAAAAAAAATATATATATATGTGTATATATTTTCAACCTATATCATAAAGCTTCAAATCCATATCAAAATGCAATAATATAACAACATTATTTCAATCCATTAAATACAATAATCATGAAAGACAAAATAAAATACTTACAAGTGGTCTTTATTTATATCCAATTCATTAAAAGCATCATTTGCATGATTTTGGTCTTCTTCACGCAGCAGTTTATTTTTCTCTTCTAAAATTATAATACAATCAATTATTTTTTAAATGCTTTTTTGTTGTTGTTTTTTTTAATATTAAGTTGGATTTATTTCATGATTTGAAAAGTATTTTGAGTCATTATTTATTCAAGGACTTAAATTATAAGAAAAATACAAAATCAAATGTTTGAGAAGTCAAAAATTGTATTAAACCTATGTAAGGATTAAAATACAAAAAAAAAAAAACAGAAACAAGCTAATGAAGAAATATTCAAATATTCAAAACTGTTACACATGCAAATTATCAACTAACAGAAATCAAGTGGAAAATCATTTTTAGTTCATTTACATTTACTTTTTAAAAGTGAAAAAAAATTGATGGTAACTTCTTGTGTAAAAGATAATTAATAATTTTCTATTGAACAGTTTTATAAAGAGTTTTTTCAAATGAAATCAATACTGCTTGATGAAAATCTACCCAAGCTAGTTCCTTCAGAAGGCCCAAATGAAGAATTTATGGTTGATTTTAACAGCATGTCAATCTGTCTAGGGTTATTTTATGCCAAGAGGTTAGGGAATCATGTTCATTCTATGTTCATATTTACATTTGTATAGTTGTTAAAGAGTTTTTGTATACAATTATATGATATCAAGTATTTCTATCAAAAACAAATAATTTGCAAAGAGAACTATTGGACCCATACATGGAACCCTAACAAGTATGACCACTCCAAGTCAGAGTGGACATGGGAGTAATAGCAATGAAAGAGTACTCTATCCCCCCAACTAAATCTCCATGACTGCAGTTTAGTATCATAACCAAAACACTCTTTTTTTTTAAGGAGTTTATTCCCCAGCAGAAGATACAGCAAGCATATTCTAAATCCTGTTGACAGGGTAGTGAAACATTTAGCTCCAATCATAAATTTTTAACTATGTATTAGATAATACCTTAGTGAAGATATATAGGAGAAAATGCAGTCTACATCTTTGATTTTTATATAATTTCACAACTTTGGGACTGCAAAAATGTCTTCAATGAAACTATCATTGAAAATATCAGTGTTATTTGAGTTTATGAAGAATTAAAGTATTATTAACAAAAAACACTTTTATCAATCAAGAATGACTTATCTTTCAATTTCACTGAGTGAATTCCTAAGAATCACAGAATTAATCATTACTAATTGTGTCATTACTTGTTATCTATTTACCATTGGTCAATTTATATAAATTTCTATTCATGACAATTCTCACCAAACTAAATAGACCAAAATTTCTATATAAAAAAAACAAATCAGCAATCTCTATAGTAATCCTTTGAACCCATTACACCAGTATACCGGTGGTACTTTTATTTTCCCTCTACACCATAGCACCAGTTTACCAGTGCAATGATCACACTTAAATGACAGAGTAAATTTAGGTTCAGTAGAGATTCCATAGTATGGTGCATTGAGAGATAAACCTGCATGACAATTCAAGAATTAGGTCAGGCTTTGTATAAATGCTAGAATTTTATTTCAATTTCAAAACTTCAAATAAGAAATAGTAACTATATAAAAATAAGTTTATAATACCTTCCCAAGCTTTTTCATGTGCTTCTTTAGCTGTTTTCTCAGGACCTTCAGCTTCATTTTTCCAAGCTTTAAATAAAATAAGTAAATAGCATAATTTCTTTTAAAGAAAAAATATATTTATAGATATTCATAATAGCACAAGAATCATATAGAGGTTAGTCAATAAGTTCATAGCCTAATAACTATAAATAATTTTTTTTTTAAGTTTTTTTTTGCTATTGTCTTCCCCTAGATCAAATACTATATTGTGAAAATTCCAGATCAAACTTCAGTTAATAATTATATTTGACAAAAAATTTATTGCTCCACTCTTGTATATCTATGTAGAACAGTTTTAATTTGTTGGTCTATTTCCTAAAACAAATAAATTTCTAATCAAATTCAATACATAGCAAGATAAATACCTTCTACTTCAGTTTTCTTTTGTTCAGCTGCAACTCTCAAATTCTCCAATTCTGTTAATTTGCTCTGAAAAAAGAAAATGAAATATTATCTGAAAAAAAAAAAATCAAACATTTTGAAATATGAATACAATTTTTAAATTTCAACAATTTAAGAAATTATTAATAAAAGCAAATAATTATTAAAATAATTATTAAAAATTGCTTTATTTATGTATACATTGACACTTCTGCCAAGATCAGAATGTAATATCTATGCACTACACACAAATAACATATATGGATATATATACTGCATTTTATATATGCAGATCATCATAATTTGTGAAACTAATAAATTTTTCTATTATATCTTCATTATAACTATAACTTATCAGTCTTTCATAAAATGTCAAAACCCATCAGCTCAAACAAAATATATTAAACCTTGACCTTAAGCCTGAAATACTGGGCTTATTGTGTATACTAAAATAGCACTCAGCCAAAAATATCAGGTTTACAGATTCAATGTAACAAGCTTAATAAGCAGGAACAAAATTAATTATCAGAATGTTGGGCCATGAATGTGGCAAAAATGTGACTATTGTTTTAATGGTAAAAGGCTTAATAAAAATCTTATGCAGTAACAGCTATTATCATATATTTCTATCTAAATGTTTTTTTTCCATTTTTCTACAGATTTCTGATATATATTTGATAGCAGATAAGATGAACTTACACTAGGCTCATTTGGGTAGATGATATTTCTATTTTGAAAATAAATTCTAGTCTCCAATAGACAAAGCTAAATACTAGCCTTGCTACTTAGGATAAAATCTTTAATGTTTTAAAGGAAAACTATTCTATAGCTTATTAGATTCTTCATGTATCAAATAAGACTTATCACAGATAGCAGATAATTTCATTAAAAAAACTTCAAAAAATACATTCCCGAGTCTTACCTTCTTCTCTTCTATGGCTACATTACCCTCATTGATAAATTCTTGCTTTTTAGCATAACCTTCCATTTGCATTTTCTGAATTTTCAGACGTTCCTCATGGGCTTGCTTACCAAGTTCCCTATCAAAAATCAATCATTCAAATATAATTAATTTTTTTACATTTCGTATTTAGCATTTTTAAATGGGTTATTTTGTTTTTATGATCATATATGTTTACAAATATTTTTTGGCAAAAATTTAATCTCTTAATAGGAAAATTACTGAAAAAACAAAAAAAATAATTTAAACAGGTCTTTTAATGAGAAATAAAAAAGGTTCAAGCTAAAATACCACCATAGACCAAATTTATATACCATGTCCTGTTTACTTCAGTCACAAGAGCATTCTCACAGGATAGAAAGATTAAATTCAGGCTATTCAATTCATGCCAGTTCCCCATCACCCATCCACTCAGTACAAAAGAACAAGCCTTGATTAAACTTATGATAAAAGATTTTAGTATGGTAAATTATCATGATAGTGATTGTATCATTTTATATATTCAAGAGCTTTCAAAACTCAATTTGATTTACAATACTGTATTTTCAATTTTTTTTTTTTTACAGTTTTTAAATATGAAATTAGTTTTGGTGTAAAACACCAAAACTAATTTCATATTTAAAAACTATCTATGACTCCATTATATTATCAATATCATATCATATCCTCAATACAGTTCACCTCTAACATTTGTTTCAGATTTTATTATGGTGGATAAAAGTATTGAAACTGACAATTTTCAAGCATTATTTAAAATTAGGCCTCAAAGCTGCTCTCAAAATTTGGAAAGTAGAAGATAATGAAACAATGCCTGATCATACTGGCCACAGCTGGTTTAAGCATTTTAAGCATGGTGACTTGAATAAAACCTAGAAGTAGACAAGTATCAGCTGTCACTTATGATACTTTAAAAGAGAACCCAACCTGGAAAGCTTTCACATAGAGATTTTATGAAGAGCATAAGCTTAAAAAATATACAGGAACATTCAGTTGAATATTTAAGAAAAAAAAAGAAAAAAATAATACTTAAAAATAAATAGAAATATTAAGGAGAAAGGAAGAAAAAATGATCTCACAGTAAAGTTTGAATTCAGAAAAGAATTTACAAGATTCATAAATATTTTCTTAAATACACAAAACCACAACATTTCCTCAATAAGTTCATAGTGTGAGTGTGTGTATATATATATAGTCACATGAATGTGTAAGCAGAACAGAAAAAGTGAATCACACAAGGTCAACAAAGAAATAACAAAAAGCATAAATAAAGGTCATGTATGAATTTAAGAAAAGGGAAAAGAAAACAAATAAGCTCAAATCAACTAAGCCTTAAAAAGCAGAAAAATCCAAATAAGGACATATGTAGAAAAATCATGCAAGGCATGATATTTATGATGTCAGGAAAGTTACCTACCTACCAACATCTTCTTTGGATTCAACCTTGAATATGGTCTCATACCCAAATCAGGAAAAGAGGTAGTCACCAATTGGATGAGATATAGCACAAGACAAAGATTCTAATCACCATGTACAAAAGATGAAACTTAAAAAGTCAGACAACTACCAGACAATGAGCGAGGTGGTTGTTTTCACATCACATTGGAAGATGGATGAATTTAAATAACTTCAAACCGCTATCTTCAGCTATTTTGAAGATGTATGAAAAGTCACAGGGATGATTGGCAAAAGTTATTATCAATGTTTCATCTATAATAGGGATAATAGATGAAGACAAGAAGCAGGAGATCAACGAACCTCCACTTCAATATTCTTAAGAAAATTTATAATGAATGAATCTCATTATCAAATACCTAAGTCCCAATAATCAAGAATAAAGCAAGAAGAAAAACTGAAGAAAAAAAGACAAAAAAAAATGAGTAAAGAAACAACTTCAACCACGAGAGAACCAAACTCTTTCAAAGACTGAGAGAAAAAAAATATAAAGATGTAACAACTTCCCAATCGACTTATCAAATATATAACATTAATGATAAGAGCAAAGTAATAACTTTGTTTGACCTCGCATACAACTCCCACCTTACAATTTCCACACATATACATATTTTCCCAAGGAATTGAAGCTGAACATTCTTTATGCATACATCATGACAAAAACAAAATGTTTCCACAATCATTCATGATATTATCTCTTTCATCTTCTAATGTTTTTTTGTAATTCTTTATGAATTACAACTCTAGTTTAGTCCGTAAGATGGGAGAAAAAAACTATTGTTAATAAATTATCTTGTGTTACTGTCATAATCTTTTCAAAGGATTTCCTGCCTCATATTTTCTTTTTTATTTGCACAGCTGACCTCAAGGGGATTGAAAATAAATAGGATATGTTTTTGTATTATTTTATTTCTGTGAAAAACCTATCCACATATTTCAAATACTCTTGGCATGTAACAATATATATGTATTTACCAATCCCTCTGCACAAGCAGGATATGACACAAGGTCAATTTTTTCAGCAGAATTTAACAGGTTTGAATTCAAAGTTTTCCTTCTCATAGATCAGTTGCCATACCAAGGTTAACGAAGCCAGTCTGCCTACTATTTACCCATAGCTGGAATGAGAATAGTTGGATGCATACCTATCCCAAGAGTATAAGCATGATGTGAAATGCAGATAGCTTCATCTAGGATTTAAAATCTGTTCTGTGTCCATTTCCTATGATGATAACCATTACACCATAAGCACTTCCTTATATATATATATATATATATAGAGAGAGAGAGAGAGAGAGAGAGAGATGACAATGATCAAACTCCCAACACTCAAAATGTAAAGTTTACTTTACACTGACTTCAAGATAAATACACTTAATTGTAGAGTAATATTAAAAAAGTTAATCTATCATAAGATTTATAAGATGATACAAAAGTCACTAAATTTATTATTTCCAACTGTAGTCAACATTTCAGATTTCATTTTTTTTTTTTGTTGGTGACTAAAGTTAAATAGTACTTCTTTTTCATCATTGCATTCCTAGAATAACTTATTTAGATATAATTAAATGCTTACAGGAATATCTAGTAGAATTCTTATATATTAGTTATTTTCAAATTTTTTTAATATCTTTTTAAATATCCAATATTATTGGAAGATAAATTTCTAAGAAAAGATACAGTATTTCTATTCCTGATATTCAAAAATATTTCAAATTCAAATATTAATATAAAAAAATCTAAGGCATATTTTTTTGCTTTTTTTAAGAAAAAATGCTTACTTGCACTTATTAGCACACATGATAATTCCATCATATTCATCTGTTCCATCACAACAATCTAAAAAAAGAAAAACATAACATTAAAAAAAAAAAAAAAAAAAAAAGACAAGGACATGGAAGAATGACACAGTATATATATATAGAACAAAACTTACTGATTTAATGTTGTATAAGAGATTTAAACAACACTAGAGTTATCCAATAAAACAAGAAATTAATATTTTTATGAGTACAAATAGCACTGCAAGATACCACAGTCATATAGTCCTTGAATGAATATTATAACGATCATAGAAAAATCAAATGAAATTGACAAATTAGATACTTGAAACTAAGGTTGATATGATACATTAATTGAAAACTTAAACGTTTCAACATTTTATAAAAAGAAAAACTATTACAATGTTACTTATATAAAGCAGCTTTAATTTTCATTTATTTGAAAATATATTTCCGAGTTATTCAAAATAAAAGGAGCTAGAGGAGAGGGGAGGGCTATAAGTAAAATTTTAAATTCCAAGAGGAAGAGTCAGACTCTGAACTTGGAGTTTAGAGTATCACCATGAAAACTTTATGCTATTAATACTGTTTAAAATTTAGCTATGCATTCATAAGCTAAGCAGCAATTTGCTTGCATATTCAAAAGGTAACTAACAGCTACTACAAGTGCTAATTAAAAACTATTATTAATACCTTCAACACTGGATACATAATTATTACAGACATTATTTATAGCTAGCTTCCTTTTTTTTTATATTATATCCAGACAAAATTAATAGTAACATAATTTTTTTTTTTGGTGATAGAATAAAATTTTTTACAGGAAATTTTTCTTTTATTTTTTATTGAGTGTCACCATCGAATTAACAAATATGCAAAAATATTGTCACACGATAAGTGCACTAAGCTATATTCACAACATAAATGTTCAAATCAGGAAACCATCAGTTCAGGGCTCAAATTCCTCATTTAGTTCTCATTTTCTATGCAGATGTAATAATGAAAATTTTCTTCCTATTCTATTTTATTATAAATTCAAAAACATAATTCTAAAATTGTAGTTCATTATAAAGTTATAATTTACAAAAGTTATTCATGTATAAACTGCTAAGTAGTGACTCCTATTTAATTCTGTTTTCTTATCATATCTGTATATACTTATAAATAAGCAGTCTTTCCCATTCATAATTTTCCTAGGATGATGTAAAGAAGCTTCTGATCTGACTCACCACAAGACTAGTGTGTGACAAAAGGCTGGTTTAATGTGGGATGCTCCACAGGAAGTAAGCCTCCAATGGTACAGTTTTAAAAATTGCTTAAGTTCTATCTGCAATCTCCTTCAAAAGAGCTTCAAGCACTGGTCAATAGTATAAGAAAGAAGCATCCAAATACTAATCATCATCATCATCTTGTCGCGTCACCAGCACAGACATCTCTGACCCTCTCTTGACACTCTTCTCTATTGCTCATCACTTCTGGCAGGTCCTTAGGGCTATATCCCATGTCCTCAAAGAGCTGCTGTACGTAGGTTCGAGCTGGTTGTCCTGCCTTTGCTTGGCTATGTGAAGGGGACCACAGGAGAACATCACTTATGAGCTCATCCCTGCTTCTGCAGCAGTATCCTACATGTCTAACTTTGATAGTTTTCTTGATGGGTGGTAGGTGGCTGTATAGCTGCTGCTTTGTGGGGTGTTGCCTCCAGGACTTGTTCAATATTGTTTGCAGCATTCTTGTGTAGTTGCTGTCAAGCTTTTTCTCCATCCGTTTAGTTAGCGTCCATGTAGTGCATCGACCCAACTGCTGCTTGAAAGAAACTGCGTTTCATTTTATTGGTCAGGTATGACATCCATATGACTGATAGTCTATCGATAGCTGTCCATGCCTTTGTTAGTTGCATGTCGATGTCAGTCCCGGTTATTGAGACACTGCTTCCTGGGTAGGTGATCTTGTCAACTAGTTTCAGAGAGCTACCATTTAGTGTGGAAATACTAATAAGATTATTTATTTACTTATAACTAGTGTGTTAACCAACAATGGTTTACAGACAAATGTTATTCAGAAGTACCTTAATTTTTAATATAGGTATGTGAGAAAGAAAGAGAAAAGGAAATTACATTGTATTTTAGATCTGATAAAAATTTGAAATACTTTTCAGACATTAGATGAATTGGCATCAAATGATTAAAGTTTGTACATGTTCATGAATGGAGTAGTTGTGTATATTATAAAAAAAAAAAAAAAAAAAAAAAAAAAAGGGGAATTTTGTATAATCAGGTGTTTAACCAACTTCAGATATTTATATAAGTAGTAAGTAAAGTTGGCAACCTTAGTCAAGGGTAACCCGAAGTCTCCTTTTCAATAGCTACCACACCGAGGTGTAAGGGAGAGCGCTACTCCATTCCCTGGATTGCTCCACTTTACCCTTGATCCTTACCTTATAATGCTGAGTGTTAAGTAAGACGGATCAAGTACCATTTTTTGAGTCTTTCGAATGACTCGACCTGGGATTGAATCCTGATCTCCAGAACCATTGGCAAACACTCTACTCATGAGGTCAATGGCCCAGATGAAGGTGCTTCAAAATAATATTATCTAATCAAAATCACTTCTGATGAAAACATATCAAATAAAGTTCTAATAAGGTATGCAAGCATTTGGCCCATAAAAATTAACTGGAAAAATTATTATTTATTGCACAAATTGTTTATTGAATTGTAAAAATTGCAATGAGGGATTTTGATGTGACAAAAACTTTCATCAAAGCAAAATGAATTTACATATTTCGTATTTTCAAATTGTATGGTTGAATTTAACTGGAAAATATTAAGTGTTAATTTCTTTCATATGCTTTAACTTTTCAATACTTGCTTGACAAATAATGATCAGTTTTTTTTTTGTTTTTTCCTTTTGGTGGGGAAGACATAATTCAAAAATTCAGTGAAATAATATATGAGGGGGTGAAAAAAAAAAAAGAAAGTAAAAAAAAAAGAGAATCAAACAACTTTTTTTTTAAAACTTCTTTTTGAAGGGTTATACAAATTGAAATAACATGTGCCAAATGTGTTGAACTTCAAAATGAATATGTGAAATAGTGTATACTTTTCATGGTTCTAGATCAGCTTGAGGGTCAAAAAGCTTAACTCAGAATCTGGGGCCACAATCTTAAAAGGACAGGAAAAAACAACTAAATTCATGAAGTTGCAATCATAATTTATTAATGAGATATCAGATGTTATTTACAATTACTAAAAGATGTAATACAATGAATAAAGAGGTTTACAGAAGAAGCACATTGGATAAATGACAATTTGACAGTTGTAACTACAGTGTACTCTTGGTATGCTTTATTTTCAAGAACTATTCACAATGGTAAGTAAGTAAAGTTGGCGACCTTAGTCGAGGGTAACCTGAAGGCTCCCTTTTCAATAGCTACTACACTGAGGTGTAGGGGAGGGTGCTACCCCTTTCTCTGGATTGCTCCACTACCCTTGATCCCTACCTTATAATGCTGAGTGTTAAGCAAAGTGGCATCAAGTACCATTTTTTGAGTCTTTGGTATGACTCGACCTGGGATTGAACCCCGGTCTCCCAGACCATTGGCGAACACTCTACTCACTAGTAGTAGCAACATATATTTCTGTATAAAAGTTCATAAAATTATATGAGAGAGACCATGTTAAACTGACTTAGAAAATATTAAGTGCATCCACTCCAAGACAAAAGTTCAAAAACTGGTTAGTAATATATTGTCCTTTTATTACATTGTCATTTAAAAATGCATGAATGATTTTATTTATTTTTTTCTTTGTAAAATCACTGCTATATACTATCTGTGTCTTAAATGCATAGACAATTTTATTATAATTCCAAATTAAAATTGAACCTGGTCAGGAGAAGCTAACATTATTGGACTTTATTAGAACCTAAAAACCTAAGTTAATGTCAAATAGAATGCCTATTAGGATGCTAAGAAGCATATCATTTTTGAAAGCCATGGGAAGTAGCATGGTGGACGTAAAGGCAAGTGGATAAACCCTCGGACGGCACAACACAATGCCTAACCACATCCTGGGTGTATGAATCCTATGGTTCAATGGCCAGGATTGAATAGTTTGATCAGGGAACTACTGCTGCTCATCTATAAGGGTGGCTTCTGTAGATGAAAATAAAAACAGCCATCGAAAGGTTACCATGACCCACACCCAAACCACCTGTCCAAACCACATCACTTTTCATGCAGGTAAAAAAAGGGGTGCGTCCTGCTGAGGTTGGAGCCCTGGCCTCAGTGTTTGAAAAATCAGCTACAGAGCTCAAACAAAAATTACTAAAATGCAAATGCACAATACAAATAGTGACATTCAACATTAGAATCTTAAATAGAATAAGACAACTACCAGGTGACTACATTGGCTATAGATCATTACATAGACATAATATGCATTCAAGAACACAGATATACACACAGCGAGGATATTAAATATCATGATACTGGCAATAGATGGATGCTAGCTACTGCATCTGCATGGAAAAACTCTGTCAATGCCATAATAGGAGGTGTAGGTATACTTATAAGACCATGAGCCCTAAAATCACAAAATAACATAGAGAAAATAAAACCTAGTATGATGGTAGCTGCTTTTAATGGCAACCCCAGCCCTACCAATGTTAGTAAAGAAACTGAACTCACCAGCTTCTATCCTCCCTTGTTCGTAGTATCTCAAAACACAACGTTCTCGTCATTGGTGGAGACATGAATGTCCAAATTGGTAAAAACGTAAACCACAAGTTCAGCCTACACAACTCTTCAAACAGAAATGGACAACATCTAACAGATTTCATGCTAGAAAATAGATTAACATGCCTCAATACAAACTTTCAGAAAAAGGAGGGAAAACTATGGACCTACACATATGCAAACAATACTAAAGCACAGATAGACTACGTCTTTATAAATAAGAAATGGAATAATAGTTCATTGAATTGTGAGGCATACTCCTCATTCAAGGGTATGTCCTCCGAGCACTGAATTGTCACAGCAAAAATACGACTGAGCCTACGAAAGAATGCGACCCAGACAACAACCACTGTACACTATGACTGGTCCCTACTTAATAACAGGCATATTAGAGATAAAATATGTGTTAACACTAAGAAATAAATTCGATGCACGACAGGAGAAGACAGAAACACATACTCCAAATGATGAATATGAGAATTTCGTCAATGCCCACTTAGAAGCGGCAGTGGAATGCATATCAAGAAAACAAAGAACTAAACCTAGGGTCCCATGGGAGACAGTAGCGGTTAGGGAAAAGCATGCAGACGTGAAAACTGCCTCCAAATACAATCAGAAGAACATAACCAATATCAATGCCCTGAAACTTAAAAAGGCACAAAATGAATTAGCTAACATATATCTAAAAGAATAAACAGAACACATACAAAATCAGATTGATAAGATTAGACACTCGGTCGAAGATAGACAATCTAGGGTAGCATGGCAAATGGTAAATGAAGTGAGCAGAAGGAAAAGCACTGCGAAAGCTAAACTGAAAGCTACCAGCCAACAAGAACAAATACACCTGTGGAAACAACATTTCAAGAATTTACTCGGAAACCCTCTGAAAGTTACACATGAACCAATCACGAGAATTATAAGTAAACAATTAGACATCAAACTAGGACCGTTCATGCAAGAAGAACTTGACTCGGTACTAAGAAAAATTAAAAATAGAAAAGCAGCAGGGCTCGATGAAATACCCCCAAAAGTATGGAAGACCAAACAATTCAACGACATACTGCTCCGACACGGTAATGCTGTATATAATCAAAACCTTATAGACAGATGCACGAAGGGATGCATCCTCCCCTTCCCTAAAAAAGCAACCTCGGATTAGCCAAGAACTACCGAAGTATAACCCTTACATCCATAGTGGTCAAGATATACGATGCTCTATTACGCAACAACATAAAACCCAAAATTGAAAACATACTTAGGAAGAACCAAAATGGCTTCTGGAGGACCAAGTCTATGACATCACAAATTTTGACTATATGTCGTATTCTTAAAGGTGTATGTAAAAAAAACTAGAGGCAACAATATTATTTGTCGACTTTACCAAGGCCTTTGACTCCATTCACAGAGGAAAAATGGAGCAAATTTTACTTGCCTACGGCCTACCAAAAGAAACTGTCGCAGCCATAATGATGCTATATAGAAACACAAAAGTAAAAGTCCGTTCCCTGGATGGAAACACAGACTACTTTGACATTGTAGCAGGTGGACTGCAAGGAGATTCATTAGCTCCATACCTCTATCATCTGTCTAGACTACATGCTTAGAACGAAGCTGAAGGTACCTCGCAGTAACAATTACAAATGCCAACTACGCTGATGACATAGCACTTCTGGTAAATCTACCCACCTAAGCTGAAACCCTGCTACAAAGTCTGGAATGAGCAGCTGCAGGCATAGGCTTCCATGTCAAAGCACACAAGATAGAATATATGTGCTTTAATCAAACAGGCGACATCTCCACACTAAACGGTAGCTCTCTGAAACTAGTTGACAAGTTCACCTACCTAGGAAGCAGTGTCTCATCAACCAAGACAGACATCAACACATGACTAGCAAAGGCACGGACAGCTGTCGATAGGCTATTGGTCATATGGAAGTCAGACCTGACCGATAAAATGAAATGCAGTTTCTTTCAAGCAGCGATTGTGTCGATACTGCTATATGGATGCACTACATGGATGCTAACTAAATGTATGGAGAAAAAGCTTGATGGCAACTACACAAGAATGCTGTGAGCAATATTGAACAAGTCCTGGAGGCAGTACCCCACAAAGCAGCAGCTGTACGGCCACCTACTACCCATCACGAAATCTATCAAAGTTAGATGAACCAGACATGCTGGACACTGCAGGAGAAGTAAAGACGAATTCATAAGTGATGTACTCCTGTGGACCCCTTCACATGGACGAGCAAAGGCAGGACAACCAGCTCGAACCTACATACAGCAGCTCTGTGCTGATACAGGATGTAGCTCTGAAGACCTGCTGGAAGCAATGGACAATAGAGAAGGGTGGTGAGAGAGGATCAGGGATATCCATGCTGATGCCGCGACATGATGATTCCCAATGGTATGAAATGCCAGATATGTTCACTACCAACTGGAAGTGGGTGATAAGATTGGAGAATCATCCAGATGGAAGCATGTGGTTCTTATAGAAATCAACAATATGGTAAGCAAGAAACATTGGACTTTAAATCTTCTGAAGGAGATCAATGAGTTCCACTAGAGTTGTAATGGTATTTCTTCAGTCAACATCAAAAGGTGAAGAGAAAATTTTGAAAGTTGGGTGACGGGCTGTATATGGCCCACAGGCTGGAGAGCCCTGTGCTCGGTCATCCCCTTCTTTTTCCAGCACTCTCTAGTACATTCTTTTTGGCATCAGTTTGAAAACATTAAGGTGCCCGTGGTGTAATGGTTATCGTCATAGGAAATGGACACGGCGACACGAGTTCAAATCCTGGACGAGACTGATTGCATTTCACATAGCACTAATACCCTTGGGAAAGGTATGAATCCAATTATTCTCCCTCCAGCTATGGGTAAATAGTAGGGCAGACTGGGTTCTTCAGCCTTGGTGAGGCAACTAGTCTAGGAGAAGGAAAACTCTGAATTCAAACCTGTTAAACTCCGCTTAAAAATTGACCTGATGTCATATCCTGATTGAGTGGAGGGGTTGGGTAAATAGGATCAGTTTGAAAACATTAATCCCTCAATATTAGTTAAATTTTCTGGCTACTTTATTTAAAAAATAAAATAAGAGATGATTTAGATTTTATTGGTGTTTGTGGCAACCAAAGGTTCTTAGTAGCACAGTTGGTTAACCAGGCTTCCATAAGGTAAAAAGAACAGGAGTTCAGCTTTCAACTCAGAGCTTATTCTTTATTAATTCTGATCAACGCTGTTCTCCACTACCTTATATTAGATTGAGTGAGTTGTGATAAAAAGCAACTGAAAATTGAGATAAAAGAAAATACAAGTAAAAATTAATTGTTTTTTCTAGTGGTTTAGTGAATATACCCCAAATGATACATTCTTTTTATTACCTTAATTTAGACAAATTTTTAAAAACTGCTTTTATAAAGTTTGTGTCAACCAATATTTTCATCTAAAGCAGATTTTCTAATTAATAATTTTCTTTCCATGTTAATATATCTAAAAAGAATACCTATAGACAAAACTGCATACACTAATAAGAAAAATGAACACAAATGTTTATCCAGTGAAATTTTGATTACCATAATTATTTTTTCAATGAACAGAACTAATTTATCTTTGAGTATAAATCTTTTGAAATATTTTGACAAAATCTTTTTTATGCAAATTTTTTTAATAAATTTTTTTTTTTAAATAGTCAAAAGCAAAAAAAGAAAATGAATGAGACTCACCACAGTAGCCATCATTCACTCTGGAAGATGGAATATTATTTGGAATGTAGCCAGCATTGGTACAGTGAAATTTTCCATTAATGCAAGCTGCAGTACCTGGAAGAATATTAACATTTGAGTTAAAGATTAAAAAGTTGATTACAATAAATCCCAATCCACCTTAACAAGGACACACATGAAAAATGTTTTAATTCATTTTTAAAACATTACATTTACCAATACAGTGACTCCCATCTTTATCTGAAGTTTCACATTCAAGTCACATGTAGTCATCAAACCCAGAAATTGTTCCAAAGCACAAAAGTATTGATGCTAATAATACAGACCTATCAAACGAGAAGAGATGCTTTCTTTCTCTCCTTAAAAAAAATTGTAAGCTAAAGTTAACAATTTCTTGTTACATATTACAATACATTGTTATATCTGTTCTATTTTATAACTATTATCTTATTGCACCTAATTTATAAATTTAACATTATCACAGGTATAGAAGTAGGAAAAAATACACACATATATATATATATATATATATATATATATACACACACACAAATGAATTGAGAAATCTACTTTTATTCAAGTAATTTTTATATATTTCATTTGAAAACCACCAGACTAAAGTTCCAGCATCATCACTTTGATCAATGCAAATTGTTGATTCATCATTGAATATCACTTTCATCCAGTTGTTCACATGTCATGATTCTCTTTAGCCCACGTTAACATCTGTTTGTGTGTTAGTGTTAGACTTTTCCCTATGTTACTATTTACCAACCCCTCCGCTCGAGCAGGATATGACACAAGGTCAAATTTTTTAAGCGGAGTTTAACAGGTTTGAATTCAGAGTTTTCCTTCTCCTAGACTAGTTGCCTCACCAAGGCTGAAGAACCTAGTCCGTCCTACTATTTATCCATAGCTGGAGGGAGAATAAGGGGGTTCATACCTTTCCCAAGGGTATTTGCCCGAAAGTGAACGTAATAGCGCGACTGGAGTACGAACTCGCGTACTACGATTCCGCAGTTCATCGCTTTAACCATTACACCACGAGGACTTTTCCCTATGTAAATCTCATTTCATTCAGTCAATTTCTTATGGTTCTGTCACAAACATTAACTCCTGTTTCAACCCATTTGTTTTGTTGTAGATTTTCTATTTTCAAGGCATATTGCTTTGAGTTTTCTATCCCAACACCTTGATATCCTTTGTGGACTACCAGTATTTTTTTCCTTTTTTAACCACCCCATTTCTTGTATATTTGCACCAATTTTTAGACACAGCTGACTTGGAACAACCAATATCTTTCAACCACTTTGGATAGCCAACTTAAACGAATTTTATGATCCTTTCCATTGTTTCAATTGATAGTTGTTTTATTGGTGCAATGTTTCCTTTCAATTAGGTATGACCAACCACTTGTTGAGGTTTACAAGAACTGTCTTTTAACTGTAAACCAATTTGCATATCTAAGCTTCTTCTGGTATTTGTTTTAATAATGCAAATTACAAGATCATTCCAAAAATTTTTTCCTCAATATTTAGGTTATTCCATATTTTCCTCTGTATGACATGAAAAAAGTTAAATCATTTAATCTAGTTTGTTTAAGGTATATTTTATGAAACCAGAATATTCAGCTATTATATAAAAGAATGTTTTGTGTCTTTATCTGTTATTAGTTTATTTTCTACTGAATAATGAAAAACCAAGGTGAACTTCCTGTAAATGTGCTAATTCCATAATTTTTGCCAAATGTAGTATATACGTTTGTTAAAAATGTAGGACACAAATTGACATAGTCTTCACCCTCATTTCCTTTACCACCTTCCTCTAAATAGGAAATCAATGTTATGAGTAATAAAGTCTTCACTCTAAACACTCAAAAAGAACTGTGCATCACTTAAGTGGCCATCTAATTAAGAGTAAATGGACGAGGAAGAATCACAGTTATTAAAATAATAAAAGAATCATTTATTCTTTATTTTTTTTATAACCAATAACACCCAGCAATAGCAGATTCTGGTTTGACAAACTATTTAACTGTCAAGATGATTTTATTTCTGGAAATAATAAAAACAATAACTAAGTCCATACATTTATGTCCAACTTACCCTTTTATAAGTAAACTTCTATTTCCAGTTTATCATTTTACATAACATTTCTTTAAGATAATTAAAAAGTTCATATATATATATATATATATATATATATATATATATATATATGTGTGTGTGTGTGTGTGTGTGTGTGTGTGTGTGTATATGATCTGAGGAATGTACTTTTTTTAAAGTACATGAAACTAGCAGTAATGAGACTGTCACAGAGGGGGGAGTAAATGTATTCATTTTAGGTTTTATTCTACTCTACTGGCTGGTATTGAGTACTTTTTGATTTATGAAAATATTTTTAAAATAATTTGTTCATTCAACTATATAAGTTAGGATAGTGTAGACACAGTGCTCTTGTTCTGATGATTGTATAAGTGAGAAACTGACAGTCACCAAGTGGTATTGACTGTGTCTAATGCTATCCTAATTTAGATCAGCATATGTTCTATCGCCAATATTGAGTACTCTTTATACCTATATGTGTGTGTGTGTGTGTGTGTGTGTGTGTGTGTAGGTTTTATGACCTGGGAATTCTTTCATTTATTGCTTTCAATCAACTTTTAATTATATCTAAAAAACAGTTCTTAAAATAAATAAATCTACTTATCTCATCTTTTTCTTACTACTTAAGGCTGACTATAAAAGAAACTTAAACAAGTTTCTAAGTCAACTGTAAGGCTTAATGAAATAAAGCTACCTCCCCAAATAACCTTTTCCTTTAAACTTCTTCACCCACTTTTGCCATTCAGTGCAGCTTTAGTAGAATTTCCTATCAACATGCCTCGATTAAAGTCGAGTACAGAATTTCTAAAATGTTTTCTTTATAGTGGGCTAGTGATTGTTTACTTTGTTTTCATATTCAAAGCAGACAACAGTTAAACATTGAAAAGTTTTAGTGAGTTTGTTTTGAAACAATCTTAAAAAAGGACATTTTATTCTGATGATGTGGTTATAAAATAATCTGAAGTGTAGACAATACAGCAATAAAGCAGTTTGAGTTTTATCAGCATACATTACCTTCCCTACCACAGTTTAAAAAAAATATTTTGATGCAGCTGAAGTGCAAACAGTTTAATACAAATACTTTAATACTATAAGATCTTTATCTGTGTTAAAAAATCAAAATTTAGCTTTATAAATTCCAGTGAATTATTAATTTATTAGTAAAAAAAAAAAAAAATCTGAACTCAACACAAGCAAAATAAAAACAATTCTTTTTATTATATTTTTTTTTAAAGTAACTAAAAGAAAAATAATAGATTTGCAAATATATCTGACTTAAATCATAACATCCGAGTGAATGCCCTCTCACTATACCACATATAGATGCACAGTAAGTTCAAGGCAATTAACATAATTTGCATATCAAGAGTTTAACCCAATTCAAAGAGCAGCAAAGAGCATGTCTAAATCTGGTCAACTAGAATTGTTGACTCCTTACAACTAATACTATAATTTTGCAACCAAGTAAGTTTGAGTCTCAGTGATCAATGACTGCAAGTCCATGATGCACTAAAACCAGAGATGGAAAACTTTTCATGTTTAAAAAGTCACATTGAAATCTATAGTCTACTAATAAAGCTGCACTAAAAATTTTTTAGTATATTTATAACAAAATCTAAATTTTTAATAACTTTTAATTAATTTAATTAATATACCCAAGTCAAAAGAAATGAAAAACTTTAATTCTTTGATACCCATTTTGAGATTTTTTTTCCCAAGAAAGCACTGGGAAATCAAATCCTAAAATAAAGGTGGGCAATTTTAATTGGTCTTTCAGCAAAACCATTAAAGATTGAACTTGATTTTAAAAGCTACAGATGCCCTCCCCCTCATATCTGGAGCTATTACATTTCCTTTCAAACTCATACCTTGAAAAAGGTATAGCTTAGGTCAGTTAGGTTTTACAGCGTATCAACCCTTGCAAGTTATTTAATGCAAAATCGTGTTTATACATATATTGAATATATAATTTGTAAATGAATACTTTGTAGGTGACATTTTAAACAAGCTGGAGATCATTTGTTTGCACACAGTTAAATGATTTCAAGCATTTCTATCCAACACTAACAATTCAATTTAACATCAGTCATTTGTTGACACACTTGAATGGCTATATATGTAATATACCCATGATACACAAGTATGTGAAATAGACATAGGGAATCTAAAAATACGAAACTTTACAAAATTGGTTCAGGTACAAAACTTTTTATTACCTTTGAGTCAAAGGTTTTTCAACATGAGGAGAGAGAGACACAATCTTTCTATGCTGACTGCTTTTACATCGTCAGCTCTCAACCCAACCAATGCGCGGCGCCCGTAGCGCACAAAGTCGTCTGGCCTCACCCAGCTCTGAAAGTCAACCTCCTTCTTCTGCGGTGGGAACTCAACTAACTGCTTTTTCTCAAATCTCAGCCCATGCGTCCGGTGCGTGACGTAACCCAAATACCCTGGTCCCAATTCCTATCTGGGATTTTTATTTCGACATCCCTGAATGACACATCCTCTCTGCGCGTTCATGAACACCTGCATTAATGTTGCACCTAACTAACCCATGTGCTAAGCAAAAGGTTCTCAGCCTAACTAAACAGAAAAGCAAGATATATAAAACGAAATCCCTCAGCAATTATATTACATATATACTTATGATTTGCTCATCAAACTTTTCCTTTTATTTTAGGCTATTTTGAAATGTTCTAGTGTAGCTATTAAATCATTAAAAGGAAGCTACTAATAAACTTCAACTCAGATTCTAATCATCTTTTTAATACGATAACATAGAAAACATTTACAATATCTGCCGTAATAAGATCTTTTTTATATCAATTATTACAATGGTATTCATATCTAAGAGTTATATATCTTCAAATATTGTTAACTGAACTCAATTATCTGAAAAATGTAAATGATCTTTTAATGCCAGTCATTTGTGAACAGAACAAATCAATATTTGATGATATTGACTATTAGAACTCAGTTTATAAAATAACTGCTATAATAAAGTAAATCCATAACTTTTTGTTCATTAAAATGAGGCTTTAAAATTAAATATTAATCTGATAATCTGGCTTGTAAAATGACACCAGTCAGATTGAGCTGAAAACCTAATTGCCTTTAGCTTAAACTCAAGAGAAAATTCTGCTATCCTGTCTATATTGCAACTATATTTAATTGTATTCATGTTTTTATTATTTTATTAAATAGTATTAGTCTATATTTCTGAGATGAGGTATTATGTACATTATTTACATTTTTTTGACTCTTGTCCTCATCTTTGTCGCTATGTTTATCACAACATTTCGGCCATTGTACACTCTGGCCTTCTTCAGGTTGTTGGAATGTCGAACTTAACCCTTTATTTCGCTCACCGGGGTAGACTGTTCTCATTCCACGAGCCATGTTTAATGGATGTCAGTCATCAGTTATCTCCTGTTAATTTCCCCTCTGAAAGTTCTCCACTGGGTATTGAACACACACTCTTTTTGGGTATGTCACTGGGTCTAACCAATGCCTTTATCCACAGTGCCATGTGTCCTTGTAGACATCTGTGTATGAATTTCTGGGTATTATAAACCTAATGTCTTCAGCAACCATTTTTACCAGTGCTCATATTGCAATTTTGCTGTTATGCTGGTATAAAAAAAAAATGCAATGATAACAGCAAAATTCCAACCACCTGAAGAAGGCTGGAGCGTACAACGGCAGAAACATGATAAACATGGTGACAAAGATGAGGACAATAGTCCGAAAAATGTAAATAATGTTAATAGTATTAATGTTCTACCATTGTTTTTATGCACTTTCCTTCTTCACTTTTTTATAAGATATGGTTAGGGTTCTTTGTTTAATTGCATATCAAACTTTATGGGTTATTTAATACCGAAACCATCCTTGAAGAACAGTAGTGGTACTATTTAACCCATAGCTGGGGGGGGGTTAAAAGGTTCATACCTTTCCCAAGGGTATTAGTCTGAAAGTGAAACTGGAGTTCAAACACACTTCAAGGCCATAGTCCAACACTTTAGCCATTATGCCAGGGTGTTTCTCACTTCATAAGATTTTAAAATTTTAAATAGTTGTTATATGATAGTGCATAAATAAGGTTATTTAAAAAGATAAAAATATTAATTTATTTTAAACTTAAACTCTAACCTACCAACACCCCTAAAGATAGTAAAAAATTATAACAAACACAAATCATCATCATCTTGTCATGCCATCAGCATGGATATCCCTGACCCACTCTCGCCACCCCTCCCTATCGTTCATCGCTTCCGGCAGGTCCTCAGGGCTACACACGGTATCCTCACAGAGCTACTGTATGTAGGTTCGAGCTGGTCGCCCTGCTTTTGCTCAGCCATGTGAAGGGGTCAATAGGAGTACATCACTTATGAGCTCATCCCTACTTCTCCGGCAGTCTCCTGCATGTCTGGTTCATCTAACTTGGATAGTTTTCGTGATGAGTGGTAGGTGGCCGTACAGCTGCTACTTTGTCCAGGACTTGTTCGATATTGCTTGCAGCATTCTTGTGTAGTTGCTGTCAAGCTTTTTCTCCATACATTTAGTTAGCATCCATGTAGTGCATTCATATAGCAGTATCGACACAATCGCTGCTTGAAAGAAACTGTGTTTCATTTTATCGGTCAGGTCTGACTTCCATATGACCAATAGCCTATCGACAGCTGTCCATGCCTTTGCTAGTCACGTGTCGATGTCTGTCTCAGTTGATGAGACACTGCTTCCTAGGTAGGTGAACTTATCTACTAGTTTCAGAGAGCTACCGTTTAGTGTAGAAATGTCGCCTGTTTGATTAAAGCACATATATTCCATTTTGTGTGCATTGACATGAAGGCCAATGCCAGCGGCAGCTCGTTTCAGACTATGCAATAGGGTTTTGGCTTGGGCGGGTGCATTTGCCAAAATCGCTATGTTATCAGCATAGTTGGTAATTGTTTTGGCAGGGTATTCTTCTGCTTCTTTTCTTTGTCAGCTTGAAACCATTTTCTTTGATTTAATTGATCGATATTCTAAGCACGTAGTCTAGACAGGTGATAAAAAGGTATAGGGCAAGTGTGTTTCCTTGCAGTACTCCAGCTACAATGTTGAAGTAGTCTGTGTCTCCATCTGGAGAACATACTTTCACTTTGGTGTTTCTATAGAGAATCATTATGGCTGCGACAGTTTCTTTTGGTAGGCCGTAGGCAAGAAGAATTTGCTCCATCTTCCCTCAGTGAATGGAATCAAAGGCCTTGGTAAAGTTGACAAATGATATTGTTGCCTAAAGGTTTTTTGCCAGTATGCCTTCAAGAATTAAATAGTAACTGAATACTTTAAAATCTGTTCAAACTAGAATTTCACCTGGCAGAAGAAAACCTATAAATGTCACAAATTTGAAATATTGAAACATGTTAAGTTTTATATTAGAGAGCTTATTCTTCGTGATGTTGATAAGTACATTTTAAAAAAAGAAAAGAGAGATAAGCAATCTCCCCCTCAATCTGACTGGTGTTATTTTACAAACCAGTAATGACACCAGGAAATCTGAAGGCTATTTGAAGAAATTAGCTCACACTACTTTTACACTTCACTTGAACTTGAGAATTGGAAAGATAAAGACAAGGAATTCTTAATACTGACGATTTTAACACAAAAAACCCTGATTAGTCAGAGAAAAGAAATACTTTATTCAGCCACAAATAATGAAGATTTCAAAGCCAGTATAAATGAATTTAATGTTAAGTTGTCAGGAAATTTGGAGAAATTAATTGGGTGAATGGCAGGATCAAACTTCTTGTTCACAATTAGGGCACCTCTTTATAATTACTCACAAGGGTATGAAATTCACAAGTGGTTAGTACTAACACTGTCTCAAAGCTTCCTATGAGCTGAAAACCTAATTGTCTTTAGCTTAAACTCAAGAGAAAAATTTGCTATCCTATCTCTATATTGCAACTATATCTAATGATATTCATAAAGGAATTAATCTTATAGAAAGTGACCCAAAAGTCACTTAGGTATTTAAAAATAAAAGAACATGCATTTATGTTGGTAATTTAATTTTTTGTAGCACAAAAGTATTTATACAATGGAAATAAATTTACTTCAATAATAAAAAAATGCTGTGGTTTTACTTCATATTAAAAAGAAAATTATAAAAAAAAATTATTCAAAAAATTAGAACATTCTTTTTTAAAACTCCCTAGGAGATTTTTGGGACACTCATATTTCTTGATTTCTATAAACCATTCATTTAACAAAAGAAATTTTTTTTAAACATTTCTTCATCTTCTATGAATAGAAACTACATCTTTCTTCAGTATAAATTCTTTCTTCTTTAAAAATGTTTTCAGCATGTTATTTGAGTTATTTATATGATAATATTGTTCACTGCAATATTAAACATTAAGTATAAATTCTGAATGGTCACCCACACCATGAACAGGACTTAGAATATGTAACTATAACTCCTGCAGAGAGGTAAGATCCCCCTTCCAAAAGGAAAAAAAAAATTGTGTCCTTGGTATGGCACTAAACTGCATCCAATGGTAAGGCTCAAGTTCTGGGAAGTGAGGACTACCTCTTCATTACCATTACTGCCAGGTTCTGTCTTAAAGGGGAAATATATTTTAGGGTCCCATCTATAAGGTCAAATAAATCTGTTAAATTATTTGTATTCTATAGAAATACTTGATACCACATAACTAAAACTATTTTTATTAAGAATAGTAGCTCAAAGCTATAGTTGTTTACTAAGAATTATTTCTTGTTACTTGAAACCATATAACTGTGCAAAAAAATGCCTATTATTAAATAGAAATAATTCCTTAAAACCATATAATTATTTGTATTAGATAGGAATACTTGATATCATATAACCATATGCAAATTATTTGTATTAGGAATAGTTGACATATAACTGTGCAAAAAAACTCAAGAAACAACTACACAAAAATTGTAAATATAAAATTACAATGAATACAATTCTCTAACCTCAAGACATAAAATAACCCTAGACAGGGTGACATGCCATAGATAATTAATAAATAAATAAAATGTTCAATTGCACATTCAAAACAGACAAAAATATTTCATCTACTATTTTCGAATTCAACTTTTCTTTTAGTTGTTGAAATCCAAGAGCTTTAACAAATACTATTCACAAATAGTCCAGGAAATCAGGATTCAACCCCTGGTTGAGTCATACCAAAGACTCAAAGAAAAAAAAAATACTTGATGTCACCTTGCTTAACACTCAGCATTATAAGGTAAGGATCAAAGGTAAATCCAGAGAAACAAGTAGCACCCTCCCCTACACCTTGGTGTTGTAGCTATTGAAAAGGAGACTTTGAGTCACCCTCAACTTGGGTCGCCAACTTTACTTATATAACCTATGAATCTGTTAGGTCTCTGTCATAATAGAATTCATGATGTTTTAGGAAGGATTCAAATTAGCATTTCATAGTAATCTTCATAATAGCAAGAATTTAGAAAATTTAAAAAATTACAGTTTAACTGTAGACACCAAAAAATTATTGGAGTGGAAATTGCTTTATTCTCAAAATTAGAATATTTTAAGTGTATTGCTCTGATAAAAATCTCACTATGATGTGATTTATATAAAGAATTTTAGTAATATATTCAAGCTCATAGATAAATTGTAAGTTCAGGGCTATAATTCTAACAAAAATAAAGAAATTTTAACAAAGAAATATTAGCCCTCTGTGAGCACTGTGAAAATGGTTACAACATATAACTAAAATTTGTGTGTGTGCATCCAAAGATACAAGATTTTTAGTAGAGCAATAGACTCAAATTACATGGAGAATAAAGCAATTTCCAGTTCAATTCACAACTGAATGATAATTTTGTAGGGTACACATTCACACTGAATTTCATTTTTTTTTTTAATTATCTAAATATAATGGAAATGCAAATTGAAATAAATATAACTGTAATGAAATTCTATACCCTTTTCTAAATAGAAGCATTAATATCATCATGGACCACCGTTACAATTCGATGGGTTTAGGAAGTGTCATATATATATATATGTGGGGAGGATACATATTGCATTTTTAAAGGTTTTGTGTTTTTAGGCATGATAGTGTAGAACAGACAGAAAAAAGGTTATCGAATGAGTTTTTGAATGTACATACTCAACCATTTTATTCTATTTTCTTTATATAACTTCAAACAAAGAAAGAATTCATAAGTCTCCTCCTTAAGAAGTCTCCTCTTTATCACATTTCCTGCCAGTATCGCTTTTTATGCTAGTCATACTAATTATGACTTCCAACCACTTTTCTTCTTCCACTCTGCCATTATTTCTTTCTTGCTAATAACTAGAGCAGGAGGCAACCCACAGAAAGTCAAAAGGAGACCTTTGAACAGACAGAAGAAAAATATTTACACACTTCTAGGCAGCCATGTTTAATAAGTTCTTTCTAAAAGTCAATTCATTTTTGATGATATTTATAGTTTTATGAAGGTTCTGTCCAAGACTTGAAATCATCCAATGCAAGTTTGATATTTGAAAGGATACATAAGTTCTCAAATATTCACTTGAACTGATAAATTCAGAGGACACATAAATGGTACTTTTTCTAAGTTCCATCATTGAAAATATCATTTTTATTTGCAATGAATTTCATCAATACAAGATTTGAATTAAGTCAGCTTAATCATATTCAAGTTTGGAATTAAGAAAAGCCAAACCAATATAGAGCTGTGTGGGTTCAAATGCATTTGGATGCATTTTTGTTGAATATATTGATACTAAGGTTTTTAAAAATATTAAGAAAAGTCTAACATCTTTCTCTTTTTACAGATGGAATTCATTCATGGTTCAATGAAATAATCATTATTTAAATGCATATGTATATATGTAAAAATAATACTTTATTTTTAGGGAATGGGGATGTAAGAAAATATAAGACAATTTGATTTTCATTTAATAAAAATAATCATGTATTTGTTAAAAATACGAACAGTGCCAAAAACTCTTAGACAATTTATGCTGGATCTCAAAATAACAAAACCAAACCTTGATTGGATTGTTCCATAACTTGTTCTTTTCAGGGGTACTAGAAATTAATATACAGAATAATATAGTAAAAACATTACAAAATCTTAAAACTTTTTTTCATGAGCTCTGCAGTTCGAACAAGATTAACACTAAAAGAAATCTACTAAAATCATGGAGTTATATTTTGCAGTTCGCTAAACTTGATTATATTTTATAGGTTCATATATAGACATACTTCCTTTGAAAACTGTTTCTAATATAGAAATTGGATGAATTTTTATTTTTACTAACTTTTTTTAATGTTACCAAAACTTAGTGGATATCTCGCTGTAAATGCAACTGAAGTATATATATATATATATATATATATATATATATATATATGTACACACACACTGATAAGAATTTTTCTTTTTTCAAAAAAGACACGCTATAAAAGGAAAAGTAATGCAAATATAAAATGCACAGTAGAGGAATATCAGCTTCCTTGAGTAGCAAGGAAAACCTACTAGAATTATATGATTAAAAAATTTGTTCAAAAACACCATATTTTGTTCTTTCCTCAATCATGATATTTGAGAATTACAATCAAGACTTAAACCAAATTTTTTACAAGACCATGAACACTCAGTCATTTTTGGTTTGGTTTGTTGGGTTTTATGGCATATCAACTTTTGTAGGTTATTTAACGCCAAATACATTTTTATGTGAATAACCAGTTCCATTTCAAACAATTCCGTTTAGTATGAGTACACAGTTTAATTGTCAAAATCATTTCTATTTCAAACTATTCAAGCAGTTATATGTAACAATTCAGTTAAGTGAAAGTACAGTTTCAATGACAAAAACAGTTCAATTTCAAATAATTCAATTTAGCATAAGCACGCAATATAAATGTAAGAACAGTTTGATTGTGAAAAGCATTTCTTTTTCGAGCTATTCAGTTCTAATTCAGCTAATTCAGTTTTGTATAAGTACAAATTTTGTTTACACACAGTTACATGTCAAAACAGTTCCATGTCAAACAATTCAGTTTAGTGTAAATACAGTTTCAATGTCAAAAAACAGTTCTATTTGAAATAATTCAGTTTAGCATAAGCACGCAGTTTAAATGTAAGTACGGTTTAATTGTCAAAAACATTTCTATTTCTAGCTATTCAGTTTAATCAAACAATTCAGTTTAGCATAAGTATGCCATAAGTTCTATTTAACCCATAGATAGGGCCCTATCAGGTGCTACCACACCGGGCCAGAGTGGACCTGGGAGCAATGGCAGTGAAGGGGTGCTCATATTCTCCAAACCTCACCATCAGACTGTTTAGTGTCATATCCAGGACACTCAGGGGGGGGGTCTTACCCCTCTGCAGAAGTGCACTCAGTGTATTCTACAGCCCCAACCAACTGGGCAATACACAGAGTTAATGTCAAAACAGTTTTATTTTAGATAATTCAGTTTAGCATAAGTACACAGTTTAGATGTCAAAACAGTTCTATTTCGAGCAATTCAGTGTAGCATTAGTACGCAGTTTTAATGTCAAAACAGTTCTATTTTAAACAATTTAGTTCAGCATAAATATGCAGTTTAAATGCATAAAAACAGTAAATGCTCACCACCGTTTAGTTCTATTTGACCCATAGATAGGACCCTTATCAGGTGCTACTACTCCGGGCCAGAGTGGACCTGGGAGTGATGGCAATAAAGGGGTACTCCGCATTCCCCAAAGCTCCAGCATTGCTGGAACCTCACCATCAGATTGTTTAGTGTCATATCCAGGACACTTGTTGGGGGGGGGGTCTTATTCCTCTGCAGAGAAGCAGTTGGTGTATTCAACAGCCTCAGCTGACTGGGCAATTTTGTTTTGGACTTTATCAACAAAAAGGCTTTACTAAAAATACAATCAGAATTATTACAACAAAGAAACACTTTATTATTTCAAAAACTAGAACTTTCAGGAAGTTAACATATACAGATCTATTTAAGTTGAGATTAAAATAAGCATGGCATTTTTAGAATAAAATAAGGTTCCACCTAAGGATTAGAAAAGATTGGCAGAGAAACCAAAAGATTTTTTTTAAACACCTTTAAACATAAAAATGACAATAATTGAAAGCATAGAGAAATGTATTCTCTATGCTTTCAATTATTGCACACACAAATGCTACACAAGCATTTGGAGAATTTGAACAAATCTGTTCATTTGAAAAGTTATTCAACATTCCCATCTTTCACTGGGCACTACATTACATCTATTGAATCACTCCACTCAGAAATAAAGATCCTTTTTTTTTCTTTTAAGTAAGTTATTTAGCTCCTAGAAGCTTTGAATCCATAAGCCTGATATTTCAGGTTGAGTAATATTTTACTATGCACCATAACCCCAACATTTTAGGCCCAGAGAGATACTAATAATAAAAAACTTAATATAGTGACCATTCACAGCCATTCTTTTTGGAATAGATTTAAAAAAAGATGTCTGTGACATGAAGTGAAGTATAAATGTGTGTCATGCTAATCTTTTTGTAAGCTAAGGTATCTGAAAGCCAAAAAGACAAGGTTTCAACAAATACTTAAATATTTTGCAAGCTTATATATATTAGTTTTCATCTTACATATTTTTTAGAATGCTTAATATCATATATAAAATGTAGTTTGCTATAAGTGGATTTGGGGTTACTTTGAAGGGTAGGTTTAGAAAGTGAAGTTCAAGTTTATTGTTATATTTTTTGGTATAATTTTATTTCTTTCAGGAAGGATAAAATGTTATCTATACAGACATTTTTAAACATGTGTCTCATTGTGTTATAAAAGCATTTTCTGATAATAGCAAAATCACTACATTCTATTAGAATGTGTTTAACAGTATAGGATGTTTGACATGCTATGCATTCTGGTTGGTTGTCTTGTTTAAGTAAAAAGGAGCGTGTTAGTCTTATGTGACCAAAACATAGAATATAGTGATTTGTTCCTTTCTGGACTTTCTAAAGTCTGGTTTCCATTCTCCTGTTTTAGGTTTTATTTGAAAAAGTTTGTTGTGATTGTTGTTACTCCAATATTTTTGCCATATTTTTTATCAAAAAAGATGTGGAATTTGGTATTCAAGTTTTTTGTTCCTCACGAGTGATAATTCTGATTGTATCTGTATGTATTTATCCAACCCCTCAACCATGAGCAGGATGCAACACAAGGTCAGTTTTTTAAGCAGTGTTTAACAGGTTTAAGTTCAGTTTTTGTTCTCCAAGACGGGTTGCTGTACCAAGGTTAAAGAGCCCAATCTGTTCTACTATTTACCCATAGCTGGTGGGGAAAATAGTTGGATTCATACCTTTCCCAAGTGTATTAGCACAATGTGAAATTCAAACAACCTCATCTAGAACTTAGATTGCCATGTCCATTTTCTATAACAATAATGGCACGGGTATCTCCATCTATCATTGTATCTGTCAGTAAAGTTTTTGTGATAAATCCAAAACAAAAATGACTGCTAGTGTTTATAGTCAAGTAAAAGATTTGGGTTATTAGATTGATTGATTTTGATGGCATGTCAATCTGTCTGGGGTTATTTTATGCTTGGAGGTTAGGAAATTGTGTACATTGTAATATTTATATTTTTTGTGTAGTTCATTCTTCAGTTTTTTTTACACACCATTATATGATATCAAGTATTCCTATCTAATACAAATAATTTGTACACAGTCCTATGGTTTCAAGTATTATACACAATTATAGGTCTTTAAGTAACTATTTCTATTCAATAATCATCATTTGTAGTTTCAAATAATATGATAATAATCCTTAGTAAACAACTATAGCTTCAAGTAACAATTCTTAATACAAATAATTTAGTCATATGGTATCAAGTATCCCTATCTAATAAATTTTAAACAGATCTATTTAACCCATAAATGAGACCCTAATAGGTACTACCACACTAGCAGTAATAGCAATGAAGAGGTACTCCACACTCTCCACAGCTTTAGAACCGGAGCCTCACCACCAAATACAGTTTAGTGGTATACCCAGAACACCCCTTTTTTGGTGAGGAAGAGGTCCCACTGTTCCTGCTGAGGACACAAGTGTATTGGGGTTGAAGATTTTTATTGTCTTTATTGTAATCCCCAAATAATATGGGGGGTGTCCTCGTGGTGTAATGGTTAAAGCGATGGACTGCAGAATTGTAGTAAGCGAGTTCGTACTCCAGTCACGCTATTACGTTCACTTTCGGGCAAATACCCTTGGGAAAGGTATGAACCTCTTTATCCTCCCAGCTATAGGTTAAATAGTACCACTACTGTTCTTCTAGGAGAATGGCTTTGGCATTAAATAACCTAGAAAGGTTGATATGCCATTAAACAACCAAACCAAACCAAATAATACGAATGGGAAGATACAAAATGTGTCTTTCAACTAATTTCAATTGGTTTGAAAGAATTTTTGGATCATAGAATAAGTTGCTGCCCTACTTTTCATATATATCTCACGAGTTACAAAGTCACACTGCAACAAATATAAAACAATACGTAAAATTTGGAACTACCATCTGAATTGCAATACTTGCTCAGCATGTTAGATTTTGAAGACTACGATATGACAGTAGACTTACCAGTAGTGTCACTTTTCTTATTCAATATGGCAAATAAATTCAAATCAGACAATTTTGGGAATTGAAAACTTATAATACAGTAAAACAATATAAGAATATATAATTTTATGAATGTAAGATTAAATATGTAGAAAAAAAAAACAACACAGTATTCATTAAAACAATATTTTTATCAACTGAAATGGAAAAAAGAAAATACCTGGTTCATCAGATCCATCGAGGCAATCACAGTAATCATCATTGACATAATCAAATGGAATTGTACGAGAAGCATCTAAACAGCTGAAATTGTCTGCATTACCCAAGTAAAATGAAGCCACTAGAAAAGAAATGGACAGAATCATAGACTAATATAAATGAGATGATTCAGAGTCAAAATTGTACCTCTTTTCAATTTGCTTAATCAAAACAAAATGTGTACAAACTGTTTAAATATAATATTTGTATTAAGTGATCACTTTGATTTTTTTTTTAAATACTTTTATCATATAGGCATAAAAATCTCAAAATTAGATTTCATAACATTTTTCATTGTATTTTAGAAAAAAAAAAAAAATCACAAAATCATTTCTATAAAGGTGATATTTTTTGGAAGAATTAAACAAAGATGATAACTTAATTTTGAAATATGAAAATTTTTAATATTATTTAAACAATACCATTTTTCAATGAAAAAAAAAACATACAAACAGAATAAGGTTCTTAAATTAGGTGTGAGGTGATAGTTAAAAAAATGAATATCATGTTATGTTGAGCATTAAAAGGTAAATTTCAAAATTTGCTTCAACACATCTATATATCAATTTTTTTGTTTGAATCTGTAAGGTTTTCAAGACCTTCATAAAAACATTCATTGACACAAATTACTTTATAATCATTGATTTTTTTTTTTAGCACTTCATAACAATGTACTTACAGTATAAAACTTTTAACGTACCTATGAGATAACTTCATTTTTAAAAGAAATTTTACAAATCAGGTATAATTTCATGAGTTACAGTCAAGTCACACTAAAAACACTGGTTTTCACCAGATCCCCCAAGTTAAGCAGTGACAAATCTGCTCACTACTTAGGTGGGGACTATAAGTAACTTGTGTGTCAAATAAAGGAGAGCTGAGTGAATAACAAGTAACCGAAATTTGACAAAATTGATATATATTTGTCATTGCTTATATTTAGTTCCCTACAACTTTATATTGCTTTTTCCATGGCCAGGACATTACAAAATATAAAAAAATCAAGTAAAAGAATTGACAGAAAAAGAATAAAAGCAGAAGGTATATTTTTATTGCAAAAAGCATTATGGTACTTGTTTAGTTAGTTGGGTTTTATGGCATATCAACCTTTGTAAGTTCTGCATAAGTATGCTGTTTAGTTCTATTTGACCAATAGAAAGGACCCTATTAGGTGCTACCACTCCATGCCAAAGTGAACCTGGGAGCAATGACAATGAAGGGATGCTTTACAATCCCCAAAACTCCAGTATCACTTGAACCTCACCATCAGATTGTTTAGTGTCATATCCAGGAATAGATATTGCACTTGTTCAATTCGTGGGTCCTCAGAGTAATGCAGCTAATGTTAGTTAAATGTATTAGTTAGACAATCCAGTGGTTACAGCATACATTTCACCATTCCATCAACCATACAGAAAATATTGTCAATCCAATTTTGGAAGGAAAGTGGAAAACATAAGAAAAATTCAAAGCCATGTTGGGTATGTATTCATCCATGTTATGGTCATGTTTATATATATTTATGTGGTAACAGTAACATGAATGCATACATGGTGATGTCTTTATAAATATATCATTTCACATTACTCACTTTGGGATTTGACACTTTGTACTGTTTTGCCATAAATATCCACTTCTACTTGGACATGATTTATATTGAAATAAATTTTGTTTTATCTGAATTACTGCTTGAAATTTTTTAAATGGTTCTATCTGAGAGCACATTTTAGTATGACAATAGCTGCATTTCTCTATAGGGAGCCTCAAATAGAACAAGTATCAATGTACATTACATTTTATGTATGTGAATTGCAAATAAGTACAATGCACAAGTCCAATAAGTACTGTATAAAAAGAATAAACCTTTAAGTTTTGAATAAATATTTTTTAAAGTTTATATCACAGAAAAATCAAAATCATCATAAAAAGAGAAATTCAGTCAGTGAAATGTGGCTCCAGATTTCATTATAATTGGATAACCCTCCACCCCCACATTATAAGAGAAGTAAATAATGCAGCAGCTGTTAAATTTTACAGTTTCAGCACATTCAAACATTAAATTAATTTTAGAATTTCAAGATGATGTTTTGTAACAAAAAGAATTTCAAAATATTTGTTCACATAATGATTATATTTGTACATTGACCACACAAACAGGCAAAAAGAAAATAATATTTATTACCACTAATATAGTAAGTAAAAAGTAATGTAAAACACTTCATATACATTTTTTAATGCTAAATTTTTTTAGGTAAAATTACTGATAGTGGAACAAAATTATTAGGTGGTAGTATGTTTAAAGTTTATGATGTCATATGGAAAAAATATGTTCAATCCTGGTTTAAAATATTAATTTAATGCATTTTATATGCTATCTTCAATTAAAATCAATTTTAAAATTTACAAAAATCAAGTTTTTTTTTTTTTTACATTAAATCATTATTTCATCATATCAATTCTTATTTTTGTGACACAAACCTCAAGGAAATATAGTTAATATTAAAGTCTGATTTTGGAATGCAAATGCAAAGTATTTTAAAAATAAAAACAAACTATACAAATAATTTACAGTCATTTATACGAAAATAAAATAAAAATATAATAATTTTTAAAAAAGGATTATCTAAATTAAAAGTTCGTTTGTGTGCTGTGCAAAAAAAAGTTTACTTTAGTAGGAAACAAAAATGTAACAGAACCGGTTTACATAATCCAAATTCCTTGTTACAAACTTAATCTTCGTCTATATATTAAGAAATATCTTTTAAAAAATATATAAATTTGTTTTTATCTTTAAGCGTCAAGTGAGAAACAGATTCAAACAATTTATAGTACATGGTTACAGCCGATTATTTCCTTTTGAAGTTTATTGATTGATAATCAAAAAAGCATTTTTTTCCATTCATATTTGATTAACTTATTGCCAATAACAATTGCGGTCGTTAATTTTTTTTCTTTCTTTTTTTTTTCAACTGATTAACATTTTTTAATTTTGGAATAGCAAGAAAAAGTTAAATGAAAACCTCTATTTTTTAATCACACGCCAGTGTAAACCTCTCAAAATTTTTGTAGAAAAAAAATAATTGAGATTTTGTTTGTCTACACAACATTTGTAAGGTAATGTAATAACAAGTATATATTAATATACATAAATTTCTGATAAGTTCTAAAAAGTATCAATGTTCTCTCTCTTAAGTTAAATTCAACACGTTGACTTTTCTCAAAAAATCTATTTAGTGTTAAGTTTAAAATAAACAGAGTCAACAGTCCATAACATCTCAAAAAGAAATAAAATATATAATATTTTATTGCAAATAGAAATTATTTTTAAAAAAGAGTTGTTTATAGATTTTCGCTATTTTTATTTATACCGAAAACAAGCAAAAAGTCCTGCTTGTAAAGATTTTGCTTTTCAATTACATCTACCTTTAAGAAGTGGTGAGATGGCATTATTAGAAAATCAAGTTTGAAGTTGAAGAGTTTAAGTTGAATTTACTTACTAGATATGGATACACCTCGAGGTCTAGAAATTGCAGCTAATGAGAATGTATGAAGGAGACAATATATTATTGCAATCTTAACAATTTGAACACCCATGGTTAGTGCGGGACGTCCAATTAACTAAATGATTACAACTTTAGCAGACACGTAAGTAAAAGCAGCAGTTTTCAACAAATAGACTTCGTCCTCGTAATACTTAGCTAATGTGATGCGCATGCGCGTTAGCATCAAGGGAGGTAATATAAACGGTGCCGGTTAAAATTTGTATGTATTTGCAAATTCCTCTGCACGTGCAGAATGTAACACAAGGTCAATTTTTCAGCGGAGACAGTCAAAACTTGTTAATCGATTGTCTAAATAAATAAATATCTACATTTATATTAAGAAAATAACTAGAAATTCTCTTAGAGTTAATTAAATGTTGTTAAAGTATTTTCTAATGTTTGAACAACTTCTAAAACTAATGCAGTACTAGTGATAAAGTATCGATTTTTTAAAATAGAATAAATTACAAACAAATTCAATTTTTAGATTTTATTTATAAAAAAAATCATTCGGAAAATTAAAACAAAATAAACCAACACTGTACTAATATTTCGAAAAGAAAGTAAAGGAATTTCAATATACAATCTATAAAACTACCTCATAAGTTGATAGGAATTGGAAGTAAAAAAATTAGTTTCCACGTTTGTTGGTTAAAAAAGAAAGAAAGAAAAGAAGCCAATTATGATAAATGACTTCTAAAACAATGAGGAAGTTAAAGCCACTGTGTGTGTGTCAGCATAAGAAAGGAATAATAAACACAAATATTTCAGTTAAAAGTCAAAAAAAGGCTGCTGTATTTGTGTTACTCCATCAAAATCTTCATCATAAGTCCTATGATGATAATTGAGATAACACACATAATGATTTGAGATGCAGACAAAATAAAAAAGAGGAAAAACAATTCATTCATTCTTCAACTAGGCAAAATCTTCATCATAATAGTCATACAGTCCAAAAATTTCAATTTATAAAACCTATTGAAATCACCAAATCAATTTTTCTGGATCATACTTTTTTATCCCAGTCTATGACAATGACATTATAGTCAAGGGAAGTCAGCACATCAGCTCAATACAACATTAGTACTAAGAGATGTCAGTCGAAAACACTATAATCACCACCCAATAATATTGTTGTAAATACACAATAATAAAAAAGTATACAAGTATCAAACACAAAATAAAACCTAGTTATTTTTTTACTGTCATCAAATTATCAGTAAGACAAATGCAGGATCTTTAAAATAAAAGTTTCAAAATTGTCTTTTTAAAAAAACTCAAGTTACAAAATATCAGTTGCTTTTATTCAAGTATCCCTCACTCTTTTTCTGGGTCCTACTTTTAAAAGCACTGAAATATGTGGGGATTAAATAAGAAATATAAAAAAAAACAACATTAAAAAAAATCAAATGATATTGTTGCAGAGCCGATAAGTATGTCAACCCCGCAGATGAGTTATGTGAATGAGAACAGCCAAAGCAATATGAAGGAACAAAGGCGAGATAACAATTATAACAAGAGACAATTTATTTGTCGTATTTACAAGCATGTATGTAAATGTCCGTGGCGGTTGTATGTAGTCTTCAGCTAGGATGGGTTACATCGTTAGCTGGCATAGTCGCGTTGTAGATGTTCGCAGCTGGACGTTCAACGAGGGTAGCTGGCGTAGGTTGAGTCGTGGAGATACAGCTGGATGTTTGATGCTGGTAAGCTGAGATTCGGTCGGGTCGTTGGATACCGTTGGATAGTCGTCGCGGGCAGCTGAGGTCGGTCGAGGTTGGTAGATCGATATCCCTGGTTATGACGGTATGTTGTGGTTAACCAAGGGTGTGTCGATCCGGTTGCTGGCTCATACGGCGGGTCGTACGTGAGTCAGGTGTTGCAGTGGTAGGGCAATCCGTAACAGCGAGTCATTACATGGACTGCGTGGTACCTTGCAAGAGCGTCGAGGTCGAGGAAAGGCTAGGGCTTTGCCGGGCCCCCTAGCTGTGCGGACGTATCGGATGGGAGCGAAAGCTTTGCCGTGTTAAAGCCGTGCGGACGATGGCTATGGCTAGGTTTGCGCCAAAGCCGTGCGGACATATCGGATGGGAGCGAAGGCTTTGCCATGCCAAAGCCGTGCGGTCGATGGCTATGGCTAGGTTCACGCCAAAGCCATGCGGACAGGAGCGAAGGCTTTGCCGTGCCAAAGCCGTGCGGACGAATCAGACGGGAGCGAAGGCTTTGCCGTGCCAAAGCCGTGCGGTCGATGGCTATGGCTAGGTTTGCGCCAAAGCCGTGCGGAAGAGCGGACAGGCCAGGAGGCCGAGGCTAAGATGGGCGTTATCTTAGCGCTGCGCAGATAGTGGAGCGGTAGCTAAAGGCTGGACCGTGCCATTAGCGCTGCGCAGCTTATCGGACAATCGGTACCGAGCGAGAGTAAGACCGGTTGGTCTTAGAATCCGTCTTCGTGTTTGCCACCTGGCCGTCTATTTCAACTGGTCATTACTGACCGCCAGAGATGCTCTGACCCGCAGACAGAGACCTCTTATGGTCCTAAAAAGGACCTTTGTGCATACCTATGTAGGTGGAAGGAAGGCAGATCTACCACGAGAAGTAGGACCAACGCCGGAAGGTAAGGTGAATGCAACCACACAAAATGCAGGATTCCTCCTTAAAGAGCTTCGCGAAGAGCTAGCTGACGAGCGTTGAAAAAGGGCCTGTTGATATGACGAAAGTGCTGTGACACACAGCTCCAGCCGCGTGAGTATAAAATTCTTTGATAAAAAATGAGTGTAGCCATTAAGTATTTTCTTTACCTACTATAAGCTGGCGACGACTATTAGTTCCAGTTTTATCACGTTATTTTTGGCTGAAGTGCTTTGTAAATATTGTTAATTTTAATTCATCCTTTTCTTTTAGCTGTCACGAGGTGTCAAGGCCGTTAGAAAGAAAAAGGGCTTAGTCAGTTCCGGCCGTACCCGGATATAATTGTCCTACAGCGGGCGTGTAACTTGATCCGTTTATGTTTATCGGCAGGTCGCGGCAATATAAAGAGATACAAAAATAACAATTTCCCTGGAGGCCTCAAACAGAAAGCAAAATCTGCAAATGCCTAAAAAGAGGGTCTTCTAGGTGCAAAAGAGAAACTATTTTTTAGTCCCCTTGATACACCTCGACTGAATGGATGCACCTTTTTTCTCTCAATAGGAGCACACATGTTTGCTAAGGCCTCTCGCCTTAGAAGCGCATTGTGTCTCCTGCTCATAGCAGCTTCAGCTTTTTATACCAACTGAACACAGACACACACAGTAGACCCTCAAATTCACAATTTGCCAAAAATGATCCCCAAGATTCTTCAAACACATCAACCAGATGTACATTCATTTCTACTGGTTCAGGAAAACAATTTTCACCACAAAATAATTGTAAACCCTAAGAATAAAAATTGAGTTTAAAAGTATCCCTGTCTCTTTCCTTTCCATCATTCATTCCTTTGTAGCTTCAACAAATCAAAAGAAGAAAACAAATGAGTATAAGAAGAACGGAGTCAGTAACCAACATCATAATTTCTCAACAATACACAACCACAACCAAAAAAAATCTTCTACCCCATAAATATAACATTTTGAATTCCAAATTAGCATAGAGCCTGTAAAAAATAATGAGATTATTTGTGTATAGATCTTTACATCAGAATAAAATCAGAGTATCTGTGCTCTTTGCCGAGAATAAAAGTATCATTCTCTTGCCCTCTGCTTAGACTCAGAATGCAGTATTTTTGCACACTCTCAAAAGAGTTTGTTCACCTTAGAATCATAACAATCGTACTTGTTCAATTTGTGGGTCTCAAGAATAATGCTGTTAAATATACTCTTATAAGACATTATAGTGGTTCCAGCATATATACACTATTTAGAAGTTATGAAATATTTTTCAAAGTATTGGCTTAAAGGAACTTAATGGTTAAACAAAAAAGACTGGTATGCTGGTGAACTGGTGAAAAAATAGTATGTTAACAGACCAATTGTCTAAAAATAGATAAACATTCTGATGTACTTATAAAAGAATATCACTTTGTTAGTGTGACTAGCAAAACCTTTTAAGAGTGAAAGTTTGAAAGATTTGTATACTGTACAGTAGCTTCGCAGACATGTGAAAGCGAAAGTGAAAGTTTGGTTTGATTTGGTTCATTTGTTTGATGATGAATTAACACTTTATAAGTTATCTAAGGCCAAAATTTGATTCATTTGTAAATGTTTGACTGCAATCATAACTATTCATATTTTCAACATTCCATGATAATCATTTTTTAAACCTCACTTTTTTAATTGATGATAATAATCATTTGTTTGCACAGTTATATGGTATCAAGTATTCCTATGTAACATAAATAATCTGCACACAGTTATATGATATCATGTATTCCTATTACATACTAATAATTTATAAACAATTATATGGTTTAAAGTAACTATTCCTATTTAATAATAATAATAATTTGTCTGTACAAAGTTATATTGTTTCAAGTATTCCTATCTAACACCAATAACTTGCTAGCAATCATATGGTTTGGTTTCTTCATTTAATGGCGTATCAACGTTCATGGTTTTTTTAATGCCAAAGCCATGCTTGAAGAAGAACAGTCGCTGGAGGAGATAAGAGAGTTCATACCTTTCCCAAGGTTGGTTGGTTGGTTGGTTGGATTTTATGGCATATCAAGCTTTGTAGGTTATTTAATGCCAAATCTATTTTTATGCAAATATCCAGTTCTATTTCAAACTATTCAGTTTAGCATGAGTACACAGTTTAATTGTTAAAACATTTCTATTTCAAGCCATTCAGTTTAGTCAAACGGTTCTATTTCAAACAATTTGGTTCAGCTTAAGTATGCAGTTTTGATGTCGAAACAGTTTTATTTCAAGCAGTTCAGTTTAGCTTTAGTACACAGTTTAATTGTCAAAAACATTTTTATTTCAAGCTATTCAGTTTAGTCAAACAGTTCTAATTCAAACAAATCAGTTCAGCATAAGTATGCAGTTTAGTTCTATTTAAATCCATTTTATACAAATAATCAGTTCTATTTCAAACAATTTAGTTTAGTAAGAGTACACATTTTAATTGTCAAAACCATTTCTATTTCAAACAATTCAGTTTATTCAAACAGTTCTAATTCAGCCAATTTAGTTTAGTATAAGTATAGATTTTGTTTACACAGTTGAATGTCAAAACAGTTCTATCTTAAACAATTCAGTTTAGCATAAGTACGCAGTTTAATTGTCAAAAACATTTCTATTTCAACCTATTCAGTTTAGTCAAACAGTTCTAATTCAAACAATTCAGTTTAGCATAAGTATGCAGTTTGGTTCTATTTAACCTATAGATAGGGCCCTATCAGGTGCTACTACTCCTGGCTAGAGTGGACCTAGGAGCAATGGCAATGAAGGAGTGCTCCACATTCCCCAAAGCCCCAGCATCACTGGAACCTCACCATTAAATTGTTTAGTGTCATATCTAGGACACTCGTTTGTGGAGTGGGGGGGCTTACCACTCTTCAGGAGTGCAGTCAGTGTATTCTACAACCTCAGCTGACTGGGCAACTTTCCCAAGGGTATTAGTCTGAAAGGGAACATCGTAGCATGACTGGAATCCAAATTTACTATGCAGATGAGCATGTAAGCCACAATGAAATGGGGACTCTCCCATAATTATATGGTTTCAAATAACTTATTATAATCATCCTTAGTAAACAATTATATTTTCAAGTAACTATTGGTTTGGTTTAGTTTTGTTTCTTTGTTTAATGGTATATCAATATTTGTCTATTATCTAATGCTAAAACCATCCAAGTAGAAGAAAAGCAGTGATACTATTTAACCCATAGCTGGAGGAATAAGGGGATTCATACCTTTCCTAAGAGTATTAGCCTGAAAATTAACATAATAACCCAACAGGAGCTTGAACTTGCTTACTTTGAGATCACAGTCAAGGACTTTACCCATTACACCACTGGGACTAACTGCTTAAATAACTATTCTGAATACAAATAATTTGCACAGTTATATGGTATCAAGGAAGCGTTGGATTTGTAATGGTTACTGTCTTAGGAAATGAACGCAACAACCCAAATTCAAATTCTGGATAAGATAGCATTTTTGCAAGGCATGAATCCAATTATTCTTCCCCTATCTGTGAGTAAATAGTAAGGCAAATTGGGCTCTTTAACCTTGCTATGGCAACTGGTCAAGGAGATGGAAAACTCTGAATTCACACCTGTAAAACTTGAAATTGATGTTGTGTTGCATCCTACTCATGCAGAGGGGTAGGTAAACATATATATGGTATCAAGTATTCCGGTCTAATACAAATAATTTTCAAACAGTGTCTTGATATTGTCATCTTATCTGTTAATTCAAAACTTATATCATGGAATTAACTCTCCATTGCTAAGCTGTTGTACATTCATTGAAAAGTTGTGAATATAACAAAGAATTTCATGATATCTGTTTTATCAGGCATTACCACAATATGACTGAAAACCAATGTCTGCTGTTATCATAAGTTACTGCTTAAGTGTTCTGAATTAGTGAGATTTTGAGATAAAGTTTTTAATTTTTCCTCACTAATACTTCATCTTTTCCAAATATTTTGCGATAAAAAGCAAAAATGAATGAAGTACTAATCAAAAATATTTAGGTGGAATAATTTACAGTCAAGTCATACCAAAAGCAAAGTTTCACTACAATGGTGAGCCTACTCAGTACTTAGATGAGTGACCACTCAGAAACAGCAGGTACTCTAAACAACTGGATGTGAACAGCTATAAAGCTCAATATCAGACCACTTCCTACTTATTGAATCTATATTATTATTTGAGAAAATAACTGAATTGAAGTAGCAGTGTAACATGAACAGACTGTTTTTTAATGTTGCTAAACCTCATGAATCCAAAAGAATAAAACTGCTAACTTCAGAAGACTAAGGCTCTCATCAGAATTTTAACATTTTGCTTGTTCAGTTTTTAAATTTACCTTGAAGCAAAGTATATGATGGTTTAATATTTTGTTCTGAACAAAGCCAGAAAAAAATCCTAATTTATCAAAAAGGAAAAGAAGATGAATATGATGATACTTGTGAAATAATAATACTCTTATAAAGACCACTAATATCAACTGCTAAACTTCCATGTCAAACATGTCTCATAGCCACTCTCCTTATTTCCTTTAAGCAGGTCATGCAAAATACAATGTAACAGAGGTATTCTTTTTCTGATAAAGCAAAAACAACACATAGAAGGGCAACAAAATGTAGACCAGGAGAGGGATTTAAAAATCTTCTGACTTTACTTGGTATGTAAATAATAGAACCAGAGAAACACAAGTCAAAAGATTGTAGTTCATGTGATACCATGCAAATAAACAAAAGTAAAGTAAAGTTGGCAACCTTAGTTGAGGGTGACCCGAAGGCTCCCTTTTTGATAGCTACTACACCAAGGTGTAGGGGAGGGTGCTACTCCTTTCTCTGGATTGCTCCACTTTACCCTTGATCAGTACCTTATAATGCTGAGTGTTAAACAAGGAGGCATCACATCAAGTATTATTTTTTGAGTGTTTGGTATGACTCAACCTGGGATTGAACCCAGGCCTCCCGGGCCAATTGACAAAAACTCTAACCATTATCAAAAGGAATCCTTTACTGATTGCATATATGAGATGCCAGCTAATCAATAACAGAAACTGGGATTAAACTAAGAATACATCTCCAAGGATACAGAAATCAAAAAGGAGTCTCTTAATTAGAAACTTCATGAAAAAAAGGACTCTTACCTTGATGATTCTAGATAATTTTCTATCAGACTTTTTGGTTCATGAAGTGTTGAGTTGGCTGTCTCTATCTTTACGGTAAATTTATTCTCCCACTCTGCTTAGTAGTAACCTCAATTTAGTACTCTTTCTCATTTTAACTATACTTTGGGTTCAAGTTTTTGCATCCACATAGCCTAAGCTGGCTGTCCGTCAGTGCCTTCACTGCCAATTTGGTCTCAAACTCTGCTACTCTTTATCTCTCTAGCTTTTAGGGCAGACCCTAGACTGCACATTTATTCTGATTAAGTTCCCAACTATCTCTACTTTTTTCCTTGTTGGCCATCTATCCCCAGCTGATGAAAAGATGTCATGTTAAAAATGGCTGTGCATCCTTTCCAGTATAGAGTCTAGTGTGAGCTTGTTTCCTATGCCCACTTTTGTGACATAGTTGTCCTAGATAAAAAAAAAAAAAAAAAAGGAAAAGGAGTGGAAGAAATGGTTGTCAAAATAATACCACTGAAATAAAGGTATCATTATTTGACAAAGCAATTAGTAATATTTTTTATTTCTTTTCCTCTTACAATTTTGATACTATTTTTTTTTTTTTCAAATGTTAATTACAACATTATTCAATTGTATTATTTAGTATATTATGCATTTACGTTCACAGGAAGGTCTCCATGATGTAATAGCTAAAATGTTGCACTACATCCTTGAAATAAGTGAGTTCAAGTTTCAGTTGTATTATCACGTTCACTTTCAGTTTAATACCCTTGGGAAAGTTATGAACCCCCTCATTCCCCCAGCTATGGGTTAAATAGTATCACTCCTATTCTTCTACAAAGATGGCTTTGGCATTGAATTACTCATGAAAGTTGATATGCCATTAAGCAAAAAGAAACTAAAACTTACCTTTAAACCTTTAAACTATTTGGTTGTTAACTTTTGGTTTTTATCTTACTCTTATAGAATATATAACTGATGTAATTAACATTTCACATTGAAATAATTGTACACCAGGAGTTATCATCCATTCAAACACACAGAAACTGGACCATTATGGGAGTGCACATGAATGCAGACCCAAATAGCAAATTAAACTGGAAATTTCTATATTTTTGATGTTAGAGTATTTTATTAGTATTGTGCTAACAAAAACGTTACACCCTGTTCACAGTTCACAGGGCTTAAAATATAGTGAATATATCTCCTGCAGAAGAGTAAGACCACCCCCTTCTAAAAAAGAGTGCCCTAGGTATGACACTAAACTGTATCTGATGGAGAGACTCAAGTTCTGGAGATCTGGTGAGTATAGGGTTCCATCCATGAGTCAAATAGATCTGTTTAAAGATTATTGAATGTATGTACAATGAACATAATTCCCAAACATTTCGGCTAATAAATAGGCTGACATGCTGTTAAAATCAATCAAACACTCAATCAATCAACAAAAATCTTGCTGGTTTTAATATACATTTAAAATCTCGCTGGTTTTAGTATACATTTAAAAATTGGATGTTTGTTATAGAAATTTCTATAAGTGGAATCATCAGTTATTTTTAATAAAAGAAATTATCTGTTTTTCATATGTTCTATCCTTTTGAGTATTAGAGAGTAAAAAATTATCAATGAAATGTTTCTTTTATGATCATCAGTTCCTTTCTTCTAATCTTCCTGCTATCATTAGGGTCAATCTCAAAACAGGATTAAACACTGAGTGGAAACACTGTTGCTTTTATAACTTTCATGAATAACTAGAAGCTGTGATTACAGTGTTTTCTGATTAATGTTTAATCTTTATCAACTCCATCATTAATCATTAGACTCACAGGATTTAGGTTCCTCAATCCATAATCCATGAACTGCAATCGATGATCACAGCTTTAAAGGTACCAAGTATTACTAATCACCCATTTATTTCCTTTAACTTAGTAAGAATATTCACATCATGTCATATAGGCAAGATGGGTGTTTCTGTGATAAGGGTTAACATGTTGGACTGCGATATCTTAGTAAGCAAGTCTGAACTTCAATCACTCTATTACATTCACTTTTGAACTAATACTCTTGGAAAAGGTATGAACCCCCTTATCCCACCAGTTATAGGTTAAATAGTCCCACTACTATTTTTCTACAGGGATGGCTTTGACATTTTGTAACCCACAAAACATTGAACAAAGACAGCAAAGCAAATCATATTGGTAACTAGCTCTATTGGAGCATAAAAGATTATTACTGCTGTCTGTGCTGGGTAGCAAGGCAGTAACTTACCGTAGGGATTATTATGCAGGGCTTTGAGAAGTAAAATAAAACATTCATAAAACAGTTTATTCTATTGATATCTACACTAGTTGTTATCATATGATTATTCCTACAAGGATCATTGAGGCACAAGTGGTATGGTGGTTAATATCATAAAAAATAGACTCAGAGAGCCAAGTTTAAATTCTAGACAGAGATATCTGCTTCTTGTTTCATGCTAAAAGTCTTATAAAAGACATGAATTCACCATTTATAGACAAACTGAATTGTAGGCAGGGCTTTTTAGTCTTGATAAGAGCAATTGGTATAGAAGAAGGAATACTTTGAAATCAAATCCAACCAATGTAGCAGGTTAATTTGCCATGGGGAATAGGCCAAACAAGGAGCCTAAGTCCCCTCGTCTATCTGACATTGTGTTTGACCATTATTTGGCAACTTCTGTGACAATACTGGTGCCAAGTTATACAGCACTTTGACCCTCCCTTGGAAAACATCATTATTGTGAAGAGGGAAGAACAGTTGTATGAAAAACTGTTCGTCTTCCTCACAATCTTGTCCAGGTCTGTGCCAATTATGGCTGAAATTAGCCATATTTTAAAAAAATAATAATAAATAAAGATTTGCTCAGAATTTTATAAACAATTTTGGAACAATGTACAAAGAAAAATAGGAAATGAAACTGATTTAAAAGAAAATGAGATTGCAATTGTATGTAATCATTATATTCGCTGTAAGTATTGAAATACAAGAGTTATTCAATAAATAAGAGGAAATTTTTTTTTTTAATCAGAATTTCTTTTCATAAATGAAAATTCTGCATTGTTTGAAATTGGTTTATAGCAAAAATATTTGTTTTGTGGCTATTCAAAATGGCTTCAAATCTGAGTACTCTAGGCTGTTATTAAATTTTTTCTTGCTGAGAAATGCAAACCATGTTAGATTTATAAAAGAATGCATGATGTGTACAGAGAAGAATGTTTTAGTCAAAAAAATTTTACAAATGGACTAAACATGGATTTGCTACTACAGCCTGTGTCAAAAAACAGTCCATGGAGTGGAAACACATTGACTCTCCAGTAAAGAAAAAGTTCTGGGCACAGAAGGAAATACTGACAGTGTTCTGGGACATGAAAAAACCCATGACTATTTATTTCCTTGAAAAAGGTGCAACTGTTAACAGTACATCCTGTTGCCAACTCCTGAAAAATTCACCTTATTTATTCAATAACTCTTATAGCTAAGATCTTTATACTGTATTTCTTTTGGGGAGATTGACAGACATTTTGTTCTTACTTTCCCTAGAAAATAAGAACATTACAAGTCTCAATTAGTCCACTTCATTTTTTTTTCATCAACTAAGATGGCTTCTCAGCAGTCACTAATAGTTTTTTCAAGCCATTTGGAGAGAAAAAGAAAATTCCATCTTATAGTTATTGCTCTAACTAATCTGTCTTATACAGGGTGAGCACAAAAACATGTTGCTTTGGGATGAGTGCCATTTTGGATTTCACTGCCTTCTTGTGGTGGGAAGGGTGCACAGAGATTCTGTTGGTGAGAAAAGAAATATTTATATATAATGTATATAATGTCATTTATTTATAAACATATTCCTATAAGTTTGGGTTTTTGACTACTTGAAGTTAAGGAGTGTTTTTGTGTTCATCCTATATTTAAACTGATATATCTTTCCATGTTTGTTTTTTTAATCCTAAGAATTTATTGAGCTTTACTTAGTCTGGCAGACAGGGCACAGATTACTTTCAGTTCTTACTGTTCCTGTGTGATCACACATCTATGTACTGAATAGGCTTATCACCGCTTAACTTTGGTATCTTATGGAAACTAGTACTTTTAGTACCTTAAGTCTGACTTGATTGTAAATCTCTAACAAAAATTAAACATAGCTTAGATTTGGTAATAGGCAGCAAGAATATAGCACCTAGTAAAAATTAAACTCACCACTCATAAGCATTTGATCCGCAAAACTAGTTTACTAACCATAACATTATGATGAAATACCAATGGTATTTTGGGGGTTTTTTAAATTCATATTGATATTGCACTTTTATAATCACTTTTTTATATTGTTGTCTTTTTTACTTAGCTTTGTTTTTTAATAAAAATTGAATGTTTTGTTTGTTCATTAGGATGAAGGAAAATTTATTCTATGCAGTGCTGTTAGCCTTCAATTTTATTTGCCTTGAGTATTCTATAACAATGTCATATACTATTTCAGGATTTGGTACTGATAACACAAGTATGTAAATCATCTTGATAAGAATTCTCTTGTTGTGTTGGGACATAAATCCTAGCCTTTCTCTTTAAATTTAGAGGCTAGCTAAATAGCCAGGCACCTGTCTCTTAACACACTTATTGCTATTTCCTTCCCCTCCCCCTCTCTCTCTTTCTTTCTCTCTCATTGTCTGTAAGCAGGCTTGACCATAAACTTATTATTTTACCAACCTATTTTCTAAATGGAGTAGAAAATTGATCAAATCTTTTATGAACAAGGATTATTTAGAACCTCTACACTACTAATTTTAAATACATATATAATTTTAAATATATATATATATATATATATATATATGATTGTGTATGTTTCTTTTTTTTTTATTTTAAGTTCTTTTTAATGTCCTTATATCATAATAAAAACTGAAAATTAAGCTTGACTGTTTTATATTCAATATCTCGTCAAGGGATGGCCAAACTGTGATGTATTGTCAAAAGTAGCACATTACATATAGCATATCAATTCCCAGGATGTTTGTCAATTAGTTCAAAATTAACACTTTTATGATAAGCAGTTGTGTTTTACTCTTTGTGAATATTTGCAGTTTTATACAAACTTATGAAAATAAAATCAGATATCTTCCGACAATTCCAAATGCTTCTGATATCATTAGTTTTTGGTGACCATTACTCCGTGAACATTTTCCAGAACTAAGAAAATTTGCTCAAAATTATATCAACAATTTTGGAACAATTGTACAGTTTCATAAATGAAACTGAAAATAAAATGAGATTGCATTTAACTGATCTGTGTATGTAATCAACATATTCACAGTAGATCTCTAACTGACCCTTATATCAGTCATATTTTTAAAAAAATAACTAAAAATACTCATATAAGCTTATAATACTCTAGCCTTCCAGCAACATAAGTTTACTTGACTTATCCCTGATAGAACTACTTTCAGTTCCCAAAATTACTGAATCCTTAATTCACAAAATTATTTCAATCACAGTTTTTCTTTAAACCATTTTCCTTTATTTAAATAATTCTCTGTTGCTTTCCAAATAAACTTCAAACCTTAAAAGTTTGTTAAAATTAAAATCAGACTCAAAAGTTTTATCAAGGGAAAAAATGTTGATTTTTTTTTTTATATTAGATTAATATTTCATCATCATCAACTGATGCTGATAGCACAGATTCTCTTGAGTTTCTCAACATCTGTCCCAATCAGCCATTGCTCTTGGCAGATTCTCTTGATGACATCTTGGGTCCACACAGAGCTGATGGATATAAGTCATTGCAGATCAGCCTATACCAGTATATCCATATGTGGGAGCCCACAAGAGAATTTTACTTATATGTCCATTCTATATGTCCATCATTTATGTGTCCATCCCTGTTTCTCAAGCACTGTCTAGCATGTCTTGTTTGTCTTACTTGGATGGCTTTTGAAGTGGGAGGCAAGTGACCATATAGCTGTTTTGTGGGGTGCTGCTTCCAGGATTTTTTTCTAAACAGTATGCAGCATCCTTGTGTAGTTCCCAATTTAGCTTTGTTCTCTAAGTACCTTGTTAAAGTCCAGGTGGTTTGGCCATACAATAGTACTGACACAGCAAAAGCTTGGAAGAATTCTCATTTTTATCTATAAGAATTAATGCAAGTAAAAGACTTGTATAAGTCAAATCTGAAATTGAAGCATGAAATGTGAAAAAATTGGCTGCTGATCTAAACTTTTTTTTGGAAACGGGAATGGAATGAGGGTACATGGAGATACAGCATGTATTAACTTCTCAATTTCCTGAGTTTTTTTGTAGGTTGGTTGGTTGGTTGGTTGTTTTTTTATGGCATATCAATCATTGTAGGTTCTTTAATGCCAAATCTTATTTATACAGATATATTAAATATATATGATTTTTAAACATAGATCTTAGATAACATTTTTAAACAAGCCAAAGTTGTTTTTTTTTGCATACTGTTGAATGGTTTTAAGTATTCCAATCTAACACTAATAATTCTATTTGATATTAATCATTTGTTTGCACCCAATTAAATGGTTTCAAGTATCGCTATGTAATACTAACAATTTAATTTAATACCAGCCATTTGTTTGAACATAGCTAAATGGTTATAAATATATGATTTGTAAGTGAATAGTTTGTTGGTAATTATATTTTTTGAAAATTTGGAGCTAATTTGTTTGCACTCAATGAAGTATTGCTATCATTTACACACAGTTAAATGGTTTTATGTAAGCAATTTAACACTAATAATTCTACTAAATATTAAACATTTGTTTGCACACAGTTAAATGGCTTCAACTATTGCTAAAGTAAATAGTTTTATTTGCGCACTGTTAAATGGTTTTATGTTTTACTATGTACCTCTAATAATTCAATTTAACATTAATCATTTGTTTACTCACATATAAATGGCAAGACAGTTTTATTTGACCCATTAATGGGACCCTAACAAGTACTCCCACTCTGGGTCAGAGTAGACCAGGAAATAATGACAATGCAAAAGTACTCCTATTCCCCAAAGCTTCACAACTGGAGCCTCATTATCAGATGGTTTCCTGGATACTCATTGGGTGGGATGGATAGTCCTACCCCTCTACAGAGATGCAACTGGTGTATTCTACTATCCCAGCTAACTGGGCTGGTTTTTTGTATGTTCACTCTCTACCAATAGAAACGGTTATCATAAGCTCTTCTTCATTAAGTTTCTGTCAATACAAATTTACTAGTTTATTTATTATAACTCGAATACACCCATCAATAATGATGGTTGAATTTGATATAAAATATCTTTTTTTGTAATCCAAATTAAAAAGATTTAAGAATAAATCAATAAACGAAAAGTGTCTTGTTATTGTAATAAAAAACACAATTATCATGTAGCAAACTTTGAATTATCTAAAAAATTAAATTATCTGTGTCATTAATGGAGACTCTCACTTTCTCTTTGTTGTTGCTGGTGATGTAGATTCAAAAGATATGTAGCCAAGCTGACAAACTCAAAAACTGAAGAAACTGTTTTGTTATGACGTCAGCCTGCTTTTCTGACAACTTATCTGCTTTCTTTTCCTTTCTCTTTCGATGTGGCAAGCCACAAATCACATGATTCATTCTTTCTTTCTTTTTCACTTTAATTTTTTCTTTTTTTAAAGATTACAACAAAAAAAGTCAGAGATCTCACCTTCCATTCTTTCTTCTTTCCTTTCTTTCTTTCTTTCTTAAATATTATGTAATAATAATATTATAATATAATTATTACACATAGATGTACATACAGAATGCTATAATTGTGTTTTATATCATAAGGAGATTATGGATGCAGATGAAATAGTGATCATGTGTTTTAATCAAGATGGTGCCATCTTCTCATTAAATAGCAAGCTTCTGAAATTAACAGAACAGTTTGTATACATCGGTGGCAATATTTCATCTACTGAAAGCAATGACAGCATATACATAAGTAAAGCATGGAGTGTTGTTGACAAGCCGACAACCACATGGAAATCTAATCTCTCTGATAAAACAGGAATTCTTCCAAGCTGTAGCTGTGTTAGTACTACAATATGGTTGAACTTTAACAAGACATTTGGGGAAAAAAGCTAGATGAGAACAACATAAGAATGCTGCAAGCTGTTTTGAATATATCCTGGAAGTAGCACCCCGCAAAACAGCAGCTATTCAGCCGCTTACCTCCCATTCGAAGAGAGATGAGCAATACATGCTGGGTATTGCTGGAGAAGCAATGATGAACCTATAAGTAACATTCTCCTATGGACTCCTACACATGGGCACACCAGAGTTGGCTGACCAGCAAAAACTTACATTCATCAGTTTTGTACAGACACTAATGCTGTCTAGAGAATCTGCCAAGAGTGATGGCATGCCTTAATGATGATCATACATACATATTTTATCTTGTTCTCATGATACAAGTAAGAATAATATAGATTAATTTATAACATACTGTAGGAAGACAATGAATAATTATCTCAATTAGAGAACGGGCATGTCCATTGGGGTCTTTGTGGGTTGTCACCAGACAATCAAAGAAATGCATTCGCAATGTCTATTTGCCTCTGTTCTTTGAACAGTGGAAACATCATCTCTTAGCCTTCCAGGAAATGGTAAGGTCACAAAGCCATTTTACTTACCCTCATCAATTAAGCTCTTTTTCATTTTTATACCCCTTCCACATACTGCTCATGGAACAATATGGGCATATTTCTAGCTGCTTGGATATGTTTGAGTATTCTTTCTTTTTAATACCATTGGTATATATATTTTGTATATAAAAGGTTAAATGTTCTTATGTACAAACATAATTAGCTTGTCTTTCCTTCTGTTGTGTTCAATGTTAGTATATTATGGATATACAAATGCTAATAATAGTCCCAGCTGCACAGGTTCACTTCACACATCACTTTGGTACTCCAGACACAATCTTACTGTCTATTTACTTACCAAGACCCATTTTCTTTTATTTTGATCAGTTAAATCAGGAATTGTCATATATTTAATTGTAAGTGTTAAACTTTATATCCTTGATTGGTTATGTTCCAATGATGATTCTGTGTTTTTGTTGCATTTTATAAAGTTTTATTTTGCTTTAAAAGTTTGTTTTTTTTTGTTTATGATACATTTTTGGAAATATGTTAGTAATGTGACCAAAAGAATGATGGGAAATATCATAGTTATGGGGCATTTGATATAATTTATCAAAATAAACATATATATATATATATATATATATATATATATATATATATATATATATATATAATGTACTGTTAGTGTAGCATATTCATTGGTTTTATTGTTTTTCATATAGCATATCAACTACTTTTTAAAAAATTTTCTAAATTGAAATTTCTAAAAGAAAACTTCCTTTTTTTCCGTAAAACTTTTTCTCCGGATGATGACCTAAGGTCAAAACTAGTTAAGAACAATAAAAAATAAACAATATAAATGTAATTTTCCCATTTATCTTATCACTTTTGTCCTTCTTATATATATGTATATATATATAGAGAGAGAGAGATTAAAGTTTGTATAGTGATTTTATGTTTATGCTATCTTAACTTAGATCTATGTATGGTCTATAATTGATACTGATATATAGTGTGTATTTTGACAGCAGATTTTCTAGTAGGCATATTTTATTAAAGATGATATGTCACACATGAACCAGAAAAAGCTTATAAAAAAACTCAGCTTCAAATCCTTGACTGTCATCTTTAATAATGATATATATATATATATATATATATAGTGACAGTATTAATTGTCACTATCTCACTTCATGGATTTGTGGCAAACCAAATGCAATATAATTTGGAAACTGCTCAATATCTGTGATAGAGCTATGATATAATAAGTAAATATATATTAGTTTTTATATATATTTAATGGCATAGAAGTTTGTCTGTGACCTCAGGTTTTATGATGTTTCATAAATGACCATCATCAGGCAGAGAATGAAAGATCATCTTTTATTCTCTGCCTGATGATTGTCGTTTATAAAATGTCATAAAACCTGAAGTCACAGACAAGCTTCCATGCTACTAAATATATATAAAAACTAATATATATTTACTTATATATATATATATATATATATAATTGTAATAATAATGATAATGCAACAAAAAAACATGTGTAGGTTATGGGGAGATAGAGATGAAACTGTTAATCCCACATTAAATGAATACCGCAAACTAGCACAAAAAAGAATATGACTGTGTGGGAAAAGTAATCCACTGGATATTGTACAAGAGATTATGATTTGATCATACAATCAAATGAAATATACACAAATCAAAATCTATCCAAGAGAATGACACTCATAAAATTCTTAAGGACTTTCAGATACAAACTGATCACCTAATCCCTGTCAGAAGACCAGACATATTGTTAATTAAGAAAGAACAAAAGAACTTGCCATCTAGTGGATTTTGGCATTCTCGCAGATCACTGAATAAGAATAAAATAAAATCAAAAGATTGTCAAATAAACAAAAAACTATGGAACATGAGGGTGACAGTGATACCAATTATAGTTGAGAGGCTTGGAATGATCCCTAAAGGCTTGGAAAAAAAGACTGAAGGAATTGGAAAACAGGAAGAATCAGGACCATCATAACCATCTACAGCATTATTAAGATCAGCTAGAATACTTAGAAGTGACCTGAAACCTAAGGAGACTTGCTGTCACTCAGACACCAGTGAAAGACCACCAGTTGATGTTAGTGTGAAAAACTCACCAGTAGTGAAGAAAAATGATAATAATGATTATTCGTTCGCATACCGTTATTATTATCAAACTGCATAACTGTATGTGAACAGTTTCAAGTACTTCTGTCAAATAATAATAATTTATTCACAATTACATAGTTTCAAGAACTATTCTAATTCAATAATAATGATTTGTTTGCACACAGTTATATGATAAAGTATTCCAATCCAATACAAATAATCTATTCATAACTATATAGGGGGTGTCCTTGTGGTGTAATGGTTAAAGCAATGGACTGCGGAATCGTAGTATGCGGGTTTGTACTCAAGTTGTGCTATTATGTTCCCTTTTGGGCAAATACCTTTGGGTAAGGTATGAACCCCCTTATCCTCCTAGCTATGGGTTAAATAGTATCACTACTGTTCTTCTAGGAGAATGGCTTTGGCATTAAATAACCTAGAAAGGTTGATATGCCATTAAACAAAGAAACCAAACCATAACTATATAGTTTGAAGAAACTGTTTCTATTCAATAATAATCATTTGCTTCCATATTGTTTAATGGCTTCAAGTATTCCTATCTAATAATAATAATTTTTTGCACAATTTCAAGTGATTATTCCTATGCAATAACTATAATGATAATGATAATAATAATAATTTGTTTGCACACTATTATATGGTTTCAAGTGTTCCAACCTAATACTAATAATTTATACATAATTATTTGGTTTGAAGTAACTATTCCTATTTATAATAATGATTTGTTTGCATACATTTATATGGTTTCAAATGTTCTTATTTAATTCTAATAATCTATACACAATTATATAGCTTCAAGAAATTATTCCAATCTATAATAATAACAATAATTTGTTTGCACACAGTTATATGGTTTCAAGTGTTCCCATCTAATACTAATAATTCATATATAATTATATAGTTTCTAGAAACTATTCCTATTTATAGTAATAATAATATTAATAATAATAATAATAATAATAATAATAGTTTATTTGCACACAGCTATATGGTTTCCTTGTCAATTATGTCCTATATAACTGGACACCAACCTCTTCATGGAGGCCATTATAAAACAATAGGAAAAGCTTTTGAATTTAGAAGCTTGCAGTGTGACATTTGATGTTGAAAGGCTCCAAAATATCTTGTCATTGACCTTAGAAATGTAATTACTCAAAAATGCTCATCTACTTGACATTTATATCTAGCCAGAATACAAGTCAAAAGGAACATCTTTCATGTTTGCCTAAAGAGAAAGCTTAGAAGATTTGTCTCTTACTCATTCAGAAAGCAGTTTGGGCTAAATTTAATTTTAATACATTTACAAGAGTCGTCTTAAAGATAATTCCTCCTGTTTATTTCCATAGAAACTAAAACATACAGGGAGCATATTTAGGGGAGCAGGCTTAGTGTAACCATTATCATCATAAAAATGGAATTGGTGCCTCAACAATTAAAAGATTTTCATAATAAAACATATTTTATATAACTTTATTAATCAAAGTACGCTACAGTAAAAATGAAGACGCATTATTATATATAAAATAAGTGTTGTAGGAAATAGAATTGGTGACTCTGGTTGAAAACCTGGATAAAGCTGTTTGCAAATTTCACTGCATACTAATGCACTTGGGAAAGGCATGAATCCAATTGTTCTTCCAGCTATGATTAAATAGTAAAGCAGATAGGGCTCTTTGCCTTGGTTAGACAGTCAGTCAGGGAGAGGGAAAGCTGAATTGAAAACAACAGTAGACTGCTTAAAAATTGACCTTGTGTCACACCCTGCTCATGGTGGAGGGATAGGGTAAATACATACACAAATCATGGAGCAATCAAATGGATCCATGTTTTCATTACTATTCTTATTAGTTTCTCTTAAAAGCTATTTTAACATAAGACAAGTTGGTTGGTTGGTTGGTTTTACAGTATCTCAAACCTTGTTGGGTTATTTAATGCTGACGTCAGTCTTTTTTTGGTTTCAAATTACTAATAATCATAATAATCATTGTTTACTGAATGAACAAGAGTCTGCATGATACACATGTAAGCGGATTGCTCCAAAAATAATGCGTGCAATTTAATTATACTAACCCACAACATCAGAAGTGAATGTTAGCAGTAAAGCAGTAAAGGTTAATAACAAGTAGTAGCTGAGTGGCAGTCTAGCAAAATGACATCTCATGAAAGCAGATGTTGAAAAAACTGTACCCATGGATTTTCATAATAATAATCATTAGTAAACAATTATAACTTCAAGTCACTATTCATAATGCAAATAATTTCCAAACAGTTATATAGTTTCAAGTATTCCCATCTAATACTAATAATTTGTACAGAATTATATAGCTTAAAGTATTGATAATACTAATAATTTGCAAGCAGTTATATGATTTCAAGTACATAAATATTCATATTTAATTTTGAACTTTCAGAGGGGAAGTTAACAGGAGATAACTGATAACTGACATCCATTAAACATGGCTCGTGGAACAAGAACAGTCTACCCCAGTGAGTGAAATAAAGGGCTAAGTTTGACATTCCAACCACCTGAAGAAAGCTGGAGCATACAATGGCCAAAACATTGTGATAAACATGGCAACAAAGATGAGGACAATAGTCTGAAAAATGTAAATAATGAACATGGTTGAGATCAGTAAGAATACTCAGAAGAGTCCTGGAAACCTGAGGAGACTTACTGTCACTCAGACTTCAGTGAAAGACTAACAGCTAACACAGGTTTGAAAAATTTGCACAGAGTAAAATAATAATAATCATCATCAAAGCAAAAAAAATCAAAACAAAAATTGATAATATGCAGAAGTATCGCAAGTGGAGGCTATGTGGTGACAGAGATGAAACTGTTAATCACATAATAAGAGAATATGGCAAACTGGCACAAAAATGAATATAAGACTAAGCATAACTGGGAATTGTGCAAGGGATTAAAATTTGGTCATGCAGACAAATTGTACATTCATAAACCAGAATCTTTTCCAGAAAATGAGACGCATAAAATTCTCTGGGACTTTGACTTTGAGATACAACTGGATCACCTCATTCAATCTAGAAGACCAGACCTAATATTGATTAACAAAAAGAAAAAATATTTACCAAATAGTAGATTTTGCAGTTCAAGTGGATCATTGAGTAAAAATGAAAGAAAGCAAAAATATAGGCAAATACCTGGACCTGAAGAAGCTGTGGAACATGAAGGTGACAGTGATACCAATTGTTGTTGGTGGCCTTTGAAAAGTTCCTATATGCTTAGAAAAGAGACTGAAGGAATTGAAGATCCGAAGATGAATCAAAACCAAACAGACCATAGCACTGTTAAGATCAGCTAGAATGCTCAGAAAAGTTCTGAAGACCTGAGGAAACTTACTGCCACTCAGTCTCCAAGGATAAACTGCCAGTAAAAACTGGTGTGAAAAATAAGCTAGGAGTAATATAATAATAATAATAATAATAATAATAATAATAATAAAGATCCTTTTTGAAGATATAGGAATGGTTACTTGTACTTATATTTTAATTCATTTCTTTGCCTTTAATTACTTAAATAATTAATTCTTAACATTTAGAATTACAACAATATCCACATTTAAGTATACTAACTCCTTGAGTGAATTGATGAATCTTTATCTCAAATAGAAAAAGCCATAAAGCAGTTATTCTAGGCCTTCCTAGAATTCAAACATAAGGCATGTAGTGCTATCTACTCAGGTAGTTAATAAATCATATAACTCCAATAAATGGCTTAACAGATATATCTACAACAAATCTATATATTTAGATATGGCACTGCACAGCTCATTGAAACTGTATGAAAAGTATAAATAGACTATCAGCAGGAGTTAGTCTTATTGATTTTATGGCCAGAGAAAAGTTTTGTAACTGTTGCATTAGCTTCCTGCTTCCTCTTTCTTGCTGTGATTGTTTGAAACCATATACAGAGTGTGGGCTGAAACATTCATAGGCAAAAAAGTTTATATGATGATGTCTGCTGATGACTTTTTTGACCAATGGAATCCATGTATTGCAACACCAATGAAAGAAATGTGTGGACCACAATGGGACTAAGTTGAAAAATGAACCACATTTGGTCATATTTCAAGAGAGTATCTTGGTCAGCTAATGAACTTTTCACCGAACTTTCATGAGTTGCGAGAAAATGAAGTATAGAAAGTTGAAGCAATGAAATAAATATTATATAAGCTAGGTTTAACTCAGACAAAATACTTTTATATAAAAAGAGAATTGCAAAGGATTTTGGAATTAAGTACTTGTGAATCAAATGTCTTGTTTATGTATTGGCTGTGATAAAAGGTTCATTAAATTTTAGAATGGGATACATGTGGATTCACTGTGTTGTCTATGTATTGACTGTGATAAAAGCTTTATCAAATTTTGGATTATGGAGCATGTGAATTGAGAATGTTGTCTATATATTGGCATTGATAAAGGTTTGTTTGATTTTGCTTGAGTGTTTACAATGAAATATCCAGTAAATAATATAAGTCCTTAGTAAGGATTCTCTGGTACACAGCAAGAAAAAATATAGACTTGGTTTATGTTACATGATTGAATGTGTTTAATGGTAATTCAAGTTGAAAGTGATACAATCTACATTTAAGTAACAATCAAGCAATGATTTGTCCTCTCAGCAAGACAGACATATAGATCATTGTAGACTCCAGTAGTTGTAAACATCATCCTGGACTGAGTTGCTAAATTCTGTGGTATTTATCTTTTTTCAGATGCTCTTAGAAGTTTTCTCCAAAACTTTGCTGTAATCTGCATAGCCTAGTGGATAGAGTGTTTGCCAATGGTCCAGGGTCAATCCTAGATTGTGTCATCCCAAAGACTTTAAAAATGGTACTTGCTACCTCCTAGTGTAATTCTCAGCATTATAAGGTACATATCAAGGGTAAAGTGGAGCAATCCAGGGGAAGGAGTAGCGCCCTCCTTTACACCTTGGTGTTGTAGCTATTGAAAAGGGAGCCTTCAGGTTGCCCTCAACTAAGGTCGCCAACTTTACTTACTACTTCTGATTTTTATATCTATCTAGTAGGATCCAATTTTGGTTTATATTTTTTTAGAATCCTATTTTTATTAATTAGATATAGCACTTGCCCAGTCAATGGGAGGGACTGTAGAATACACTGACTGCACCTCTGCAGAGGGGTAAGACCCCCCCCCACAAACGAGTGTCCTGTATATGACTAAACAATCTGATGGTGAGGTTCTTGTGATGCTGGAGCTTTGGGGAATGCAGAGTACTCCTTTACTGCCATCACTCCTAGGTCCACTTTGTCCCAGAGTGGTAGTGCCTGATAGGGTCCTATCTATAGGTCAAATAGAACTAAACTGCATACTTATGCTAAACTGAATTGTTTGAATTAGAACTGTTTGAATAAACTGATTAGCTTGAAATAGAAATGTTTTTGGCAATTAAACTGTGTACTCATGCTAAACTGAATTGTTTGAAATAGAACTGTTCACTTGTATAAAAATGGATTTGCATTAAATAACCTACAAAAGTTGATATGCCATAAAACCCAAACAATCAATCAATCAATCAATCAGATATTGCACTGTGGTATTGAACAATTCTAGTTTCTCCCAATGTATAAAGTTTTCCTTTGTATATTTTCTGACTGCTTTGTAGACCTTTAAAGGTTTTCTTTCAAAGGATAAAATTAACTTTCATCATATTTAAACAATTTACCTTTAACACATGTCTGCAAAAATCATTAAATAGATTATCTATCTTTAAGATAGATTATTACAAAGGCAAATGATATTAGATTTTTGAAACTAATGCTAATTTATATACAAATAAATTTTACTTAAATATATATTTAGAAATAAATTGTTTACATTTTATATAAATTGCTACTCTGATTATATATTTCAAATTTATAGTTTTTCATTGTTTTGACATAGTGAATACTAGCACCATACTTTTCAAGATATGACAGTTGATTGGTTTCAAAACAAAATACAAACTTGAAATTGGTGAAATGAATTACTATTTATTTTTATTTTACTCAATATATTATAAGTAATTGGAGGAATTCTTCGAAACCAAATCCTCTAACTTATTTCTACAGAAACTACAAAACATAGAGGGAACATAATAACACCATTAAATAGGGCAACTTCTCTATAGGGCAACTTCTATATATATATATATATATATATATATATATATATATATATATATTAGAGAAAAATGGAAATAAATCCAAAAGTATACAAATATGAAAATACAAAAAAGCAAAATATATAAAAGATATATTTACTGATATATAGATAATATGTCAATGCTAAACATTTTTTAAAAAACTAACTTGATATTTAAGCTATATATATATATATATATATATATATATATATATATATATATATATACGAGGTTTCCAGACTTTTTTCATATGGGCACACATGAAACTCTAGTCCCCTGCGAAGTAATCTCCTCCGGCTGCAATGCACTTGTACCGTTCCAACAACTTCTGGAAGGCCCCATCGAAGTCCTCTTATGTGAGCATGTCAATGACCTTCATCACAGCCTCTTTTATCTCCTCAGTTGTCTCATAACGACAGCCTCTGAGCTTAGGGAATAAGCAAAAGTCACAGGGAGCAAGGTCTGGACAATAAGGAGACTGAGGAAGTGTCTAGATGCCCATCTTGGTCAAATAGTCTGAGACAAGGACAAGTTGTTGACTGGTGCATTGTCCTGGTGGATATGCCACTGACCCGATTGGAAGAGTGCTGGCCTCTTCCGATAGAATCTCTTTCTGAACTCCCTTAAAACCTCAACATAGTATTCCTTGTTGACTGTCTGTCCAGTGGGAACCCAGTGGTAGAAAAAAAATCAGATTGAAGACAGTATGTTGAAATAGTGGAGTTTGGTGGTAAGACATACCAAAGGCTAAGGACAATCAAGATTATCAGAAGGGAATTGGAAAAGACCTTTATCCAGCAGGGGACTCAATGGCTGATGATGTTGATAATGATGATGATGATTTCTGGAATATGATGAAAACAAAAGCTTTTTGTACTTTTAGAGTAAAGCAGATGTTTTTTGATATTTTGATTTTTATAATATTTTCTTTCAGTTTTCATTTTCAGGTCTGTAATATCGAAGTGGAAAAACTATATATATATATATATATATATATATATATATATATATATATATATATATATATATATATATATATATATATATATATTTAAATGTTAGAACTTGAAATTGGAGGGAATCCCCATGGTGCAGTGGATAAAGTGCTGGATTGTGACATTGTAGTCAGTGAGTTTGAACTCCAGTCGTGCTATTACATTCACTTTTGAATTAATACTCTCGAGAAAGGTATGAACCCCCTTATTCCCCCCAGCTATGAGTTAAATAGTACCACTACTGTTCTTCTACAGGGATAGCTTTGGCATTGAATAACCCACAAAAGTTGATTAAACAAAGAAAAAGAAAACAAAATTAAGAACTTGAAATCATTTGTTTTAAAAGGATGAAAATATCTTAATTATTTCAACTCGATAGACTTGATGAAAAATGACTTTAGTAAAATATCTTTTTAAAATTATACATAAGCTTTTCTTTTTGTATAATTTTTTTTTTTGTTATAGTCACTTAGTTCTTCCTAAAAATATAAACTTACTACATATATTAAAATTTTGTTTGCTGAATCAAAGAAGGTTAATTGAATTTCTTTGCCCTCTTGTGAATATAAACAAAGGTAGAATGAACATTCATACTGCAGTATGTTTTTTACTGAATGGACATGATGTAACAAAGGTCATTTTTTATATGGAGTACAGCTGGCTTGAATTTAGTTAGACTGCTTACCTCTTGGAAATTACATATGGAATCACTTTTATGTGTCCCGTGACTGGCTGAAAAACAACCAATCACGGGCCCCTATCAGCACATCTCCCATACCACTACGTGTGCGCATATTCTTCAAACTAACATCACTTTTTCTTCTTTTGACACGGAATCTTGACAGCTAATGAAGCAGGTGACAGCAAGTTGTGAGGTACATACTCTACGCACATGGGGCCTCAGAATTCTCCTTCTTCAAGCCTTTGAATCTGTATGGACCAGCCACCAAAACTATAGGGAACTGAAAGAACTGTTACTAAGACGAATACTATTGCTAAGTCTGCAGAAAACACATCTTTTTGCAATTCTTCTTCTTTTTCTTTATCTTTTTCTGAATATAAACCCTTTTTTCAACTGAATTGTTGTTTTGTTCCTTTTCTCTTATCTTGTCTTGTGCTACAGTAAGCCTTATTTTTCCTTATACTGCAGATGTAGATTTTGTCTTATTCTCAACAGGTAAAATCCTAACACTTCGCAAAAAGAGTTATTCTTCGTTCGCATTTTGTGGAGGAAGGTACCTTTTGTTATTTGCAAAAAAAAAAAAAAAGAAAAGAAAAGAAAAAAGAAAATTTTTATTAAGGCATTTACGTGACTGGCTTAAGAAAGGATATATAAAAGAAATTGGTGTCTAAGGACTTTAATAGCATTCATTTTCGTTATTTCTTTTCTTTTAGTTTTGCTCCTCGTAATTTTAATTGTGCTTTTGATGGACCTCGCTCATTAATTTACCTGCCTGTTAGCTTGTAGGGGGACATGTTGTTTGGTGAATATGTTTGGTCCCCCACAATTTATGTTAGTATATTTGGAAAAGGCAAATGAAGTAAAGATGTGTGAAACGACGCGGACAAAAAATACATTTAAAACAAAGCGGTACAAACAAATTCAAATTTATACTTCAACAATACATGCAATGAAACATTTTAAAACATTACTAGTGTTCTAATACTGTTCGACATATATTCCTGTGTGTGTGTTTGTGTGTGTGTGTGTAACTAACACTAATACTACAAAATAAAGACTAAATAACAAAAGTATCCTATGTGTGTTGTGGGGGTTGTATGTAATTTGGTTATTTCAGTAGATGTGCGTCTGCAATTTACGGGTATTGCTCTCTAAATTATTTCCACCACAAATACAACACAAAACTTTACAATCGCGTAAAAGAAATGGAATAGAACACAACGAACATTAAACAACAAACAATTTAATATGCATATAACAGAATATGAAAACAAACAAAATACATGATGTGTAAATGGCCTTTTGGAAAATAAAGTTTGGCAAGAAGAAAATAAATTTGTTTAAAGATGTGTGTATGTTCATGTTAACGGAGTCCGTAAATAAGTCGTTCTTACTTACATTAAGTTCATGTCTTGTTTTATGATTGTGGCGACAGAGTGTCGCGTTGATGAAAGAAAGTTTGTCGGGTTTTTCTTTTGAATGTAATTCGCGATCATCCGAAGATAGGTCATGAACTTTAGTTGAGGAAGGAAAGGAATTTGTCGGACACAGTATCAGCTACTGCATTACTGGCTTAGTGGCTTGTGGTGTTGTCTTAGTCTTCGTGTAAGTCTGTGTTAATGGCTCCCTAACTCTGAGTTATTTATATCCTACAGGTGGATCAAAGAATCGTCCTTGAATTTTGGCGTGTAGACATTTATTGACCAATCAAATTTGTATTCTACTATTTTATTTTCGAGCCTAAATATTTTCCGTGAGTTGACTTCCGATCCTATTTTTCTAGAATGTTCTATTCTATGTTTTTAGCTGATTTGTTGAAAAATATAAAAATGTAATTTAAATGCTAATACGGTTTTGATCCTAAATTTCTAGAATGTTCTTAAGTATGTTTTTATTGCTTATTTTAAGACTAGAAAAAATGTGTATCCTATAGTGTAGACTAAGTATTTCTACTGTTTGTTTCTTTCTGTGGTTTGACGAAATTTCTGTGTTCGAGGCTGGAAAAAGTCTTACCGAAAAAGTATAAGGAAGAGAATGGTTGCATGGAGTATACATTTTCGTGTTGGTTAACTGCTGGAAGTCAAATGTAAAAAAGAGGAAGAGTGTGTTGACTCTGTTAGTCGAAATTGAGAGAGTGAGAGTGTTATCGCTGGAAGTCACACTGGAAAGAGTGTGTTGACCCTGTAAGTGAAAATATGAAAGAGCAGTGTTGACTCTCAATGTGAAATTGTGAAAAAGAGCTGTGTTGACTCTCCGAGTGAAATTGTGAAAAAAAAAAGAATGAGTGTTGGAAGATAAGAGTATTTATAGAAAATTCTTGTCATGGAGTAGGCCCCAAAAACGCGGAAGAAAATTGATGTTGCGGACGTAGTTTTGAGCACTAACCACGTGGTTCTCCAGGCGAATAGGTTCCCGAGACTGATTAGTATACTGACGTCCGCCATCTTTGTTTCGGGAACAAGTAGCATAACGTCCATTTTAAAATATAGGAGTGTAAATCCCTATAAGCTTGCCATGAATAGCCTTTTTATTATTTAAAAATTACGACAGTCATTTTAAGTGTATCGTATACGAACACTAATAACGCAAACGGTTTTAATTGTTTTCCGAAGCATAATGACTGATTTTAAAACTTTGAAAGAAGTTAGATCCTTGTCATTTTGACGAGACTCCCTTAAGAGAACGATAGCTACTACGCTGGATATCATACTAAGGGAGGACTCCCTAAAAAATTCCTATTTCTAAAGGCGGCAAGATATAATTAATAAATGGATGCCTGATATCGACCTAGCAAATTCTAAAATAAACGAAATTTACGAAAAGGCAGATATCGATTTAGAAAATAGTGGTTTGCTAGAGTCAGAAATTTTGAAGTGTGAGTTAATCTCATAAGTATTTAAAAAGCTTTCCGAGATAGAAAGCATTATCTCGACTCCTCTTTTTCCTCCCCAATTCGGAAGTTCGACAGTAATTATCCGAAAATTAACCAGATCTTTGATGTTTATAACGAGGTTCTAATAGCTTTAAAGAGGACAAGTTCCAAAAAGATTAAAGGAGAAGAACCAGAATGGGTTTACGTTGCGACCGGGGAATTTTAATAGGAACTATACCTTTAAAAAAAAGTGCTTCTACACTTGAAAACTTTTCTACAAAGGCTAGTAAAACTGTTACTCACTGTAAAATTTGTTCCATAAACGGACATGTTATGGGTCAGTGTGCCAAATACTCTTCATTTGAATCTAGACACTCTTGATGTAAAGAGCTTAACTTGTGCCTTCTTTGCGCAAGCGTTAACCATAAAGCTGGCAGTTGCCCTGGTCAAAAAAATAGGCTGCCACGTGCATGTAAATTTTGCAGTTCAAGAGGCCACATTATCCCTCTCTGCAAAAAGTCTTCTGATAATAAAGGCACTTCTGTTTCTACGGACGTGTGCACCAACACTGGCATACAAGAACAGCTATATAAATTGCCCATAGTTGCAATTACTGTTTCTAGGGGAAAACGTATATCCAGACTAAACTGCCTTTTTGACACAGGGAGTCAAGGGACTTATTTCGATAGGCAGGTGGTAAGATTGGGGTGTGATAGGTCTTTCCTCACTCCAGTAGAATTCGATGTAAAAACCTTCCTAGGGTCTAAAAACAAGACATCAAACCAGGGCGTATTAGGTATTGAGGTAGATAAGGGTAGTTCCCTGGCCCTACCTGTTCTTATCGATGATGAGTTTGATATGAACTTCAGATTCGATAATTTCAAATCTGTTAAAAATAATTTAATTAACTTAAACTATAAACTGACTATTCTGCACGAACAAAACGACGTTCGTGTTCATGGTCTTTCGTGGGTGGATGTAATTCAGTTTGTGAAGAACATCAAAATGGTGGACTGCACGAAGGGCTCTGCTTGGGAGTTTCCTACAAGCATTTCTCCGTTTGGCAATTGCTAATATTTTTTGTATAAGAACTAAATTACCCCCTACAGAAGTCCAGGGAAAGCCTTCTCAACACAATTATCACGCCATAGTGTGTGAATATTCTACATGTTCAGACACTAGAGTTAATTTTGTCATGAATCCCATAAAAAGCTACCCTGACCCCTTCGTTGAAATATTCGACGAAAGTCAAGTGGAGAGGAATTTAAAGAAAATGTTCGATGTGGATTCACTGGGCATATCTCCAGAACAGTCTGTCTGTAATTATGATAAAAGGAAAATTAAAGAATTTGAAAACTCCATCAAATTCAAAGATAACGCCTATCACATTAAGCTCCCTTGGCATGAGGACAAAGTAAAATCTGTACCTTCTAACCACTGAGTTGCCCTTTCGGTTTTAAACTGAGTGATTAACAAACTCGAGCAACAAAAATCCCTTAATAACTATATGGAGGTATTCCATCAGCAAGAGCCTGAAGGTATAATCGAACGTTTCGAGGCGGTGCCCGAAGATTTTTACCAAGCATATCTTGGATACCACAAAGGCCTGTTTTCAAGACGGACGAACAAACCACAATTAAGATTAGACCAGTGTTCAACTGATCACCAAAAGCTAATGGTAAATACTCCCTAAATGAAGCTGCTTATCCTGGCATAAATTTAATGGGAGATATGCTAGAGTTACTGCTACTATTTAGAACTAAAAGATATGTCATGTTAGCAGATATACGTAAAGCCTTCCTAATGATTAAACTCAGATCTCTCGAGGACCGTAACAGGTTTTATTTCTTTATGAAGGAAGGAAATAAGCTGGTTTGTTTTAGGTATACCATCATTATATCTGGTTCTAATGCCAGCCCCTTCATTTTGAATTTCATAATAAAACACCATGCAAACAAGTTCCCCACCGATAACTGTACTTATATGTTTAAAAGATTTCTTTGCAGATAATCTGATTAAAACAGAGAATTCTATTGGTGTGTTATTAGATCTATACACAAAGGCTAATAAGCGTATGGAAAAAGGTAATTTTAACCTTACATCGTGGAACACGAATTGTAGAAAGCATAAAAATTTAACGATAAAAGATAAAGAATTCGTAGAGCAAGGATGTAAGCTTGAACAAGTTTTGGGATATAAATATTCCACTTTAGAAGACACACTTCAGATTTCTGGGTCATGTATTGACTAGTCAGCTAACACTAAAAGTGGAATATTAACCTGTAGCAGAAAGAATTTCGTATGTTTGTTTGGCGCGTAACTTAATTTGACCGTTAGTGTCGACATATATTTTCACCCAATCAGGATGACTTATCCTATTCATTCCGAACCATTTTTCCGGGCAGCACCAAATTGGGGAAAAGCTGCCAAACACTCTCTTCCTCAGAAGCTTTCGAACTGGACAGACGTCTTACTGTCCGCTCTCCTCATTTTAGCTACAGCATCACGACACCATGAGGAAAGCCATCTAATTTATGGACCTCTTGAGTCTATTCTTTTAGACCAAGGGTTCCTTGTTGATTATGAATTAGATGAATTCAGTCCGCCTCACCCAGGAACAACTTTAAGTCGCCTTCAACTTTGGCTATTTTGACTGTGACGCAAAATTCCACTCAGACATCCAGCCACTTCATCCTTGGACAACATTTTCTGAAGACATTCACGCTTCTCTCCCCAAACGACCAGGATCACACATTCATGGACGACGACAACGTTCCTGTCCTTAACCAGCAAACACGACTTTTGCTACACCTATGGCGACCATATCTCACTCACACATTCAACAATGCCTTAACCTAGCGACGCACATTTTACTCAGGCAAATAGCTGCTAAAATTCCTTCTCAACTCCATAACTATTTCCTTTCTTCCTTCCTTCCTACGAGACTTGCAGCATAAACGTAAACCCTTTTCCACGCTGCCATTAAAACCTTCATATAAAAACCTTACGGTATCTTCGTTCTTCTCTCTCCTTTATTTTCCAACAACATTTAGCGAGGAAATAACAACGTAACAACACGTAACCAATATTTCTTCGCTAAAAACCCAAATAGCAAGGTTTATTCGACCCCATGTCTTTTTGCTTGCCTGTTACTATCCGAGGTAAAATGATTTTAAGAGATTCGTGGTCTCAAAGGTTGGGGTGGGATGATATTGTGTCAGAAGAATATCAGACCATATGGGCTGCTTTATCATATGACCTGACCAAGCTTGATTCACTGAAGTTCCCTAGATTTGTAACCAGCGAGGATAGTCCTGCTGATTTTTATATATTTTGTGATGTCTCTAAGGGGGCTTACGGTTTTGCAGCTTATAGCGTGCAAGATGGTGAGTTCCACCTGGTATTTGCAAAAGCAAAGGTGGCACCTATGAAGCCTTAAAGCTTACCTACGCTCGAATTGCTGGCTATGTTTTTGGCCATCAAGTGTTTACTGTCCCTGTTGAAAGCTTACTCCCGAATTAGGATCGGAGATATTGTGATATCGGTAGATGCTCAGGCTGTATTGTCATGGCTTTTTCTGACGTTAAAACCAAGAATCAGTTTGTTAAACATAGACTTATGGACATTCATCAAATGATTAGGGAACTGAAAGAAGAGAAATCTTTATCAGTAAAATTTAGATATGTTCATACTGATCAAAACCCTGCAGATTTACTCGCAAGGGAGATAACTTTGGAAAAATTTCAACAGAATCTGAAACTTTGGTCCTTGGGACCTGAATGGCTCAGTAAAAGTCCCATAGAATGGCTACAAGTGAACTTCAATGCTTAAGTTCAAAAAATGAATTCATTGTGCAGCCTACTTCATTGAATTACACTGTAACCGACAGTGATCCTCAACCAGTGATACCTTTAATAAATACTAGGGTTTTAATAAACTGATTAATGTTACTGCTAATATATCTAAGATCCGAAATAGATTTATAATATGAGGGTAGATAATATTACCATTTATACAAAAATGGCAGTTGAGGTTGTAGAGTTCTGTTGACTCTTGTTATATCAAAAGGAAGAACAAATGAGTTGACGAAGATACTGATAGTTTTCAATCTGGAAGTTTTATTAACTGCTTGAGACGAAAAGAACCCTTGTGCTGTAAGTCGCAGGAATAAGGAAAAACAATTGTAGAGTTGAGAAGGAATAAAGACGCTGAAGTCAAAGCAGGAGTTGAAATGCTGTCGTCAGGACAGGAATTAAAATGCTGAAGTCAAAGCAGGAGTTGAAAATATCCAATTTGTTTCTCCGAGGGTCCGTTGGTTTAGAAGGAAAGATGAATGATGAAAGAATGATTTCCCAGACACCAATGTCCATAAATTGGATGTGCTCTCCGCATAATGCTTAGTGGACTGCTCTGTGGTGAGAGAGGAAAAAGATGATCTGCCCTGCTGCTAGCAAGGGAGGAAGCGAAGAGAGAGCGAGAATGGTTAGCGCGGCCTTTTATGTTGCCCGGGGTGGTGACCCGGGCAGAATGGCATCAGTCATTTTCATTGGACGAAATATGTAAATTCGAAACTCCAACGGTCAAAACAATTCCTGCACTAACTAATAATTGAAATTCTTTCTGCAACAGATTAAAGCACGGGGACCAGGATCCTAGTAACAGCGCCAAAATTTATTTGCTAAAGGTAATGCAACAATAAAGCTTCACTGCAGAATTTGCTTATCTTCAAAAAGTACCTGAGTTAGTAAAAAATTTGAATTTGTTCATAGATCAGACGGGGATGATCCGAACTAAGAGCAGAATAAATAAAAATACAACATATAAGGACGAAATTATCAACCCTGTTTTGTTGGCTAAAAACTACAAATTAACTAAGCTTATGATCACTGAAAATCACAAAAGATGCAAACATCTTGTCATACAAGCAACTCTAAATAAAATTAGACTGTCAGAGTTTTGGATTCCTAAAGCGAGAAAAGCTGTCAAAAGCGTTATTTCACAATGTACAATATGCCAGAAATTCAATAATCTGGCTTTCAAATATCCCAAAGTTACAAATCTTCCTAAAAGCAGAGTCAATCTCATTAAACCATATCTTCATACAGAGATCGACTACACTGGACATATTTGGGTAAAAGGTGACCACAGTGTTTGTAAAATGTATCTACTTATATTTACGTGTCTCAACATTAGAGCTGTACATGTAGAGTTAGTAAAAAATATGAGCATTCCCTCATTTATTCTGACCTTGATCAGATTTACAAACATATATGGTATACCCTCTCACATTTACAGCGATAACGCCAAATCTTTCATTGCTGGTTGTAACCTCATAGAGGTTACAACCAGCCTCGTGAGTTCAATGAGCACTTTCAGGTCTATAACATAAAACACGTTAGAATTCCTTTATATGCCGCATGGGTGGGTAGTACATGGGAACGCATGATCCGAACTATTAAGTCCTGTTTATACAAAACTATTGGACGTTTCCGAATCAATTATTTCGATCTTCTTATGGTGATATCTGATATTCCGAATGCCATAAATGCAAGACCTCTTACGTACAGGTGTTCTTCAGATTCGAACCTTGAAATAATAACACCTGTAGGATTCACGCTTTTTTAATTTTTTTAGTTAAATTAGCTAAGAAAACGTAAACCAGAATATTCTAGAAAAAAAGAATCCAAACCTCACTTACTTAGAATATTTTAAAGCTAATTAGCAAACACATAGATTAGAGCATTCTCGAAAAAACGAATCAACCACTAACTTGCCGAAAGATTTTTCAAAGAACCAAAAAATAGGCACCTCAGTAAATAAGTAATTTCGACGATTCTGATTGGTTAGATCAAGTCACAAGTTGTGTTTACTCATACGTCCACACATTTGAACTTTGTTGACCCGAAATAAAATCTACCCGCGTAAACTTAAAATATATCATTTCGATCCACTCAAAGAGTTTAAGAACCCAGAATTTTTTAGTTAAAAAAGGAGGCGACACACGAGGGTCACAGACGAAACGAAGACGATACATGTTTGTCTACGTTTGTTGGTACAAATTGGGTTGTATATTGTGGAGCTGGTACTCGGATTTACGTCTAAGAGAAATACTTATTCCTCCACACACCAAACTGCGTTCTTCGTCCTAACGTAAATGTAGGATTAGTACTAAAAATCAGGATGTTTGGAAAGCTGACCATCCTTCTAGATCTGGTGTAATTAAATCCATTGAAGCTCGTGATGCCATGTTGTCTAAGTTCCGTGAGCTCTGATATCAGGATTATTTATTTTGTTTAAGAGAGCAGTGTAGCGATCTGCACGAGATTAATTTCCCAAATAAGATAGGTGTTGATGATGTGGTTCTTGTGAAAACCCCCGCTAAGACTAGACCATTCTGGCTTCTGAGAAGGGTTCTGGAATTAATGATGGGTGACGATAACAAAGTTCGTTCCGTGAAAATCAAAAGAGGTGACGGCTCTGTTCAGATTCATTCCATTAAATTGTTATATCCACTAGAGCTGTCATTGACTCATGCACATAATCCTGGTACTGTTCCCAGCTCAGAAGCAACTGGTGACGAGAGAGTCGACAACTCTGATGAGTCCCAAGAAAGTCCATATGCTGATAGTACTCTCAACCTCGTTTCACAACGCCCCAAAAGGAATAAAAATCTCAAGGGAAACCGTAACTCTCCAAATGATCCGTATATATATCACTGAAAGTAGTCATTACCAATAAGTTAAAAAAAACAGACTTTAAAAGGTTAATGTCCTAAATTACAAACAGTATCTTCTACTTAGGATTTCCTTCTTTCTTCTTCCTCTCTTGAAAGTTTCCTTGTTGCAAAAAAAAAAAAAAAAATCATGTTTTGTGAAACTTTTCACTCTATTGGCATTTTCTGCCTTAAAAAAATCAAATCAAGTTTTGTGAACTTTCTCACTTTTATGGCGATTCCAGCCTTTAAAAATAAAAAAAATCTTCACGTGCATCATTTTTGTAAAATTCATGTTTTGGTTGATTTTCCTCGTCTTTGTAGCAATTTCTGCCTTTTGCAACCCTTGTACAAAGCAAAAAAAAAAAAAAAAAAAAAAAATGAAAAAATAAAAAAAATAAATAAATAAAAAATAATAATTTGCTCATTGGGTTCCATTAGTAAAATCAAAACAGAAGTCTAATTTTGCAGTAGGAACATGGATTCCTCCTTGAACTATTATGAACTGTTTGACAAATTACGTTGCAATGATTTTATATTGCAATTTTGTTTTGGGGGAGAATATTGGAAATAATTTTTCGGAGTTACTTTTACGTACCTCGTGATTGGCTGAAAAACAACCAATCACGGGCCGCGATCAGCACATCTGCCATACCACCACATCCCTTTTTCTTCCTTTGACGCCAACAATATAACACGAAATCTTGATTGCTAACGAAGTAGGCGACAGCAAGTAGCGAGGTACATACTCTACGCACACGGGGACTCAGAATTCTCCTTCTTCAAGCCTTTGAATCTGTACGAACCAGCCACCAAAACTATATGGAACTGAAAGAACTGTTACCAAGACGAATGCTATAGTTAAGTCTGCAGAAAACCCATCTTTTTGCAATTCTTCTTCTTCTTTTTCTTTATCTTTCTCTAAATATAAATCCTTTTTTCAACCGAATTGCTATTTTGTTTCTTTTCTCTTGTCATGTCTCGTGCTACAGTAAGCCTTATTTTCCCTTACACTGCAGATGTAGATTTTGTCTTATTCTCAACAGGTAAAATCCCAACATACCATACCAATACTAAAGAGCCCAGTCATAGCTGGGTAGGAGGAACAAATGAATTCATACATTTTCCAAGACCATAAGCATGAAGAGAGCACAAAGAGCTTCATCTTGGATTTGAACTCAGGTTGCCAATTACATTTCCTATGACAATAACCGTTACACCATGTGCACCTCCTGCAGTACAGAAAATGTGTGGTAGACATAATCTGCATAGAAAAAGAGAAATACTTTCATTGAATACAACAAGGATTTATATACAATAAGAATATCCAAAGGTTTGTTAGTACGTATAGTTCTATAAATCTGTGAAGTTGGAGTAAGGTTTGTAGATGAATTATCTTCAACAATATTAAAGTTTTCATTGTTAAAATTTGAACATTTATACTTATCCGTTATTATTGAATGTTCATGTATGTTCTAAGATTTTTAACTGATCAGTGCTTTTCCTTATTTTTCCTCTGACTTTCAGTCATTATTGGTCCTTTTATTAAAGTACTGAAATACTTTCCTCAAATGAGTTTAGAAAATTTATGAATTTACTTTTCATTGCAATCTTGATATTTTTTTCTCTGGGAAATTCTAAAATTCTGTTGTATTTTTTGAAAATGAAGTAGAAATGTTATGTCTTAAGGTTGATTGATGGATTGATTTTATGGGAGTAATGGCAATGAAGGGTTACTTCACATTCCCCAAATCTCCAGAACTGAAGCCTCACCATCAAATGCAGTATAGTATCATACCAAGGACATGTTTTAACATTGTAGTACAGAATCTAGTGGAAGGCAATTTGTTAAAATTAGGTCAGTTCCATTGGCCTAATGAGTAGAGTGTTTGCCAATGATCTGGGAAACTGGGCTTCAATCCCAGGTCGAGTTATACCAAAGACTCAAAAAATGGTGCTTGATGCTGCCTTGCTTAACACTCATCATTATAAGATAAGGATCAAGGGTAAAGTGGAGCAATCCAGGGAATGGAGCAGTGCCCTCCCTTACACCTCAGTGTGGTAGCTATTGAAAAGGGAGCCTTCAAGTCACCTTCGACTAAGGTTGCCAACTTATTTTATTTTCACTGCTCCTGTAACTTGGTTTGGTTGTAGGGCCACAACTCATGTCCTGTGTCTTGAGTGGGAATAGCCTGGTGGAGCCCATCCCTCTAAAGGTCTACAACTAGTTTGAATTCAGAGTTGTTTTCTCCTAGATTGGTTGACATACCAAGATTAACGAGCCCAGTCTGTCCTACTATTTTACTCATAGCTGGTGGGAGAATAGTTGGATTCATACTTTTCCCAAGGATATTAGTACTATGTAAAATGCAAAAACCTTGTTCATGATATGAACTTCGGTAGCCATATTCATTTCCTATGCTGATAACCATTACACCATGACCATCTTAATTTGATTTTAATGGATGTATCATAGCCGTCCTGGCTACTCAAACCCTAAAATCCCCAGTTTAGAAAAATGTTGAGTCATCCATGACATCAGACAACAATAACATGATTCCCACAGTCACGAGTGAACACATGAACTATTTGTTGAAGGGGATTAATTCTGCTACCTGTTTGGAAACAGTTTGTAACCATAGGATAAAATATATCATATTTAAAAGCTCCTTTTAAAGAACATTGAAGTATTTCATAATTACTTATATTTAATGAAGGAACTTCCTGTGCACAGAACCTCCTTCCCTCAGCCCAGAAAAGAAGTAGTGGTTGCCTCCATATAAACACAGCAAACAGCAACAAAAACCAAGAGTGCGGGAAGCTTTTGTGCCCGAGGAGAAGGTATCTGTTCCTCTTCCAGCAGCAAGCTGTCAAAAATGGGGTCTGGTAACACCAGCCAAAACAGCTAACATGGAATAAAACCAATTACAGCCATGGACCCTGCACAACAAATGCCAGTTTCCAACTAAACACTGCTGTTCTCTCATTCAAACAACCCTTTTCAGAGCTAACTTCCGAAAGTTTTTTGAGGATCACCTCTGGTCTCCTCACTACACCCCCTAGGCAGATATCACAAGATGACGATGCAGAAGCCAGCCACTCTTGCAACCAACCAACAGTACTTGCTCCAGCATCACTAAGCCACAGACAACTGCAGACCAGTTCCAGCTTCACCAACCAGCAAGCACCTGCATCAACTACTGCACTTGTTCCAGCTTCACCTGCATCACCAACCAGCAGACATCTGCATCACCCTAGTCCACAAGCGACCACTCTGCTCAGACTAGCACCAGCACTTCGAAGCCATATCGACCCTCTCCCTGGTTAACCAAGGATTGCATAAACCGGGACATTGATCATACTACCTCTGCAGCTAATGCATTCATGTCTTCGGCTGTCTCCAGCTATGTCTACAACCTGACCATACAGCCACACTTACTATCTGCATCGTGCAACTAGACCATCTTCATCTTCTAGACATACTGTTGCCAAGAACTTATAAACAGCCGAGTCTATGACTACAACACCAACTTTCAACACCCAGCAGAGACTATGCTGATGCGATACAGACTGCGATTCTACACACAAACATCATTTGTGTATGATTGGTGCAATAAAACCTGAAATCTAAACTTATCTACTAATCTCTATCATTTGTCCAGTTCTCTGTCAATCCATCACACACATGTACAACTATTTGCGGGATCAACACCTTTATCGGGGTCCCACAACAAACAGTGACATCCAATGTGAGTTGACCCGCGACAGATAAAAAAGGCTTGTTGAATTTTAAAGTTTTCTTTATGCTGATTGATCGTAATTTGAAATTGTCTTCTGCTTAGTGTTTGTATTTTGGTGCATTCACCATGATCCTTTTTATTTACTTTTGTTTTTTAAAATATAAAATCAAGTTTAAGCTAATTTTTGAGACTTTTTGTTTACACTGCATAGGATAATTCAACTTTTCTTTTATATTTTACAATTTGATTATGATATAAAATATTACTGAGAAACGTTTAGCTGTAACATTTAACATCTTTGAATTTATTATATCTAATTTATCCTGGCTGAAACAGTGGAAATTTTACAGTTTAAATAGTATATACAAATAATTTTACAATATTATAGTTACATATATATAAAAAAAATTTTTTTTAAATTAAACTAATTAAACATAAACTGAATTATTGAAAAGAATATTTCACTCATTTGGTTTGGTTTGGTTTCTTTGTTTAATGGCATGTCAACCTTCATGGGTAATTTAATGCCAAAGCCATACGAAAATGATAATTATTTTTAGAATTCAAACAATAGTTAATCTTTGGGTCTTGTTAATAAGTATTGGTATTTATAGACTGTTTCTGCATCCCACCATCTTTAACTGCATAGTTTCTTTCTTTCTTTGATTGCATATCAACCTTCATGGGTTATTTAATGCCAAAGCCATCGTTGTAGAAGACTAGCAGTGGTACTATTTAGCCCATAGCTGGGATGATAAGGAGGATCATAACTTTACCAACAGTATTAGTCCAAAAGTGAAGATAATAGTACAATTGGAGTTCGAACTCATTTACTTTGAGGCTGCAGTCTTGCACTTTAGCCATTATGCCATGTGGACTCCCCTATTAACTGTATGAATATATCTGGTCATTTTTATATATATATTTACTTTTTGATTATAATTAGATTTAATGGAGTTAAAAAAAAAAGCAATTGCTAGCTATAATTCTAATACTACTATAGTATTTCAGTAAAAGTGAGTGTAATGGGCTGGGACAGGTGCTGAGGCAAAGTTGTTACAGGAAGAGCTACTGTACTAAGAATTATTTTCTTAATTTGGTCAACCTGGTGACTTGTGAACTAAAAGCATATGTGCATGGGTTTCACTTAGCATAGTCTATCTATCCCATACCCTCTCCTTAACATGATGCACACCAAATTCTGAGGACTAGATAAGTTGTTAGTTACAATGGAGTCAGATTATTCAAATTAATCACCGATTAAAGCTTCATTTTTATCACCAAATGCTTTCATTTTGAATAAATTTGAGTATCTTATTTTGGATGAGTTTTGTTTTAAAGGATTTCATAGTCTCAGGCAAAGTTTAAAATTAACATTAGCAATATTGTGGAATGAATTAGTGACATGGGACAAGTCAGTACTAATTATTTTTGGTCATTTTTCTGTCTGCTATGATTGATTGATTGATTTTAACAGCATTTCAATCAGTCTAGGGTTATTTTATGCCTTGAGATTAGGGAATCCCATTCATTGTATGTTCATAATTACATTTTTTGTGTAGCTGTTTCTTAAGAATTTTTTTTGCAAATGGTCCTATTGAATATGAATAATTTTTAAACAGATCTCCAGAACTGGAGCCTCACCATCAGATGCAGTTTTATGTCATATCTAGGACACCATTTTTTTTAGGAGGTGGGGGGAGTCTTACCCCTCTGCAAGGGATACAGTAAGAGTATTTTAAGCCATGCCAACTGAGTGATTTTTTTGTCTAGTAGCAATCAGGAGTTAAATGACCCTTTCATAAGCCAGTTCATCATATGTAAGGAAAAAAAAGAAAGAAAAAAGCTGTATATTTTTGGACAAGATTTGCTTTTTTTTCTGAGCCCTTGAAAATGTTCACATTGGTTTGGGTCAATGTTTTGACTTTTTTAATGGAGTAATATGCAATTGCAGTGATGTTATTTGTACACAAATTGAAAATACCAAATCTTGTAACTTTCAATCAGAGGGTTCTAATCTTACCCATTGTACCAAATAATGTAGAAAACAAACATTTTAAGTTCATTAAATTTTTTATAATGGTTGTCAGTGACGACATTATTAATATTATCATCATTATTATTTTTTTTTTATCAGAGAAAAGCCTGGAAGTTATGAAAATTTTTCATTTAAATAATTTAGGCATACATGTAATATTTTACATCCAAAAGAATTGTTCTTGGACTATGAATAATGATAAAAATTAGAATTATGATTAAAAAATTACGTATATTATTTTTTTCTTGAGGGGGTTGTGTCATAGGGGCGGTTATCACTTTTCTTTTTTTTTTTTAAATACACTGTTGAATGAAGAAAAGATTTTCTCACAGGTGTTATATGAAAAATTACCGAAAAAAAATTGATTGAAAATAGTAAATTTATATTCCATTAATTTTGACGAAAATGATATTTACGCATAATCGTTCCAGTAAAAATAACATTTTGGCATTTTATCAATGAACATGTTGCAGATTTAAGACGGACGGAAACTTTTCTCGTGTGCAATGCAAAATGTTTCTTGAAAGTTGTCAGGTCGATTCCCGAATTTTTTAAACATTTAATACATATTTTTAAAAAGAGGAATATTATGGTGTCTTATAAACTATTTTTTTTTTATCTACATATATATAAATTTCGTTGGTAGTGTTAGCATTGCACAGCTTAGGACTTAGTATTACGCCGGGTAACTAGACATATGTAAGGCCTCCTCATTGCTGGTTGAAGCCGTTAATGTTAAGCAACACCATTGGCTCAATTTGCCTGTCGTCATAGGCTTTGTGTCATGGCGCCTTGCTTTGGACTTCCTGTTTCAGTTGAGAGAAACTTAAGATGACTTTGAAGGTATTGTACGTTTTTTCATTATATTCAAACACAATCTTAATCACTGATGAATATAGAAATGCCTCATGCACCGATATATCTAAGGACTGGGTTGATGCTATCGTTTACACGATTTGGTATAGACTAGGAAAACGAAACAACAGAACATTATCACTCGCTAGGATGGAGAGAAGTTACTCGATTTCTTCGTTTCTGACGGTTCTATCAAAATATCAAATGTGAGTTTAAAAAGAAATGCTTTTTTAGTTTTCATATTGCATAACCGATATTGTTTTAGATCGATTGATTTCTTTCTTTCTTTGTCGTTAATATTTTTGCACCGTGAAAATTTTATTAATGAATAGAGGGAAGAAAATCATGTTTTCAATTTTATACTTGTTAAAAGAACAGAAATAAGAACGATCCCGGACAAAAAAATTGATTATATTTATTTGGGACTAAAATATATCTTTTTGTTATTCACTTAATAAATTAATTTTTAGAATATTTTTATTCAAAAGTGATGAAATTTATTTATTTATTTTTTAAATGCTGGTTATTTAGTGAGTGTGTACTTTAAGTCATTTCCGCTTTTGGACTGTGTCACAAAACTAAAAAAAAAAAAAAAGAATTAGTATGTATAGCTTTTTTTAAAAATAAAGATGATTTCTTGATGAATATAATTGATATTAATGATTATTATATTATTTCATTCCAGTTTGATTGTCCATTTGTCAGAATTATCAACATGCTATTTGCTGTAGTGATGATGATGATGATAATAATAATAATAATAATAGTAGTAGTAGTATTAATAATAATGATGATAATAATAATAATCTCTATTTTCGTTCGTAAGTTTCTAACCTTGCCATCGCCGGAAGGAGATTTTCGGAAGTTGTCAAGTTTCATGTCATGGACAAAAGAGAAAAAAAAATCTTCATTATTTATTTGAATAACAGAAAATAATAATGACAAACCTTCAACTATTTTAGCACTAGAAGATCCTCCCGACTTTTAATGGCAATTGATTCGTAGTAATAAATTGACTGAATTTCCCTAAACACACTGCAGGATTTGGAGTGTCACGATCACATTGAAAGTAAAAAGAAAAAATGATTTAGATTTAATCATACATTTGTTTGGAAGTTTGTCATATATTTTTCCTTTTATTTTTTTCTTCTTTCATAATTTTCTGAACATTTCATCTTTTATTGTACATATGTTTAACAAATATATATATATGCCAGAAGCCATATCTCCCAATAAATTTCACACACATCTCTGATTTTATATATATATATATATATATATATATATAATCAGAGATATTTCCTTGGCTTAGACAAATGTCGATCTGTGTACAATTATAGAAGGTTTCATATTTTGTCGTAAGCAAGTTAAACCATTTAGTAGCCACTTTTCGATTTCATTTACACAAGAGATGTTCTTTCAAGATTCATCGTATTATTAATCATTTGCAACAAAAAAATCTTTAATTGATAGATGTATTTTTATATATTAAGTATTTCAATTTTCTATATGAACTTTAAACAGTAGCCTTCATTAAGCTTATTTGTGTGTGTGTGTGTGTGTTTTTTTTATCAACAAATTAACCTGGTGTTTTTATTTTAAATTTAAATACAAGACACAAGAGTAATAGAAATTGACAAAAATACCATATGGAATACGGCTTGTTGTAAATCTATTCGTGTTTATCGAAAGGCCCATTAGATTTAAATAAAATAAAAAAACAAAACAAAACACACACTTTAATTTCTAAATAAATTTCAGTAGTCCATTTCATAATTATTGTCAATGTTGATTATTTCCAAATTTTGTTAACTTCAATGCCCCGATATAAGTTCTATATTTGACAGCATTATGTTTAGAAAAAAATTGTAAATTTTAAAATTCAGATTGTTATTTTGTAATAATTATTATTATTATTTTTTTTTTAAGATAAAAAGACCTTTATTTACAAAATTTATTGTCTAAGTTGAATTCTTTGCAAAAAAGAAAAAAAAAAAAAAGATTAAATCGACGATTAGAATTTTCGTTGATGAAAAATTGATGCTTCAACATGAGTTAAATTCGTGTCGTCTAAAATAAACATTAACAATCTCTAGAAAATCTTGCTTTCAAAGTTTTGCACATTACTATTTAGTGTGTGTATGATGTTTTTCACGACTGGAACCAGAGTATGGTTTCTGTTTATGAGCTTTGCGAATTAATTGAAGAGAAGAAGCCATATCTCTCTTAATAATTATCGACACCAGGAAGTTATTTTTTTTTTTTTTATCTGACTGATAGAGAGAAATGTTACACTGTATTTTCATAATTACGAATTGAAATTGAACAGTTAAGCTTATTACTATAGTTTTAAACTTATTGTTAATCGATCTTACAATATTTTTATGCTTACATATATTAAACAAAAATTAGCTCTTATCTTTTTCTGCAGATTTTTGGTGATATATTCTGGGGTTGGGGATTAGGATGTATTTTTGTGTGTTTTTGCTTAAAATAGTTTTTAAAAAATTGTCTTGAATTTAAGTTTAAGAAATTTGTCAATTAAAAAAATCAGTTAATGACATTTCAAAATTTCTCACGAATTAAAACAATTTTTATAATGGAGATACCACTTTCAGATATTAGAAAAAATTAATGTCACATTTAAAAATTAAATTGAAATCAAAGTTTATTGAAACTTAAAAAGAATATTATAATATGTAACTTTCCCTATGAGAATTAATAGTATTATCACAATTGTTGAAATTATTTAAGTTTTGATTTTCTTTTATATCATATTGTTTACACTCTACCAAGAATGAGAGAGAGAGAAAGAGTGTGTGTTTGTATGTGTGTGTATATATATATATATATATATATATATATGTATATATATGTATATATATATGAATATTTGTTTTATTAGAAAAATTGAAAAGAAGCATGGAAAAATTTATGGTTGGTTTATTTCACATTTGTTGCAATTCCAATATTTACATAAACTTCTTCACAGACTCAGTATCTTATAAATTGACCACCTGTTAAGTTCTTTCATACACTATTCAATGAAGTTCTCTAAATTTGAATAATATATCTCATAATTCCATTAAGATATATTTATAGATGTACGAGGTGAATACATTTTAAACTGTATATGATTGTTTACATATAAGTATATATTTTTCCTCTTTTAGAGACTTATCTGGATGGATAATTTTGTTGTAAGAAAATTAAAATAGATTTTATAAAGTTTATAAAATTTGCTGTCTCTTTATTCTGAACACTACCTTGTTAGATTTAAAAAAGAAAAGAATTTTAATGAAAAATAAACTTTCATAACTAATCATAGTCCAGTTAGTTGAAAATATTTTCTCATTTTAATAGGCTATGTTTTGAATACACTACTATCTAGCAGTTATATTTGTATAAATGGCTTTTGGTTTAATATCTTTTGAGAAGCTATGTTTTTAAGGATCTAATTCTTTTAAGAGTAAAAATTTTAGATTTGTAATTTTCATGTAATTCTTTTTGATAAGAGTATTATTTGATAATACAATTAACATATATGTTGTAGGGTTGTACTTTTTATTTATTTTTGCTGGAGGTGGTACTCTAATTTTTTAAATTAAAAAAAAAATTACTGTACTTTCTATAAATTGCCAGACAAATATATTCAAAAAAAGTAATCAAGTGATAAAATTCCAAATGTTCAACATTTTAAGAAGTCTATTGTATGTATTTACCCAACACCTCCACTATGGGTAAGATGTGACACAAGGTCAATTATTAAGCAGAGTACAGCTGGTTTGAACTCAGAATTTTCCTTCTAGACTAGTCACCTTACTAGAACGAAAGACCCCAGTCAGTCTTACGACTTACCTATTGTTGGAGTTGGGTTCATGCCTTTTCAAAGAGTATTAGGGCAAAGTGAAATGTAATCAGCTTTATCCAGGATTTGAACTTTAGACACCATGTCCATTTCCTACAATGATAACTGTTACACCAAACACTCCTATAGTATTTAAAAAGAAGTGAGGCATTTAAAATTTTTTTTTTTTTTTTTTTTTTTTTTTTTTTTTTGTGATCTTGTATTAGTGGTGGGAGAATAGTAATATTATCATGCCAGAATATACTTCTCCTCTCTTAACAATGGGGGTTATATTCTAATTAGCTTACTTTAAAGGGGGAAAAAAGAATAAGCCAAAAATGTCTCGAGGTTAGCTTAACACTTCGGCAATCTTATAAATGTTGTCAGTTTTTTTGTCTGTCTGTAGTGGTAATGGGCTTTGAAAATATTTGAAAAAAAAAAAAATCTAACTATTATATGTATACAAACATTAACTCTAGGAGATATCAATACTTTTGATCACAAATGTGACTGCAAGCTGAGTGAATGCTGATACCTTATCCTAACATCAGTAGAAATATTGTACAATATTACTAGGCTTAAATGATGTGCATTCATCTCATGAACTTATAAAAATTAAAAATTTTCCTAACTACTGAATACTCATCATTAGTGTTGCATGTTTAAGTGAAAATATTGTAAGTTGAACCTTTATAAATTGAACCTTTGCATGTTAACTGTCAGTGTGGAAGAAAAAGCAACCTCTCTTGACTTGAACATGATTGTAAGAAAAGGTTTTCCAGAAAATTAAGAGAAATTAATTTAAAAAGAATGGATTGAAATTTATTTTGGGGATATATATATATATATATATATATATATATATATATATATACCTAACCTTTCTGCTGCTGGTAGGATGTGACACAAGGTCAGTTTTTAAATGGAGTACTACTTTTTTGAATTCTGACTTTTCATTCTAGACTGTCTTATCAAGGCTAGAAACCCAGTCTGCACTACTATTTTCCTATAGTTAGGAAGAGAAGAGATAGATTCTCACCTTTTTCAAGAACATTAGCATAAAGTAAAATGCAAACAACTTTGTTCAGGATTTTAACTTAGGGCACCAATTCTATTTTGTATGACAAAATCCATTACATTAAGTGCACCTCATGGATATTGCATCACAAATTATGTTTTAACCAGGTGAATCTGTACAATAAAACTTTGAAATCTTACTTAGCATTTGATACTGCATTGTTACTCCAGTTTTAAAAGTGAGAAGTGATTTTTAGATAGATCCAATTTCAGATCTAACTTTCAATTAAAAATTCTGATGAAAATCAATTGTTCAATATTTCCCTTTCACAAGAAAACAACTATTTTTACTTTACAATACCAGATCTATCCTTGCATCAAGCAGTAATAATAACCTTTTAAAGTTAATCATTTAAAGCTCATATATAAAAATTCAATTGAAGTTATTGAAGGACAATACATGTTCACATTTGGAAAAGTTTTATTTTCAAAGATGGTAAACTGAACTGCTTTTTTATAGTTTTCCAAAAGTCTTATTTAAAAAAAAAACAACTTAACACTATTTGAGGCGACCCTTCTAAATTGGTATATTTTGTTGGTGTTGTGAAGCAAGTAAATATTAAAGCAATGTTGACTGAGAATCTAAAACATTTTATATCCTGTTATGAAAGTCTCTGTTTAATTTCCTACAACTTGTTGCTTTGTCAGAAAATTGTAGCTGAAAGTTTTGGAAAAAAAAGGTGTACCATAACTAATTTTTGTCTTTTGCATTAAGGAAAAAGTTAAGATGCATCCATAAATTGTGTTGATTATAGAATCCATCAGGATTATAGTTAAAAAAAAAAAAAAGAAAAAAAAGAATTGGTATTTTACTTAGTAAAATGCCAATAATTTATATACACTTAAGTGTATATAAATACACTTGCTATCTTGTGTATAGATTAACTCTTGATTTGTCTGTTTAGGTTTATGGCATATCAACCTTTGTAGGTTATTTAATGCCTAATTCATTTTTATACAAATTAACAGTTCTATCTAAAACAATTCAGTTTAGCATAAGTACAGTTTCAGTGTCAAAAACAGTTCTATTTAGCATAAGAACACAGTTTAGTTCTATTTGCCCCATAGATAGGACCCTATCAGGTGCTACCACTCTGGGCCAGAGTGGACCTGGGAGTGATGGCAATGAAGGGGTAATCTGCATTCCCAGAACCTCACCATCAGATTGTTTAGTGTCATAACCAGGACACTCGTTGTTTTATGGGGGTCTTACCTCTCTGCAGTCGGTGTATTCTACATTCCCAGCCAACTGGGCAACTTAATTTATGGTTACAAAATCATTAATTTATGGGATTGATATTGAAGCCAAAGTTTGATCTTTGCTTTTCTCATGTTTGAATTTCAATTTTATAAAATATTACTCATTTACAGGTCAAAACTGGCTCAGTAGGCTGGGGCTGTAGAATACCCCAGCTGCATCTCTGAAGAGGAGTTTGACACTAAACAATTTGATGGTGAGGTTCCTGTAATGCTGGAGCTTTGGGGAATGTGAAGTACCCCTTTATTGCCATCGCTCTCAGGTCCACTCTGACAGGGTTCTATCTATGAATCAAAAAGAACTGTTTGACATTTAAACTGTGTGCAAACAAATGACTTGTGTTGAACTGAATTGCTTGAAATAGAACTGTTTGATCATTTAACTGTGTGTAAACAAATGATTAATACTAAATAGAATTATTCATATTTGATTGAAATAAGTGAAGTCATCTTCTGGAAAACTTAAACTACAATTTGTCATGGGTTTACAAAAAGCCGCAGATTATGTGAAGATGCTAAATGATTTATCTCTCGTACCAGAAGGGCGTCGTCTATGTGGAGAACAATGGATAATGCTGCTACCCACAATGCATCAATAACAAAGAAGTATTTGCTTGAACAAAAAATAAGACTTCTTGACAACCCAGCATGCTCTCCAGACCTTAATCTTATAGAAAATTTGTGGGTATTGAATGTTGCAAAAATTTATGAAGGTCAACAATTCTCAGCAATTTCTGAACTCAAAAACGCATGGGAAATAAATACCTTCGGTTCAACTTCAGAAATTAGTTAATAGTATGCCTAGCTGAATTTTTGAAGTTATCAAAGCAGATCTACAAAATATTAGATAAAAAATTTGCCTTTATATTCTATAGTTCTGCTCATTAGTTTTATATTTATGTCAACACAAAATTTTAAAATTAAGCATAAATGCTAATATACATATAAAAAAATGAATTGAAATTTCTTCATGTTTTAAATTTAATTGTCTTTATGCCTTATCTTTCTTATATCCTGATTTTCATAATTTAAAGATTGTAAACAATATCTTTTTCTTCATTTTTGAGGGTGGTGTTATGCTTTGTCCAGGGGTGTATGTATAAAAAGGATATGCCATAAAACCAAACCAAACTGGCCAAAACCAATATTTTTGCCCTAAAATAAGGTTTATAGGGTAATTTAATAACGATAATATTTGCATATGTTTTCAAGCATTCCTATTCAATGTTAATAATTTTCAAACAGATCTATTTGACCCATAGATGAGACCCTAACAGATACTACTCTTCCAGGTCAGAGTGAACCTGTGGGTAATGGCATTGAAGGAGTGCTCAACATTCTCTTGAGCTCCAGAACTGAAGCCTTACCACTAGATAGAGGTTTGTGTCATACCCATGATACCCCTTTTTTTGGCTGGGATCTTACCCCTCTGTATAAGATGCATTCAGTGTATTCTAAACCCTATCAACTGGATAACCAAAATTAGGTTTTCAAAATTTTCCATATACACAGAATGTGATAGTTTCAAGAAAGAATAAAACTGCAAAGAATGATTTATTTTCTTTTTATCAGTCACCAACAAAATGGTTTTAAAATTCTGCTGTAAATATTTTTATTTGAATTTAAGCAGTTGATTATACTGAGTTTAAATCTCAAAGAAAATACTTTTAATAATTGAAGTTAAGTAGTTAAAAAGTATCACTATATTAATAAAATTTTTATATTTCTCTCTCTCTTTCTGTGTGTGTGTGTGTGCGCATATATATATATATATATATATATATATATATATATATATATATATATATATATATATATATATAAACCATAACTCAACAAAAATGCCACATCATAGCAAGATTTTTATTTGAGTAGTATACTGAAAAAGTTCTGTTTTAGAGAATTACACATTTTCCTCTTCAATTTGCCACTGAATGATAATTTTGTGGGGTCTGCATTCATGCTATTATCAATTTTTAAAATCATTCAAATTTGCAATATGTTCGACATAACTTTAAACTGCTGACTAGAACCTTTCATTCTTTCCAATAAAGCATCAATATCATCATAAATTGCTGTTATAACAGGAACCTGATGAATAGTTGTATCGTAATATTAAAAGATGATTTGATAATGAAAATTCTGTCTTCTGAACTCGAGTAAATGAAACCTCTCTGTAAAGTTATTTGAATGTTTTTTAGCTTTATTGTATTGACATTTAAAAAGTAATATCTGGATTTTTAATCATTACTATAAAAAGTGAGACATCCATCCATCAGTCTGTTAAAACAGAAAGAAAGGACGGTGATTATTTGAACACACACATAAATTTCTGCCACCTGATGCATTGACTGCTGTTTGCTAGAGTTGTCATTTTTGTAGAGAGTAGGAGGTAGAACAAAAGCAAGTGATTAAGCAAGTAGGAGGAAGGAAATGGGTTTGGTTTTATGGCACATTAATACTGTAGGTTATTAATGCCAAATCCACTTTTATACATATAACAGTTCTATTTCAAATAATTCAGTTTAGCATAAGTACACAGTTTAGTTCTTTTTGACCCAAAGATAGGACCCTATCAAATGCTATCACTCCGGGTCAGAGTGGACCTGGGAGCAATAGCAATGAAAGGGCACTCCGCATTCCCCACAAAGCACCAGCATTACTGGAACCTCACCATCAGATTATTTTATCTTATATCCAGAGCACCTGTTGAAGGGGAGGATCTTACCTTTCTGCAGAGAAGCAGTCAGTGTATTCTACAGCCCCATCCGGGTGGGCAAGGAGGAAATAAGTTGAGAGGTAGAAAAATAAGACTTAAAAAAAGAGGAGATTGAAAATTAACAACGTATTTAAAACTGAATTCTAAATTAGTCATGAGGAAGGTTCTATGATTTTAAAGTACCTCATGAAAATGTTTTTTGTGCTAGATTGTGTTTTGATTGCTTCAATTATGAATCTAAGAAGAAACACTGTCAATGATCTGGCTAACCTTTTAAAAAGAATTTTTTAAATGAATTTTTTTATTTTGCAATGTTTATATAGCTAAATATTAGCTGACATAAATATAGCAAAAATGAATTAAATATAAAAAGAACACCTTGAAAAAGAGAAACAGCTGATATTAGATAATATCTAAGGATTGCTTATAAAATTCTTGCTTACTTTCAATTATTTTCTAAATTAGAAACACACACACACACACACACACACACACACAATTTTTTTGTTTTTGTCAGAATTCTATTTGTTGAAGTCAAATGCCTTTTGAATATTTCTCTTAGTAGATTTGGTTTATTGTTTAACAACATATCAACTCTGTATGGGTTATTTAAAACTAAAATTTGATTAATGTCTAAATATTCGATTTTAATGATAACTATTTATTTTTTCAATATTTCATTACAACGATTTTTCTATTGCATTTTTTTATTTGGCTCTAATAATAATTTGTTTAGACTAAAAAACTTATTACCATATAACTATGCAAACACTATTAAATAGGAATAATTATTTTAAACCGTATAATGGCATATGTATTATTAGTATTAAATTGAAATACTTCATACCATAAATTTGCATTAGATAGTGAACAGCATCAAGTATTCCTATCTCATACGAATAGTCTGCAGTTATCAAGTATTCCAATCTGATATTAATTATTTCTACATAATTATGTTTTAAAGTAACTATTTCTCTTTAATAATAGTGCCCGTGGTGTAATAGTTATCGTCAAAGGAAATGGACATGGCGACACGAGTTCAAATCCTGGACGTGACTGATTACATCACACTAATACCCTTGGGAAAGGTATGAATCCAATTATTCTCCCTCCAGCTATGGGTAAATAGTAGGGCAGACTGGGTTCTTCAGCCTTGGTGAGGCAACAAGTCTAGGAGAAGGAAAACTCTGAATTCAAACCTGTTAAACTCCGCTTAAAAATTGACCTTGTGTTGTATCCTGCCCAAGCAGAGGGGTTGGTAAATATGAATAATAGTAATTTGTTTGCACATACTTATATGGTTTCAAGCATTCTTATCTGACAGCAATAGTTTGCAAGAAATTATATGGTTTCAAGTTACTAATTATGATAATCCTTGGTAAACAATTATAGCTTCAAGTACCTATTCTTAATCCATGTAATTTGCTCAGTTATATGGTATCAAGTATTCTTATCTAATACAAATAATTTTCAGTGAGATCTATTTAACCCATAGATGGGACCCTAATAGGTACCACTACTGTGTCAGAGTGGATCTGAGAGTTTGACAGGGCAGTTTTAGTCGAACAAATTAATTGTATTTACTGTCTTTTTTTCCTCCCCAATAGGCACAGATCAAGTCAATGTGAATTAGAAAAACAAATATGATCTATTTATATGCTTGGCTGCTTATTGGGCATTTCAGAATTTGGCTAGAGCTTAATGTCATTTTATTATGTATTCTATTTTAGGGTTTACTGCAAATGTGGTTTATCAATGCCTACTGTCTGGTATATGCTAATAATTGATAAAGAGCTTTTTTAACTATAGCCCAAATTTTTCTATTGCAACAGGTTAGGCTTTAAACAGTAGAATATGAACTATAAGAAAAAAAATCTTATTATACATTTAATACTACATTATTGGTCATGTTTTAAAAATAAGAAGGGAATTTTTGACAGATGAAATTTTCAATTAAAAAATTCTAATGAAAATCAATAGAGTAATTTGAGAGGTATGTTGCTTGTTTGACCAGTATCCATATATATAGGGTATGACAGAAATACCTATCGTATTTTACATTGTCACCTGTGTGGTGCAAGTAAACTTAGGCAAGTGCTAAAGGTAGCTCCATCTAGCTATGTCTTACTCTTTTTTTCTGCGTACAATTATGATTATGGGTTGGATTGCTGCATATTGTGCATTTACTTTTGAAATGTTTTTTTAAAGACAAGTGAATCTGTAATTGCTTTATAAAAGAGAGCTTTTTGTGCTAATTTCATGTGATGTCAGAATGATGTTGGTCTGGATAGAAAACTGTTACAGCTATGGGTTGAAAATTTCATCCAGAATAGATACACCAGTCTTAAAGACATTTTTACAACAATTGTATGGTATATACTGGTCTAAGCCATAATTGTATCTGATAAAAAATGGTAAGACATTAGATAGATGGAGCTACTATTGCTACTTGCCTAAATTCACTTGTGCCACACAGAAAACAGTTTGAAATGTTGGAGGTATTTCTGCCATGCCCTGTATAATGTATATTCATTTATCTATTTCTTCTTTTTTTGTGTGTGTGTGTGTGTGTGTGTGTGTGTGTGTGTGTGTGTAAAACACTTTTCCGGTTCATCAGAATATTCCATTACAAAGAGATGGGCATATTAAATAATAAAAAACCCAGTTATATTAACAGGAGGAAATATGTCAGTGCATTATAATGTTATTTAGTTTCTTTTAAAAGAAAAGATTTTCATAGAAATTCAAGCACACCATAAATTGTGACATACAAGTTGACCTGACATATAAGTAAGCCTCAAAATTTTAGGTTAGACCTATAACTGCTGTTTAAGTTGATCCCTAAACATACAGTTGGCTATTGTGACATTCTGGTTAGTTTTTACAGTCAGTGCATTAACTGTTGGAAACAGTGTGTGATAATCTGATATTTGATTTGTATTAGAATTTTATTATTTTATATTAATCTCAGTGTTAATTTGTTTAATATGTTCATCAAACTCTAGTTAAGTTGGAAATGTTTGTAGCAGTCTGTTGGAGTTATAGTAAGTGGTATATGTTGATTGCTAGAAGTACTGTTCCACTGGTTGACCACTTACTTTATTTTTATTGGAAAGTAACAAAGTTTAATTTAAGCCATTGATATTTGGTAAAAGGTATTTCTTTCCTGATGCTGTAAACTCTTAAGGTAGAACAAAGTATGTGAGAAGTGAATTGAATCCAACAGAATGTATGTAGAAAAAGGTATACAGCACCATAATACTGGTAAGGTATATTATAAAAATATTGGGAAATGTTAATTCATTTTAGTTCTTTACAATGAAATATATTTGCACAATCAAATGTAGTTGTATCCAAACTAGTGTACTAGTGCTATAAAATTGATGGTATGTATGTGATTAATATTTTTAAAAAGTCTTTCTTATTTAATATTTTATATATATATATATATATATATATATATATATATATATATATATATATATATGATTCACATGTTAAAACCATTAGGTTTTAACATGTGAATCTTTAAATATATTTTTTCAAATAATAGGTATAATCCCATGTGATATAATTATGAAACTGTTATGACTAAATTGTAGAGCACACAGGGAGCATCTAATTCATTAAAATTGTAATAGCTAAATTAATTTAATAATTACTACTCTACAAGGAATTAAACCTGTATTTATTCTTGAGAATGGTAATTTCAAGGATAATAATTTAATGTTTTCATTTATCTCCCTTGAAACTGGAGTATATTTGATATGACAGATAAAAAAATTGATATACTGATACACGTGAGATTTTATTATATGAAATGTTTTTGCAGACTGGTGAACCTGTGATTGATACATAAAGTGCTTTTCATGCTCATTTTATTAGAAAGATCCAGGGTGGAACGATAAAATTGTCATCCTAAAGAAAACAACACTACAGCTTTATTTTAAAACTTTTATTGAAAAAATCAATTCAGGTAACTTGATTATGTTGTAGAGCTGACATCTATTCAATGTAGCTGCCTTCAACCTCAATCACCATCTTGATATGGATCTGGAACTGGGAGCATGCCTTTTCCACAAGCACCGGTGGGAGCTCGCCGAATACTTGGTGGATGGCTGCAATCAGGCTGGCTTTGGTGTTGTGGGAGGTCATGTTGGTGATGTTCTCAATGTATGACTAAACGAAGTAGTCCAGTGGGTTCAGGTTGGGGGAGGAGGGTACGAAGTCGTAGCACTCCTTCTGAAGCCAAACCTAGGTCTCTTTGGACTTGTGGGCCAGCACCGAGTCCTGCTGCCACACCCAGGGTCTGCCACTAGCCACCTGATTGCACCAAGGGGATCACCACACTCTTCAGCACATCCAGGTACACTTTGGTGTTGACTTTCAAGCTGACTTCGAAGACATGAGGTGGCATGATGTGGCCCTCACTTGAAACCACACCAAAGACCATAACCGTAGCCGGAAACTTTGTTTTCATCACCCTGGGCACGTTCCTGTTATTCATGGCAATCCTGATTTGCATTTTGAGGGTGCTGGCAATAGTCCTGTTGTCATAACTTGGATTGGTAGAGAGCATGAGTTGTACAGCTGCACATCTCCGATCTTGCTCGTTAAACATTGTGTCACTTTCAGACATGATAGAAGGCTCCTATTGCTCTTGGGATTTGTACACAACTGGCCAACTAGTAGATGGTTTGCAACAAAAAAGAAAACCAGTTTTCATTAAATGGAAATGGCATCATGTCGTCTTTTCTAGGGTGACAATTTTATCATTCCACCCTGTACTATTCTGGATAGAAAATTTATACTACTGTGGGTTGAAAACTCTGTCCATAAATGCATGTCTGACATAACATGAATGAGCATGAAAAGCTCTCTATAGCAATTACAAATTCACCAGTCTTAAAAAAAAAATGTTTCAATAGCTAACACATGGTATATATTGGTTCAAGCTACGATTGTATCTGATTAAAAAATATTCAGACATCAGTTAGATGAAGCTACTATGTTCACATACCTAAGTCCATTTGCACCATGCAGGTGACAGTTTAAAATGTGGGTGGTATTTCTGCCACACCATGGAGTAGATTGTCATTCTCGGAAAGTGTATTTTATTCTTTTGTCTTATGAAAACAAAATGTTTGTTTATTTACTTTGCCAAGTTTATTGTGGACACAGTTCAAGTGAAGATTGAACTTGTAATTTGCTGTGAGACTAACTTGCTTAGTTTGCTCAAAAGCAAAGCACTTTAATGAAATACTTATTTGAAATGTTTCACATTGAGTAATTTTTTTAAAAAGTTGCTTGCATGAATTTAAAAGAAAATAAATTTATAAAATTTTTTATTTCATATTATTCATTTATTTTGGGGCAGTTTTCCTTAAAAAAATATATATACTTTTTATGAACATTAGAACATTTTTATGAATTTTAACTGAAGATATTAAGATTGAAATAATTTTTTAACATTTTGATCCTCCTTTATGCCTATTGATAAATTATACACTACAATTCTACTCGTGTAAATGATCAACTTTATTGCTAAGTTTTGAGCTCTGTCAGTTTTCGACCATTTGAACCTACCAGCTTTGATATCTTTAGCATCAACAGATAGAAATTAGCACAATTGTGAGTAGGCTAAGAATAGATTATAGGGATTCTTTAAAGATTAAATAGCATTGTTGGAAAGCTAGTGTTATTTGCAGTAGTGTGCAGAGGACAAAATGAAGACAAGGTGCCCATTTCAAAATAGGGGACATTGATTAATGCTGAATGTCTTAATTTTAGGGTCCCTAATCTTTGCAGCCTGAAAACCACAAAGTTTAATTTGGGAGGATCTAGGACCCACTCCCCAACCCCCACCAACTAAATTCAGAATCTAACAATCATTATTTATTAATGAGACATCTGATGTTTACAGTCAATAAACAATTTAATTTTAGGGTTAAATGAAGCAGTTGACAGAAAGTGCACATCAGAAAAGTGATGATTTGACTGTTGCAAATGCAGTATTCTCTTGGCTTCATTTTGGAGAATAACTTTTTACAGCAGTATGTAGTGTCAAACAGGCTCATCATTTTCTTGTTGTGGGTGATAAGGTTGGAGAATTGTCCAGATGGCTGCATGTGATTCTTATTGAAATCAAAGATGTAGCAAGCAAGAAACATGGACTTCAAATGTTCTGAACACTGAAAATTGATGAGTTCTATCTGCAGTTATAATGGTACTTCTTCACAGTAAACATCAAAAGTCAAAGAGAAAATTTTGAATGTTGAGTGTAGGTTTCATGCAGATGGGCCTCAAAAGTTGCATGTGGCCTGCAGCTTCTGCATCTCTGTCTCAATGCATGATGCTCACAAGTCTCTAGAGGTGCATATTTTTAGCTTTGAGATTTCCATTATAAAACCATTTTGCTATATAAATTGTATTGCAGCACTTTCTTTACCTATATAAGAAATATAATTTGAGTTATTTTAGATGCAGTGGAAATGCAGTGTTTTATTTTGGGCAGATATTGTGAAATGCTGCTTTCACTTGTTAAGCAACAATCACTTTTTTATCTTTTTCTCCCATTATCCATCTTAAGTGATGATGATGGCTCCTTTCTTAAAAGGAACAGCCTATGTATGAGTAGATGTACATGAGTAAGAGGCTAACCAGGTCCAGACCCACTTTCCTGACATCTAGATCCACTGGTAAGGTGAAGTTCAGGAAAGCTTAAGAAAGGTCAGTTGGATAGTTGCCCATTCAGCTGGGGCTGTAGAATACACTGACTGCACCTCTGCAGAGGGGTACCCCCCCTAACGAGTGTCCTGATATGACACTAAACAATCTGATGGTGAGGTTCCAGCAGTGCTGGAGCTTTGGGGAATGTGGAGTACCCCTTCATTGCCATCACTCCCAGGTCCACTCTGGCCCGGAGTGGTAGCACCTGATAGGGCCCTATCTGTAGGTTAAATAGAACTAACAGCATACTTATGCTAAAATGAATTGTTTGAGTAAACTGAATAGCTAGAAATAGAAATGTTTTTGACAATTAAACCATACCTACATTTAAATGGCGTGCTTATGCTTAACTGAATTATTTCAAATAGAACTGTTTTTCCGCATTAAAACTGTATTTACACTTAACTGAATTGTTACCTATAACTGCTTGAATAGTTTGAAATGGAAATGTTTTTGACAATTAAACTGTGTACTTATGCTAAACTGAATTGTTTTCAATAGAACAGATTATTTACATAAAAATGGATTTGGCGTTAAATAACCTACAAAGGTTGATATGCCATAAAACCCAACAAACCAAACCAAACCAATCAGTTGGATAGACTAGGCTTTGATGCAAGAGATGTCCTTGTTTCTTAACACATATGCACTAGTTGGTTGTTGGCCCTATGAGGGTTCATCCACATTTTGGCAGGTCTCATTTTTCATTCTGACTGGTGTCTAGCCACTCTCCTCACCAAGTAAGCCCATTGAGGGACTCTAATATTGGATTGCCTAGTATCAGTTGTACTCTTTAAGTAATCCTGTGGATACACAGAAACCATTTATAATGGCAATTCGTTACTTAAACAGCTCCAAATTTTTCTATTTATTGATAATAATCTATTTGTATAATTCTTAATGAATAGAAATATTTTTATTATGAAAAAATCTAGTTGAATGTTACTTTATTCTTGAAGAAAACATTTTCCTAAATATATGTTGCTCATGTACTGGACTGTTGCCTTGAAGCGAGTTCAAACTCAAGTTGTTCTATTACATTCACTTTTGGGAAAACTATGAACGCCCTTATTTCCCCAACTATGGATTAAATAGCATCATTACTGTATTTTGTATAGGTCATTAGTTACACATCATTCCTATTTTAAAAGTCTGTTTTGTTTAAGCTAGGAAATAACTTTAGGAGAATCAAAAGAATTTAAAATTGGTCAGGATTGTTAGCAAAGAATTGGAAATAATGATTATAATCAAGAGAATTAAAATGTATACAATCATTTGAATAATTATCATCCCCAGTATATCCTACCTGAAAAATTGTAATCCCATCAAACTTTGCGGTAACAGTTTTTCAGGTGATCTGAATCTGCTGAATGTTATCTTTTATTAATCAATTCTTTTTCAGCATTTGGTGATTATAGATATAATCTTTTTTTTCTACTTTTAAAACAAATGGTATGTGATGAAATAATGAATATTTAAACATAATACAGTAGTTAGGATTCTTCTGTTTTTTTTTTTTTGTTTTTTTTTCTCAAAACAGTTTTTATCAATAAATATCTGTATTATGTCCCCTGTATATTTTTCTAGTTCATTTTAGGTTAATTTTCTTTCTTTTTTTTTTTTTTCTTCTTCAATAAATTCAGTTATTTTCTCTCCTCTAAAAAAGAAGAAAGTTATTATATAAACACAATCTGTCTTGGCCTTTCTTTTTCTTGAATATATTAATTTACTTCACTTTAATATTTCCTATACAGATATTAGTTATTAGTTGATTTTCTTTTATCTGTTCTTATATTTATTTTTTTCCATTTATTGCAATAAAAATTTTTTTATTTTTATTTTATTCTATTTTTTTATCAATTTATTTTTTCTTTGAGTGGTTTTGGCAAGTACACATTATTCATATATATAGCACATTTGAGATCAATAACTTTACCAAGAGTATCTCTGTGATCATTCCAGCAAGTCATGGCAATTCAGCTACTAAAAATGTCATCTTAATTTTTCTGAATTTAAAAAGAAAAAAAAAAGCTAGATGTTTTTATCATTTACAAAACAACCTGTAAATTCAATTGGTTCCCATTGTAACAGTAGTTCATAATGATATTGATACTTCTATTTAGGTGTGAAACATTCTAATTAGCATTTTATTGTTTTGTTATTTTGAGAATTTGTATAATCAAAATATAGCATTCTGCCCGACAAAATTATCCCATAAAATTTTTCAGTTGCAAATTGAACTGGAAATTGCTTTATTTTTTATGTGAGAGTATTGTATTGCTCTTGTAAAAATCTTACTATCATGTGCTGTTTTTTTTTTTTTTTTTTTTTTTTTTTTTTTTAAATTATGGTGTTACACACACACACTAATATATATATATATATATATATATATATATATATATATATACACAAAAGAAAACAATTTCAAAGAGGTGACATCTCCACACTAAAAAGTGGGCTCTTGAAACTAGTGGACAAGTTCACCTACCTAGGAAGCAGTGTCTCCTCAACCAAGAAAGACATCAACATGAGACTAGCAAAAGCATGGACAGCTATCAGTCATATGGAAGTCAGACCTGGTCACTAAAATAAAACAGTTTTTTAAAAGCAGTGTTTGTGTCGATACTGCTATATGGATGCACTCCATGGATGCTAACTAAACGTATGGAGAAAAAGCTTGATAGCAATTACACAAGAATGCTGCGAGCAATATTGAACAAATCTTGGAGGCAACTCCCCATAATACAGCAGCTGTACAGCCACCTACCACCCATCCCAAAAACTATCAAAGTTAAACAAACCAGACATGTGGAACACTGCTGGAGAAGTAAGGACAAACTCCTAAATGATATACTCCTGTGGACATCTTCACATGGATGAGCAAAGACAGCACGACCAGCTAGAACCTATATACAATTGCTCTGTGCCGATACAGGATATAGCCTTGAAGATCTCCTGGGAGCGATAGATAATAGAGATGGGTGGTGAGAGAGGGTCCAGGAGATCTGTGCTGGCAGTGCAACATGATGATTATGATGATGATATTTAGTTGGTGAAAATTTAAAAAAAGCTTTCATTATCACCTGATGATTGTAAAAATGACAGTTGTGATTAACATATTTTTATTTTTAAATTTTCATGTTAGAATTTTGATTATGTATTGATATATAAGAAACTACTTTGCTGGGTTTATTTTCTTTATTCAAACATAACCCAGCAAGTGAAATTTAACAAAAAAAAACCCTAAATAGTCTGATTGTTTGTGGTTATGACAGAATTATCTGCATATATCACAAACAATCTTACCAATTTTGATGCCACCCAACAATTTCATTTAAAAAAAATGTTTCTGCCTAAATATTATTTACAATATCTATCAGTAATTGACTTTAGCAAAATGTTGAACCAATCTGTGTTTTGTGTTGATTGCTTTTATAACTACAGTGTCTTTCTCCCAGGATGCTGAATCTAATATTGAATTAACACACCATTGTTGGTGAGTTTAATTCTCACTGGGTGCCTTATACTTTCTTTGTATCAATTTAAGCTTAAGTTAGTAAATGATGACAGTTTGTTTACCAATATCTATTATATGTATATATTAGTACTGCCCCTCTTCTTTTTTTTTTTCAAGTAGTTGAAAGACTACAAAACTTGTCTGGATTTGTTTGTCATTTTAAGCAGTTGTGACTTGGAATTTATTGCTTGTATCTTGCCCTTTACTAAATTGAAAAAAAAATTATTTAGGATAAACTTGCTTGTCTCATTTGTTTTGTAACTTCTGCGCACTTATTTTGATCACTAAGATAAATTATTCTTTTCATGCTGAATTGTTTTTTTTTCTTTTACAAATGCTGAAAAAAAATCTTTATCCAATCTGACAGTCTTATTTTCAGCTCTCTATATACTGTAGAAATAAGAAACATCTGAATAAAAAAAAAATTATGTAAATATTATATTGCAATGAACTGGTATTATGACTAGAGGGCTGCCTACTGAAGCTTGAAATAGAACAATACAGTATGGATGAATTGCAGTTAGCCATAGTCTCCCCCAAACAGCCTTTTAAACTGTATAATTAATATGGTAACTTACTCCCTCAGGTCCTATCTATAGGCCAAATAGAACTAAAATACATACTTATGCTAAACTGAATTGTTTGAATAAACTGAATAGCTCAAAATAGAAATGTTTTTGACAATTAAACTGTGTATTTATGCTAAACTGAATTGCTTGAAATAAAACGGTTTTTACATTGAAACTGTACTTATGCTAAACTAAATTGTTTGATATAGAACTGTTTTGATGTTTAACTGTGTTATGACAAAAGCTATACTTTATAATAAACTGAATTGTTTGAATTAGAACTGTTTGACTAAACCGAATAGCTTGAAATAGAAATGTTTTTGACAATTAAACTGTGTACTCATGTTAAACCAAATTGTTTGAAATAGAACTATTTGTATAAAAATGGATTTGGCATTAAGTAACTGACAAAAGTTGATATGCCATAAAACCCAAACAACCAACCAACCAACCATTACTCCCTCAAAAGACTACTAGAGATAAAGACCATCATGCCTAACATTATCAATCGAATGCTTTTACCAAAGAGACAATAGCATATTGATCATCAACAATATTTCTTATGCAGAAAACATCTCCCTCTCTAAAAAAAAAAAAATGCCTATCAGCAGTAGAAGAAACTATAAAGAAATTCAGTGTAGTATTTTGTGCCTTATTATGGTGTAATGTTTATCAAACTATTCTTGTAGGTTATTACTATTGAATTGTGAGTTTGATCCTCACTTGGTGCACTAGGTGGCACTTGGTCAAACTAAACTACTTAATGAATAACTACTGTATTTACATTGATTTAAGGAACACATAAAAGATGAAAAAACCCAATTATGCAAATATTACATTTGGTGTTGGTATATCTAGGGGATTCATCTACTGAAGCTCAAAATGGATATCCATAGTGCTTGGATGAGTTGCAGGGAGCAGTAGTTCCCTAGATAACTCTGTATCTTGTAGGTAGGCAAATTTAGTGATTTGAATATACTTACATTTGTGTCTGTCATGGAGTAGTGGTTATCAAACTTGTAAGTCATTGTTTATTAGCTCTTTACTAGGTGCTCACAATCGTGACCTTGTGCCAAGCTTGGTTAAACTTGTCAGTGATTTTTATGTTCTTGGTGATTCAGTATGTCAATGTGAGGCGGAATTGATTCATTTTAGTTATGTAACATTCATTTAGAATATTTTCTTTTTAAAGTCCATAATCTTGTTTCTCTTTGGCATTTTAAAATCTTTTTGTGAGTGGAAAACCTGATCTACTGCTTGGATTTATGTTAAGTAAACAGACCATCCTATTTTTTAGAAATTGTTTTATTGAAGTAATTAACATAGGCATGATAAATAACTTTATTTTTATGTAGACTTATAAGTTAAATGCAATCAGAGGTTCACATTTATGACCTCCTCATGGCCATTACTCATACTTTAATGTAAACAATAACTTTTTTTTTCTTTTGATTTAAAAAAAAAAAATTATGAGTTTTAATTTTTTTCTGAATAATTCGAGGGAAAAAGTTATGGAAAAAAGATCAATTTTGATTTCTAAGAAATTTTCGGTTGGATGTCTACTTTATACAGTTAAACAAAAGGATAAAGATTCAGTTTAGCTAATCTGTCAGACTATTTCAGCATTATACTTACATTGTAAATTGAAGTCAATACTAAGGAATTAGTTTTGCAATTTACAGAAACTAACATGCTAAAATCTATTCCAGGTCTCATTAGTGATGGCTGAAAATTAGGTTTAGTTAACTTGACACAAAATAAGGGTCCACTTTTGCATTACATTAATATTGCAAATTGAACCTCTATTTAAAAGCTTAATAAATTTTGTAATATCTAAAGATTAATGTTAAAAACATTCCCTGGGTTCCTATTGTAAAATTTAGTGGTCATAGTTGTCATTAAGTTATGTGATGAGACACAGATGATAAACATTTGGTGGAGTTTAGTAAAACTATACCATCAATTAAATTCTTTTGAAATCACCATTCTTTAAAATGTTCATTAAAAAAAAAAGCAAAACAAAACAACACTTATAAGCATTAGCTAAAAATCTTCAAAAACTTTTTGTTTAAAAATTAATGAGACTATTTGTTTTTTTATGAACAGGGAACAATCTTTGTATACACTATACCTATAAAATTTGTCCCCAAAAGACCATGTATGTAACATATATTGTGGTGTAATGGTTAACGTCATCGGAAATAGACATGAAAGCCTGAGTTCAAATCCTGGACAAGGCTGTTTGCATTTCACATTGTGCTAATACCCTTGGGGGAAAAATATGCATCCTACTCTTCCTTCTACAGCTCTGGGTAAATAGTAGGGCAGACTGAGCTGATGTACCACATGGAGGCACACTTAGTGTAAAGGTTATTAATGTAGGATATGGAATAGAGTTCGAATCCTGGATGAGACTGTTTGCATTTCATTTTTCACTCATGTCATTAGGAAAGGCATGGATCCATCTCTTTTTTTCCTTCCAGCTATGGGTAAATAGTTGGGCAGACTGGGTTCTTAAGCCTTGGTAAGGCCACCAGTCTAGAAGGAAAAGTCTGAATTCAAATCCTCTTTACTCCACCTAAAATCGATCTTGTGTCTCATTCTGCCTATGGCAGAGGTTGGGTAAATATATACATGAACTGCTGTATCTGTGAACTTGTATATATTATTTCTTACTTTATATGTTATCAGATATTGTCATATAATTGTAGTATAATTAATTAGGTAATTTTATTTACTGAGGTGATTGATTTGTATTGTTTTTGATAATACAAATCTTATTCTAGTTTGTGATTATTTTTTTATTGACTTCGTAACTGTTAAATTATCAATTTCTATTAAGTTCATAAAGCTTGGCAACACTAATAGATTTAAATCGTACAGTTTTATTGGATTAGCCATAATGTAAAAAGCAGAAAAAAAGATGTTTAACATTATTTTCAGTTTGTTTACTTTTCTCTATGAAATAACATCAGCAACTGATCAAATTTCAATAACATGATCTTTTGATGACAAAAGAAAATACTGCACTTTACATAAATATGATACGAAATATTTGGAAATATTTCATTCACAGTAATTTTAGTTTTGAACTAGACAACCTATGAACCTGTTGGGTTTTGATTGTGAGTGTAGTTCATGATAATATTGATTCTTTGATTTTAAAAGGAGTAAAGGGTTCTTATTAGCCTTTTATAGTTATCTCCATTACATTGAGAATTTGTATGACTTGAAAAAGATGTTCAGCAAATCTCACAAAATTATCATTCACTTGCAAATTAGACTGAAAATTACTAAGTTATTAAGTATATTTTAAGTGTATTGTTCTAATAAAAACCTCAACATGTGCTGTTTTTGTAGGGTTATGGTTATATATATATATATATATACACACACACACATACTCAGAGTAATAGAAAAATTTGTGAGTTGTAAAATTTTAATATTACATTTATTTATTGGATTTTAATGCCTTCTATATAATTCTAAATAATTAAAATTTTAACAATATATATATATATATATATAGATAAAAAATTCCTTTTATTTTGATGAAATGTCTAATAAAAAAAGGAATTTAATTTTTAAAAGTGCACATTGATTTTTATTTTCAACTATTTTTAATTTTTTGATTCTATCTTTATAAATGTCACAATATTGTTAGATTTTAAATTATCTGGTTCATATTTTTATGGTGTTTTCATCAACAGGATGTTTCCTCCACAAATATAACCAGAAGGAGGATTAGTTTTTGGTGATCACTGGATGTTGCAGATCACTTTGACTTGGGAAAATTATTGCTGAAAAATAATTATGGATCGATGGAAAACACAAATTATATCCTTAACCCTTGAAGGCAACTGGTCTAGCATTAAAACCAAGTACTGAAACATGCATGGTATGTTGAATGCCCTTTGGAACACATTTACAGGAGTTTTTGTTTTTGTTTTGTTTTTTGTTTTTTTTTGTTGACTTTTTGCAGACAATTTTTCTTAAATGAATTTAATTTTTTTGATTAGACATTATTATCTGCTGTTATAATAATGAATGAATAATAACTATTAAATATTAATAATTGATAATAAGTGTTACTTATATATATTTCATTACTATTACTTATTAATATGTAAGTCACTAATAAATATTGAATTAAATGAATATATGATTTTGATGTTAGACCAGCTGCTTTAAGTGGTATTTTTTAAATTTATGCTTTCCATCCATCTGTGATATTTTCCTGAGCCAAAGTGATCAGCAACTTCCAGTGAAGTAGACGGAAAGATTACTTTCATTTTTTTTTTTTTTTTTTCTTCATAAAGCATTTATTTATTTAGATAATTCTTTGATATATTCAAGTTTAAAACCTGATTCTAGTTAAATATTGTTAGACATGAAAACTGCTTTATGAGAGATTCTTTTTATCTGGTCAAATGATGAAAAGCTTTAACTGTTAAAAGGTGATGACAAATCACTACTGCGATAAAATTGCTTGTTCACACATCCTAGGTAGGAATACTGAAAATGTCCTCAAAATGTGATTTATGTGTTAACATTATTTTCAAATGATAACTGTTAATTTACAAGATTTTCATTAAAAAAAAAAATTTTTTTTTAAGAAATCCGATACCCTCTATGCACACACACAAAATTGAAAATTTACTGAGTATTGAATTTTAATGATTTTATTTGTTTATTTATTGAAAGTTACAGAGTGCAATATTTTATTTGTACAGAGACAATATTTGAAGACTATACTTTTCCTCTTGATTTCTGATTCTATACATAGATTGAATTGAAATTAAAAACTATAGATGAAAAACTTAATTTTAGTATTTTGTTTTTTCATTTATATAATCATGTACAAGTTAAATTGGGCATTTTTTTTCTTTTTTGCTGTTTGAATTACAATTTTATATTATTTAAATCATCCCCACATTATACACGTTCCATTCCAACAGCTCTTTCTCTGTACTATGGATCAAATTTCACATGAATATTTTTCTCCTAGCTACAAACTTGGACATTTTAGGTCTAATGTTTTTAAGTGTCTTGGGATTTCTGTTTTGTTGTCCTTTTGTAATGCTCTTTGTTACATCCTCTTCCTTTGTTATTTTGTAACTCTTTGCCTTATAGAGGCCAACTTGCATTGTTTAGCGTGACTTTCAGTATTTAAAAAAAAAAAAAAAAAAAAAAAATTATATATATATATATATATATATATATATATATATATATATGATACTTTTCTAACTATTAAAAAGATTTTATTTGAATCTTAAATATTTTATGACAGTTCAGAACAAATAAAAACAAGATTGAATGTAAATCAACAAACATTTTCTAAGCTATTTATTTTAATTGCGATTGGATTACAAATCTTATAGAAATAAAAAAAACTTCAATTCTTTATGCTAAATTATGAAGACCAAGTTAGAGAACCTTCAATAAACATACGATCTGTTTTAAATTATTTTTGCGATTGCTATATATCAACTGAAAGTAACATCCCTAGAGTGATGTGTTGTCTTGAAAATGAAACTTCTTTCCTTTGTATGTTGTAGTTGTATCATTTGGTCTGGTTTATACTTTCATTAATAGCTCGGTCAACTAGGGTTGTACAGTATGCTGACTACGTCTTTGCAGAAGAGTATGACCACCCCCTCCCTGAGTGTCCTGGATATGACACTAAACCATATAATGTTAAGGCTCCAGTTGTGGAGGTTTGGGGAATGTGTAGTACCCCTTTGTTGCCATTACTCCCAGGTCCACTCTGACCTAAAGTGGTAGTACCTCTTAAAGTCTCACCTAGGGGTCAAATAAAACTATTTAATCATGTACCAAACTTAAAAATAGTTAACTGTGTGCAAACAATAGTAATACTCAAAACTATGTAACTGTGCAAACCAAAAAATGTGTGTAAACAGGATTTGGCATTAAATAACCCAAATTGGTTGATATGCCATAAAACACAACCCACCTACTCTGACTTGTCTGTTTTAATCTTTGTATAGTCCAGGTTAAAAGCATAGTAAGGGTAATCTTAAGCCAAATATTTTTAGACCTTATTTTTCTAATGCAGATATTGAAGACCAAGAAAAGTTTTAGTAAATACATTGTTGATATGCATTGAAACATTTGCATTTCTTCCTTATTTATCTAATTAATTGAATATATACATCTTTTGACAATTTACAAGAGCCACATATAAGAAATGTCCTTGAAGGTTTTACTTGTAAAATAAACAGAAAATTAGTTTGTTTTTCATGAAATATTCATTGATTTTTCAGATGTAAAATTGAAGTGTAAAATGTTGTCACAGTTTTAAATTCATGCTGAAAATTGAGGGCTAAAAATTTGATTCAAATACTAGCAAACTATTTAAGTTTGTATAATTAACCTTACTTATTAAACTTTTTTAAATGGTTTTAAAATCTTCATTTTTTTTCAAAAATAGCCAAATTTTATATTTTTATATTCAAGGTAGTAGTAAATTTTCATGTTCATATCTAAAATAATATATTTAAAAAGTACTTACATAAATTATACAAGGTCCTATCACATGTTTAACTTATTATTGAAGGTAGATTTCAAAATGAAGTTTGATAAAAAAATTAGTTTTATTAGTATATACAATCCTAATGGTTTTAAACTTGGAAATTACTTGATACTTACTTTTATAAAATAGAGTTTATGTACTTTGTTAGACCAGTTTTGATTTTAAAAAGAATTTGTTTACAATTGTCATCTTTTGTAGTTATTTCATAGTAATAGTTTTAATGAAGATTGAAATCATTAAGGACAATAGAGGTTGTATTTTTATAGTTATGCTTTGATTGGTAATTCACTATTTTTAAAAAAAAAATTTTATTTTAAATTAAAATTTTTTTTTTTTAATTTATTTTTTTATTCAAAAAAATTTTTTTTTACAAATGAACTGGTTTATTTTTATTTATCTGTAAACAATATTAATAAAATATATTTAATTGTAATCATTTTTTTACTACATAGAATTCATGTAACATTTGTTATATCAAAGCAGATAAATATAAACTTTTTTATTTTTTGTAATGCTATATATATATATATATATATATATATATATATATATATATATATATGGCATGTGCAAAAGTTTCCAGTGAAAAACTGGTTTTCAACTTTGTATTTAGGTTTTTGTTTAAAAAAAGAAGAATGCTGGGAGTTTTTTGCACATGTTTGAAATATGTTTGATGCAAAGGGTTTACCCTTATAATGCTCCATCACAAATAACAGGCTTATAGAGCTTGTTATTTGGGTTTGAGACCTATTTTATTCCATCTCTTAAGCACTAAGACCAAAATATTAGGTTATTTTACTATGTGTAGTATGAACCTGATATTTCAGACTTGTTGAGATCTCATCAGAAACTGATTATAAAAGGGTTAATATTCCAGTCATAACTTTTCCTTTTAACAGAATACTTCTAATCAAAATTATGCACTCAGGAGTAAAATTTGAATGTATTTTGTGCTTGATTTTTTTTTGTGAACTTGAATACAGGGTATCTTAACCAAGAGGTTATGATAGCACTTGTCCTAATGAATCATTTGGAAGGACATTATACAAAAATTTTTGTGGGAAAAAAAATCTTAATAGGGATGTCTTAAAATAATATATTGAAAAGTGCACACAACATAGATGTTGGTCATTCTTCTTTGTATAGAATCTTAAATGAAAAAGACATAAAAATCCTTCCAAAAATAAATGTATGAATTGAGAATACTATAAGAAAATAATATGTAGACTTAAGATTATACTCTCAATTATATCATAAATTCTAATGAAATATAATTTCCATCTTAGAAGCAATACATGGTTCTATAAAGAAAGGGAAAAAAAGAATAAGCCCTATTTGTCTAAAAATATTTCTATATTTTTAGACAAATAGGGCTTGTTTTTTTTCTTTATTTTTTTCTTTATTCTTCAACAAAAAATTTTTTCCTGCTCTTCAGAAGAAATTTCTTTTATTTGCTTGGGACAAAAGATTTTAAAGGTATTGTTGACTGCGATACAATGATCTTATACTCAAAAAGTAACCAGATTTTTTGTGAAAATTTATATCAGGTCTGATTTAAAAATGGTGATAATTCATATAAATTTTTGAAACAAAACATGCAGTGAGACATGCATGATAAATAATGTCAAAAGATGGCAACTTGCCGTTGTAACTGGCATCTATTTTGAAGACACAATTTCATGTAATGTACACACACACACACATACACACACATACACACACACATTCGCACGGACAATCAACTTAACTGAGGCACAAGGCCAGAAGTTTAGGGCACTCACTGAGAATTTAATACATTAGTAATGATCTGCTAGCCTACTTTGATAAGCATTACACTACATGAGATATAAGAATCACTCTATAAGTGTATTTTGATGCTTTTGGAATAAGGTTTTAAAGTTGACAGCATGTTTAGTAAAGTGAAGTTTTAATTTAATTTTATTTTTGTAAATGATTATTGGTAATTTATTTTATCTAAATTTGCCATGTTCTTTTTTCTTTATAAAAGAAGGAAAAAATTAGTAAAATTGATCAATGTTATGAGTAAAAATACTTTGTTGGCACTATCAATTACTGTTAGCAGTCAGTGTGATTCATTTGTATTTGATTTCAAGCAATTTGATAGAGAAAGAAACTAAATTACAAAAATGACTATATACAAAGTTTATATTTCTTGATTTGAATTTTTAATTATAGTTAATACCTGAACTTGGCAACAATAAGATTCTTTTTTTATCAAATCTTGTGTAAAATACTTAGTTTAACATTAATGGATAACTTTGTACTACACTCCTCCTATCTATGGCCTATAAAAATATTACCTTGCAAAGTTTCCATATTAAACATTGAAGTTACACAGTAGTGTGAGTTTGTCTTAATTAGGATTAGGAAAAAAAAAAAAAAACTCAGCTCCTAAGAAAGTATTGTATTCATCTATATATTACTAAAATTCTAATACACACACACACACACACACACACACACACACACACAAAGATCAATGACAAGCCTTAAACATCATAAGAAAGTGTTGTGTATATAAATAACAAAAATAGATAGTAGCAAACATGCAGAATCAGCTATTTACAACTACAATATCAATTTTGATTCACTATTTGATGCAAAATCTTGCAAATATTGATTCAATCTTTTAAAATTTTTTCCTAATATTTTTTTTCTAGCTTTGACTGACTCTCTTGCTCTGATGAACTTATCAGCGCCATGGAGGAAATCTACACCTACGTAGCCAAGTTCGACTATACTCCTGAGCCAAATGACACGGAGGATATTCTTATGGATACCCTTGAAGTTAGGACCCCTGTTAAATTCAACTTAAAAGGAACACTTGAAAATCCTGAAGGTTGGTTTCAAGGTCGTAATGTGGATAAGAATGTTTTTGGGTATTTTCCTGGAAATTTCGTCAAATTTTTGAAAAAAGTTCCTGATCAATCTCCACACCTCCCTCCTCGACCCTTGACTGTTCAGACAAGTAAAGACAATCCCGATGAGTCAAATCCTACCGATCAATGTAAGTATATGATATATTAAACCTTAATTTTTATTATATATCAGCTAAAACTATTTTACCATTACCTTCATGAACCTAATTGATTTTCTTTCTTTTTTTTTTTGTATAAGGATTTTTTTCACTGTAATATACTTTATTGCAAAAGTGAATATCTGACATTTTGTTGAGTCTCAAGTTTTTTTTGTCAATCCCAAATAATTATATCTAGCCTGAATTCTTGTAAATTATGGATATTATGAGCATGTCAGATGTTAATGCATGAAAATTATTATTAATATTAAAAAAAAGGTTGAGATGTGTAGAGATCACCACTGAAATGCAGATCTGTAGTTAAAAAAAAGTGTTAGACAGGATTTGTATTACATTAGTCATTTACTATTTTTGATGTTATGTTTAACCCTTTGAGCCTTGTTACCTCAGTATACTAGTGGCACTTTTATTCCCCCCCCATTCTCGCTGTTGCGCAGGTTTACCAGTGCAGAAATCACTGTAGTTTAATTTTTATAAATTTAGGCTCAGGTGCTCCCAGCTCAAAGGGTTAAACCTTTTTCAATATGTAGCTGAAAACTTACCTTACTGATGGGGCTTTAAGTTAGTTACATCAGACTGTTTTTATTTATTTATATATATATATATATATATATATATATATATATATATATTTATTTATTTATTTATTTATTTATTTATATATATATATATATATATATATATATATATATATATATATATATATTTTTTTTTTTTTTTAGAACTTGTAAGTTGATTTATAATGTCATACATTTATGACCCTTAGTTGGTGTTGCTCTTCCAATAAATGTAGGCATAATATGATTTTAGTTTTAATTTTCTGGTGACAAAAAAAAGTCTTGAAAGAAAAAGGTCATAGTCTTGGTTTCTGGCTTGGAAATTTTCACCTAGATTTCTATAAATCAAAAGATAATTATTTGGTTTAGCTAACGTGACAAGCACAAAAGAGTCTAGTTTAGCATTATACTTCCATTTCAAATCCAACTTCTTGCTTAATAACCCTGTCAGCTTGGGCTGTAGAATATGCCGACTCCCTCCTAGTGTCCTGGATATGACATTAAACAATCTAATGCTGAAGCTCCAGGAAATGTGGAGTACCCCTTCATTGCCATTGCTCCCAGGTCTACTCTGGCCCAGAGTGATAGTACCTGATAGGGTCCTATCTATGGGTCAAATAGAACTGTTTGACATTTAAACTGAGTGCAAACAAATGACTTAGGCTAAATTGAATTGCTTGAAATAGAACTGATCATTTAACTGTGTGTGAACAAATGACTGATGTTTAATTGAATTGTGAGTGATACATAGCAATACTTGGAACTATTTAACTCTGTTGACTTATGTTTACAAATCATATATATCTAATATATATGTATAAACTGGATTTGGCATTAAATAACCTACAATGGTTGATATGCCATAAAACCAAACCAAACTCTTGCTTAAAAACTTGAAAATTTTAAGAATTAAAAAAAGGAATAGCATAACATGCCCAGGGTGTCCCATTTGTAATCAGAAAATATAGTAGGCATAACTCTAGTTGTCCTTAAGTTTTGCTATGAGGAGCAGAGGAAGCCATTTTGTGAAAGGTGTAAGAAAGTTGTGGTTTAATGATTATTTTTAAAAAATCTATGAGGAATCACCAAAAAAGAAAAGTATCTAATGGTACTCAATGGCTTTTTTTCTCTTTTTCCTTTTTTTTTTTTTTTTTTTTAAATACTATTGAAACATTGGATATTAATGTGATTGGTTAGTTGTTGGATGGGTTGAACTGTTTTTTTTTTCTTCCTTTCTAGATATTGACTAACACATTTCACAGTCATTGGGGATTTGCCAAATGTGAGTGAGAAGTTGAAGTGTATAGAGGATTGGCAATATTTCACTTGAATATTTTTCAGTAACTATCATTCTTTTCAGAGCTCATAATGATTGCATTATCAGTCAAAGCTAACTGGATGCTAGACAGTCTTTTGATACTTTTCCTGGCAAAATTGTACTTTAAAATAAGGAAGGTTTGTTTTTCATTAGTAATGCTAGAATTTTTTTAATTATAAAAAAATAACCACACACACACACACACACACACACACACACACACACTAAATAGGGTTATATTTTTGAGAGATTATAATCACGTAGGCTGTATATATTTGTTTTTTTTTTTGTTTTTTTTTTTTAATTTGAATCAAACTCTGCCAAAAAAAATGCATCTGCTGTAAATAAAATAGAATGGTAAAACCTATCAGGAAATAATGCTCATATGCCAACTGAAAGAAGCTATGAGCCAGCTTCAACTGCAGACACAATGAATGACTGAAAAGTAGAAAGATATCTGAACCTTAATCTATTGGTGGTGCTCATGGTGTAACAATTGTCATTTGAAATGGACTCAATGACCTGAGTTTAAATCCTTGATGAGGCTGTTTGCGTTTCACTTCACACTTATACTCTTGGGGAAAGGTATAAATCTATCTCTTTTTACTCATTTAAAAAAACAACAACTTATATGCATGCAATGTCTTAACATAATATATTCATACATACAATCATGGATTACAATGATGTATACGCAATATATCATTAACACATTATAACTAATACAAATTATTATTGCAATCTAACACAAATCATATTCCAGAATAAAATACTAATATTGCATAATACTCCATAGTATATTACAATATAACATATCTCATCACCATGATATTTATTGTGATTCTGGCCCACCATACTCCCTTCACTTATCATGCTTACAAATCAAAACTTTATTTTCTTTGTAAAGCAATGATGCTGATATTTTGTTCCTTAATTAAAATCACCCCACCCCACGAATATATAAAGAAACAAATAAATATTTTTCTTGGTCAATCTGGCAGATCATAACAAGAATTTTGCCAGAGCGATTAAATTAAAATGTTTTTAGGGAATAAAGCAATTTCCTGTCCAATTTTCCACTGAATGATAATTTTGGGGTTAGTATTAATGCTGATCATAATTTGTTATTTCAATCATCCAAATTATCAATAAATAGAGATAACAATTGAAATGCTAATTAGAATCCTTTTTCGTGGACTGCTGTTACATTGGGTTCACATGTTTAGTTATCTATAACTATGATTATAAGTGTCTGGTTTGAATGATGATTTATAATTGATAAATCTGTCCTATTTTTTCTTCTTTTTTAAACTATTACCAATTTTAATGTTATCTAGATCTCAATAGTTTATCAAAACAATACTGAGTTTTATTAATGATGTATGTATTCCAGTATCTTCTCCAATTGCCTTTCACATTCACTTTATCTGTATTTATCAATAGTACATTTTGTTGGTTGGTTTAATGGCATATCAACCTTCATGGCTTATTTAATGCCAAAGCCATCCTTGTAGGAGAACTACAGTATTAGTATTTAACACATAGCTGGGGAGATAAGGTGGTTCATGCCTTTACTAAAGGTCTTAGTCCAAAATTGAACATAATAGCATGACTGCAGTTTAAATTCTCTTACTTTGAAGCCACAGTCCAGTATTTTAGCCATTACGCCATGAGGACTCCTCAGTACATTTGGCAAAATGAATTATAAAATCCGTCCTTTTGGATTTTATAGGGTTACATACTATATGCCCCATTTAATTGTCGGTTTACTTAAAGATACATTTTTACTCAATTCAACCAATACTTTCTCCTTTTTCTAAGATAAGATTTCCAGTAGATGCAAAGTTTTACATTCAGGGATGAAGAGTTTTGTGTAAAACAAAAGCAAACACCCCAAAAGATTACAAAGAGCTTGATCGTCACATACTGGTTATTCTACTCATCTATTTTACTTTAACAATGATCTTTTGGTGATGAAGCCAAAAGTAAAAACTATTTAGATTGTCTGTCTGAAATGAGGAATTATGATTATTCATTAATGTACACAAATATCCTCATCTTTATTGTTATTATAGTCACAAAGCCCTGTTAGTGGGGCTTGTAATATGCTGTCTATTTGAGAGACATCCTGGATATGACATTAACCTGCATTTAGTGGTGAGGCTATTAGGATCCCATCTATGGTCAAATAGATCTGTTTGAAAATTAATACTATTAGATAGAAATATATGAAACCATATTACTTCAAATAAATGATGATTATTAGATAAAATTATTAATGTTAGATAGGAATACTTGATACCATATAACAGCAAATTATTTGTATTAAAATAGTCACTTGAAGCTATAATTATTTACTAAAGATTATTATAATTATTAGTTACTTGGAATGATATAATTTCTTGCAAATTATTGGTGTTAGATAGTAATTATTTGAAACCATATAACTGCAAATAAATGATTATCATAAAATAGGGATAGTTTCATTAAACCATATAATTATGTATAAGTTATAAGTATTAGTTAGGAATAATTGAAACCATACAACTTTGTGCAAATTATTTGTATTACATAGGAATTATTACTATCATATAACTAGGCTAACAAATGATAATTGACTAAAAAGTGCATTGGAACATTAAGGATATAGTTATGATTATAGTTGAACATTTACAAATGAATCAAATTTCAGCATTAAATATCCCATGAGAAGTGGATATGCCATTAAATAAACCAAACCAATATAGTCACAATGTTTTGGTTATGATACTCTTTGGCCTTCTTAAGGTTTTGTGAGATTGGGAAAGCTAAATAGAACCCAGTCAGCTAGGGTTGTTGAATACATCAATTGCTTCTCTGCATAGGAATAAGACCCCCCTCCCCATGAGTGTTCTAGATAAGACCCTAAACTGCATTTGATGGTGAGGCTCCAGTTGGGGAGCTCTAGGCAATGTGTAGTACTCCTTCATTACCATTACTCTACATTTCAAATAGAACTATTTAATCATTTACCATACTTGAAACCATTTAACTGTATACAAACAAATGATTAATATTGAATAGAATTATTAGTGCTAAATTGCAATACTTGAAACCATTGAACTGTGTGCATCAAATGAGCTTTCTGCTCATTTAAAAATAATGTTACCTACAAACTATTTTCTTACCAATCATATAATTATAAAAAAAAACAAAAAACAAATCTCTTTGTAGATCTATTCATTTTGGTATGATTTGGTATTGAATATAGCTCACAGAGATTGATAGGCCATAAAACACAAGTAAATCAAACCTGAATTAATTAGGAAGAATTAACTGATATGAGATATCCACTAAGCATGGGTAGCAGGAGAACAATCTAATTCTGTTGGAAGTATGTTAGCATAGGAGTTATTGTAATATATGGACTGGACAAGCTAAGTTCAAATCCTGGACTAATTTGCTTTTGTTTCAGTTTGTGCTGATGCTCTTCAGAAAGGCATGAATCCATTTTTTTTTAGCTATGGGTGAATTGTCAATCAGATTAAGCCCTCTAGCTTTGGTACAGCAACTGATTGAGAAGAAAAACTCTGAATTCAAACCAGCTTTATGCTACTTGAAAAAAAAAAATTACGTTGTGTCACATCCTTCCTGAAGCAGAAAGGGTTGTGTAAATACATAATGCTGTTTATTGAAAAAGGGTCCAATTTGAAATTTCACAATTACTGACTCACTAGATGTATTATGGATGGTTTATTTTTTGGTGGAGAAAAGATTGGTGTCTTCAAAATAAAATATCTAACTGATGGACCCTGCCAAGTAACTTTGTCATGGCTCTGAGAATGGAATTACCTGGCATGGTGACCTGAGGACTTGAAAAAGGTTATAGGTTCTATAACGACAACCAATGAAAATTAGACAGAATTTCACTGGATATTTTCCCTCACCTCTTTGTAGAAATAGCCTCAACTAGATGACCTATACATGTATTTACCCCAAACTCTCCACCATGAGCAGGATGTGACACAATGTCAATTTTTTAAAAAAATGGAGTAAAGCTTATTTGAATTCAAAGTTTTCTTTCTCTTAGGCTGTTTACCAAATCAAGGCTAATAAATCCAGTCTGCTCTACTATGAACTTATAGGTGGAAGCAGAACAGATAGATTTGTCCCTTTCTCCTGGGCATGAGTGTGAAGTGAAATATATACAGGTTTGTCCATGATTTACACTCTAGTTGCTGATTCCATTTCCAGTGTTGATAGCTGTTATATTAAGATGACATAACCATATTTACCAACCCCTCCGCTTGGGCAGGATATGACACAAGGTCAATTTTTAAGCGGAGTTTAACAGGTTTGGGTTCAGAGTTTTCCTTCTCCCAGACTAGTTGCCTCACCAAGGCTGAAGAACCTAGTCTGCCCTACTATTGATGACCCATAGCTGGAGGGAGAATAATTGGATTCATACCTTTCCCAAGGGTATTAGCACTATGTGAAATGCAATCAGTCTCGTCCAGGATTTGAACTCGTGTCCCCGTATTCATTTCCTACGATGATAACCATTACACCATGGGCACCTCCATTATTAAGATGACATAACAGGTAAAAAGATATGTGAGATGCAGATTGGATTTTACATGATTCATCTGCAGAATGATTGTTAGGCCCAGAAAATTTGGGCACTCTATTTCTGAGATGGCAACTGCTTTTGTTTTTTTTTCTCTGGTAGAAGTAATAAGAGTCTACTTGGAATATGTACATTTCACACTAGACCACTGGTGATTGACACAGAAACTCTTGTCATAGTACAGGATGTTTAAAAAAGGATATGATCATCTATTTGACAATTTTTACTTATAACATTTGTTTATAATGGAATATTCACCTGGGTCTAATAAAAATGCATATCAAATTTCATAACTTTACATTATTGTAAGATCTCTATGCAAAACAGCCTCAAGAATAATCCATGTATTCATTCTGAGTTAACACAATACAAAGGAATGGGTGTTTGAATGAGGCCAGCACATGATGCAATTATTTTAGATATAAAATACTGTTATCTCTCAGTACAGTATTGCCTTATGACTAAAATTGTAGCTTAAACATTTTTCTTGTGTAAATTCTACTCTCATTTTATATCCTTAATAAAACACTGAATTTGTTGATCCTGAAACCTGATTGTACTCAATATAGTTTTAAGTGTTCCATTAATTTAGCTATGAGTTTTGTCTGAAGAAGTTGATACAAATGTTTAGTTTAAATTAAACACAGGAACTTATTTTTTGTTATTGCTACAAATGTGAATTAGATAGATCAATCTTTTTTTTTTTTTTTTTTTTTTTTTAGACTTGAGAAGTTTCATGAATGGGTAGGGATTTACAATTGAAAGTTTTCATTTAAAACTTTTAAATGATTCTTTGACCCAATATATGCAATGAAAGTTGGTTGGTCATTGTATGCTGAAGTAAATATCACTCTCTCTCTCTCTTATTTTTACTTTTTTTCTTTTTTCTTTTTTTTTTCAGCAGCAATTATATGGTTTCAAGTAACTATTTCTACTTAATAATTACAATTTGCGAACAATTATTACTTCAAGTAACTATTTATAGTACAAATAATTTCCACAGTTATGTTTTCAAGTATTCCTATCTAATACTAATAATTTGCAAGCAATTATATGATTGGTTGGTTTTATGTCGTGTCAACTACTTGGGTTATTTTAAGTCAGATTAACGCTTATGGTTTCTAGTTATGCAAGCTATAAAAAATGTATCTTCACAATCATTTTTAACAAGTGAATACTTCATACTTCATTACAATATCAATGTTTTAGGAACTAATATATTAATATAGTTCAAAATCCTTTTAGACTATCTAAAATACTTCTATTTGACCTATAGCTGGGACCCTAATAGGTACTACTTTTGCAGTTTAGAGTAGGAGAGACTACACACTCCAGAACTGGAGCCTCACCACCAGATACAGGTGAGAGGTGAGGAGTGTCTTATACTTCTGTTGGGGATGCATTCAGCATATTCTAGGGTCATCTTACTGGTTTATTTCATGGTATGATATTTGGTCTTCATGATTCATGTCTTTCATTTACTCCATTTGGCCTTCTGTCAAAATAAGGTAAGCTTTGTATTTACTTTTATCTTGGCTGGACACCAGTCTGAGCTGAGTTGACATATGCTCTCTAGATTTTCTTATCCAACATCAGATCTTATTCTACTAACTAAATGCAGCCTAGTGTCTTTTCAGAGGCAATCTGTGTAGATATTTTGCTGTCTTCTTCCACTGACTTTCCCTTGGGTTGATTGCCCTGAAAATTAATTTGTAAGCTTCTTCCTCCTCATGTCATATGCAATGACCAGCAAATCCCTTGCATATTATCTAACGTATTACTAATACTTTTCAAAGTTTTTCTCAGAAAGTGCACTTAGTATAACGTTTATTGTTGTACAAAATGGAATTGGTGACTCTGGACGTTGTGTTAATGCCTATGGTCTTCCTCCAGTTATGGGTTGCCCAGTCGGCTGGGGCTGTAGAATACACCAACTGCTTCTCTGCAGAGGTGTAAGACCCCCCTCACCTCCCCTAAATGTCTTGAATATGACACTAAACAATCTGATGGTGAAGTTCCAGTTATGCTGGAGCTTTGGGGAATGTGGAGTGCTCCTTCATTGCCATTGCTCTCAGGTCCACTCTGGCCCAGAGTGGTATCACCTGATAGGATCTATGGGTCAGATAGAATTAAAATGTGTACTTATGCTAAACTGAATTGTTTGAAATAGAAGTTTACATGTATAAAAATTTATTTGGCATTAATAACCTACATTGATTGATGCGCCATAAAACCAAAATAAACTAAACCAAACCAAACCAAACCCTGTTATGGGAAATAGCAGGGCAGACTAGGTTCTTTAACCCTGATTAGGTAACCAGTATAGAAGAAAGTAAATTCTGAATTCGAATCATCGGTTTTGCTCTGTTTAAAAGAAATTGACCTTGTTTTATGTCTTGCCTGTGGCAAAGGGGTTAAGTAAATGCATACTTTGACCTGGGTATGACATTAAACTGCATCTGATGGTGAGGCTCCAGTCTTGAAGTTTAGGTAATATGGAGTACCCCTTCATTACTTTTACTGTCAAGTCCACTCTAACTCAAAGTGGCAGTGGCTTTTAGGGTCCCACCTATGGGTTAAATAGAAATATTTAATCATTTACTCTACTTGAAGCCATTTAACTGTGTGCAAACAAATGACTGATGTCAAATTGAATTATTAGTATTTCATAGCAATAGTAAGTAAAGTAAAAGCGGTGACCATAGTTGAGGGCGACCAGAAGGATCCCTTTTCAATAGCTACTACACTGAGGTGTAGGGGAGGGCACTACTCCTTTCCCTGGATTGCTCCACTTTACTCTTGATACGTACCTTATATTGCTGAGTGTTAAGCAAGGAGGTATCAAGTACCATTTTTAAAGTCTTTGGTATGATGCGACCTGGGATTGAATCCAGGTCTCTCGGTTCATTGGCGAACACTCTACCCATTAGCCAATGAGCCGGTTAACATACTTGGAACTATTTATGTGCAAAAAAAAAGAGCTCTTGCTCGTTTTAAAATATTATCTTTAAACTATTCATTTATAAATCATATACATATCTATAAGCATGAGTTTGGCATTAAATAACCTATAAAAGTTGAAATGCCATAAAGCACAACCAACCAACCACATACTTCTTAGGATGTTTGTATTAAAATAGCAAGCAGACAGTTACAGGTTGCAACTTCAGAATCTTATGAGGTTCAAAGAACTTCTCTTCAACATAAGAAATCAGATATTTACAATAAAGTATTTCAAGAAATGCCTTATAAAAAAAAAGAAAATTCAAATAGTAAAAGCCAACAAAAATTCCACTCTGCTGAATGTTGGAAACATTATAACATCACCAGAAAAGAAGCTGTGAAGATGGAAACTATTGAAGGAAATAGCCAACCAGTCAATGGGATGGTACAATCATTTTGAGGTACTTCTAGTGGGTGGCTGACGATTGAGGATGCATATATAGTTATTGCTTCAGTAATGTACAATTTTGTCATGTGTTTTTTTTTTATTCCTTGTGAGTTTTTTCAAACCAGTTTTAACTAGCAGTTTTTCACTGGAGTGTGAGTGACAGCAAGTCTCTTCAAGTATCCAGGACTCTTCTCAGTATTTTAGCTGATTTTAAGTGCTTTTGTTTGGATGGTCTTTATTCTTTCTTTTGATTTCCAGTCTCCTTTTCTAGCTCTAACTACAATTGGTATCAACATAACCTTTCACTGCTCTTTTAGTTCTCTGGTAATATCTAAGTATTTGTCTTGTTTTTTTTTTTTTCATTCTGTGGTTTGCTGGAGCAGCAGAATCCATTAAATAAAATTTTTTTCTTATAATTTAACACTTGGTCTAGTCTCGCTCGGATTGGGTGATCCATTTATACTTCAATGTGCCAGAGAATTTTATTGGTACCTTTTTCTTGGAAAGATTCTGGTTTTGCATATACCATTTGTTAGTATGGTCAAATTTTAATCTCTTGCACTATTCCCAGTGGATCACCTTGTCCACCCATTCATCCTTATTCTTGTATTCCTTTTGTGCTCGTTTGTTGCATTTGATTATTATGTAATTAACTATTTCATCTCTGTCATCACATAGCCTGCACTTGCTATTTTTCTGTGTATCATCAATCATTATTATTATTTCTATTTATTTATTTTTTAAGTGTTTGACATGAATTTTTCTTTAAGATCTACAATATACAAAAGTACTCATTTAAAAAATTTTTCTAAAATTTCAGATGAAGCTGCAGTGTCGTTGGAAAAACTTTCTGTTTCCCCTGCTGCTGTCCAAGTTATACAGACACGTGGTAATTATTTATAATTGATCAGTGTGTGAATTAAGAAATGATTTTGTGAAATAGCTGTTCTAGTTTATTGTATATTCTTCTTAAACACTAATTTATTCCCCCCAATGTCATTGTTTTTTCCTGTTTGCAAATCATTTCTTCATCTAAATGTAATATTTCTCTCAACATTTAAACATTGTATTCATCTTATCTAAAGTATTTTGTTTATACTATGATTTTTTTTATTTATTTTATTTTTTGAAAATTTATTTAATTACAGGGCCACCTGGTGTACCACATAGATTAGTAAAGAGTTACTTTCTTCGACCCATCTTGTGTTTCTATTGTAAGTATTTTTTAACATAAATCATAATAATGTTTTCTTAATAAAATAACAAAAACGCTGAAATAATTTATTCTGCTAAAGTGAGTTATTAAAATGTAAAATAACTACTGGATATAAAATGAGTTTATCCATTTGAATTTTTTCAAATTTTAAATAGAACTAATCTGGATGTGTTTCTTTCTTGTAGTAAAATCAAATTATTTTCATTTCTATTAAGATATAATCATTCTATTTTATTGTGCTCAATAAGTTTTGAATATTACTGTTTTAATGGACTTTATAAAAATGATTGCAATTTTATATAGTAAGCCCTTTTGTTTTAGATGGTTTTTGCTTATTAAAAAGCTTAGTGTGAATGATATGTATAATTCTGTTTTTCTTGTTAGAAATATTTTACAGATGAAATATTTTCAAAAAAGATATTTCTTATTTCTTTAAAAGTATAATTTGTTTCTTTTTTATTCTATTTCTATTCTATGTATTCAAATTTAAAATTTATAGTGAAAAGGAACAGTAATTGTGGTGGGGGGAAATAATGAAGGAAAGTATGCTTTAAAATCCTGTGTATCCTCAATTGAACTTGCATTTATTGTTAATGAAACTTGTTGTAAATTTTCGCCATAGGGAAAATTAATTCTAGGTATCCACTAATAATAGTTGATTAAATTTGTACCTTGAGGCATTTTTTATTATTATATGTTAAAATTTCATGGTATTCATAAAAAACTTTTCATTATATAAAATTTTTTTTTCTATAAAGAAAAAGTGTTGATTTTTTTTTTTTTAACTTTAGTCTTAACATCTTTTTGTTTATTAATATTGTGCAATGTAGAAGTTTTTTTTACTGTGTTGCTTCATGAGTCATTTTTAAATGGATATAATGAAATAAAAACAGAACTCTTTGATATGCACACAGATTTATGTCCTATTTTTTTGTTTATTATAAATATTCCTCTTGATATATTCTTATAAATATTTCTTATATATATAATCTTGTGGTAGGTACAGAATTTAAATATTGTTTTTAAAAGGGAGTGCATTATAAAAAATATCTTAAAAATGATTAAAATATTTAAAAATCCTGAAAAAGACAACCCTTTGTTTTGGTCACTTCTCTTCAGAGAAGTATGTCTGTGACACTCAAGTTTATACTTGTAGGAAGTAAACTTAGGATAGTGACCCTTAAAAAAGTTTAGAGGAGGTGAAGAAAACGGATAAAAAAAAATTACCATAAGCCAGAAGAGTTTTTATTTCCATTTGGTACAAAAATGGAAGGCACGAGAGTTGGTACAGCCAATAATGTTTTCTTTGTATGATCCAATGGGGTTGTTAAAAAGAAGAGGTATGTATGTATGTATGTGTGTGATATATATGATATCTCAAAGTTTTATTAGCATTGGTCTGATGATCCCAAAAGAAAGAAACTTGAGTGTCACCAAGTGTGCTTGACTTAGTGTCTATGCTATTAAAACTTACATCTACATATATTTTATCACTGATATTGAGCACACCATAGATATAGCAAACTGCACAATTTTGTTATCAATCAATATATATATATATATAAGGCCTGTGAGAATCTATTATATAAAACTAAGAATACTTTTTAGATCATAACTGTCTTGAAACTGAAATAGTATAAAATGTAAAGTTGTGCTGTCTAATGATTGTGACGAAGATACTCGTGAAACTTGTAGTAACAGCTTTGAATTTCGTGAACTTCTTTAAACATTTTCGGTTTTATTCATTTTTTTTTTTAATTGACGTAATTATATATTTATGTATTTTCTTTTTCTTTATAGGTCATGACTACATTTGGGGGTGTGGTCCTGAAGGCATGAAGTGTGAAGGTAAGTTGTAAATGTAGGAACATGGTACTAAGAGATATAACCAGCTGAAGAATTATTTAACTGAGAGATAACTCTTAACATGACTTGCTTTAGTTAGAATAAAATATGAAAGAAAGATATTATAATGTGATTAAATATCTTGAAAAATCCATTTATAGATCTTTCATTAAAATGAAAGAAAATGTTAACCTATTTGATCAGTTGTGACACTATAAGCACTTCTGTCCTAAGATGCATATATTTTGATGCAGTAAGTTGGCAACCTTAGTCAAGGGTGACCTGAAGGCTCCCTTTTCAATAGCTACTACACTGAGGTGTAGGGAAGGGTGCTACTCCATTCCCTGGATTGCTCCACTTTACTCTTGATATTTAGCTTATAATGCTGAGTGTTAAGCAAGGTGGCATCAAGTACCATTTTTTTTTTTTTTTTTTTTTTTCAGTTTTTGCTTTGACTCGACCTGGGATTGAACCCTGGTCTCCTGGACCATTGGTGAACACTCTACTCATTAGGCCAATGGCCAGTAATACATATATATGTCGGTGAAAGCATATCTCTAAGTGTGTCTACATCTAGGCCTAGTGTACATGTGTGTATATACCTGGAAGTCTGTGTATAATAGTATTAAATATGTAGTTGGGAGGTCAGCAAATTTTTAAAGATAGGTAGAAAAATAGAAAGAAAAGGGTTTCTATTGGGTTCAGTCATAGATAATTTCTGTTTTAGTAAAATATAATTCATTCATCAATAATCTACCAATGAATTAATTTCAATCAATAATATATTCGCCATTATTTTCAATCACCTCTTGCTATTTGTCAGATGGCTTGTTGATTCCTTTCAAGTAAAAGTCAGCTGGTTTCGAGCTCAAGAAGTTTTCTTTCTACAAATGTTTTTGCCTGATCTTGAGAAAATTTCATCATTCAGAGTGTTTTGTAAAGTACAAAAAAGATGGAAATCACTTGGTGCTAGTTCTGGTGAATACGGTAAAACAGACCTGCCTAAATCCAATATTTATTCCTGTGTGATTCTTGCTGAATGTGACCTTGCATTATCATGGAGAAGCATAACATTTTTCCTATTGATGAGTGCAGGTTGTCTTCTTTAAAGATTTTCTTGCACATGTGACAGCTGTTGAGAGTATAAGTCTGCATTGAGTGTCTGATTGCAGCTTACAATCTCCAAAGGAATAATACTGCAATGATCCCACCATACACACTGCATAACTTTCTTTCATGAAGCTTTGCCTTTGGAGTAGACTGCAGAAATTCCTTTTTGTCAATCCTCTGCCTTTTGTGTTGAATATTGTTATAAAAGACCAATATTTTATTTATTTATTTATTTATTTTGCCACTTTTAATGATATTCTTGAGAAATGAGTCATTTCTCTGCCTTAAAAGAAATCTTGTGGCTGTAGATATGTGATCTTCCTTATTCTTCTCCCTAAGAGTATGAGGAACCTAAATGTCCAGTTTGGTGACTTTTCCTATCATTTTCAAGGAGATTGTGGATTGGGATATTGAGGTGAAGTGCTCATTCTAAGGTACTTTTTTATGGATTGTATTCCACCAATTCTCTTAAAGTATCTTGATTGAGGTTTTATGAGCATCCTGGTCTGGATTCATCTTTCAATGATATATGACTAGAACAAAACTTTGAAAACTAGCTTTGGTCTTAGTGGTCAGTTATGACATCTTGGCCATAAATACTGGAAATTTTCTTTGGTGTTTCTGTAGCATTTTTGTTATTTTTAAACTCTTAGAACATTGCTTTCAGTTTCTCCATTTTAAGGGCATGAGATCACAGATTAAATTATGATACCTACTCTTTCTCTACTGGAATAAGAATGATCGATGAAGGCTCTCTTCAATCAGGTAATTTTTGGTTGCATTTAAAACATTGGAAATTTGAAATGCATCGGTACAACTTAATTTTAAAAAATGGTAATTATTTATTACTCTACTCATTACGTAATAAAATGAAAAGAGAAGGATTCACTAATAGAATAGATATGAAAGGATTTAAAATTTTTAAAGTTTTTTTATTTATTACTAGTATAGTCAGATGTCAGCTGATAAAAATCTTATTTTTTAGTATTTTTTTTTTTTAATAAAGCATGGGTTTTTGCTTGGAAGTCAACCCCCATATTGAACAGAAGCAGTAGGTCCCCAAAAGTCAGTTGAAGAAAAATCTAGCAGTTGGCCATTAGACAAAAAGCAAGAGGACTGACAGGTTGAGCTGAGAGTCTTCTCTACCCCTCTGTCTGCTATAGTTCAAATTTGCTTGATTTAGGCTGAAAAGATAAGTGTCACACATGCCACTTCCAGATTGGTTTGAGAGAATTTGTTGCAGTCTTCAAATAAAGATGGCTATATGATTTTATTCTTGATTTTGTTTGTGGATCTGACCTGTGGCTTCTATGGTTTTAACCAAAATCAGTTGCTGACTTCTTTCTAAAAACAAACACATGGAAGAAAATGGTTAGCTGATGTGACTGGATGAGCTATACATTGATTCTATCACACAGTTACAAAAATCTATTGTAATGAATAGTACTGTTTCCTTTGTTCACAAACAAATAAACAAGGTTGTACTTTATTTTTATATCCATACATATTATAAATTTATTTTGTGCAAATGAGTACATGTACTGATAAAGTAAACTATTCAATGTACAATCCCTTATCCAAGATTTTGAAAATTAAAAACATGGATGTCATCTACTATATAGAGCTCATATTTGGTGCCAATCATGACCCCACACCACCTATCTGAAAATTTACTTCTACTATACTCTACAAGAGCTCATGGAGTGCAGCAGAAGTTATTAGTCCAAGACTGTCTTGGCTCAACTTATGCCATGCAGTTATCTCAATCCTATAAAATGGATGTCCTTCTGCTATTGATGGATATTTTGTTTATTTTTTGTGACTTAAAAAAAGCTTTTAAAACTGAAAATGTTCAAAACAATTGGAAATTTTTCCATGGTTTACAATCAATTTAATTGTTTACTTATATATGCTACTTGTACTACTATTTGGAAATCTGGAAAATTCCAAATTCTGAAAAGTGTTTGGTTCTTAGGGTTTGAGATAAGTAATTGTGTTCCTCTTGTAACTTTAGTTTTCTCTTTCTCAATTACCAAAACCTATTAGTATTTGAACTGATATTGTCTTTATATTATTCATGTGTAAGATTATTTTGAGTTATTAATCATAATTATTTGGTTGTTCCACTTTTGGCATGTATATTTTCATGTCAGCAATCATTGCAACTCTGAGAGAAGCTGTAGCCCTTCAACTATTTTCACCATTACATAAACAGTTCATAAATATGCTTGGTGTAACATATATCATCATAGAATTAGCAACCTAAGTTGAAATCCTGGACAAGGCTAGTTGCATTTTACTTTGAGCTAATGCATGAATCCATTTAACATCCTCTTCCCCAGTTATGGATAAAAATTTAGGAAAGATTGGGTTCTTTAATCTTGATCTGGCAATCTGTCTAGGAGGAACATTCTGAATTCAAATGACCACTGTACTCTGCTTAAAAACTTTGTTTAGCATCTTGTACATGCTTGAGGAGTCAAGTAAATATAGACATGGTGTATTCAATAAGTTTTCAGACTTTTTTTGTACAGGCATTTAAAATTGTCGTAGACTCTTGAAAATTCAGTATCTTATTGTTATACATCTTATGAGATGACTGACCAATTTTTATGATTTCAGCTTCAAATGAACAGCTTCAGCAGGAATTGGAATACATTCTACTAAAGCCTGATTGTCACAGCTAATGAATTTCAAAAATGCAATCTGGACATGAGGACACTTTAGAAGAATGATATGCAATAAAATTCTGTTTTAAACTTGGATAAAATGCCACAGAAACGTATGGAATGCTTCAGACTGCTTTTGGAGTATCTTGCATGAATTGAGCATCAGTTTTTGAGTGGCATAAGAGATTCAAGGAAGGTAGGGAGTCTGTGAGATGTGTGGGAGGAGTAAGGAAGTCAATACACCAGAGTTGATTGGCCAAAGGGTTAGGGTTAGGGTTACTATGTTGAGGTTTTAAGGGAGTTCAGGAAGAGATTCTGTCAGAAGGGGCCAACACTCTTCAAATCGGGTCAGTGGCATTTCCACCAGGACAATGCACCAGTCCACAACTCCATCCTTGTCACAGACTATTTGAGCAAGATGGGCATCAAGACAGTTCTTCATTGTCCCTATAGTCCAGACGTTGCTTGCTGTGACTTTTGGTTATTCCCTAAGCTCGGAGACTATTGTTATGAGACAATTGAGGAGATGAAAGAAGCTGTGATGAAGGTCATTGAGATGCTCTCACAAGAGGACTTCCATGGGGCCTTCCAGAAGTTGTTGGAACGGTACAACAAGTGCATTGCAGCCGGAGAAGGTTACTTCGAAGGGGACTAGAGTTTCATGTGTGTACTATCAATAAAAGTGCCAATGCGAAAAAAGTCTGGAAACTTATTCAATTATCCTCGTATCTTAACAGTTTATAATATCTGAAAATCTATTGAATATGATATAAGTTAGGCTCTATTTGGAGTTGGCATAATAGATAATGATTAACGAAAATTTGTTTTAATAAAAGTAAGGATTAAAATAAAAAATGTTGAAACATTTTTCTCTTAAGCTATAAAATTGATAACTTATTGGATTTTACATTAAAGTAATTATCTAAAAATTTAAATTAATTACTTTTTTTTTCTCAGGTTGTGCTTACTGCTGCCATGGAATTTGTTCTCCTGGAGTGCTTGCATCAACAGTTTGTAGTCGGGAAAGAGCCACACACTTAGATCCACCTGATCATTGTGTTGTTCGTATCATTTTATTTTCTTTTTTGTTTTTGATAGTTAATTTTATACACTTACAAGATATTGTTTAAATGGATTTTATGGTACAAAAATGACTGTTACATTTTTATGATAAAAAATAGTTATAACCCTTAGCACCCTCATATACTCAAATACTTGAGCTCAAGATTTTAAAAAAATATTTACAACAAAACACATTCAAACTTTAATCTAGAGCAAAGACATCTTTTGTTTAAAGCTGTCCCATAATCTTATTAAAAGAAAGGCTTTGAATGTGTGCGTTAAATCTTTTATTATTGGTATATGATGTGATCCTCTTGAGTTCAAAATATTGGGCTTATGATTTAAAAGATTAAAATTTAAAAAATAATAAAATATTTATGTTTATCCATAAATAGTATTATACATTCTATAATTTTTTGTTTATGCATTTCCTCTTCAAAAACATTTAAAACATTGAATAAATCTGGCATAAATGTATAACCTGTATTCTAAATTCAGAATCCTTTTGTATAGTGTTATTAAAGAATATATTTATTGATGATTTTTTAAGTTGATTCTGAAATAACTTAATCTAAATATGAAAAATAATTTTTAGTTATATGCTGCCAAAGATTTAAATTATATATTTTGATATTTTTTTTCAGAAAATGATTATATTGTTTTTCATTTCAAATTATCATTAATTTACTAATTTTTCTGATATGTGCCACTGGTTGTATCCTTTTGTCTCGGATATGTTTAGATACTTTGAAAAATGTTCTTCTGTCTTATTCAGATTATTTCTTTTTACAGCCATTAGAACAATGGTCAGTAGCAAATGTATCAGATTGGATGGCTGCCCTAAATTTATACCGTTATGCTGAATTGTTCCGTGAACAAAACATTGCTGGCGCTGATCTAAAGAATATGGATGAGAAGAAATTGATGGTGGGTTTTTTAGCATTTATTTATATTTTTTATTTATCTTACTTGTCTAATAAGATTTTTCTTACAAAACTGCTTAATACAAAGACATAAAACTGGAAATTGTTCCATTTAATGAAGTTGATTTCTGAGAATGTAAATATACATGAAATTTTATCTCAAATGATTTTAAGCTTTTTTTAAAAAATTTTTTACCATCATTTTAGTTATACAGAAGTCTTTTTTTTAATTTTTTTTTTAACTTTTAGTTCTTTTCATTGCAAATAATATGAAAGATCTATTCGAAAATGTCAACATAGGTGATATTTTGTCCTTGAGAGAAATAGAATTATAGCAAAAATTATAAACATGAGCATCATCAATGCTATACAAAGTAATCTGTCAACATGATCCCTGAACCAATCATTAAAAAACAATCCCAGATGATGCTGATATAGAGTTAAAAAAAAAAAAAAACAACAGCCTCTTCACAGTTTTACAAAAAATGTAAATATAAACATGCAATGTAAATGATTCCTTAATGTTTAAGCATAAAATAACCCCAACAGGTTGTCATGCTGTTAAAATCAATCTGTCTTTTAGTTCTAAGGATGATAAATATTCATCTTTTTGATTTGAGCTGGGTTTTTTATATTGATTTATATGTTGCTCCTTTTTTTTTTTTTTACTTATAATCTCCATTAATGCATTTTCTGGCCTATAAAACACCTAGTATACAAAGAAACTTTAGTTTTTAATCTCTGAAATTCATTAGAACCTCATTGGTGTCTATTTTTAACACAATTCTGTACTCATTATATCTACCATTGTAATCTTTTTTTGTAGATTCTTTATTTCTTTAGATGTGCCAATTTTCTTCTATAATTCTTATTCTTCATTTTATCATCAGTGACTTTTTAAAAAAATGTTAAGCTGTCTTCAAGTAATTGATATGAAAAGAAAAAACAAAACAAAACCAAAAAAAAAAAACATAAACAATGTGTTCTATATTTGGTTTTTCTTAGTGGTTTCTTTCATGCCTGATTTTTTTACGATTGCATAGAATAATATTTCTTCTAATCAAGCCTCTTTTTTATGCTAAGTTAAAAAAATTCAGATTTTTGTTTGAGATACTTGAGAGGACGTTTCCTTAAGAGGATTTTATTCTATTGATATTTCATTGTACGTATCTTTCATTAATAATGCCACTTCTCACATTTTTTATTATCAAATTTCATAAAAGTCCCATTATATGCAACCATTGTTGAATTATAAAGATCTTAATTACTTTTTGCTATAAAACATTAAAAGCTTTAGTTTTTCTACTAGGCTTAGAAAATTTTCAGAGAGAAAAAAAAAGTCATATCCTGTGTTCTTGCTATTTTAATTCTTACCATATTTGGAACAGTTTACTTATCAAGTTTTTGCTTATTAATATTCCTATAGATCAGTTTAATGAATCAATCAAATCAGGAATTTAACATCAAACATCTTACTCTCTTTTGTTTCTGTTTATATTGGGGTTTACTTATAATTAGCAAAACTGATCTTAGTGCAGTTGTTTATGTAAAAGCTTATGTGAGAAGGTGTTGAAAAGTTCTTAGCCAAACCAAGAAGGAAATGAGCTAGAGCCATGAAAAGGTACATACTGTTCTACACATTCATTCCACATTTCAGCACACTTAGCCATTTTTTTAAGTTTCTTTAACCCATCTTGAAATATTCAATAAAAGAAAAGAAAAAGTAATTTTCTTGGTTAGGATGAGAACTTGTCTGTAATCTTTTAAACAAAAAAATGCATATAAATTTTACCTTCATTTTTTTTTCTTTTGATCTTTATCTGAGATATTTAAGAGGAAGTTTCCTAAAGAGGTGTTTATTCTGTATATTTTATTGCTTATAAATTTTCTTCTATAATAGGAGATGGGCATACAAGATGAGTTCCACCAGAAGTCCTTGCTTGTTTGCATAGATGAATTATGTGGACAAAATCCAGATGTGGTAAGTTCATGTATTTCCTGTATTTTGTAATATACAATAATGTAAACATCTAACAATATAAGCTCTTCTGTTCCTTGGTGCACATATTTCAGTGCAATAATACCTGCACATGTTGGTGCAAGTGTGTCTGTGGGTATTTATGCGTTTAGGTGTAACATATATGTATGCATCTGTGTGTGTGTGTGTGTGTGTGTGTGTGTGGGCATATCTGTATTAGTATATATGAGCCTAGGTAGCATGTATATATGTATAAGTAAAGTTGGCGACTTTAATCGAGAGTAACCCAAAGGCTCCCTTTTCAATAGCTATTACACTGAGGTGTAGGGGCAGGCACTACTCCATTCCCTGGATTGCTCCACTTTACCCTTGATCCTTACCTTATAATGCTGAGTGTTAAGCAAGGAGGTATCAAGTACCATTTTTGGAGTCTTTGGTATGACCTGACCCGGGATTGAACCCTGGTCTCCCAGACCTTTGGCAAACACTCTACTCTTTAGGCTAATGGCCCTGGAAGATTTTTATAGATGATAAAATGCAAAGAGAAGGATTTTATTGATGGTGATGAAAGAGTTTGGCTTTTAATGTTCATAATAAGCTCACATCTTTGGTGCTAGTATGCTCAGAGATCAGTGGATAGGAATATCATTTAAAAAAAAAAAAAATTTTAATTACTTTCATTCAGGGGGATCCAAGCTGAAAGAGTATTTTTTTCTTAGAAGTGAAAACTCTTATATTCAAGGGAGCAATTAAAGCTGAATCAGAAGTCGTTACACAGCAGAGGGAGTTCAGACCTAGGTTAGTAAGTGGCAGTGGGTCACTAGGAATGAAAAAAAAAGTTAGCAGTTGGTTGTTTAGGTACAGAATAGGATAGAATACTGCTCAACACCAAAGTCCATATTGTGAAGTGTTGCCCCTGCTAAACCAGAAGAGAAATTTGTGTGTGTTCTGAAATTCATTTTTTTTTTTTTTTTTTTTTTTTTTCTTAGTGGAGCTGACCTGTGGCTTGTGTAGTTTTCAACTAAACCTGGTGGCTGATAGATCTCCTTTTAAAAAATTAGAGTATGTGTGAGAGACATGATCTAGTTGGTAAAACTGTGCAGGCAATGAACAATATAACTGCCACAAACATATTAATTGTAATTGTTTCATTATATTCAAAAAAAAATTCACCCACCACTTTTGATTAATGTATCTGAAATAAGCTATAGAGAAAGTTTAAATTCTAAAATCTTGCATTGGTGAATATTTTATTATAATTATTAGATATTAAGATTATTATATCTAAGCTTATTTAAGTTATTTAAAAAAAAATTAAACTTTTTCTTTATTACTTTTTGCTACACTGATTTTCTTTATAGTTTAAACATCTTCACAGACAAGTGTTAATTACAATTTCTAATTTTTTAATTTTATTTTTAATAGCGTCCTTACACAAATCCTCTGCCTCCAATTGGAGAAAACGTGGTAGAGATTGAAGGTCAGTTTCATTACAATTGTCTCTATACTTAAAAGAAAAATTTTTATAAACTCTTTTGCAGGCAAATAATTGTTTTAATTCATGTAGAATGGGCAAATTATTTTCAGAAAATTTGTAAAAGCAAGAATATGTTCAAACAAGTCCATTAATCATATATACAAAAACCAACAAAATAAAATAATTTGATCAGCAACTGTGTGTTATAGTGCTATAGCACAAAAATAATAGAGCACTCATTTTTAATTGATGTTTTGCAAAACAATCTTTACATAATCCTACACTGCAGTGGGGACTCCTAGCAATGTTTCTATATTGAATTGGTCAATGAGCAGCCAATTGGAAAATGCCTTTTAATTGAGCTAACACTACAACAAAAATGTTGCCCTGTTTGCCAAAGGTTTAATCATATCATTTATTAACAATATACATAGTCTTTATTGAAGCTAAAATCAAATTGCTAATGAAATGCCTGTACTTTTTATATCTTTAAAAATTTATTCAGTTTTTGGGGAGGAATTTAGATGTAGAATAAATAATCTATCCAACAATATAAATGCATTTTCAGTGAAAAGAAGTGACTGTATTAAACTTTAGTTGAATATTATTTACATTTATTAAATATATGAATATTTTTACTTTTTTTAAATTTTTTTTTTAAGCATTTTATTAAGATACTAGTTGTGAAAGTCTTGGTATTGGCTCTGAACATAGTTTGAAATGGTAACATTAAGTGCAGTATAATAATCAAATGTATACAAACTAACATGATATTTGTCTTATATTCAATAAACATTTATATTAGGTCTGAGTAAGGATGGTGATAATTCATATGAAATTCTAAAACATAAATAGTTGTACTTCATTCTTTTCTTTTTTTTTTTTTTTTTTTTATATATGATGTAAATGGCAAATATTTTGACATCATAATTTTAAATAGTATTTGTGTATATGTAGACAATCAGTACTATAAGTATTATCTCTGACTTTAGTAAATTAAGTAATTTGAGTGTATCATTGTTTACAATAAACTGCATTTTTTTTTAATATACAATTTAAATTTTTAACACTTAAAACTTTACATACTGTGTGCATATGATTGAATAAACGTAGTTATTAGCTGAAATTTTCATTGTATAATATGACGAAGATTAATATTCACCACTCAGTTAAGACCATTGTCCTGTCAGCTGGTCTTAGAATATGCTGACTGTATCCTCTGCAGTGGGGTAAACCCCCCCCCCCCCGCAAAAAAGGGTGTCCTGGATATGATACTAAACTACATCTGATAGTAAGATTCCACTTCTAGAGATCTGAGGACTGTGGAGTACCCCTTCATTGTAATTACTTCTAGGTTCACTCTGACCAAGAGGGTTAGTACCTGTTCAGATCCCATCTATGGGTCAAATAGATTTATTTAAAAATTATTTGTATTTGATAGGATTGTTTTGTAAAAAAAAAACCCTCTTAAGAAACAACTACATAAAAAATGTAGATATAAACATACAATGAATGTGATTCACTAACATCTATGCTTGAAATAACCTTAGACAGGTTGACATGCCATTAAAATCAAACAAGACCATAAACAAGACGAGATTGTTAAAAAATATTTGTATAAAAAATTTTTTGTCATTAGGCTGCAGATTTAATGATCTAATTACATACAGGATATGTATATAGCAATTAAATATTTTCTGGACTAAGTTTGGCACAAGGCCATATTAATGGTGCATCCATTGGAGATTCGATTTGATAGCAATGGCTTGTAAGACTAACCTATTAAGCACTCATGTTTTGCATGTTCTCATACACAGCAACTCTGGTATGTTGGCTATTGGTAAACTGGTAGCATAGTACTAACCATTGTAAGTTTTAAATTACATGGTAGATTATTGACTGAAGGTGGACGATGTTGTATAATTATAGTCTTTTCCTGGGTGTGTAGCTGCTTTTTGTATAAACTTGTGACCTAAACAGTTTGAAAAGTCACTTAAATATCTGAGTGATAATACAAGTGAGCAATAAATTCAGGATAAAGTTATTTGGCCATCAGTTACTAAGTTTAATCATAAATTAAGCAAAATATCTTAAAGTAGATATTAATAAAAATTTAGTTTTGGTTAAAATTATTGGCACCCATGAAATTCCAGAACATAATACAGAATGTCCTCTGACCCCCCCCCCCCAAAAAAAAACAAAAACAAAATCCAAATGAATCTAGTGAGCCAGCTTTGGTCTATTGATAAATAGTGGTCGATAAAGAACAAAAATGATAAACAAGTTTATATAGATTTGGTTCTTTTCCATTTATTTCTGAAGATATAGCAAAAACTGAAAGGGTGCCAGTAATAGTGACCAGGATTGTATATCTTATCTTTACTGTAAAAATTTAGTCTATATGAAATGTTTTATTTGAATTTTTGTGTATTTATTTTAAATGTTGTGTGTCTTTTTTTTGTTTTTTTTTCTAATTTAATTTTTTATTTGTTTATTTTTAGATTCAACTCAACCTTGTGATCATCAGTTTTGTGATTACAACTTTTCCTCTATGCAGCGTTGCCATTATTGTGATAAATTTTTATTTGGATTAATGCATCAGGGCTTCCAGTGTCGAGGTATGAATAATTTTTTCTGTTCATTCAGTATTTTTTTTACACAATAAACTATAACTATATTCCAGAATATTCTTGTGGGTCTATATAAATCTAAGAGTTAATTTGAAATTTCTTTTGTTTTAGTATGTGGTTTTTGCTGCCATCGGTGCTGTTCTATGATGTATCAATCAAGCTGCTCTCCTGCTAAGTATGAAAGAATAAGGCGACCTAGTTTTACTCAAAGTAAGTTACAGCTTTTATTTATTTATTCTTAGTGAACTCTAACAACTTTTTTCAAGGGTAATTTTTTGAATTTTGAAAGAGTAAATGTTTTCAATGTTAGTGTATTTTTTTTCTTACTTTTCCTTGCTTAAAGGCCACCTTCAGCTGCTATTAAGCTTACTATCAGGTCAAATCCTATTTATAGAGTTTATATTATAATTAATTGGAAATAAATAGATTAAGGGAAGTACTCTATTATCAACATTTTTGTAATTATTGTCTTTGTGAAATTATAAGGATCAGGGTGTGCACAAACCTGAACTTTGTTCTTGTAAGTTGCAAAATGGATTGGAAATTACTTTATTCTCTGTGTTAAAGTATTTAATTCTATTGTGCAAACAAAAATCTAGCCCAGATGTACCATTTTTGCTGTGTTATACATCTAAAAATCAAATCATAATATGATTTTTTTGCCTCCTAAAAGATCATTTATTTCTCTTGGGTTTGTAGTATAAATGCATTGGTCATCTTTGAAGTTGCTTGACAGTATTTGCAAATGAAAACATACTTCTGATGATGAGGGAGGTTACAGAAAGTCATCTTTTTATTATATATAAATGACAAATGCTTGGATAGAAACAATTAGACCGAGAGTCAAAGCTAGTCAGACAGAATATAAGGTTTAGAGTTAGCTTGGGCTCCAAGTGTGGAGGAAAGGAAAAAGAGATAGTCTCTAACATAGTTGTATTAAGATGACTTTGATTAAAATCATACCATCTCCATAGACTTGAGAAGCAAGAAAACATAAGTAATAAAAGCTTTTTGAGCTTGTGAAAAATTATTCATTGTGCTCCTTTTCTTACATTCCTTCTACACAAATGCTCATGCCACAACAGAAGCAAGTGTCCCTTCTCCAAGATAGGCAGTGAATCCTAATAACCTCTTGGCATTGTTATTTCAGCAAGAGTCCAAGTCAAAATCTAAAACTATCTGTTTTGTTTTTGTTTTTTAAAAATTTTTTTTAAAGGTCCTTTTCTTGAAATAATGTCCCATAAATTCATTGCGTGGTAAATTTATCACTGGTAAATTCATCACGGCTAAATTCAGAATTTAATCATTGCTTTTAAAATTTTAATAAAAAGAGCTTAAGGATTATTATTATTAGGGATATATTATAAGAGCAAGTAATCTGATATGAATTTATCTGCAATAAGTTTCTCATATAATGAAATTACCAACTATAAATTTACCAAGAATCCCTCTAAAGATCTGCTCTGAAATTCTTGGTTATAAAATTGCTTTAAAAAATGATGTAATCTGAATATTACATACTTCTCTAGCTATAATTAATAGTTGTAATTTTATATTCTTCGTGGTTGGAGGAAAGGGAATATATTTTTTGTAGACAACCAGGAACTTATCTGATGGGTTTTGTATATGTTTGTAACATTTAAAAAAAAAATGAATAGGAAGCAACACAATGAAGTCTATCTCAATGTAGTGAAAAAAAAAGAGACAATAATATATCTTGTTCAAAGTTCAAATAAAGTTTTATAATTTTTTCTCAAAAGAATAGTTTCTATTATCACTAAGTTGCTACTCAAAAGAAACTTAATATCAATCTGATATTTGTTGTTATTTAGACTATTATGGTGGGGCTTTGAATATACTGACTATATCCTCTGCTGATGGGTAATACCCTCCTCCTCTCTCTCAAAAAAAAGGTGGGAGGTGTCCTGAGTATGACACTAAAATGTATCTGATGATGACTTTAGTTCTGGCGAGGGTGGAGTACCTCTTCATTACCATTGCTCCTAGGTCCACTCTGACCTGAAGCAGTTAGGGTCCCATCTATGGATCAAATAGAATTGTTCAATCATTTACTAAGGATTATTATTAGTTCATTGAAACTATATGATTGTGTGAACAAATTATTATTACATAGGAATAATTACTTGGAACCTTATAATTATTAGTATTTCATAGGAATACTTGAAACTATAGAACTATGTGCAAATTTTTTGTATTAGAATGCTTGATATCATGGGAAGAGTCCTGTGGTATAATGGCTAAAGTACTGGAATCCAGTTGTGCTATTACATTTCTTTTCGGACTAATACCCTTGGGACAGATATAAACCCCTCTTTTCCTCCCAATCTACGGGTTAAATTGTATCACTGCTGTTATTTTACAAGGATAGCTTTGGCATTAAATAGTCCATGAAGGTTGATATACCATTAAACAAAGAAACCAAAACCTAATTGTGTGCACAAAAAAAGGAAAATGGCCATTAAACAACTGCAAAAAAATGTTAATATCAATATACGATGAATGTGATTCTCTGACCTTTTGGCTTAAAATAACCCTAGATAAGTTGACATTCTGTTAAAATCAATTATTTGTAGTTATCACAATCGAATTATTAATATGTTCTTGTAGGAATAATTTTCAGTCTTGCTTGTTTTCTTAATTATTTGAATATATTTTAAAATGCATTTTTCATTTTTAAAGTTAACTGTCAATTTTTTTTTTTTTTAAATAGTTTCATTTTGATTTCTTTCATTATTTTTTCTATTTTACAGATACATATTTTGGTTTAGATTTGACAGAAGACTTAAAAAGAACTAAACTAGAGGCTCCATCTGTAGTAATTAGATGTGTAAATGAAATTGAGAAGTGGTGCTCTGAACACAGTGAGTACATTTCATTCGTCAATAAATTTAAACCTGATTCAAGTTAATTTTCCTCTCTTCATACTTTTTCCCTTCATTCATTTATTACTTGTCTTATTGACTCCAGCAACAATTATAAAGAAGCTTTTGTATTTTTATATCATCCAAATCATTTGTACAATGAGAAATTTATTATTACAGTTTTTGTGATTTCTATTATTTTTCATAAAGCAATTTGTTTTTACTTTACCCTTGCTGAGAAAAATGTTTAATTTTTGAGGTTGTTAGTAGAAATACAGTATTAAATAGCTCTTTAAAATTCATCTAAACATGTATTTTCAGATTTGATATATTTAACATTTTATTTTTCTGATATGAGTATTACTTAATAGCAAATTATTATTGTGAAATCCCAGAATGTTACTAGTATTCTATAAATGAAATACATATTACTCAGTAATTTATATACCAAATTTTTATTATTTGGGATCTAATACACACTTTATTATATATTGAAGAAATGAAGCCCAAGTTTAAGTGTTAAACTGGGTGATACATTGTGAAAAGTCTAACAATTTAAAGATTTGTGTTTTGTGGATAGTTTTATATTTTTTATAATTAAATGTGCAAACTATAAAGAATTATTATAAAATGTTACCCTGGATATCATGGTTTGACTTGGAAGACTGTACATACCTATGTAGTTTTCATTTTAAGAATAAGGTATGCTTTTGGAACAGTAAAAAAAAATTGGGATCTTTTGTAGGCAGCAGAAATCAACAAAAAATCTTGTTTCATATCAAATTAATATAATGTTACAGTTGTTTTTTGACCTGAAATCTGCGACCAAAGTTCAAATCCAGGATAAGGCTGTTTGCATTTCACTTTGCACTAATGCTCTTGAGAAAGGCATGAGTCCATCTGGTTTCCCATTTATCACCCTATAGTTGTGTTGACTAGGTTCATTAGCCTTATTTAGGCAACCAGTCTAAGAGAAAGAAAACTCTGAATTCTAACCAGCTCTACTCTCTTTAAAAACTAATCATGTATCGCATTCTGCTTGTAGCGGAGGGGTTGGGTGAATACAGTAAATAAAATGATGCTATGTATCTCCTTATGTGATGGCTTATTTCATTATCCTGTTATTGGTGTATGATTGATAAGGTGGTCAGAGTTGAAATGTAAACAAATATTGACATGGCACTGGCTATTTGCATTGCATACCATATAGGATTGGGTTGTATACTCTTATGCTCAGGAAAAATGTGTTTCAATAGCCAAACTTTGAATTATATAACTGAATCTATTACTATTAAATTTAAAATTCAAACTTGGACATTATACAGAATAAATGATAAACCCATGATTTGTTTAGCAAAAATGTTGGATCAAACATTAAATATGGATGTTAAATCAATCAGAAATTAGGCAGAATAAAAATATCTTGCTATATATAATAAATTAGAAAATCTTTGAACTCATTTAACCATTTAGAAGTGGTTGATGAAGCCTTTTTACAGAAATTTGATTGTCTTGTCTTCTCATTCTCTTGTTATTCTGTTGCTTAAATGCAAGAATGACACTTTGACATTTTGTAATTCACATTTGTAGAGGATGAATCTGTGAATGCTTACAGAATATCTAGAATTAACATTCTTTTCATTTATATATTGGGATTAAAAAAAAACAATTAATATTGTAAAAAGGAGAAGCCTAAAAATCTTTACTCTGACAGTGATTCAAAATGATTTTTGAATTCTAATGAAAACATTAAAAGCAACAAGTGTTCTGAAGTTGTTGCTGTCACACAAACAATTTTGTTTTAAGTGATTAATCCTGCTTTAAACATTGGAAAATGTTAAGTATTGGCTCAAAACCTTCCTTCCTTCATGAACACTTTCTTTTAAAGACTTGAAGAAAAAAAAAGGACTCTGTTAGACTTCTGAGCTTTTTACCTAAAGTGTTTTCAAAAAGTTTTTTTTTTTTTTTTTTTTCAATAAAATCAAACTTTTTTTTCTATTAACAATTCATTTTCTTATATGGACAAACATTGTTTTGTGAACAAGATACTCTGTTCTTGAAAATTTTCAACTTTCTTCTTTTGTTATTCTGTGACTCATTTGTAATAACTCTGACATCTTTTTTAAAATTTACTTTTGCAGAGGACGAAGCTATGAATGTTTATAGAATATCTGCCCGTACTGAAGACATAAATGAACTTAAGTCAACTCTTAACTCTGGTAAGTATAAATAATCATTTATTTTCGAAGATTTCTTATTAGAATTTTCATTTATACAGTGTAATTCTTTTAATAAGTATTGTAAAATAGAGAAATCCTAAAACTGTTGAAATTTATTCCAATATATATTTTCAATAATATATATATAAGCATCTGTGAATAACTAAGGAATTTTTTTTTTTTTTTTTTTTTTTTTTTCTGAATTAATTTTTGGTAGACGTTTCAAATCATATCATATCTATAATGTAGAGTAAAGTTTTTTTAATTCAGTAAATGGTTGAAATGTAAAATACTTTTTCATATCTATACAATGAGTTTCTCATTTATTCATGTTAGAGTATATTCTGTATCCATTAATTTGTCCTTAAAATGTTGCTTGACTCTTTTTTTTGTGGAGGAGTAAGAAAAAGGATTGTTCTAGATATGACACAAACCTGCATTTGGTGATGAAGTTCCAATTTTGAAACTCAAGGGAGTGTGGAAAACTCTTTTAGTGTTATTACTCTCTTGTCCACCCTGACAACAGGCTGTTAGGGTTCCAGCTACAAGTCAAATAGATTTGTTTAAAAATTATTAGTATTGGATAGGAATACTTGAATTCACATAACTCTGTGCAAACAATGAATTATCATAAAATTAAAAAAAGGATTATTATAGAAAATTAAAAAAAAAAGATTATTGAAAATAAAAAAGTTAAAAAAAAAAAAAAATTGCATTGGAACATTGAAAATATAGTTATGATTATAATCAAATATTTACTGATATCATGTAACTGTGTGCTAACAAATGATTTCTATCAAACAGGAATACTTACTTTTAAACCATATAATTGTATATGAATTATGAGTATTAGAGAGGAATACAAGGATCATTAAATAAGTTTCCAGACTTTTTTCGTATGGGTACTTTTATTGATAGTACACACATGAAACTCTAGTCCCCTTCAAAGTAATCTCCTCCGGCTGCAATGCACTTGTACCATTCCAACAACTTCTGGAAGGCCCCATGGAAGTCGTCTTGTGTGAGCATGTCAATGACCTTTGTCACAGCCTCTTTCATCTCCTCAATTGTCTCATAATGACATCCTCTGAGCTAAGGGAATAACCAAAAGTCACAGGGAGCAATATATCATATTGAATAGATTTTCAGATATTATAAACTGTTAAGATACGAGGATCATTAAATAATTTTCCAGATTTTTTTCGTATTGGCACTTTTATTGATAGTACACACATGAAACTCTAGTTCCCTTCAAAGTAACCTCCTCCGGCTGCAATGCACTTGTTGTACCATTCCTACAACTTCTGGAAGGCCCATATGGAAGTCCTCTTGTGTGAGTGTCTCAATGACCTTCGTCACAGGCTCTTTCATCACTTCAATTGTCTCATAATGACAGCCTCTGAGCTTAGGGAATAACCAAAAGTCACAGGGAGCAAGATTTGGACTATAGGGACGGTGAGGAACTGTCTTGATGCCCATCTTGGTCAAATAGTCTGTCACAAGAATGGAGTTGTGGACTGGTGTATTGTCCTGGTAGAAATGCCACTGACTCGATTGAAGAGTGCTCGCCTCTTCTGACAGAATCTCTTCCTGAACTCCCTTAAAACCTCAACATAGTAACCCTAACCGTTTGGCCAATCAACTGACTTTCTTACTCCTCCCACACCTCTCATCATCCCTCACAGACTCCCTGCCTTCCTTGAATCTCTTATGCCACTCAAAAACTGATGCTCAATTCATGCAAGATACTCCAAAAGCAGTCTGAAGCATTCCATACGTTTCTGTGGCATTTTATCCAAGTTTAAAACAGGATTTTATTGCATATCATTCTTCTAAAGTGCCCTCATGTCTAGATTGCATTTTTGAAATTCACCAGCTGTGACAATCAGGCTTTAGTAGAGTGTATTCCAATTGCTGCTGTAGCTGTTCATTTGAAGCTGAAATCATAAAAATTGGTCAGTCATCTCATAAGATGTATAGCAATAAGATACTGAATTTTCAAGAATCTACGACAATTTTAAATGCCTGTACAAAAAAGTCTGGAAACTTATTGAAGGCACCACATACTTGAAACCATATAACTGTGTATAAACAAATGATTATAAACAAAAAAAAAAACAAAAAAAAGTGTAATTCAAAAAATGCAATGAAGCATTAAAAATAGTTATGATTACAATCAAACATTTATAAAAGATCTCAATTTCAGCATTGAATAACATGAGGAATTGATATGCTATTAAACAAATAAACCAAACCAAACCATTTACAAGTTAAAAGCAGCATAAATATTCAGTCATTAGTGTCATAGTTGTCTTGTCCAGTTGAACTTAATAGTTTCATATGGTAATAATTAAAATATAGTTTTTTATGTCTTAAAGTGAAAAGTTCAAGATCTTTCAGTCTATTATCAGTCACTTGTGCTTGCTTAGTTCTATTTATATAGATAATGATAACACTTTGAAACAATCGGCTTTTATAGATATGCATGAACAAAGCAAAGTAGACTTTTTGTAAAGATTCATTATTTCAGTTATGACTATAATGTTTAACAGAATTTATTATTAAAAATCTCATGTTTGTATATACATGTAACTGTAACTCAGCCCAAAACAGAACATCATAGTGATAGTCTTATTAGAGCAATACACTTAAAATGCTCAAACTTAGAGGATAAATCAATTTCCAGTTCAGTTTGTAAATGAATCATAATTTTGATGTAGACACTGTTCAAGATGTCTTTAGGTATTTCTTGGCTTCCTCAGAAGTCTTTTCCATATTTTGGGTCTCATAGAATTGTTTCCTGTATGATTTTATCCTTATTTTGGTAGCAATGACCTGCAAATCACATCTTCCTTGCCTTGATGATATTTAACATAGTTGACCAGTTCTTATATAAGTTGCATGTTCTTGGGATGTTGCTGCTATGAGGCATTAAATGCAGCACTAAGGAATTTTGTGTTGGTGCCATCTATCCTCTTTGAAAGTGTGTCCCTCATTGTCCAACTCTCTAAACCTTACAATTCTACACTTTCAGAGGTGACTCTGGAGAAATAATTTCAGAATCTGTTATCAATTAGAACATAAGGGTAAAAATATAAACCACATTATTTTTGACCAAAGAAGTCTAAAGGGGGAAGTAACACCTACATAATATGATTTATTAATAAAATGTTTGTTGATGGCTTATAAAAATAGAATATGTACTCAAAATATATAATGCAAAAAAATATGTACTCTGTTGGCATGGCTTAGAATACACTGACCGTATCTCTTGTAAAGAGGTAAAAACTCCAATCCCTTAAAAAAAGGGATGTCTTGATGACACAACTACATCTGATGGTTAGGTTCCAATTGTGGAGATCTGGGGAGTGTAAAGTATCTCTTCATTGCCATTACTCTCAGGTTCACTCTGACCTGGAGTGCTAGTACCCATTAGTGTCCCATCTATGGGTTAAATCTGTTTGAAAATTATTCATATTTGATTGGAATACTTGATGCTCTATAATTGTAAATTATTTATATCAAGAATAATTACTTAAAGCTATAATTGTTTACTAAGAATTGTTATTAGTTACTTGAAACCATGTATGTGCAAAAGAATAACTATTAATAAACATTAATAATTTTCTGAAACCATATAATTATTATTTGATAGAAATACTTGAAAACCATAGAACTGTGCAAATTATTTGTATTAAATAGGAATACTTGATATAACTATTTCTAAAATACTCTTAAACAACTACACAAAAAATGTAAATATAAACATACAATGAATGTGATTCCCCAACCTCTTGGTATAAAATAATCCTAGATGAGTTGACATGCAGTTAAAATCAATCAAGCAAAAAATATTAATAAATAACTGAATAAGTATTTATTAATTATCTGTCAGTTTTTATTTTTAAAAAAAATATTTTTTGTTCACTCATTTTCTTAAAATATATGTACAGATTTTAGAAAATTTATTAATTTTAAGAGTTGTTTAGAGTATTAATCTCATTTTTTTTCTTTCTTTGATTTTATCACAAATTCATTCTATGATTTTTCTTAGATGTCCAATCTAAAAGCAAGAAGAGTTCTTTTTTATAATGTTGAAAAATAAAATATTGGTAGATGCTCTTTTGAAATATATCTACTGCTTCCTCCTTCCATATGGATTATATAGCATGATGAAGGCTGAAATGTAGCAAAAATAAAGAAATATTAGATCAGTAACTTGAAGAATTCTTGAAATGATAACTCCTCTCAAAATTACAGAATGTAGGCTTATTTTGGCATGAGAACTCATTTCTTGAGTATTTAGATATTGTCAACAATTTACATGATAAACACTGTTCACTATGTTATAAAGATGTCCTTAATTTTTATTTTGTAATTCTTTATATAAATCAGTCCTCTAAAGCTTTTGTTCTGTAATTCTTTCTTTTCCCTTTTCATTTTCTTTTTCTTTTTTTTTCTTTCTAAATTTTTTTTTATGATAGCAAAAAAATAGGTAGGGTTCAAAGTATAGGTTTCACCCATTACTAGGTCACAAGTTCATAATAAATGAATGAAGAAATAAAGACTAAATTTTAAAAATATCAGTGACAGTGAATATAAATAGGAATTTATAATATTCATATCTCTGATATTTTTTGTCATCAAGAATTTTGTTAAATTATTCACTTGTGGCAGCAATAATATGCATGGTTGAAAAATGACAACGGGTTTAATGAGAGAAGGAGAGAAGTGGTAGGCAAGACATGACAAGTATGTTCACTTTTAATTCAGTAATATTCTGCTTTACATCATTTTAACCTCCATCAAATTCACCTTCACACCACTATTCTAGACTAAATTTCAGTTTCACAAGTGTCATTATGTCTGACATTACTCACTTACAAACCTCACCAATGTCATAAAAGGACGTGAAATAAATTTTTCCTTTTAAAATATTTAAAATCAAATTTCTAATTAAAGATAAAGGAAGCTAAAAAGAATTTGAAATACAATGAAAACACATTAAAAATGTATAAGATAGATAACAAAAATTTTAATTTTATTTGTTGTTTATAAATTTTATTTGTTGTTTATAAATTCAAATTGAAATATCTTTTGAATTCTTTCGTGCCTTAATTATATTTTTCCACATATTGTTTATTCTAGTTGTAAGCTGTTTGTTGTTATACTTTAGGCATTTTTGAAGGCAAATCACATGGTAAATAACATTTTGTGACCATTATTTTAGAAAAATATGACTAAAATGTATTTTTAGTGTTTTGTTAAGGTTTATTAATTCTAAGGACTTTAAGGAGATATTTATGTTAGTTTTATAGTGTTTGTTCTCATTTAATGTCATTACATCTGGTTTATGTCAAAAACCTGTTACATTGCAGCTTTGTTTGATTTGGTTTTATGGCATATCAACCTATGTCGGTTATTTAATGCCAAACCCATTTTTATACAAAAAACTGTTCTATTTCAAGGAATTCAGTTTAGGATAAGTACACAGTTTGTCAAAACATTTCTATTTCAAGCTATTCAGTTTATTCAAACAGTTTTAATTCAAACAATTCAGTTTAGTAAAAGTATAGTTTTTTGTTTACACACAGTTAAATGTCAAAATAGTTCTATTTCGAACAATTCAGCTTAGCATAAATACAGTTTAAATGTCAAAAACAGTTTTATTTCTAACAAATCAGTTTAGCATACAAAACAGTTCCATTTCAAGCAATTCAGTTTAGCATAAGTACACAGTTTAGTTCTATTTGACCCATCGATAGGACCCTATCAAGTGCTACCACTTTGGACCTGAGTGGACCTGGGAGTGATGGCAATTAAGGGGTACTTTGCATTCCCCAAAGCTCCAGCATCACTGAAACTTCACCATCAGATTGTTTAGTGTCATATCCAGGATGCCTGCTTGGGGGTGGGTCTTACCCCTCTGCAGAGAAGCAGTCAGTGTATTCTACAGCCCCAGCTGACTGGGCAAGTTGTAGCTTTTGGGACCAATTAATGACATAGTAGACTATAAGTTTCAGTGATCTGTAATTGAAAAAGTTTAAAGAAATCTGCTCTTAGGGATATCTGGGAGACCAGGGTTCAATTCCAGTTTGAGTCATACCAAAGACTCAAAAAATGGTTCTTGATACCTCCTTGCTTGGCACTTGACATCATAAGGTACAGATCAAGAGTAAGTGGAGCAATACAGGGAAAGGAGTAGCATCTTCCTCTACACTTTGGTGTAGTAGCTATTGAAAAAAGAAGTCTTCAGGTTGCTCAGCTTACTAGCTTACTTATATATATATATCTAGGTCTTGACTTTAAGTTACATGTTTGAGCCTTTTTCTTGTGCAAAAAAACTTAATTTAAACCTTATTTATTTTCAGCTTCTGATCCCCTGCTTGTAGATATGGTTGGATTTAATATCCATTCTACTGCTGGAGCTCTTAAGAAGTATTTAAGAGAGCTTCCTAATCCAATAATTCCTGTTGAATGCTATGGATATTTTATCAAAGCAGCAAGTAAGTATTGCTTTATTTTTTTTTTTTTTTTTCATTTGAAATTTCTTTTAACTCAAATGTGTCATGTTATTAATTGAAGCTTTTTATTTTTTTTATTTTATTTATTTTTTAAAAATATATTTCACTTAATATATTTTTGTTTATATCCTTATATTTAGTTTTTAACTAATATTAGTTTTTAATATATTAAATATTGATGAATTAAGACTTAGAAAAAAAATTATTGAAATATTGTTGTAACCTAACAAAAGGTTACTGAATGAGAAATAACCAAAACGGAGGTTGGAAATGAAATGGAAATCTTTATAATATTAACAAAATATAATACTTGCCAGCAGCATGAAAAGGTAAACCACTACTTGTCAGCATATTTACCCCCTTCACCATCATGTCCAACATAATTATGGGGAATAGGACATACCCATTAATGTTCATAGGTACCATATATAACAAATATCAAGACTAAAAAGTGATGCATTGAGCAAAATTGAATTTTTAGTTTTATGCATTTTTAGTCAAATCTGATTTGTTCAACATTTGCTGTGGATTTTATATATTTCTGTATTGATGTAAAGGGAAAAAAAAGTTTTTATTTATTCAATATTTTCTGTACTATATTTTCTTTTTATTATAGAATCTGGTTCTGATAACGAGGGAAAGCTTATGGAGTTAGTAAATTCGCTGCCTGCTGCTCATGTGTCCATATTGCGGTATTTGATGGCGCATTTTTGTCGACTTTGGCAAATGCAGTATGAATCGGGAGTTAGAGATGACATTGATAAGCTGTCAAAAGTATTTTGTCACATCATCTTGCGGCCCCCATGGGACCGTATTATGTAAGTCTATTGAATTAACAACTTTACTGTTTGTATGACCTGGGTACCTTGTGTGGTGTGATGGTTAATGAGCTAAGCTAGCTGAGCATTACTTGTGAGTTCAATTCTTATTGTATAGTATTTCTCATTGAATTCCTTTTGGACACCTCATACTTCTAGCTTTGTGTCAAATTATGTTCCACTTAGTGTCTTCTGTTTGTATGACTTAAGTCAGCAAGTAATTCTTGATCTGTGTGAATACTAAGGTTTATTTCTCACGGCTACTATAATCCACTCTTTTTTTTTTTTCAGTCTTCACCTAGTTATTGAACATTTACTTAAAAGAGCATTTCAAACCTGACTTATATATCCCTTTTCTTGCCAGTATTGTTCTTGTAAACTTTTTTATTTAGTTATGGATTGTTACAATTTAAACCATTGAACCTCTTAGTTGGTTATTTTGGGCTGGGCATGGACCTAATAATGAAAAGCTTTATGTAGTTATCATTCACTGATTTTTTTTTTTTTTTTAATGTTAGTATAGAATAAGCTTTAAACAAAGATATCTGTTTACCAAAGCAAAGTTTGAATGTGTTTTGTGTTCAGTTTTTATTTGAGAGATTTATTTATGTGAACTGAGGAACTAAAGGTTTAAGGAAATGGTTTTCCAAAAAAAAAAAGAAAGGAAAATAGCTTTGACCTAATGAGTAGTTTGTTCACTAATCGTTCGGGAGACCAGGGTTCACTCTCAGGTCGAGTCATACCAAAGACTCTAAAAATGGTACTTGATGCCGCCTTGCTTAACACTCAGCATTATAAGGTAAGGATCAAGGGTAAAGTGGAGCAATCCAGGGAAAGGAGTAGTGCCCTCCCCTGCACCTCGGTGTAGTAGCTATTGAAAAGGGAGCCTTCTGGTTACCCTCAACTAAGGTTGCCAACTTACATTAAAGCCATAAAGTATCAAAAAGTATTAGTTATTCTGTGTGACATTATATACGATTCGTTTCTTACTTATAAGTAATGTTCTTTTATGTGGTATTAATATTTTCTCTCTATGTTGTATTGTGGGTTCTTCTCTTGTCAAAGTGTTTTAAAAGATGTGAAGGGTTTCTCTCTATCAGAAAAGGAAAAGACAGACAAAATATCCCACTTTTTTTTTTTCATATGACTGGTTTCATAAAAGGAAGATGTGATATGGTTTCCCATTCAATGAAGGAAAGATTTCTTTTATAGATCTTCCCTCTTCAAGAGATGGTGTTCTTGTGCCTCAAAACTCTTTTCAAATCTACCCAGATCTTTTAAATCTGAATGCATCTAGTCCCTAAAATGAGAGTTCATGTGATTGATCTTTTGACCTCTCCCTATCAGTCACATCCACTATAACTGGGCATTGAAGTCATTGGTGGTGGGAAGCTATCATATATATTAATACATTGAGTCAATGATTAAAACTTATTCAATCCAGATAAAGCAATTTCACATCTTAAATCACTAAATGTGGTTTTTGTCTGTTTGTCTCCTTACCTATCTCAAGGATAGCTTGGGCTGTTACTACTAAATTTTTTGCAGTTTTTAATGAAACCTTGCTTATTTTAAATTTTTTCTTATAACCTATTAATTTTTGTAAATTCCAAAAATTTCCAAGTTTTTTATAAGGGGGCTCAATTTACAATGTTAAACTGGACAATTTGTGCCTACCTGGTTAGCTAAACTGAATCTTTATCTTTTTGTTTAAGTAAAGTAGATGGTTTTCTGGGTTGGAAATTTTCAGCTTGAGGTCTACTTTATGCTTTTTTTTTAGTTTTGATTTTTTGATAACTGGAAATAAATTTCACAACTTAGCTTTCCAGTTTGGTAAGTTGTGACATTTTTCCAGTCACTAGAAAATCAAAACTTAAAAAAAATCTTGTTTGAATGGTATTTTTTGTATAAACATAGGTCACAAGAACATAAGCATTAACATCTTTATAAGATTTAAGGTTTAAGTCTTTGTAAAAATATAGTTTGGTATTATTAGTTTAAAATCTCCTGTATAATATGGGTTTTCAACTAGAATTTCAAATATATCTTTGTAGCCAATTGTTAAAATCCTGTTAAATTTAAATAAAATTATCCCAGATGTTTAGAAATAGTTTTTGTTTGTAAGAAACCAATACACTCATTAGCCACTTGCAACTATCAACATTTAGGAGAATTTTTTATTCTGGGTTTTTCAAAAATCAGATAGTGATAAAAGTAGTGAAAGCAATTTTTTGTATGATATTGTCTCAAGTAGTTTTTCACTGAGTTATCTGTGAATGTAAATACAGCCACTTTTAATGGCTGTAATTGTTTCAAAGTGGAATTCTAATTGCTGTAGCCTGATCCAGTTTTAATCTCATTTTACTTTTATTTTTTGATTTTGATTTTGATTTTCTGCTAAGTAGTTTTGATATTTATTTTATGAATGCTGAAAAACTTTTGAATGTGGTAAAATATATAGAAAATATAGCCTGTCAACAGGTCTATAGTAAATTTTTATCAGTTGATACTTTCATAAATCTAGATAAGTTTTGTTTCAATGTAGTTAAGATAAATACTTAACAATGACAACGTATAATCAACACATCTTTTATTTGTATTTATTTTCTTTACTTTTCATTGTAGAATTCCTTTCCTTTTTATTCTATTTTTATTGTTATTTATTCTCTATTGTCTATTTTGTTTATTCTCTATTCTTTCTTAATACTCTTTACTTTTTTATTTTGTATATTCTCTTTTCTCTTTGTCTATTTTGTTTTTCTCTGTTCACTGTTTATTTTCTATTCTTTCTTAATTCTCTCTTTATTTCTTATTCTTCACTATTCTTTATTTTCTTTGTTGTTCTGGAAACATATAAATACTGAGTCAATTTTGTTGTACTTTTCTGTAGTTATAAAAGACTTAATTCAGAATTCATTTTGGTTGTAAGTCTGTCCTTTTTTAAGTTTATATATTGGCTCCTATAAGCAGGTACATGAAGTTAATACCTTTATTGAACTTTTTCAGGGAAATAGTTGAGAACACAAAGTTGCATATTGATATTATTGAAGATTTGCTCACTTATGGTGATTGGGGTGTGGAAAAACCAACCATCCGTAATCCTCCTCCAATACCAAAACGGCCTTGTAAGTACAATTCTCTTTCTCTGTATGTGTGTGTGTGTGTGTGTGTGCATGCATTTCATTTTATTTGTATATCCCCCTCCCCCGCAACACAAACCAAATGAATGTATATCATTATTTGTTTCTTTTTAGGTGATACGCCAGCAGCTACAGCAAAATATGAATTGAAAGATGCTGAGTGGTATTGGGGCGAGTTATCAAGGTATGAATCATTGAAGATTAACTTTTTATTTATTATATATTATGTGCAAAAATCCACTGTCTTTCACTGCTTCTTATGTAAATAACTTGCTCATTAATTCAATTCCAACCAAGTAGTGCTGATGAATAACCTAGTAACATGACCAATGGTAGCCTCTTCTCCTCACCTCTAAATTTAAAGTTTACCTTAAGATGCTATTTGTCTGAATCTTTCCGCCTGTATAAATTCTTTTTACAGTATCTGTGTCATGTAAATTGACACCTTTTTAAGACACAGATATTTTAAAATTATAGTTTACTTAGAACTGAGTGGGAAATTCTCAAATTGAGTTGCATCTTTATATCTCTATTAAAGTGAACATAACAAATGGATCCACTGTTGATATTTCACATGAATACAGATCAAATACTTTATTTTCAACTTCCTTTGCTTTACCTCATTTTGATTTATTTTTCTTACGTGTTGCCTCTTTTATCACCCCACCCAGTTGGCTGGGGCTGTAGAATACGCCAACTACACCTCTGCAGAGGGGTTAAACTCCCCGCAACGAGGTTGCTTGTTGGCTGTGAGTGGCAACCCGTAATGCTTGAGGATGGGATCCTGGTGGCTGTGCAGTCTGTGACCTGGCAACTAAAAAGGTCACGTGACACGCAGCACTCCACTTTGGCCCTTACTAGACTAGACTGGTGGTTGGAGAGGCCCGATCCGAACTTTCCTTATGTACATTAGATGAAATCAAAACCAACTTTCAAACCAAAATGTCATCGAAATCCGAAGAATACAAATAAAAAGAAAAACCTGAGAAACTATAGATATAAATACATATATAATGACCTTTAACACCCACAAAATTCCTAAAGAAATTAAAATTGGATACTAAAAAGTAAATGTAGAACCTTATATCCCAAATCCCTTAAGATGCTACAAATGTCAGGTTTGGGCACCACTAGGACCAATATACACGACCACCAGTATGTGAAAGATGCGGAGAATATGACATACATAACGACTGCCAAAAAGACTACAAATGTGCTAACTGCCAAGGAAACCATGGTGCTGGTTCTAGAGATTGTAAGGTATGGAAGAAAGAAAAAGAGATAACCAAAGTAAAACCTGTTCAACATATCTCCTACCCAGAAGAAAGAAGGATTGTAGAGACTACAAAATATGCGGAAGTGACAAAAAATATCCTAACAACCTAAAAACAAAGCTGTTATGTGTGAAACAAGCGCAACCACATAACCCGAGGTGGTTGCCCAGCTTGTATACGAAATGAGAGCTCTGATCCAGATGAAAACCATCATAGAAGCAGTTACTGAAAAACTCTCCAAAGACCCAAACACTAGAGTTGCAACAAGCCAAGAGAGACAGGCAAAGCCAGACAGGAAGAGCTCAGAGGCCCTCATTTCTGAGGTGACTTCTGTTGCTAGGCCACTACAGACCCTACCCAAAAAGAAAACTAAAGGGAAACCTCTCTCTGACGGACAGGGACATGGTACAAAGCAGGAAAAAAATAGATCCAGCTAAAGAACGAGAACTACCCCAAGAAAGGACAGATTTGAGCCCATGGAAATGGAGGCTTTCATTTGCTTAACTGGGAAAATACAGATGAACACAAAAATGAAAAACCAGGAAGCACATTCAAAATGCCCTCAAGAACAAAGTTACCTATACGAATCAAACACTGCAATGCTCAGGGATCAAAAAAAAAAACCCTACGAAGAACCTATTGTATAGAAAGTATGGATGGCAACACAGACCACGTAGTTGCTGGCCTTAATCTTGAAGAAGTATCAAATAACTACAATACTTGAAACTATTTAATATGTGGGCCAATTTATAAGCTCACTCACCTTTTTTAAATGTTAATCTCTTACATATCATACATATCTGTTTAAATGTGTACAAACAAATGACTGATGTTAAATTGTTACTGTTACATAGCAACTCTGAAACTCATTTGACTGTGTGCAAGCAAGTGAGAAGTAAATAGGATTTGTATAACAAGAAATACCTGAAATCATTTGTCTGTGAAGAAAAATGAGCTTAGGTTTGTTCAAAAATGTTATTAGAAAAATGTTCACACATCACGTGTATTTAATATATAAGTCTAGACAGGATTTGGCATTGAACAATTTGCAATGTTTGATATGACATAAAACCAAATCTACTTACAAAGGACTGTTTTTGACATTTGAACTGCGTACTTATGTTAAACTGAATTGTTTGAAATGGAACTGTTTTTACATTTTACTGAGTGTAAAAAAAACTGTACTTAAATATGTATAAAAATGGATTAGGTATTGAGTAACCTAAAATGGTTGATGTGCTATAGAACCAGACCAGACCAAACCAATCAAAATCTAGCCAAATATAATAAAACATAACTAAAACTCGTTCTCTAAATTCTAAAGTATGCACAAAAAACAATCAATTTAACCCTTCTGGCAATAAATGACCCACAGAGGTTGATATGCTGTTAAACAAAATGGCATATCAACCTCTGGTGCCCGTGGTGTAATGGTTATCGTTGTAGGAAATGGACGCGACAACACGAGTTCAAATCCTAGACTAGGCTGATTGCATTTCACATAGCGCTAATACCCTTTGGAAAGGTATGAATCCAATTATTCTCCATCCAACTATGGGTAAATAGTAGGACAGACTAGGTTCTTCAGCCTTGGTTAGGCAACTAGTCTAGGAGAAGGAAAACTCTGAATTCAAACCTGTTAAACTCTGCTTAAAAATTGACCTTGTGTCATATCCTGTCCAAGCGGATGGGTTGGCAAATATGGTCAAACAAAACTTAAACTCTTTTATGATCACAATAGAACTCTTCTCCCTATTTCCTGATTGTTATTTATCTGACTACCCACCAAATCAGGGTGTGGCACAAGGTCATTTTATTTTCTGATTGCTTCCTTGAATATATGGGGTCCTTGCTTACAGAGAAAGAACCCTCACACCTCTTATGTGGACCTCCAAAAACTAAAGTACTTGAGGATGTTCATTAAAAATGAACTCTTTCATTTCCATCAAGAAATCCTTCTCTGTTTTCTATTTTTATCATCTATTAAAATTTACTGATCTTCCTAACTTGTTTAGCTATTTTTTTAATATTACTCTACACTTACACCCATATACATACATATACGCTACCTATGCTCAGACATACATATACGAACACATGCTCATATAGATATGCTTGCTCTTCACACATATATATTAATACACCCTGATGCAGAGAAGCTTTTAGTGTCACACTCTATCTATTTCAGTTGTATTCTCCAAAGTCAGATCTCTTTTAAATAACAGTTTTACATTGATGACACATTTCTAATACCACATAATCCTATCTGATCATTTCCATCTTATTTTCAAAATTACATGCCTGTTAATTTCCTCAATTCAGTAATATAATGTACAAAGTCCACCATCTTGTGCTGATTCTCATTAGCCTAGTGGGTAGAGTATTTGCCAATGGTGGACAAGATTGGGGTTCACTCCCAGGTTGGGTCATACCAAAGACTCAAAAAACGGTACTTGATACCTCCTTCATACTCAGCATCAAGGGTAAAGTGGAGCAATCCATGAGAAGCAGTTGCGCCCTCCCCTATTCCTCAGTGTAGTAGCTATTGAAATGGGACCCTTCGGGTCGGCAACTTTACTTTACTATTTTCCCCAGATTTGATTTGCCTGTGAGAGTTCTTTTCTTCTTTCTTTATTCCTTAAATGCTGAAGAGTTCCTATCCTGAATGATTTATTACAACCAATGCTAAATTTAAAGTGGCAATCAGCAACAACCTACATTTCTACAACACAACATTATACAATTTATTTTCTGGTATTTAGAAGTGAAAATATACATCTGTATATTAAACAGTGTGACATTTTCTGTTTCTAGGTTGATATCACTTTTCAAGAAAAAAGTGTTGTAGAGAAGAGATGATACCCCTCTCTCTGTATTAGAAGAAGGTATAAGTTTTCCATCGTATTTTAGAGGGTATGTTGACTGATACAAAAAAAGAATGTGAAAATTGGACTGACCAAAAAATTTAGATAACTTCTACAGAATAAATACAAAAATTTCTTTCTTCTGAGAGAAACAGGTGATATCTCTTTAGAAAAAACTGAATATTTTGTCTCACATTTTTGGTGAGAGAAGCTCGTTATTTCATACTTGCTACAAATGTTTAAATATTTTCAAAGGTGATGATGAGCACTTTGTCACCTATGCAGGAAAAGTAAATTGAAATTGTGGAAATGTTTTGTTGCATGAACTATATTACTGACATGTTTAATTTTCATGCAAGGACTGACTTCAAACATAGATGAAGACATCTGGTCTCAAATATTGGCTAAATTAGAACAGGACCCTGATATAATGCTTCAGAAAGTTACAGAAGAATGTTGGAGAACTGTAAATTTGAAACATGATAACACTAGAATCAAAGAAAAGGACACCTCAAAAGTACATGCTGTTTGTCCTAAAGTTTGACTGATGAAAATTAAGATTTACTGAAACCAATCAGTAGTGGTCTGCATTTCAAGTGTGAATGGTTTTTCCTTGCTAAAAGTTGTTTTTATTGTAGTCTTATAGGACATCAAAGTACACACTGTCAAACTAAATGGACAAAATTTAGGAAAATGTCAAACACAAGAAGTAATGTAAATAGTGTTATCAAGACATGAAATTGAGGAGGAGCAGAAATGTAAATTTGTATATGTAAAATTAACAATAAGAAAAGTTAAATTTCAATTTGACACCAGAAGTGATATTTTAATTATCAATGAAGAAACATGGAATAAAACTGGCGAACCTCTATTGAAGAAAATTGATATGGTTGCACGTGGAGTGTCAGGAAAAAAATTAAATTTTAAAGGTGTATTCACATGTAAGATCTCTTTTATTGGAAAGATGCTTAAATCAAAAGTCTTGGTGTTACAGAAAGTTTCAAATCTATTTAGGATGAACTGGATTGTTTTATTTGATTTATGGAACCTACCCATTAATTCTTTTTGTAATAAAATTGATGTTCCTCCCCCTAGCACAAATAGGGGCAGAAAATTTAATGAAGGAAAAAAAGTTTCCTGAAATATCTTTAGAAGGACTTGAAAGCTACACAAAGATGAAAGTAAGGTTTGAGGTCAAAGAAAATGCAAAGCCTATTTTCAAGCCTAGAAGAAAAAAAAAATTCTGAGAAAAATAATCTTGAAGAGGTGTTGTAAAGAAGAGTTGATACCCCTCTGTATTGAAATGAATTATTCTATTTGAATAGAAGCAGTTACAGTGTTAGCTGGGTGGCCTACTATTCCTACTGAGACTAGCTAGCAATATACCTCTGTTAACACGTCCTTGTATGTCTTGTAAAATAAACTCTTCATTGTAAGTTATGATCAGTTATTATTCCAATGACCCCCCCCCCAGTAACAATAGGTAGATATTTCACTTTAATCCAAGCCACTGATTTATCTAGACATATTTCATAATTTTTGATAGATAATACGTTTTTTTTTGTTTTTTTTTAATGCTCTTTTCTGCTTTGTTTACTGATTTACTATATAAATTATTCTGGCTGGAAATTTTTGTTGCTATTTCTTTCCTAAATTTGTCTACCAAAATTTTGGTACATAAAGTTTAATTACATGAAAAATATTTGAAATATATTTAATTCACTAAATTATTATAACTGAAACAACAAAATAACAAGACAAGTTTGGACCATTTCATAAAATTTATTATTCTCTCTTCCCCAAATAAAATTAAGTTGAAAAGAATAATCTTAATGGGCTCCTAATTTCTTAAACTTTTGTTTACAATTCAAAACTGATCTTGATTAATTCTAATTTAAATCATTTATGTAAAAAAAAAAAAAAAAAAAAAAGAAAGAAAAAAAAAAAGAAAAAAAAGCTCTTTATTGAGTCATGTTTCCAATTGACATCTAAAAAAAATAATTTTGTATATTAAATGATACGCTCTACTAATAATTATTATGGGTAAATAACAGTTGGTCTACACGTTTTTTTTTTTTTTTTTTTTTTTTTTTTTTTCTCATTTTTAAAATTGATTTAGTTTTGTTTCTGTTATTTTTGTTTTTTGTTGTATTTGTAATAATGCTATGTCAGTTGTTATTAAGCTTTGTTTCTCTGCTATACACTCTTCAGATTTTTCTACACTTTTCTGTGGCTGTAGAATAAACTGACTGCTTCTCTGCAGAGGGGTAAAACCCCTCCCCCCAACGGGTGTCCTGATATGACACTAAACAATCTGATGGTGTGGTTCCAGTAATGCTGGAACTTTAGGGAATGCAGAGTACCCCTTTATTGCCATTTCTCCCAGGTCCACTCTGGCCTAGAGTGGTAGCACCTGATAAGGGTCCTAGCTATGGGTTAAATAGAACTAGACTGTGGTTTCATGAGTTTACTGTTTTTTGCATTTAAACTGTGTATTTATGCTAAACGGAATTGTTTAAAATAGAACTGTTTTGACATTTAAACTGCGTACTTATGCTAAAATGAATTATCTGAAATAAAACTGTTTTGACATTAACTCTGTGTATTGCCCAGTCAGCTGGGGCTGTGGAATGTACCAAGTGCTCCTCTGCAGATGGGTGGGACTCCCCCCAATGAGTGTCTTGGATGTGACACTGAGCAGTCTGATGTTGAAGTTCCAGTGATGCTGGGGCTTTGGGGAATGCAGAGTGCCCCTTCATTGCCATTGTTCCCAGGTCCACTATGGCCTGAATGGTTGCACCTGATGGAGCCCTGTCTGTGGGTTAAATGGAACTAAACTGCATACTTATGCTAAACTGAATTATTTGAATTAGAATTGTTTGACTAAACTGAATGGCTTTAAGTAGAAATGTTTTTGACAAACAATTTGACAATTTTATTTACATTTAAACTGTGTTCTAATGCTAAACTGAATTGTTTGAAATGGAACTATTTTGACATTGAAACTGTACTCGCACTAAACTGAATTGTTTAATATCGAACAGTTTTGACATTTAACTGTGTGTAAGCAAAAATCCATACTTATACTAAACTGAATTAGCTGAATTAGAACGGTTTGGCTAAACTGAATACATAGAAATAGAAATGTTTTTGACAATTAAACTGTGTACTCATGCTAAACTAAATTGTTTGAAATAGAACTGTTTATTTGTTTAAAAATGGATTTGGTGTTAAATCACCTACAAAGGTTGATATGTCATAAAACCCAACCAACCAACCCTTCAGATTGCTTGCAATCTCTACTGTTACCAAGTGATCACCCATCCAAATTTCTTTTTCAGAATATCATTTTTATGTTAATAGCCATGAAAACTTGCTTAAATTTTACTTGGGAACTAGATTTTCTCTGTGTTCTTGGATTTAAAAAAAAAATTTTTTTTTTTTCAAAAGGAATGAAAGAATTGTTTCTTGGCTTTCCTAATAGCATTGCTTACAAGCATTATCGGCCTGTTAATATGCTAAGTCTTTGTATAATCATTATAGAATTTAATTAAAATTGAACAGAAGTTTTATAGAGACATTTTTGCAATACTGACTGAATACAAAATTTGAAGGTGAATTAGAGAAGTACTTGTTCTGTTAGTAAATTTAACAATGATAATTATCTATGTGTCTTATTGTTAAATCAGATTCTTTGCTGGTGATAAAAAGAATTTTGCTTTTCTTATTTCAATATAAATCTGATTTTATTATTGTAAATTATATTTTGTATATATGTTTTTATTTATAGAGAAGAGGTAAATGAGAAGCTGAAGGATGCCTTGGATGGAACCTTTCTGGTCCGAGATGCCTCTACGCCTGGTGACTACACTCTGACCCTTAGGTATATTGAACTAATTTTTTATTGGTTCTATATTTCTTTCTTGTTTCACAAGATTATGATATTACCCATTTTATTACTATTGATGTGACAAGTGTATTCAATTAATTAAAAAATATATATAAGTTTGATATCTTTATATAATTATCAATATAATAACATGTGTATGAAAATTTATTACTTTAAATGATTTATTTGGAGATTTGGGTAGTGTGGAATACCTCTTTATTGCCATTATTCCCAGATCCACTCTGACCAGGTGTGGCAATGCCTGTAGTGTTCCATCTTTATGTGAAATAGATGTTATATCACATAACCCTGTGCAAAAAATCCCCAAAAAACCTCTTGAGAAACAAGTGCACAGAGGATGTAAATTTAGATGTATAATGAATGCAATTCCCTAACCTCTAGGCATAAACTAACCCTAGCCTGGTTTACATGCTGTTAAAATCAGTCATAAATATTTAATTCATATGAATCAACTAGCCTGCCATTTTAATTTTGACAGATTTATTTTATTAAATATGCTGTATGTTTTTTTACAGCTTCTAAGCTTTTTGTTATTTGTGTGGCACAAGAAATCTGCTATGTCTACAGTGCACTTCTCCATTACACTTAAAGGGGGTTGCTTTTTAGGAAGGTTGATCTTTGTAATTGGCCAATGAAATGTCTTGATAATACTGTGACGTTTTGATGGCAAAATCTTTGTAGACAGCTAGGTGTGGCTTAGCACAATCTGTGGTTTATTTAGATAAGTGGAATTGAAGTGGTTCATACGTTAGCTAAATAACCAACATTGCTGTTTAATGTTTCATGGGCATCATTATCATTTAACTGCATTTTGTAATGTTATTTTATTAATTAATTGTTCAAATGTTAACTTTGTGCATCATTTAAATAGAAGAATTTTGACTGTGATAGTTATTTAGTGTTTTATGAAAGGCAACAAAATAAGAAATATCTGAACAAAATATAAAGCTCTAGTCTTTAAACAGAGAAAAAAAGCATTCACTTTATATACTGTGGTCTCTTAATTCGATGTAAAAGATTCATATAAAAGAAAAATCATGTTGATTAGAATATGAAATTTTTTTAATTTTTTTTTTTAATTTTTTTTTTTTTTAGGTTAAATTTTAAAAGAATTTAGCATTTCAAAATGCTATTTTTTAATTGCTATAAATTCAAATTGAGCAAGCAAAGTCAGTGTTTCTATAGTTTGGTTTTGAATGTGTATCAATATGTGTTACTAAATGCAGTAGAAAAGGGAAATGAACTTGACAGTATATTCCACTTTTGTAATTTTTGACAGTTTCTTTTTGTTCTGTTTGGTTGGTTTACACTCAGATTGGTGTTTTAATTAGTACATGATATTTCTGGATGTACACGCTTCATCTGCTAGAGGAATATTAAAGAATGTATCATCATCATGTCACACTGCTAGCACAGATCTCTGACCCTCTCTTGTCACTTGTCTCTATCATCCATCGCTCCCGAGAGGCCTTCCAGGCTACATCCTGTATCGGCACATAGCTGTTGTATATAGGTTCTTGTTGGTCGTCTGACCTTTGCTTGTGCATGTGAAGGGGTCCATGGGAGTATATTGCTTATGAGTTGGTCCTTACTTCTCCAGCAGTGTTCCGCATGTCTGGTTCATTTAACTTTGATTGTTTTTGTGATGGGTGGTAAGTGGCTGTATAGGTGCTGTTTTGTGAGGTGTTGCCTCCAGGACTTGTTCAATATTGCTTGCCGCATTCTTTTGTAATTTCCGTCAAGCTTTTTCTCCATACATTTAGTTAGCGTCTATGTAGTGCATCCATATAGCAGTATTGATACGACTGCTGCTTGAAAAAAACTGCATTTTATTTTATCAGTCAGGTCTGACTTCCATATGACTGATAGTCTATCAATAGCTGTCCGTGCCTTTGCTAGTCACATGTTGATGTTATTCTTGGTTGATGAGATGCTGCTTCCTAGGTAGGTGAACTCGTCCACTAGTTTCAAAGGACCATCCTTTAGTGTAGAGATGTCGCCTGTTTGATTAAAGCACATGTATTCTGTCTTGTCTGCATTGACAAGAAGGCCTATGTCACTTGCTGCTTATTCCAGACTATGTAACAGGGATTCAGCTTGGGCAAGTGTATTTGCTAGAAGCACTATGTCATTGGTGTAGTCTGCATCCATAATAGTACAGGGTATCTTCTTTTTTCCTTTGCCAGCTTGAAACCGTTTTCTTTCATTAAATCTATAGATGTTCTAAGCATGTAATCTAGACAGATAATAAAGAAGTATGGGGCTAATGTGTCTCCTTGTAGCACACCTGTTGCAATGTCAAAGTAGTCTGTGTCTCTATCCGGTGAGCAGACTTACTTTTGTGTTTTTTTTATATAGCATCATTATGGCTGCGACTATTTCTTTGGGGAGACCGTAGGCGAGAAGTATTTGCTCCATCTCCCCTCTGTGTATGGAGTCAAATGCCTTGGAGAAGTTGACGAATAATATTAGGTTTTTTGCACATGCACCTAGAATTTGACGGATAGTCAGTGATATTAGAATTTTATATCAGCAAAGTTAAATTACTTATTTGTTAGTTGTAGATTTTTTTTCTTTCTTGTATTAATTGTCACAGTACTTTTTCTCTAGTAGAGATAGTTTTTAGAAATTGGGGGACGTCATTAGTCTCTTTATGTGTTACTACATTTTATGGTCAACAATTCATAGATTTTACCTAATTAGTAGAGCTTTTAATATGCTGATTGTATCCCTTCTTGCAGAGGGGTAAGACTCTCCTTTGTAAGGAAAAAATGGGGTGTGTCTTGAGTGTCACACTAAACTACATCTGATGGTGAGAGTCCAGTTTTGGAGCTTTGGGAAGTGTGGAGTATCCCTTCATTGTCATTACTCCCATGTCCACTATGACCCAGAGTAGTAGTACCTGTTAGGGTCTCATGTACGAGTCAAAAAGATCTGTTTAAAAACTGTTTGTATTCAATAGGACCAAGTACGAAAGAAAACTTAGGAAACAACTTCATAAAAATGTAAATATGAATGTGATTCCCTAACCTATACTCATAAATTAACCCTGGACAGGTTGACATGCTGTTAAAATAAATAGATCTTTGCTGGACTACATTTTATAGTCAACAACAATTTATAGATTACAAGTGGTTGTTGATATTTTATTCCACCGATAATAAATTTAGTAAAAAAATTAAATGGAATTTAGTTTATTATTTGTATTTATTTAATGCATTAACAAAATTGCTCTTTTATCAATGGATGATCATGATATTTTTTTTTTTTTCTCATATCATTTTTTCTATTACATTACAGAAAAGGAGGCAGCAATAAATTGATAAAGATTTATCATAAAAACAACAAATATGGATTTGTGGAACCTTTAACGTTTGATTCTGTGGTGGAACTTATTGAGCATTATCGATATAATTCTCTTGCTATCTATAATAGAGCGCTTGACACTCGATTAGAACATCCAGTGTGTAGGCCTGGCCCAGTAAGTAAAATGGATTTTAATTTAAATCTTACTATAAAACTTTAAAAAAAAAAAAAATCAAATCTTTTTTAATTGTATCCAGTTTTAAAAATACATATATATTGAGGGTTCCTTCAAGGACATTATTTATCAAGGCCTTTTGCAACATTAGAAAAGTCTCTATAAATGTTTCCTAATTTGAAACAATTTCATACATGTTGCTCTTTAATTGTTCAGTTATGGGAGAAAAACACTACTCACATGTCCATTAGAATGTGTAACTCCATACTAACTGCTGTGGCATTATGCACTCTCAAATTGGGGCTTAGAATACACTGATTGTATACTTAGCAGAGTGGTAAGCCCTGGGCATGATACTAAACCTTATCTGGTGGTAAGGCTCTGGGGAGTGTGGAGTACTTCATTGTCATTACCATCAGATCCACTCAGACCTATAGAACCTGCTAGAGTCTCATCTATGGGTCAAACATGTTTCTAAATTATTTGTGTTAGATAGGAATACTTGGTATCATATAACTGTATGTCAAAAAAGTCTTAGCAAAACTGCACATTGAATACAAATATAAATGTGCAATATGTATGTGATACCCTAACCTTGAAGCATAGAATAACCCCCAGATGGGTTGACATACCATTAAAATCAATCAGTCAATCATTGTAGCATATGCATTTGTTATATCATTCTCTGCATAAAAAAAAGTCAAGGTCACTGCTATACAGCATTTTAATTATCATTGGATCATTTTAGAAGTTAAGTTTCTTTTTGGACACACCTCTTATGTAAATTAGTAATTTCATTAATCCTGAAGCTATTAAGTGAGTTAGAGCTGTGATGAGTGATGTGAATTTTCAAGGTATCTCCCAAGAAATAGTATTTGATAAAATTTGGAGAAAAGATCCAAACTATATTGAACTGGCATTTTGATTGTTGTACCAAAAACACTTTTTTCTTCATAGTAAATTTTACTCGTATAATAAGCATGACTTCCTCATTTGTACTCCATATTATCTATGAAAATATCTTATCTTATTTTATTTATTTTTTTTCAAATTGGTTATTAGTGGACTTTTTGCACATAAAGAACATAATCTTCTGATTAACCTTTTCAATACTAATGGGAGGTATACAACTTGAGAAAACATCTGTTAATAATACCATTTTAAAATTTTTGTAAATAAGCCTACTTGTTTGTTATTTGATGATTTTCTTGGGACATTTTTATCTCATCTCTAAAAAGAAAAGAAAAAAACTTCCAGTTAAAAAATATATCATTAGAGCAATGTCGTTTTGTGAATTCATTAATATAAGGAAAATATTTTTTGTGCAAAGATCAGATCAAAAGGGTTAAATCCATCTCAAGGAACAAAAATTGACTTTAGAATTTAAAACTGTAAAATTCTAATAAAATGTTAACGAATTCCACTAATATTGATAACCTGATATCAAATGTATTTGTTTTTAGCCCTGCTTCTGATATTAATTTCTATTAGTGTAAAAAAAATTTGACGATAATGTAAGGATTCTTATCTAATAGCAGTGTTGTCTTTATGTCGAGTTCTGCATTTTTATCTTTACATACTATAAACATATGCATTCTTTTTGGCTTTTGTTACATTTCTCTTATAAGATAATTTCTTTTATTTCAGTATGTAACTATTGGAGCTGATGCCATAAGAGAAGAATTACAAAAACTGTTGAAGATTAATAAAGAATACCAAGAAAAGGCCAATGCTTATGATCGTCTTTACCAAAGCCATTCCAAAACATCACAGGTATTTAAATTTCTTTGAAAAATATCCTCTTAGTCTTTTTATGAGGTTATTGTATTTGACATTTTTTTACATGACTCATAGTAGTATTTCTTTTAAATTTAAAAAAAAAATTATTTTATACATGAATGGCAATTTTTTTCTTATGTGACTGGCAACTCTTTTTTTTAAAAAATCTTTTTTGTTTACATAACTCCTCATCCAGGAAACAGTTTTTATATGACTCTCATCTTGGCTACTTAAAAGAATTTTTTTTCATATATGACTCCTCATAGCCCCTTTAACTGAGCCTTTTTTTCTTTTGGTGATTGTTATCTCATCTATAATATTAGTGCGTTAAAGTTGGTTTAATATTTTATCTTTATTTTCTTTAAAAAGATATCTTATAGGATCTCTTTAATTTTTCTTCATAAATAGAAATAATTTCTTATTTTGAATTGTTTAATTTTTAAAGTTATATATTCTACTATGTTAAAAGGTAATTAAAACAATTTCTTTTCCATAGGAGCTGCAGTTAAAAAGCCAAGCATTGGATGCATTCCGAGAAACACTATCAGTATTTGATGATCAAATTAAACTTCATGAACGACATCATAAAGATGCTCAGGCTCATGAAGCTCAAAAGTAAGTAATATTGTTTTAATTTTAAAGTTAATTTTTTGCAAGTAACTTTTCATTGGCAAAAACTGAAAGCAGAATTAATTGTTGACCCTGTACTTTCTTCATGATTTTAAATAAATTGGTGATTAGGTATTTTTTATTTTTATTTTTTTAATCATAAAATTTTGGTCCCTGAGAAATGTACACTGTTTAAAATTATTCCTGAAGTTATCATGTAAAGAAAATATAAATTAACTGCTTATGTCATTTAAAAATTTTTTTTTCTTTCTTATTTAAAGAAAATTTTAATTCTTTATTTAACTTCATTTGGAAAGTATTTCAGAAAGTTAATAGAAATAATTAATTGATGTAGTTGTGTCATGACAATCTATATTATTATTATTATCATCATCATCATGAAGTTGTGCTGATAGCATGGATTCCGTTGACTCTCTCTTGCCATCCGTCCCTATCGACTATCGCTCTTGGCAGGTCCTCTAGACTGCATCCAGTGTCCGCACAGAGCTGATGAATGTAAGTCTTTGCTGGTATGTCCATGTGTAGGAGTCCACAGGAGAACATCGCTTATGAGTTCATCCCTACTTCATCAGCAGTGCCCAGCATGTCTTGTCCATCTTATTTGGATAGTTTGTGTAATGGGAGGTAGGTGGCCGTACAGCTGCTGGTTTGTGGGGTGCTGCTTCCAGGATTTGTTCAAAACAGCATGCAGCATCCTTGTGTAGTTCCCATCTAGCTTTTTCTCCAAGTGCTTTGTTAAAGTCCAGGTGGTGCAGCCATGCAATAGTACTGATATGGCTACAGCTTGGAAGAATTTCTGTTTTATTTTATCAGAGAGATTGGATTTTCATATAGTCAATGACCTGTCAATAGCAGTCTATGCTTTCCCTCTGTGTCTGTTAAACATCGCTTTCAGTAGATGAGATATTGCTACCGAGGTATATAAAATAGTCTACTAATTTCAGTCTTACCATTTAATGTGGAGATGGCACTGTCTTATTTAAAATACATGAACTCTATTTTATCTGAGTTCACATAGAGGCCAATGCTCCTGCTGCTTGCTATGCAGAAGAGATTCGGCTTGAGCAGGTGTATTTGCAAGAAGTGCTAGAGCGTCTATGTAGTCTGCATCTATAATAGTTTCTGCAGGATATCGTTTGCTTTTTGCCTTTTTTGTGTAAAACATTTTCCTTTTTAATTTTTTGATGTTCATAGTATGTAACCTATGCCAATTATAACTAGAAATGCTGCTAATGCTGCTCTTTGGAAGACTCCAGTGACAAGAAATCGGTGTCACTATGAAGTCATATTTTTTAGAGCATCATTATAGTGGTAACAGTTTCTTTGGGGGAGACTATATGCTAGAAATAGTTGTTCCATCTTTCTTTTGTGTATGGAATTAAATGCCTGGGAGAAATCTACAAACAAAAGTGTTGCCTCAAGATTTTTTGCTTGTACTTCAATAATATTACTATAGGTCAGCAGAAATGAGATTTCTTTTATTGATACAATAGTGCTAAAATGCTCTTAGAGAATAAAGCCATTTTTAATTTAATTTGTTAATTCAGGTCTTCATTGGCCACCCAAACTTTATTCTTAGGAGGTGCATTTAATGAAAAGGTTACAATCATAGGAAATAAAATTGATAATCTAAGTTTTAATCCTGAATGAGGCTGTTTGTGTTTCACTTTATACTAATGCTCTTGGAAAAGGCATGAATTTATCTGTTCTCCCTCCAGGTATGGGTAAATATTAGAGCCGACTGGGTTCTTTAGCCTTGGTAAAGTGACCAGATTAGAAGAAAAACTCTGAATTCAAATCAAATGTATTCTGTTTAAAAATTGATTCCTGCATACCTACTTTTGGTTGACAGTGTGCCTAATTGTATTACATGTGATCATCAGCTTACAATTAAACATATCCTCTTCAAATATGTTGATTATAACTATTTGCACGATCAACATTATAATTTATTTATTATGCTTCCTTGGGCATTTCTGCTTTTTACAATTTTCTCACATCAACCTTTAATGAGCTGTGTGTGTGTATTTTGATATATTTATGTATTTATCCAACCCAATAATGTTCCAGATATTGAACTTTCAAATTCTGACTGCCTCTCCGATATTGAACTTTTTAAAAGAAATAGATGTTTTGAGGAATTAAATCAAGAAGTAAATGACAAGAGATAAATGATCACAAATATAATCTACTATAGATTTTATTCCTATGACACTCTATATTTGCTAAAACATCAAATCAAACCTATTTTTAAGTGTGACATCATTATTTATGCTTACTCTAATTATTTCTTAACATTGGTTTAAATGCTGGTTATAGAGCATTTTCCTCTTTTATTTGCAATTAATTATGATATAAATTTTATAACTAGGTTGTTACTGGACATTGAGTTTTGTGGTTATCAAAGTTGCTCTTTAATTGATCAATTTATTTAAAAAAAATGTAGTCACAACAAAAAAGCATGAATATATTATTTTTTTTTTTTGCTGACCATTTTTTGCTTTTAATATTCCATTAATTTATTACTTTCTTCATTTAATTCTTATGAATTTTTGTTCATTAATTTTTTTTTTCAAATTTATTGCAAACCACACTTATCTCTAAGTACATATTTCTTTTTGGAGAAAAATACATTTAAATGAATTAAAAGTTGATTTGTGTGTTCAACATAGAAAGATTTTTTTCTTTTTCTTTTTTTTTTATTTAAGATTGCATGAAAATTTTGAACTGTTGAAAAGGCGTTTAAGTAGCATCATGGAGAATCGTGCAAAACTTGAGGTTGACATTCAGCGTCAGTCTGCACGTAACAGGTCATACATCAGTGAGATGAACAGTATGAAACCTGAATTAAAGCGACTTTGTAAAACAAGAGAAATGAGTAAAAAGTATGTATCTTTTTTCTTTTTCTTTTTTTTTTCTTTTTTTTCTTTTTCTTTTTCCTTTTTCTCTTTTTCCTTTTTCTCTTTTTCCTTTTTCTCTTTTTCCTTTTTCTCTTTTTCCTTTTTCTCTTTTTCCTTTTTCTCTTTTTCCTTTTTCTCTTTTTCCTTTTTCTCTTTTTCCTTTTTCTCTTTTTCCTTTTTCTCTTTCCTTTTTCTTTTTCTCTTTTTTCTTTTTCCTTTCTCTTTTTCTTTCTCTCTTTTTTCTTTTCTTCTTTCTTTTTTTTCTTTTTCAATTCTGATTATAATTCCTAAAGTATCAAGATTTCACAAAATAACTTCTCAGTAGAGCAGATTGAATATATATGTTTTTAGTTTATTGATGAATACATGACAAATGGAGCCACTTGAAATATACTGATGGAAAATAAACTGCAACATCCTGTAGGTTAATGCTGATTTTGACCTTAGTATACAGTATATGCATGAGATCTGAGTACTGTTGATATATCACTTAATTTTGGATTTATGAACATATCTGATGATTTACTGTAATCCACCTATATTATCTTTATGCTTAATATTAACTTAATTGAAATTCATATACAGGGTGTTGTAATTTTATTTTCAGTCAGTGTATAATGAAGTGTCATTGTCACTCATTTGATTATCTGTTACCATTTACTGGTTTTCAATTTTATTCATTTATTTTTTTTTTTTTAAATATAAACTTTTTTTTCTTGTTGGGTTGTCAATTTAATCAGCATATCTTGGAGGATATTTCTCATATCTCTTTAAATTTTAGCACCGAGAAATATATAATTTTCTTTCTTTTTTTTTTCTTGGAGCCAATTTTACACTTTAAGTACTCTGAATTTTTGGGCAGCTTATGACTGCTTATCGTGACCAAAATTATCTTTTTATGCATTGGCAGTGAAGTAGTACAGAGACTATTTGGTGCTGATTACTAGTGTTCAAAGGATAAAGCAGCATTTATATATTTAAAAAATATTTTAAGTTAATTTATAAGTTTTTCTTCATCTGACTATTATTTTCAAAATATTTATTTTTATTAGATTTATGTTGCTCACATAATTGGTTTACTTTTGAACTGGTTTGATTATTCTTTCTGTTATCAATTTCAGATTACTTCTCCAAAATGGAGTTGGGCAAGACTTCTTGGATAACCAACTAGAAGGCAGGAAAGAAAAGTAAGTAATTTTCAGACCTGATCTTTCTAAAAAGATGTAACTATCTTTTTGAAAGCTTGTATAAAAAAAATTATTTTTTTCATGTTGAAAACTTCCCTTGGATTCAATAAGTATGCATAGCAAATTTAATAACTTTTTTTTTTGCCATTTTTTTTTTGGGGTCATTGTGCATTTCAAAAAATTATACACTGTACTAGTTTAAAGAATGAACACACATTTGACCTTAAAAATGATTGCCTAATTGACTGCTTCTCTGCAGAGGCAGAAGACCCCCCCCCCACCTCCCTCAACGAGTATCCTGGATATGACACTAAACAATCTGATGGTGAAGTTCCAGTAATGCTGGAGCTTTGGGGAATGTGGAGTACCTCTTTATTGTCATCGCTCCCAGTTTCACTCTGGCCCAGAGTGGTAGCACCTGATAAGAGTCCTATCTATGGGTTAAATAGAGCTAAACTGGTTTCTTGAGTTTACTGTTTTTTGCATTCAAACTGCATATTTATACTAAACTGAATTGTTTAAAATAGAACTATGTATGCTAAACTGAATTTACTGAAATAAAACTGTTTTGACATTAACTCTGTGTATTGCCCAATTGGCTGGGGCTGTAGAATACACCGACTGCACCTCTGCAGAGGGGTAAGACTCCTCCAATGAGTGTCTTGGATATGACACTAAACAATCTAATGGTGAGGTTCCAGTGATGCTGGGGCTTTGGGGAATGTGGAGTATCCCTTCTCTGCCATTGCTCTCTGGTCCACTCAGACCCTGAATGGTAGCACCTGATAGGGCCCTATCTATGGGTTAAATAGAACTAACTGCATACTTATGTTAAACTGAATTGTTTGAATTAGAACTGTATGACTAAGCTGAATAGTTTAAATAGAAATGTTTTTGACAATTAAACTGCGTACTTATGCTAAACTGAATTGTTGAAATAGAACTGTTTTTGACATTGAAAGTGTACTTACGCTAAACTGAATTGTTTAATATAGAACTGTTTTGACATTTAACTGTGTGTAAACTAAATCTATACTTATATTAAACTGAATTAGCTGAATTAGAACTGTTTGACTAAACTGAATAGCTTGAAATAGAACTGATTATTTATATAAAAATGGATTTGGCATTAAATAACCTACATAAGTTGATATGCCATAAAACCCAAACAACCAACAACCATCCTTGAAAAACCCTTCCCCAACAAGTGTAGTGAACATGGCACTAAACCATCTGATGGTGAGGCTTCAGTCGTGTAGCTTTGTGGAATTTAGAGTACCCCTTCATTGCCACTACTCCCTGATCCACTCTGACCAGGAGTGGTAGTACCTGATAGTATCTCATCTATGGGTCAAATAGAGCTGTTTGACAATTTAACTGTGTGCAAACAATGATTGATATTAAATTGAATTGTTTGTCTTACATAGCAATGCTTAAAACCATTTAACTGTGCAAGTGAATGAGTAATGTTGAATAAAATTATTAGTGTTGGATAGGAATACTTGAAATTATTTAACTGGCAAAAATTGAATTGTTGGTATTACATAGCAATACTTAGAACAATTGTATTGTGTGCAAATAAAACTATTAGTTTTAGCAATACTTGAAACCTGTTCACTGTATGCAAACAAATGATAATATTAGATTGAATTGTTAGTGTTAGATAACAATTCTTGAAACTATTTATGTTCACACAAATTAGTTATAACTCATTTAAAAATAAAATTGTCTATAAACTATTCACTTACAAATCATATATGTATAACCATTTAACTGTGTGCAAATAAATGATCTCTGATTTGTTTCAAATGTTACCTACAAAGTATTTGCTTACAAATCATATGTTTGATATATGTATAAACAGGATTTGGCATCAAATAACCTGCAAAGGTTAATATGCCATAAAACCCAACTGACCTAACCTTTAAAAATGAAACAAAGGAATGGATGTTTGAATGAAGCTAGTGCATTATTTTAATCCTCAGATTAATGGGTCGAAGATGATTTACAGAAGAAACAATTTTTTTTCAAATATATTTTGAGTATAGTCTGTAGTTGAATATTTCTTTGAATATTGCCATCATTTTTTTGTTACTACAGCAATAGTATTACATAGTGTTTTGCTGGCAACCATTTATCCATTTAGTTTTTTGTTCAATAGCATATCAACTTTCAGGAGTTATTTAATGCTAAGACCCCCACCCCAATGAGTGTTATAGGTATGACAGTCCACTGCATCTGATGGTGAGGCTTAGTCCTGGAATTTTAGGGAATATAGAGTACCCTTTCTTTGCTATTACTCCCAGGTTCACTCTGACTTGGAAAGAAAGATAGTACCTGTTAAGGTTCCATATATCTGTCAAACTGTTTAATCATTCACGAGATTTGAATACATTTATGTTGAATGGAATTACTTTTGTTAAATAGCAATACTTAAAACCATTTAACTGTGTACAAATAAAACTATTAGTGTTAGATAGCAAAAATTGAAACCATTTAACTATGGGCAAGCAAATGAGTTCTGGCTCATTTGAAAATGACGATACCTGCTGATTATTCATTTACAAATCTCTCACACATATATATAAGCAGGATTTAGCTTTAAACAGTCTACAAGGATTGGTATACCATAAAACACAACCAACCATTTAGTATGTTGGTTTGGGTGTGATTTTCATGTTTTCAAATTTCTAACACAAGAAAGAATAGTGAAAATTAAATAGTTCTGTTGCTATAGAAGTTAAACCCAATATTTTGTTTTCATTTTTTTTTATATTATAAAAAGAAAAATTAAGTCCTTAAATAGGGTTTTGCAAAATTGGGGAAAATATTTTTTTACTTATTTTCTCATAGTTGTAAGAATTTTTTAAAATTCAAGATTTTAGTATGTCTGAACAAAGTCTTAAGATATTTTGCATTGTTTGCCTGAGAATGTTTAATTTTTGAATGCACTTCAACTCTTCATGAATTTATTCTGATAACTAAAATGTTTTTCTTTTATTATATTTTTAGTGACACCCTCCCACCTGACTACAATCTTCCACATCGAAATAAAGATTTGTGGTTGATGAGTTGCCAAAGAGAGGAAGCTGAAAAACTGCTTGAAGGAAAGCCTGATGGAACTTTCCTTATTCGCCCAAAAAATAACGGAGAATGTTATGCATTATCAATAGTGTAAGTGTGCTTTAAAAAAACTGACTGTTTATTTTATAAAACAAATTGATTAATTTATAAGAACTGACAATATAAATTTAGCCATTTCCTAAGCTTTGATATAACATAAAGCAAGAAGTATTTGTCTCTCAGTGAGAAACATATTCATTTGTAATAGTTTCCTAATCTAGCTTGTTAACCATTATACTAGATGAGGTGTTCTAAAACTAAGCTTTTGCATGAAGTCATGAGTATAGGGGACCTTGTGAGGAGTGAACTCACTACTCAGTTGTGATTGATCCATAATGTGTCCTTCCTATAGCATTAAATTTCATCTGATTGTGAAGTTCCAGTTGTGGATATCTTGGGTATGTGGAATACTCCTTCACTGCTATTACTCTCAGGTACATTCTAACCTGGAGTAGTATTACTTGTTAGGGTCCCACCTATGACTCAAAAAGATCTGTTTTTAAAATTATTCATATTTGATAGATAGTGTACAAAAAAATCCTCTTAAACTACTACACAAAAAAATGTAAACTTTCAACATACAATGAAGATGATTCCCTAACCTCTTGGCATAAAATAATCTTAGACAAGTTGACATACTACTGAAATCAATCAATAAGCTTGTTAACCATTATGCCATAACAAGGTGCATTGGATAATGCAAATATTGTTAAGTTTGATCTTGTACTACTAATGAAAATTAACTTGAAAAAGTACAAACTTCTAAGGGATAACTTGAACATAGTGTTACTTTGTTGTGTATGATTTCATGAATACTTAGTTATTTGAAAGTGTAATAGCAAAATCTATGAATCTATATCATTTTGAAAAGATTTTTATTTATTGTTTATTTCCTCTTGTTTATAACTTGAAATCTGGAGAATGTTAACATAGTTATGTTTATTGGTGTTATATAGATTCAACCATTGTCATGTGCTGTCTAAATGAACATATGTGCCCTGTCGGCTGGGGCTGTAGAATACACTGACTGTATCTCTGCAGATGAGTAAGACTCCCCCAAAGTGTGTCCGGGATATGACACTAAACAATCTGACAGTGAGGCTCAAGTAATGCTGGAGCTTTGGGGAATGCGGAGTACTTTTTCATTGCCATCTTTCCAGGTCTACTCTGGCCCCGGAGTAGTAGCATCTTATAGGGTCCTATCTGTGGGTCAAATAGAACTAAACCATGTACTCATGCTGTACTGAATTATTTGAAATAGTTGAAATAGAACTGTTTGATGTAAACAAAAATTGTACTTAAGCTGAACTGAATTGTTTGAAGTAGAACTTTTTTTACATCAGTGTGTCAACAAATGACTGATGTTTGATTAAGTTGTTAGTGATACATAGCAATACTTGGAAACTTTGACATGCTAAACTGAATTGTTTGAAGTAGAACTGACATTTAAACTGTACTTGAAATAGAACTGTTTTTACATTTTAACTGTGTAAACAAAATTTATACGAAACTGAATAGTTTCATCTAATTCCAAACAATTCAGTTTAGCATAAGTGCAAAAAAAATGAGCACTGGCTTGTTTAAGAATGTTATCTAGAAAATATAATTAGAAATCATATTCAATATATGGATAAAGATGATTTGGCTTCAAATAACCTACAATGGTTGATATGCCATAAAACCAAACCAAATGAACATATGTTCAGATTGAAGAGTACTAAAAGTATGTATGCTTAACTTCTTAAATCTTCTGAAAATATCACTCCATCTATTGTTTTGTATAGTGATCACCAACTTGGATTTGTAAGAACTTAACCTTCTTGAAAATTTTCAGCGAGCATTAGTTTAAAATTTTGGGCTGTTCATAAAACAAAGAGTAGGGGAAGGAGGGGTTCTGATGGGATTTGTTTGTAAAGTTTGGTAGAGAATATTAATTAAAAATGTTAATATTAGTTAAAGCATTAATATTATAACATTTTGGCTTTGACAAAAATTTATTTTTGTGAACAATATCAAACCAATTCTGCTCTCACAATTTGATAATCTTAGACAAGCCCTGTAGGCTAAGCTTAGAATATGATGACTGTATCCCTTACAGAGGGATAAGATTCCCCACTCCTTCCAAAAAAGGTGTCTTGGTTATGATACTAAAATGCATCGAGTGATGAGGTTCCAGTTCTGGAGAGTGTTGAGTACACCCTCATTGCCATTACTCCCAGATCAACTCTGACCTGGTATGGTAGTATTTTTTAGGGTCCCATTTATGGATCAAATAGACCTTTTTACAAGAAACTACTCAAAAAATGTAAGTATGAATATATAATATATGCAATTCTCTAAGCTCTAGGCATAAAATAATACCAGACATGTTAACATGCTCTGAAAATCAACTTTAGAGCCCAAATATTTTGTTTAAATAACCTTGCAGTAATTTTCTTTGTGTGTGAACTAATTATATCAGATTTTAGAAATGAATTAAATTTTTTTTTTCCAAATCTCTCCCCTAAGTTATTTTCTGATGTTTTTTTTTCTTTTCTTCAGTAAGTATGTTAATTTTTGTCTTTTAGTTAATAGTATTTAGGTTTTTGTAAGTAATATTTCAAACCTGTAATAAAATTGTTATTCCAATTCTCTTTTTCAGATATGAAAAACTTATTGGACACTGCAAAATCTTAAGGAAAAATGGAAATTTTGGCTTTGCTGATCCATTTATCATCCATTCTTCATTATCAGAATTGGTTCTGCATTATCAAAAAACTTCACTATCTGAGCACAATGAGCATTTGGATGTTACTTTAAAGTATCCATTGAAAGCAACCGAAGTATCGGATGACTCTCACTATGCTTTGATGAGCTCAACTAACCAATGTCCTTCTTGGGACCATGATGGCTGAATTGTTGATCACAATGAACAAATAGATGATGTTAGATACAAAATAAGCTGACACAAAAGGTTGCTCTAGGTAAAACCTGTTATGTAAATGAAGCAGGAGACATTTTCAAATTAAACTGGTTTCTTTCTTAGAAAAGGAACCAAAGAACTTGTCATTGGGGGAATTGAAGAAGAAATAAAAAAATGTTAATCAATGACTTGTTTTCCACCGGTATCTCTTCACAGACTGAAGGCTATTGAAAAATCTTACCCAAATGAGTGCATGAATTCTATCTAAATGATCTGCTAGTGATACTGGTTGGTTGGCTAATGCAATAGAGACATGAGTGGCAAAGGTATCTTAATGAAACATGGACAGGATATCATCAGGATTTTATTCATATAATTTTCCAAAATTACAAAAAAAGAAGAAAAAATATTGTACTTGACAGCATGTTTTTCTCTCCATTAATAATTTTTCATATTTTTTTTTGTTTTAATGCAATGGCCTCAAGCAAAAAGAAAAACAAACTGCAATAAGAACATAAGCTTTGTTCCATCGCATGTGTCATCTATTCGAATAATGTATTGTCCCTACTACTGCTACTTCCATGTAAATGCCTTTTTATCTATTTACATCTACATTTTATTGATAAATAATTCTAGACTTATGTAGGTAAAATATATTAATTTGAGGACTGTATGATAATATGTACATTAATTTCCTTATTTTTAAAGTAGAATACCTTAGCACTTTAAAAATTCTAATTCTAAATTAGAATTTTAAAAAATCCAATTTCTTTGATTAGAAAATCAAAACCAGCTGTTTGTGTATGTATATTTGTATTGTATAAGAATGAACAAGAAAAAAAAATGTTCCTTTTATTTTTTATGTTTATTGCTAGAATTACAGGTTTATTAGTATGCATCACAGTTTAATATTTTTTTGCTGATCTAATTTTAATTTTGCATTAAAAAGTCTGAATATAAATCAACATATTGGGTTTTTTTTTCTCTAGCATGCTTCTACTACTCTGTTTAATTTCTACCCATTTAATTGTAAACTTTAAAAATCAAAAAAATTTGTAGAAACATGGATGAAATTTGGAATATTTTAATTTATAAAAAATCATGATAAATAAGCAAGCTGTTTAAGAATATAAATTTTTTTCTAAACTTCACGCAGTCCCAATTATGCAATTAGCTTGAGCCACTATTTATTTTCTGGTTGATGTTAATGCTAAAAGCTATCGACTTTTACTAACTATTTTTATAGCTTTCAATTAATAATCATAAAATTTGGAAACTAAAATATTTGAAAAAAAAAAAAATTTACAGTAGCTGTTACGGTCATTATATTTAAAATCTTAAACTGAATATAAGAATTCTTCTATTTTTAGCTCACAACCTGATGATGCATAATTTTGACACATTTTTTTTTCTTGATATGGGACTATAAATCAAGGAAACTAGACTGAACTTAGAATTCTATTGAGACTTATTTAATGTAGAAGAATAGTTACCAAAATATTTTGTCTTTGACAATGCCTTTCTTTTTTTTTTTTTTTTTTTTTTTTTTTTTTTTTTTTTTTGTTATTATGTCTGCTTCCTCTATTAATGTATATTTAACCCAGAATTCCTTTTTGAAGACAAAATTACCTGTTAATATGTAATTCTTAAATCAGTGCTTGAATTGTTAAGTATTTAATATTTATCCCGCTATCATTTTATTAGCATTATTAACTTAATTTAAATTTTTTTTTTACTTTTTAAATTTTTTTAAAGAATTCAGCTAAATGAATATAAGAAGAAAATCCCAAACTTCCATGCCTATAGATCATGGATATTTCTGTTTTAAGTTTCTTTTTTTTATCTTTTTAATTTCTGTCACCATCTTCACCTGCTGCAATTATCAGTGCCTGTCTATCCACCTGTTTGTTACCCAGCCATATCATAGGTATTATGTTGTCATTGGCTATAAATGCAGTCTTGCCACTCACTACCAGTACTGATACCACCACTGCAATACTGCATTCTTCTGATGCAAGTAATTGAATAAATCCTTTAACCTATTTTTTTTTTGTTGTTATTGAATGTATTTAATAAGTTGTATTTTTGGGATTTATTTTTGAAATTTCATTCATATTTTCTCTGGTACTATCAGAACGAAGGGGTCCAGATATATATGAAATATTATGCTGATGTTAACCAGAAAGATTTGTGCTTAAAATATTTTTATATACATTATTTTTTCTTTTTAACTTTAACTTTAAACTAGATAATGCATGAAATTGTTGGATTCCTGTTGTAATATTGGTCCATGATGATATTGATGCTGCTATTTTGGTTGGAGTGAATGATTCTAGTTAACTTTTCATAGTCAACTTTTCTTTATGATGAGAATGTAGATGATTAAGAAAAATGATGTTCAGTTTGAATATGGACACCACAAAATTATCATTCAGTTGTGAATTGGACTGTAATTGCTTTATTTTCTAAGAGTATTTTTAATTGTATTACTAATTAAAATCCCAGTGTTTTTACTGGATTATGGTTACATCTAACTCTATGCACACACACAAATTTCAGTAATATAGAGATGGTTGATATCAAAAATTTTTTATTGAATTTTACAAAAATAGTTTATGTATGAAACCTGCAATAATTAACAATTTTATAATCATTTGATCTAATATAATACAATAATTTTAGTATTTTATTTTAATACAATTTAATGTATTAATCTATTTTAATATAATACTCAAAATGCTATGTTACAAGATAGCTATCAATAAAAATCATTCATAATTTTTGTTTATGTAAATTTAAAAAATAAATTTTTAAAATTGAAGTATGGCAATGAATATGATAATTATTTTTTGTTTATTTTTTTCCTTTTAAGCACAAATTTTTGCATCTAATACCAGCATAAGATTTTGGAGGGGATTTTTTTTCTCTCAAGTATGTCCAGACCTCAGCGTTCTGTATCAGTGCTATTCCTTCCTTCTTAAAATGCAATTTTTATTTAGAATATAGATCTTCTTGGATCTATGCTGTTTATATGAATGTTGCTCTTTCTTTTTTTAAAAAAATCTTTAACAGACTAAAAAATCCAATAAAGATTGTATCCTTATGAATACAGTGTTCAGTAGATGAGTATAATTACATTCTTTTATTCATGCATTTGAAAGCAAAACTTTATGACACTTGAGAGGTAAATCAATAGCCACAAGAAATCCACGAATGGAGATATTTGCGAAAGGAGACATTATCTTTTTGGGAAGTTGTCTGCTAAAGAAACACAACTTCAAAGATTCTGGAAAAGACATTTGAAGATCTGTGAAGAGAATTAAAATTTTTTTTAAAAATATAGAGATTTAAAAAATTTTTTTTTTTTTTTTCAAAATACAAGATGAACCTAAAAATCTCTGACACAATGTTTTGATAGCTGTTTTTTCAACTGACTCATCATTTTCATCTTTGTGTAGCATTTTCCATATTGGGATTCCAAATGAATAGTATTTTATCATTGGAATATGCGCAGCACTTGTAGAAACAATTGAACAGAGATTTCACCCAAGACTGGACTGGCCTGGCCTCCTTTTCATAGGAAACGAAGTAAGAGCTCTCTATCCAACCATGTTTATCTGTATTCACAGACATTGTTCACTATTCAAATCTGTCCCTCTATATTTGCTTTGACTTTGTATTATAGTTTGTTTTACAGCAGTAAATGTTTAAATTGTAATTTTTTTTCTTGTTGGGTGAATTGTATTCTATTAAAGGACCCAAACATCTAATGCTGCTAAAAGCTTGTTTTCCTGTCTTCTATTAACTTTTTGCTTTTAAAGAAAAAAGAAAAACAAACTAATTTTAATGATTGAGTTTGTTAAATTCTCAAGGTTTCACATGAAAACATTATTTTGTAACTTGTATATTTTGTTATTTCTTATTTTATTTATTTTGAGATACAGTGATTTATAAGGTACTATTAGAGCACTGGGGTCTAGACATACATGAAAAAGTCTCTTAAAATATTTTACATTTGTGTTAGCCACAAAACTTTTGTATGTATCTCTCCACCATGGGCAGGATGTGATACAAGATCTATTTTTAAATTGAGTACAGCTGGTTTTCCTTCTCATAAACTGGTTGGCTAACCAAGACTAAAAATCCACTCCTACTATTTATCCATAACTGATAACAGATGAGTTCATGCTTTTTCCCAAGGCATTAGCACAAAGTGAAATGCAAATAGCCTTGTCCAAGATTTGAACCCTGGTCGCTTATTCCATTTCCTATGACAATAAGCTTGCCTCCTTTAAAAGTTTATGTAACTAAAAAAAAACCAAAAACTCAGTCATATTTATTACTGATCCAAATAACAGTTTTGTTTTGATTTCGTTTTCTGAATTTTTTTTTTTTAACAAAAACAAGTTATGACTTTTATTTATTGCTATCATAAAGCATATGACATTGAAGTAAATTAGTATATTAAATTATTGTAAAATAGTTATTTTTGTATAATAAACACTTCTAACTTTTGACTACAAAATTCTGCAATAAACCTATCTATAATACTCACTAACTTTTCAGAATTTGCAGCAGTTAAATTTAATCAAAACTTGGCATTTGTTCAACTTTTTATTGCTTTGTACAGACTAAAAATAAGAGTTTATATAGTTTACATTATGTCTTAAAACACAAAGTTTACATAGCATATAGGGCAAACACGTATTGACACAAAAATGCAACCAGTTTGCGGCAAAAATAAGCTCATATTAAGAGAAACAAAATTGTAAATAAACATACATTCCAGTGGATATTTCTCTGTAATGGCATAAAACACATTAGTTTGGACTACAGATATAACTTATTTTTTGTCATCCCATCCTGAATATAATGAGGAAAGTGGTCAGAAAAAGTTGATCATGGAGTTTTTATGTGTAATATGCTTCCCAATGTTTGGGCTGAAAAATCTGGAAAAATAGTGCATCTTATACATAAATGATTATATCATTTCTTGTATTTAAATAGTAAAATTATTTAATAATTTTGTATCAGATGATTATTAGATTGTTCAAAAAAAATATTGAAAGGAGACTATTGTTTTGCAAAGATGTCTACTAAAAAGATTGCAACTTTTAAGATACTAGAAAAGACACATTTGAAGACAAAAAAAAATATATTTAAAAAACAAAACCAATACAACATAAACCTAAAAATCTCTTGCTCAATGTTTTGATAACTTTTTAAAACTGACTCCTCAATTTCATCTTTGTGTAGCATTTTCCATATTAGATTCCAAATGAATAGTATTTTATCATTGGAATATATGCTTATATGATACAGAAAAATATACCTGAAATATTAGGAATATGCAGGTTTTAGTGTTTTTTAAATACTGCTTTGTAACTCAAAACATGTCCCACTGTTTTTAGGCTTTTATCAATATGATTAAGGAAAACTATTTCGAGTTTCCTGGAAAAAATCAAAACCCAATTAGCTAATTACTGAATTTTACAAAAATTCTAGAAAATCTAAATATCATTTAAAGTTGAAAAGAAAATGTATCTGACAGAATTTTGTAGGCAAAAAATTTTGTGATTAACATTAGTGTAGGATTTGATAAGGAATTTTTTTTTATTTTTTTATGTATGTTTGGACCCCAGAACTGATAGAATGTCTTACACAAACAGATTTGTCTGATAGAATTTGTTTGTGGTAGGGAATGTCTATCTTATAGTTTGGCATTTTTTTTCCTCCAGAGCTCAGTTTTATCAATTAATTCTCACAATCTATTCATGGCAAATGCTATATTTTTTATTTATTTTACTACAGCCTTTGATTCAATTAGGATAAACTGTAAGTATTTACTGCTTCTTCTATCTTTATATTTTTCTTAATAAATGCTCATATTGCAAAATAAATTTAGATATTCATTGAGGATTTTATTTTCATCATCCACTTGAAATAATTTAAATGCTTTATTGCACAATCCTGGATGAGGCTCTTTGCATTTCACATACCCTTGCATTCAACTATTTTCTTTCCGGCTATGGGTAAATAGTAGGGCAGACTAATTTCTTGAACCTTAGTACAGCAACTGGTCTATAAGAAAAAATTTTGAATTCCAAATTGTTAAATTCTACTTTAAAATCGACTTTGTGTCACATCTTGCAAGTGCAGAGAACTTAAGTAAATGCATTTATTACACAATCTTAATTCTTTATTAAACTTTCTGTGATATTGTTAGTTTTACTTGACAAAGTTGTTAATTTTCTTTCATCTTAAAATATTTATTTAACTGCTTTTATGAAACGTGTGTGTCCATTGCTTTGTAACTTAAAACATGTCACACTATATATTTTTAGCTGTCTTTACTTATGAAAGCCAGTTTTGAGTGCCTCATAGAACACTAAATATAGAAGACTAAAAATAACAAAACCTGTATTAACTGTATGTATATTGGAAATTTGTTTCCTATACTTAAACTTTCTCAAAAATTTGTATATATATATATATATATATATATATATATATACTGTTATGATTGTCAGAGACTTTAAGAAAAACATCTTGGGCCAGAAAGATGTGAAAATTAATTAATGAATAAATAAATCTGAGGTTTGTTACTTTGTAGAAAATAAAAAAAACATACCAAAAATATTCAGAATGATTCAGAATTTGTTTAGGCTCAGTGTTTTAAACAATTTGGCTAAACTTGATCTGAGTGTTATTTAGAATAAAAAAGAAACAAAAGGGTTTTCATCAATATTATGATTGAATTTTTTATATGTATATGGATGCACCACTTGGACGCTAACAAAACGGCTGGAGAAGAAGCTAAACGGCAATTACACAAGAATGTTGCAAGCAATATTGAACAAGTCCTGGCAGCAACACCCCACAAAGCACTAACTATACGGCCACCTGCCTCCCATCACGAAAACTATCCAAGTTAGATGAACCAGACATGCAGGACACTGCTGGAGAAGCAGAGACGTGCTCATAAGTGATGTACTCCTATGGACCACCACATATGGCCGGGCAAAAGCAGGACGACCAGCTCGAACATACATACAACAGCGATGTGAGGATATGGGATGTAGCCCTGAAGACCTGCCAGAGGCGATGAACGATAGGGAGAAGTGGCGAGAGGGGGTCAGGGATATCTGTGCAAGTGGCACGACATGATGATATGTATATATGTATTACTCAAACACTCCTCTAAAGACTGGGCAGTATTTTAAAAAAAATTTTTAATTTTTTTAAGTGGTTTGAATTTGGAGTTTTTCTTCTTGATTGGTTGCTTTACCAAGCCTAAGGAAGCCAGTCTGTCTTACTATTTATCTATAGATGTGGGGAAGAACAGATGAATTCATGCCTTTTCCAAGGGCATGAACATGAAATGAAATGCAGGATTCAAACTTTGAATCACCAATTCAATTTCCTATGATGATAACCATTATTTTAAACATGCCTTTTTTTTTTTTTTTTTTTTTTTTTTACACAATATTGTTAAACTATCTAATTCAATGCTTTAAAGTAATCTGCCAGTTAATATTGGATGGTTTGGTTTCTTTGTTTTAATGGCATATCAACTCTTTGTAGGTTATTTAATGCCAAAGCCATTCTCCTAGAAGAACAGTAGTGGTACTATTTAACCCATAGCTGGGAGGATAAGGGGGTTCATACCTTTCCCAAGGGTATTTGCCCGAAAGTGAATGTAATAGCACGCCTAGAGTACGAACTTGCTTACTACGATTCTGCAATCCATCGCTTTAACCATTACACCACGAGGACACCCCTGTTAATATTGGAGTGGAGGCATATGTTTGTACTTGTATTGATCATTATAATTTCCTAAGGGTGATATATCTTTTAAGTGCTAATTATTGAAACTTGTAATTTATTGGCAATTCTATGAATAGTATATGATTCAACATCATGCTTAATGAGTATTAAAAGTAAGTAATTTGTCTTTTTTTGTTTAAATGCATCTTGTTAGTTTTTATGTGTTTAACAATTAGAAGTTTAGTTGGCTGTTCGTAGCAATTTAAATATTCAAACAAAAAGAATAGTCAACAAAACAGCTTAAACCCAGTTGTTTATACCATGAAAAATAAGATTAAACATAAAAACCTTTGCAAATATTGGAGTTGTGTCAGCCAAGTAAGCTCCTTACCCTGAAAGATGACATATTATTAGCCCCCTTAATGGTATCGATTATGGAACACACCCATGTTTAAACATTTTAATACAAATTTTATTTAAAACTAAATGACAGAAAAGGAAATATAATATACACATATATTAATGTGTCCAGATTTGTATCATTCTGGACTTAAAACCAATAGGACTGATGATTTAGAGAAAGAATATAATGATTAGTAATTTATTTGATTTCAAAGACTGGTAGGAGTAATTTGAAACAAATGGCAACTGACTTTAAGATTTCATAGTGTAAACAATACACATTTTAAAAGGCATGGGTGGACTAATTTAATAATGCTTTATAGTTAAGTTCAAATTACTCTAACAACCCAAACAAGAAACAAAAATGTTTAACTTGATAAATCTTAAGTTTCATTCTTTGAAAATTTTCACTGTGCAATATTATCTTTACAAGATAATATAAAAGATAAAATTGATACATTGTATATAGTTGTGACACTATAGACCTTAGATGTGTAAGTTCATAAGGTTATATATATATATATAAAATGTTCATGTTGATGCCTTGGAGTTATGTTACACTATGGATCTTTTGATTTGTTAATATATATAGGCATATGTTATTTTGTGCATGGATTCTAGTTGGCTGATTGTTTTGTTTTACTGTGTATCAACCCTTTACAAGTCATTTGACATCAAATTAAATCATTTTGATAAAAGTTTCAAACAATTCAGTTCAGTATAAGTGCAGTTTTTTGTTTACACACAGTTATGGGATCTGGATGAGAAAGACTGGGAGAAGTGAATGTATATCCTCCAGAGATGGTCGGATAAGGTTGAGAAGACCATTTAAGTGGCAACTTAAGAGTTAGATTTTGTCATACTTTTTAGGGTGTTCTGGAGAAATTGAGATGTATCTACCTTGCCTGTCGCTCCTGCATCTGCTCATTGTGCACTTTGTTGCACTGCTGCATATTCTGCTGTGCCACAATGCTAAAACCCCACCCTGTTGTACTCTACAGATGTATACCAGAGTGCAGAAGCCCAGGAATCAGTGGTATCAAAAAGAAAAAAAAAAGCAGAATTTAAGGGACTGAACTTGCTCATGGACAGGGTGGATGTATTACTCAGAGACCTTTCTCCTGCTCTGCTCTATTCTCTCACCTCTCCACCTAAACTCTAGCCTGCCACTTTGCTTTGTTTGGTTACTGCTAATAAACTGACCCCCTATCCTGGACTGACTCCTGTGTGTCTAACTCTTTTAAATTGTAACCTTATCTGACTTGGGTTGGGAGGTCTGTTACTACCATCGGATTTTCTAACCCTATCAAACCATGAATTCCCCTCTCTCCTGGCTATGGGTTAAATAGTACCACTACTCTTCTTCTAAAGGAATGGCTCAGGAATTAAATAACTCATGAATGTTGATGTCATTAAACAGAAACCAAACCAAACCGAACTATGTGCTGTATATACTTTCAGAGAATTCATTGAACAATTTAAAATCCTTGTTTTTGTTGTTCAGATGTTTCAGCTAGTATTGTCTCTTGTCATCCTCAGGTGTGTGTATTTATCAATCTCTCCACATGAGCAAGATGTGACACAAGGTCAATTATTTTATTTATTTATTTTTTTTTAAGCAAATTTTAACAGATTTGAATTGTTTTCCTTCTCCTAGACTGGTTACCCTACCAAAGTTAAAGAGCCAAATCTGCCCTACTATTTATGCATAACTGGAGGGAGAATAATTGGATTCATATCTTTCCCAAGAGTATTTCCACTTCGTAAAATGCAAACATCATTGTCCAGGATTTGAATTACTATAACCATCGTGATTCAAGCACCTCTACAATTTTAAAATGTATATACCAACCCCTCCACATAAGCAGGATGTAACCCATGGTCTATTTTTTAACTAAAGTTTAATAGATTTGAATTGAGTTTTCCTTCTCTTAGACTGGTTGCCATACCAAGGTTAAAGATCCCAGTCTGCTTTACTATTTATCAAAAACTGGAGGGACATTAATTGGATTCATACCTTTCCCTAGAGTATTTGCTCTTTTCTTTATAAAATTCATCCTCAGGTGTAATGTGCATCTCTGTGTGAAAGAGACTTTTGTTAGGCTCACATTTATTCTAATTTAGATTAAAAATTTTTTTTTTATACTGAACACTATCACAGAGAGTTCATTTCCTGTGATTTTCAAACTTCCATGGAGGTTGATATGCTATTAAGTAAAGAAACCAATCTTAAGGATGCTTTGAATGTCAGTGAATCTTTTTAGAACTATAAACAATATATTATTAATAATAAAAGGTTTAATATAAGGATTATTCCCAGATTTGTTTGGATAGCTTTAAACAAAGATGTCGGCATGTTAGTAAAGTTTGTGTGTTGCGTTTTTTTTTTGTTTTTTTAGTTTATGTATTTGGGAATGAAAGGGTTAAGAGTTGTAATGTTTAAATTCAAATGAGCAAAAAATGAAAAGAAAATATTTGTCATTATCATATTCATCTACTTTTGTAATCTGAAAACCGAAACAAAAAACTAAACTAGCCCAGTTGGCTGCAGCTGTAGAATACATCAACCATCTCTGTAGAGAGGTAAGACCTTCCCTAATAATTGTCTTGAATATGACAGCAAACAATCTGATGGTTCCAGTCTTGGAACTTTGGGGAATATGGAGTACTCATTACCATTGCTCTCAGGTGCACTCTGATTGGATCTTATCCATGGGTCAAATAGAACTGTTTGAAATTTAAACTGAGTGCAAACAAATGACTTATGCTAAACTGAATTGTTAGAAGTAGAACTCTGACCATTTAACTGTGTGTAAACAAATGACTTAGGCTAAATCGAATTGTTAGAATTGGAACTGTTTGATCATTCAACTGTGTTAACAAGTAACTGATGTTTAATTAAATTGTTAGTAATACATAGATATGCTTGGAACCATTTAACTGTGTGCAAAAGAATGAGCTTAGGCTTGTTTAAAAATGTTATCAATGAAATATGTTTACAAATCATATTTAATATATATCTCTAAAGAAGATTTGGCATTAAATAACTTACAATGATTGATATGCCATAAGTCTGAAACCATACTTTTAAAATTTTATTCCTGAATATTTATTAAAAGAATAATTCTGATATGAAGCCAAGGAAAATGTCAAAACTCAATTTTCTTTAATAAAATAATATACTTTTTAGATGCATGATACACACACTGAATAAAATTATATCTATGTAAACACTTGTATTTACAATTCATCATGTTATTCTACATACATACATACATACATACATAACAAGGATACAATTTTTGGTAAGCCAAATAAATGTATTATCATTTACAGTCTTGGTCACCATTATTGACACCGTTTCATTTATTGCTATATTTTTAGAAATAAACTGAAAAGAAATTTATACAAGATTTTTTTAATTGATTGTCCAAAGGAATTATTTTATTTCAAAGAGGTAAAAGAAATAATGATGTTGTTGGGAGACTAAATGAAGTGGTTTCGTTTGTCACAGTGTTTGAGGAACTCTTCCATGTCACGAGTCTTTTTTGGTCACATGACAAGGTGAACTGGGGAATCTGCCTCTTTGCTGAACAGGGCTTGAAAAGAGCAAATGTGGTGGCGTGTTCCTCAATGGCAAGCACATGAGGCTTTCCTTCTTTATATTCCAGACCTGAGCAGAGTAAGTGGTTTCTACCTTTTTGCTGTATGGACTTTTTTGTTTGTTCCTTAAACACATGTGACTCTTTTATACCTTAGAGATGGAACTAAGTTCCCTACTTGTATTGTGTACAATTAAATATATTAATTTACTTGTTCTGTTTACTACTGAATATTCTGTGTTAGGTTACTTTCTTTGGGATAACCTAATGTGTTATCAGAAATTGGGTGTTCATGTGAACAATGATAACAGCTCCTTCTTACCTTCTTTGGTAGTGATGACTGCCTTCAAATATTTCTGGTAGCCCTCTATAAGCTTCTTGCACTCTCAGTTGTTATTTTCTCTCACTCTTCCTTTGTAATGTGTTCAAGTTCTTGAACATTTGCAGTATTCCTTTTCCCAATGGCAGATATCAGTTGAGCCTATAGATTTTCCATGGGATTGAGATCAGAGCTCATTACTGGTCAGTTTAAAACACTCTGTTTCCTCTTTTTCGACCATCCCTCTGTACTTTTCAATGTATGTTTAGCGTTGTTATCTTGCTGGGGAATCCATACTCTTTGACTCAAACCAAGTTTTCTTACACTTGGTAGCACATTTTGCTCTCAAATACTTTGGTAATTCTCAAATTTCATGATTCCTGTGATACTGTCAAGGCATCCTGTACAATATGCAGCAAAGCAGCCCCATCACGTAAATCTTCCACCATGCTTAACTGTTGGTAGCTGCAAACAAATAATTGAAGTTAGATTAAATTGTTAGTCTTGCATATCAATACTTGAATGATAATTTAAGAGAAATTATCATATGTAGGCTAATGGGGACTAATTTCCCCATCATTGTTGTATTGTTTTATCTCAATGTTTTGACCATGTAGCTTTTGGCTTTTCTAGAAATTTGAATCTTGATCTAGGAGAGTCCCCATAGTGTAGTGGCTAACATGTTGGACTATGACATTGTAAGTTTGGCCGATGCATCCTTTAGCCTTCTACAGGTGTATCATGTTGAACTCAAACTTGTCTAGCAGGACGCATAATGCAACAGATATAGGTGTTTGGTTGAGAAGTACTTCAAAGTAAAATCATCTGGAGTTTACAGGTTCAATCCCAACTATAGGTAAATAACAAAGAATACTTTCGATAGCTTAACACTTGTACCTGGTTATGGTAAACAGAATAAGAACAATCTACACCTGTGAGTTAAAATAAAGTTTTTGGTTCTGTGTGGGCTCTCAAGTTCAATATGATGCACCTGAAGAAGGGCAAAGGATGCATCGGCCAAAATGTTGTGAATATATCAATGAAGATGAAGACAATAATCTGAATACTCTAAGGGATAAAAAAATAAAAATAAAGTTTTTTAAGTCATGGCTCAGCCTTATCTGACCATCTCCACCACTTAGATTGGGAGAAGTGAATGAGTGGTTCATGCACAAAATGCATAAGGACACACATGCCCTCATCCCTATATGGACAACATACATACACACACACACACACACACACGTATATATAATCAACTCACAACCGTACACATACATGTGCACACACCTATATCTAACTCTATATACTATCACACTGAAAATCCATAGTATCATGCACTATTATGTTAACTTTCAGACTAATACTGTTGGGAAAGGTATGAACTCCTTTATCTCCCTAAGCTATTAGTTAAATAGTATCACTTCTGTTCTCCTATAAGGATGGCTTTGGCATTAAGTAAAGTTGGTGACCATAGTCGAAGACAACCAGAAGGCTTTCTTTTCAATAGCTATTACACCGAGATGTTGGGGAGGGTGCTACTCTTTTCCCTGAATTGCTCCACTTTGCCCTTGATCCATACCATATGATGCTGAGTATTAAGCTAGGCAGCATTAAGTACCACTATTGAGTCTTTGGTATGACTCGACCTGGTATTGAACCCAAGTCTGCCGGACCACTGGCAAACGGTCTACTGACCCATAAAGGTTGATATGCTGTTAAACAAAGAAACTAAACCAAATCTTAATCTGAGATGGGTCTGCACTTTCCGTTCTTATCCACATCTGACACCTCTGTCTCTGCTCTTGGGATGTGATGCGTATGAAACAGGAAGTGCAGATTTATCATTTATACAACAACCAGGTCAGAGACTGCACAATCAAATGTGATAAAACCACCCTACATACAATGATGGAATTTTCTTATCAGAAAATAGTTGATTAATATCCTGCATAGTAGTCCTTCAATATATATATATATATATATATATATATATATATATATATATATATATATATAACATCTCTGACTAATTGAAATATGTGTTAAAATAGTTGAAATTGGCAGTGTTTCATAATCTATGACATCATCTAGGGGGCTGATTACTGCTGCGCTTCATGTCATCTTTCAAAGTAAGGGGCTGTGCCCATCTTTTCTGAAAGTAACATGTGACAGGTTTTATTGGGTTACATAGTAATAGCGTAAGTTGTGTGGAGTATTAGTTATTGTCTTTGGAAATTGACATGGGAAACCAAGTTTGAAGAGCCCAGTGGCTGGGGCTGTAGAATATGCCAATTGCATCTTTGCAGAGGAGTAAGATTCCCCACCCCACCCAGTGAGTGTCATGGATATTACACTAAACCATCTGATTGTGGGGCTCCAGTTCTGGAGCTTTAGAGAATGTAGAGTACCCCTTCATTGCTATTACTCCCAGGTCCACTCTGACCCAGAGTGGTAGTACCTGTTAAGGTCCCATCTATGGGTTACATTATTACATGACAGTATTTTGGTCAGCTTACAAACTTTTCACCAGACCTTTGTAACTGTGTGCAAACAAATGACTGATGTTAAATTGACTTGTTAGTGTAACATAGCAATACTTGAAACAATTTAACTGTGTGCAAACAAATTAACTCTGGCTTATTTAAAAATGATATCTACAAACTGTTAATTTCCAGATCATATATATATATATATATATATATAAAACAGGATTTGGCATTAAATAATTAAATACACTATAAAACCCTACCAAGTTCAGATTTTGGGTTAAGCTATTTGTGTTTCTCTTCTCTCACCAGCTATGAGTAAATAGTATAGCAGACTAGGTTCTTTAACCTTGATACCCCAACCAATGTTGGAGAAGGAAAACTGAATTCAAACCACCACCACTACACTGAAAAATTGTGTTACATGGTGGAGGGGTTAGTTAAGTATGTGCATAGTAATAGTAACAATTGAGACATATATATGAAAGTGATTGGCCTGAAATGCACTATTATCAATAATGGTTGAGTGCATCTGTGAAACTATTAGCACTGATGATTTAAAGAAAGAATATAATGGTGAGTATTTTTTTTTTTAAGTCTAAGTATGGTAAGAGTAAATATAAACTAATAGTAACTGCCTCTAACATATAATAATGTAAGTGATACAATCTTAAAAGGTAAATTACTTTATGCTTTGCAGTTAAGTCCACACTACTCAAACAATCCAGACAAGCAAAAATGTTTTGATTGATAAATCTTAAGTGTCACTCAGTAAAAAAATTTCATTGAGCAATTTTTTTAATAAGATAATATAAAAGATAAAATTGTTTGGTTTCTTTCCTGTTATTTATTTTGTTTTCTTGGGCATCACACTTTTTTACTATCTTCTCATATCAACCTTAAACAAATCTTTGCATAGAACATATACACTATTAATACAATATCTATATACAAATCAAATTCTCTTAATTCCTCTGATAGTACTTAAAAATGCCATCATATTTTTTCTTGGCATTTTTCTGAAATCATTTAAACTTTTTTTACACTATTGCAATTTCTGATCTGATTAGGCAATTAGTCTCCAAAACATATTCCTCTATTACCAAAAAAAATCGAATTGGACTTAGTTTTTTTAAATCTGTCTTGATAGTAAATTTTCAGTTCAAGGAGGAATATTGAAAAAAATTGTCTACCATAATTAGAAATTCCATTGACTAGTTTGAAAATTTTCTTTTTAATATAACCTTTGCATCCATTTGTTGTTTATAAGATAGTAAAATAGACATTTTAAGAAATGAAAGAAATTGTTTTTAATTTTGATTTTGTTTTAAATTTAATAATAATGATGATAATGGACAGATAGGTTAATTGATAAATTTCTTATGTCAAAGTTATTCCATTGGTGTAATGCAACCCAAATCATGATTTCCTATCCAGCACAGATGAGTATTACAGCTAGTGTATATATATATATATATATACACATACATACAAAGGTCTGGTGAAAAGTTTGTAAGCTGACCAAGATACTGTCATGTAATAATGTGACCAAATGATTTAAAAAAAACCAACTTAGTTCCACTTCCAGTCTACACATGTCTTCCATTGGTATTGCAGTGCTTGGGTGGGTCCAATTGACAAAAAAGTCATTAACAGCAGATATATCATCAATCCATCCTCATGTTATACATAAACACACACTCACAGTCAGTTATATATGCCTAAATTCCCGCCTACTGACGATTTCTTTTTATTTTGTTTTAATTTTTAAATATTTTTTTATCAACTTTCAGTGTATGTTATACAGATTAAAGGTAAAAATCAATTCCAACAAATTTTAGCCAAAATTAAAATGCAAACTTCAGTGTTTAATAATTATTTTCTTTTATATTTCATTTTTAAGAATATTTGAGTCTATGAGTACCAAAAGCACATCTAAACGACGAATGTCTGATTATTAAAAAAATCAGGAAATCAAAACTTTTTTCTTTTTATTGTTTAGTATGCAGAAGACATACCTCTGCTCCTGTGACTTAAAGTTTTGATTTTTTATAAAAATGAGAAAAGTGGGCGGTCTTTTTACAATGTAAATACTGTTGAAACAATCTCTGACTTTCCGTCGTGTATGGACACATTTTGTCTTTTCTTTGTTTTTTTTTTCCTTTTTGAAAAACAACTTTGAAATGGCATTCACATCATTGAAAAATAGTTTCTAATTGTTATCTCCTACTTTTATTATTAGGGATTACCCATTCCTGTTTTAAGGAATGTACACCAGTTATCTCTCCTCTCAATTTATTTATATCTATCAACTTTGAAATGGTGAAACTGGGGTTGTAATGGTTTTCTTTCACTCCAGCTAATATAGATATCCCTCTTCTTTCTCAGGTAGGGGAGTTTCTGTAGCGTAGTGGTTAATATGCTGTATTGTGACATAGTTCAAACTCCAGATCATTTCAAAATAGTATTTACATGGTAAACAAGACCCCTCTTCTAAAATTGATAAAACTCAACATTTTTCAACACTGAAAAATCGTATTAGTAGTGGAAGGTCTTTTGTATGCTAAACAATGAAAAAAAAAATTACCCATTCCAAAAAGAAAAAAAAGTTTTTAATTTTAATTTTTGTTTTTGCATTTAATGTTTTATTATTGTTCAGATATGATATACTGAATGAAAAAAAATTCAAGTTAAATAGCATTAGGATCAGTGGATGAGATATTCTCAAATATCCATACATTTCCCATGATCAAATTTAGTCAATGCTAAAAAAAATTAGAATTAGCATTTTTCATTGGTTGGAATTATTTTCATGAAATGTTACCACCAAAAAGAAAGAAAAAGAAAAAGTTGTCTCCCCTGAAATAGATATTTGAATATTTGAGTTACCTACCTTGGAGTACTGCTCCACTTTTAAAACAAAAGTTAATTAGAGTAGCCTCCCTTTTTCATGATTTTTATGCCCATCCAGCTTATCTATAAAAGAAATGGTTCCAAAAATGTATTTAAAAAAAAAATGCACACACAAAAAAAGTCTTTAGAATATTGACACTCACGATTTAGTTTTATAGAGAAAGATGTAAAGTTTATGATAAAGAATTTTGTTTTGACTTGGTGTTCCATTATCAATGAGTAACTGTAGTCGTTGGGAACGAATTCTGTTGCAGTTGTGCAACGGCATTTTAGAACACACTTGAGAAATCACTGTCGACAATAAAATCAATCTACGATTGTTACGAGAAAATCGAGACAAGAGGATGTTTATGTAAAGGTAAAATTCTTAGATCATTAGTTTCTGGAACCCCCTACCTAAAGGACCCCCCACCAAAAAAAAAAACAAGCAAACAGTTGAAGCATTATCGTGCGAGTTACTTAGACAAGCCCAGAGAAATCCACAAGGAGGGAAAGTCTGAAGTTATAAATATTGTTTTGAAAATTTGGTGAAAACGGTTAAGTGATTCATTCCAAAATGAAGTTATTGCACTGATTAAGTGGCCAGAACAAAACTACACATGCTGATTTCTGTACAAAAATGCTGGAATATTGTGAAGATAAAGATTTAATTTTCAGCTATGAGGTTTGATTTCTTTGATTGATCGTATATTAACCTTTGTGGGTTGTTTAATATTGTAAGTTATTTATATTAGGAAAAATTTAGTAATCGAAAGTCAAGTCAATCGTAATAAACACATAATTAATATGTACTTCACATATCTAATGTTAAGTAATTGTAATAATTAAAGAATTAATCTGTAAAAGATATTATGTTAATGTAACTAATAATCTAAAATATAAAATAAGAAATTTTAATATGTATATTAAATTTTTAAGAACAAAAACTTAGTTCTAGAAAAGAAATGATTGCGGCATGTAGACTTAGAACAAAATTCTTCGTATAATTTAACTTCATATATTTTTAGAATGATGTATTTAACTATAATTAATTGATTATATATTCTTAATTTTATATATCAATATATTAATCCATAATTCTTTATAAAATAGAACACTGAGTTTATTAATTTAATAGTCCTTTAATATAGAATACAATTAAAATTAATAGATAAAATATATAAACAGTTTTCATAATGATAAAATAGGAAAAAAATAATAAAGAAAAATTAAATAATAGGACTTTTAATGACTAGGAATTATACTAATAATACAGCTTTTTACTATAGATAATCTCACGCTTAAGAATCGAACATTAAAATCTTTTTTATTTTTTTTAATTATTAGTTTACATTAACATAATATCTTTTACATATTAATTTTTTACTTCTTACAATTACTTAATGTTAGATATGTGATATATTAATTATGTATTCATTACGATTGACTTAACTTTCGATAACTAAATTTTTCATAATATAAATAACTTATAATATTTTAAATAACACAAATTAGATTTTGCAATTTAATTATTTTCCCTTATATTTTTTAATATCGATAAAACAATAGTCCCAATAAAAGTAGAGTTTATCTATAGATTTTAAAAAAAAAAAGTCATGTACCGAGAATTATTTGTTCTGGGATTGGTTTTTAATCTTTTAATGTTCTGTAGGATGTAAATTAGGGGTAACGGTAATAAAAATTTTTTTTTTAGAAATATATTTATTTTTCTCTTAAAAATCCCCAAGAATCGGTCACATTAAGATAATAAATTTATTTCCATCCTGTTAAAAAGCATTGATATAAATCAATGCTCTAAAAAATTAACGGGACTTCTGATCAAATGAGAAAGAGGATTAAAATAGTTTTTTTTCACATTCACAACCAGACTAGAAAAAAAACAAAAAAACCTTATTTTTCTTATATTAAAGTAACCCTTTTAACTTCAAGTAATAATGATTATTATAATTATTTTTCATATATAAGATATTACTTAATCCAGTAAAAACGGAGTTAAGAACAATTCCAAGCAGGACCAATAAAATATTCAAAAACAGAATATTACATTTAAGTAATCCTGGTCAAGAGCTCAATATAAATAAAATCCACTGAGGAAATAATTTTCTCTTAAAAAAAAAAAAGCAAACAAACCCAACGGTTGCATTAAGATAATGGAATTATTTCCATCCTTTAAGTTAAGTTTAAGTTAAAGGGTTACTTTTATATAGGAGAAATAAGTTTTTCTAGTCTGGTTGTGAATGTGAAAAAAATAATTTAAATCCATTTTTATGTTTGATCTTAAGAAGTCCTGTTAATTTTTTTTTTTAGAGCATTGATTTATCTTAATGTGACTGACTGACTGATGGTTTTTTTTTTTTTTGTAGAGAAAATTATTTGCTCTGTGGATTTTATTTACTTTGATCTTTTAACTGGCATTACTTAAATTTAATATTCTGTTTTTGAATATTTTATTTGTCTTGCTTGGAATTGTTCTCAACTCCGGATTTACAGGATTAAATAATATCTTATATACGAAAAATAATAGACATAAGTATCTTCAACTTTTTTCTTGTTTAATAAATGAAGTAAATCATTTTAGTTTAAAAAATAAAGATAAAGAATTTTTTCAAATTACATTTTCACCGGAGTATGATGAAAAAGTATCAAAACTGAAGATTAAACTTATTTTAATTTAAAAATTGAAATGAAGACATATGTATAAGTGAGCAACTTAAATGATAAAATGATAATGTTTAGACGTCAAGACAAGTCAATACCAATTTAAAAAAGAACAATTTATAGGGTCAGGTTTGATACAGTTTGAGAGAAAGGTTTTAGTGACACACAGGATTATGCTAGTACAAAATCCCCAAAACTTATCAGACTTACCTCCGTGCAAATTTTTCTTGTTTTCTAAACTGGATATACATCTAAAGGGCAATATTTGATTGATTTTAACACCATTAGAAAGAGTTTATGCCCAGAGGTTAGGGAACTCTGTTCATTGTATGTTTATATTTTTTGAATAATTGTTCCTTTAAGGTTTATGCACAGTTATATGATATAAAATCTATATAATATAAAAGTATATATAAAATCCTATCTGACACAAATAATTTGCACACAGTTGTATGGTTTCAAGTAATCCTATTAAAACTAGTAATTTTATCGTTTCAAGTAATCTTATTCAATACTAATTCAATAATAGTCATTTGTTTGCACACTATCATATGGTTTCAAGTAACTAATAATAATCTGTACATTTTTGTGATAATAATAATAATAATAATAATAATCCTTAATGAAGAATTATGACTTTAAGTAATTATTTTTAATATAAATAATTTGTATACAGTTAAATGGTTTCAAGTATTCTTATCTAACATTAATAATTCTATTTAATTATAATCATTTGTTTGCAATTATATGGTATCAAGTATTCCTATAGGATACCAATAATCTTCCTAACAGATCTATTTGACCCTTAGATTGGACCTTAACAATTACTACCACTTTGAGTCAGAGTGTATTTGAGAGTAATGGCAGTGAAAATGTTCTTCACATTCCCCAAAGCTCCAGAATGGGAGTCACACCAGCAGATACATCTTAGTGTCATGCCTAGGATACTGTGTGTGTGTGTGTGAGAGAGAGAGAGAGGGGTTCATATCTATTTAGAGAGTATAATTGGTGTATTCTAAGCCCTGCCGACAGGGTTAACCGATTAAAAATATCTAGCGTTCTATATAATCGTGTGAATGTTGTTTTTTTTACAACTAGTCTTCAAATAGAACATTCTTATATGTTTAAGTAGGAAGTGTGATTCAGTAACTTTTATTAGCTAAAGGAAAAGCCACACACCAAATCGGCTAACATAATCAAGTTGTGGCATTGGATTTTTATTGCTTGATTTGGATTGTTGAAATACATTGGTTACCTTTGGTGTCGTATGCTATTTATCCATATTTACCAACCCCACCGCTCGGGCAGGATATGACACAAGGTCAATTTTTAAGCTAATTTTAACAGGTTTGAATTCAGAGTTTTCCTTCTCTTAGACTAGTTGCTTCACCAAAGCTGAAGAACCTAGTCTGCCCTACTATTTACCTCTAGCTGGAGGGGGAATAATTGGATTCATATTTTATTTGTGTTATGTGAAATGCAATCAGTCTCGTCCAGGATTTGAACTCGCGTCGCTGTGTCCATTTCCTACGACGATAACCAATACACCATGAACACTTCCTTACAACATGTATACTATTTATCATTCTCAAGTAATATTTGGATCTAATTGCTATTAACCTCAAATACATTTACTCGACCGTTGAGTCAGGTTATATGAATAACCGAACATGTCAAAAATGGTTTGCAAAGTTTCATGATACTCAACGGTCGAGTAAATGTATTCATTAAAGCATAATATACAGAAAATAAACATATCCAGCATATTATGTTTTAATAAAGGTAAAAGAACCTTTCAAAAAATGGGTGCAAGGAGAAAATCGAACCCCTTATATAGATTTACAATATAAGCTTGGCAATTGATGTTACGTTGCAGACAACTCGGAGGTTGTCCAAGATGAAGAGGTTGTCACTTGATCAAAATTTATGCATTAATTTACAAGCACTCTGGTATCAGGTAAGACAAAAATGTAAACAAACGTAAGTTACTACATAATGCCTTATAATTCCCGAGCTGACGTGGTTCGCTTTTTGGCTAAGCAGAATGATACTAAGTCTAACATAAAGTTAGGCGGGTTTCGATCTCAGCTTCAAGCGTCCTACGTGTCTAGCCACACGGGAGAGTTGTGATACAACGAAACAGTCTGTCTGTGGATGACAATATATATATATATAGGTTTATGGTTCTTACTAGCTCATTTGGTGAGTTAATGGAGGACCAAATATTGCAGTATTGTTAAATAGTGCTCAATATCAAACTTAGGCACACATACACACATATAAGCCCCATTTTTTTTCGAACAAAATATTAAACATATTAATCTTCTTTTTTTTTTTTTTTTTTTTTTTTTCTAATATTTTGTCTGTCCAACGATTGCAAAATGCATGAAACCCAGGGTCACAGACTGTTCCATGTAATATATATATTAGCTGTCTAAAATGACTGGAACTTCTGTCTAGGATTAAGGTATCTGCACGCTCTCTCTTTGTATCTTCAAGTTCATTTTATCATGCTGTTGAACTTTGGTATAGTAGATATGTTACTCCCTAATCTTTAAGTAAGATGTTCAAATCAGCACAGGATTAACTTGTTAATTTTATGCATTTATTTGCTTTAGCGTGACAAAAGTTACGGACAGAAAAACGAAGAAATAGATAGATAAAGATACTGTTCACTATTATAAGATATCTTTGTCCCAAAATACTTATTACATTCGCATATAAATTTCGTACGCAAAATATTCAAAAACCAAGAAATATAAAAAAAAAAAAAAACAGCTATCATGAAGCATAGTTGGTTGTATATCCTCAAACCCACGGGCAAAGTGCAATACAATGTCAGTCATTAAGGGGAGTACAACTGGTTTGAATTCAGAGTTTTCCATCTATTAGACGGGTTGCCATATCAAAGTGTAATATTTTGACCTTCGACCCGGCCCAAAAATGCTATTCCAAGGTGATGCACCGGAAGGAAGTGACATATTCCAATGACCAGTAATCGAAAGAGATCGCGTGGGCGGATTAAGGCTGATAATATGGAACAAGGTGAAGGTCCCACTGTGCCACTACAGAGTGATGCACTGGAAGAGAGTGACCTCTGAACTGCATGACAGTTATTTCCGCTTGATGACGATTAAACATTCGATTTCAAAGATCGAGTGGGTGATGGTGTGGGCGTTGAATTATTATATAACGCAGTCAAGACAGAAGTCAAGTGCCAGTTGAGTTGAGTTCGACGGCCAGTTGCAGTAGAGTTGGAGACAGTTATAGACGAGAAAGCCACATCCGGCCGAAGGGGCCCTCTAGAAGCCTTGATGAGTTGGGGTCCAGAGAAGATGCTGATAAGATGCAGTAAAGAAAGCAGCACCCAGCAGAGTGGACCCCAGGACCTCCGGTTGAGCAGCCCTGGAGAACGAGAAAGACACAACTCTGACGGCCATAACTTTGGGGTCAAAATATTTCAGTTATGTTCGGTCTCCAGCTCCCTCTCACAGTAAAACCCCGCACAACCTTTTCGAACCCTTACAAATAAAGTAAGGGGTATATATTTGTTAAAGAAGTCTTCCTGCGTCTGTCTTTGTCATTGCGTGCGTCTGTTGTTCATTGCGTCAGTATGTATCCTGCATGAACATGTATATGAGAATACAACAAAAGTCAATGAGTCAATTCTGCCCTAGTATTTACTTATTACAGGAGGGAGAATAGAATCATGGCTTTCTCAAGAGTATTAGTACTATGCGAAGTACGAACGATCTTGTCCTGGATTTGAACTCGGGTTGCCGATATTGCATATACATTCCGGGGTTTACTTTATATGTTACATATCTACTTTCTAGGATCGTCTAGCGGTTCTTTTATCTTGTCGTCTGTGTCTTTCTCTCGTGTTCTCTCGGCCGCCATCTTCGTTCTTGTTCAGACCACCTTGTGTCTCTCTGTCTGTTCGTGGCTGGGATAACAAACAACATTGACGCAATGTGCACATAGCTTTATTATCAACGATACTTTCCCCATCACCCGCTGCAACTTTGCCGGGAATTAGTGAGAGCAAAAATGGAACTATTTATCGTTGTTGGCGTTTTCTCACTAAAAGTTAAATCTATTTTCCTGGTGTTTTTTGATCTCATGACTTCTCAATCTAATCGCAGCCGTGGATTCAAACGATCCCAAGTGTCACCGTAAACCCCTCAAATGACTCATGGTATTTTCCCACACCGTTTGACCGTTAGAGCTTATACATAGTCAATGATAAATTTTACCAATCTATTATGTAACATCGGGTTCATTTCCAAAGACGATCACCGTTACGCTACGAACACCTCTGATGAGTCCTTGTTGGTAGTAAAGAGAAAAAAATATGGCGTAGCGTTCAACATTCTTGGTATATCGTTTCTCGAGTTTCTATAATTCTTAGATAAATTTAATAAAAAGGTCATTTCCTTTGTTAGGCCCATAACCTTTCAGCTTCGTTCGAATATAAAGTTACTTGTGTTATATATATATATATATATATATGTGTGTGTGTGTGTGTGTGTGTAAAAGTAGTTAATAAACCGAGTGGCCGAACTGATAGCAAACTCCTGATATGGAAAAGGACACAAAAAAAAAAAAAATTGGTTAATAAATAAATTATATATATATATATATATATATACACAAAAATGCTGCGTGCAATCCTGAACAAGTCCTGGCAGCAAAACCCCACAAGACACCAACTGTACGGCCACCTGCCCCCTATCACGGAGGTGCCCGTGGTGTAGTCGTTATCGCCGTAGGAAATGAACGCGGCGATACGAGTTCAAATCCTGGACGAGACCGATTGCATTTCACATTGCACTAATACCCTTGGGAAAGGTATGAATCCAATTATTGTCCCTCCAGCTATGGGTAAATAGTAGGACAGACTAGGTTCTTCAGCCTTGGTTAGGCAACTAGTCTAGGAGAAGGAAAACTCTGAATTCAAACCTGTTAAACTCCGCTTAAAAATTGACCTTGTGTCATATCCTGCCCGAGCGGAGGGGTTGGTAAATAGTACCTGCCCCCTATCACGAAAACTATTCAAGTTAGACGAACCAGACATGCAGGACACTGCTGGAGAAACAGAGATGAACTCATAAGAGATGTACTCTTATGGATCCCCACACATGGCCGCGCAAAAGCAGGACGACCAGCTCGAACGTACATTCAGCAGCTATGTGAGGATACAGGTTGTTGTCCTGAAGACCTACCTAGGGCGATGAACGATAGGGAGGAGTGGCGAGAGAGGGTCAGGGATATCCGTGCTGCCAGCACGATATGATGATGATGATGATATATATATACACACACACAGAAAATTACAAATAAATTAACATTAAAAGCAAAAAAATCTTGTTTTTCCTTTGAAATGCCATCTTATTTTTAGAAAATTAAAAAAAAATTCAAGCGCTGGTTTGTAACTTCGAAGTAAGTGAGTTCGAACTCCAGTTTCGCTATTACGTTTACTTTCGACTAATACCAACTTATTACCCGAGCTATGAGTTAAATAGTATCACTGTTCTTCAACAAGGATGGTTTTGGCACTAGATAATCCACGAAGGAGGATATGCCATTAAGTAAAAAAAAACAACCCAAAATACAAGATCTACATCTCAGAGAAACTCATTCTACGGGTATTCGATAAGAGCAAGTGGGCTGTCGCTTGTGTGTAAAGCAACAGTAGCAATGATCGTCCCGGTTCGTCAAGTCTCCCCTTCTAAACGACCCAATCCTCGTAGTTTTGTTTTTAAGCAAAGAGTAGTTGACTGCTGGTTTGAGTCGAAGTTACCAGCCACCGGAGGACTGTCAAAAGAAAAAAAAAAACAAAAGCCAAAAGGAATTTCAGAAGACACGCGTATGATCGTCTTTATTGATGACAATTTATCTTCTAGTTTATCCAAATCCAAGAGTGCATGTGACACTTTGCATTATAGAATTTGATGCAGATCCCCCACAATCACTGTATGGACGGCCAGCTCTTAATTCTGCTAAGTTCTTCTTGTGACCAATTATTGTGGACGGTTTAACGATCAACCCAAACATCACTGTTTGGGTTGCCACTCATTTGCCTATCTCCTAATTGCTTCCTTGAATATATGAGGTCCAGGCTTTCGGAAAAGAAAACCATTTTTCCCACACTGACCCACACCCAAAACAAAAACAAAAAAACAAAAAAACAAAAAAAACAAACTAAAATACTTCTCTTTATGACGGATATTAAAAACTAACTCTTTCATCCCCATCGAGAAATTGTTCTCTTATTTTATCATCTAATCTGCCGACTTCCTTGTTTAGCTATCCCTTTGATATTGCTACACACAGATGCAAACGTCCAAGTACATACATACATACATCTACTCAACCTATGCTCACAAACACCCGTGCAGATACGCTTACTCCCACGAGCATATACATAAGTGCATACTATGTCTATATACTCATATGGATATGCTTGCATCTATATGCATATGAACTAATGCACTTAATTATGTCCTCGCAGTGTCACACAACGTCTATTACACACGTAACAGAATTGATATAAGTACCAAAATACACTATCCACTCAAAAAGATTAGGTTTAACTTCTATTCAGAAGATAGGATTCAATACCTAAGAAGCTGCCAAGGCGTGTTAAAGTCCAGAACAAGGAGCAAACGACATTTGTAAAATAAATACACTTCAGTTAAAGTGTTGTCTATTTTGTGTTATTAGATTCGCCAATTCAACGAAGACAACAAATACAGCACGACATAAGAAAAAGAAGCTGGGATTCAATCGACTGTGAACGTTGACAGACAACAGAGATCAATATTTCACCAGACGAAAGTTAAAAAGATTTCTGAAGAGACTTTTTGTTATAGGTTTCTCAGGTATAGAAGTTGCGAAATCTTGTGACGAGAAACTAATTTTAAGATTTTTAGTAAATTTTACTTAAAAGAATTGTCCAACCATATTTTTTACAGTATATAAAAAACAATGGTCGGACTAAACTTAGCAAACGACAACTAAAAAAAAAAAGAAAATGAAAAAATCGAGTTGTATAAAGCTGTGCTAAAGGTGTTTTCATTTTTTTACTGATCATTTTTTAAAACCTAATTGATATTAATTTTTCATGAATATAGCTTGCATTTTTTATGAGTTCAATATGATAATATTTCCCCAGGTAAAATAATGGAATTAGCATACATAGGAAATCTTCAACTGTTTTTTTTTGTTTTTATATATATATATATATATATATAGCAGTAAATAAACTAATTACAGATAAGACGCAAAACATTTTATCTTTAATAGGTGAATATTCTGGTTTCATAAAATATTCCGTAAATAAATAAAATTATGTAATTTGAATCAATGGTATAATTTTTTTGCAAGCTGCGTAGAAAATATCATGGGATAACCCAGTATTGAGAAAACAATTCAGGAATAATTTTGTAATTTGCATCCCTAAAACGAATACTAGCCGAAGCTGAAATATGCAAATCAGCGTACAGTTAAAAGACAGTTCTTGCAAAAGGTTGGCCATACCTAATTGAAAGGAAACATGGTCACAACAAACAAACAAAAAAAAACAACAAACAAACAAACAAAAAACAGTCAATTGAAACAATAGAAAGGGTCTACGAGTATGTTTTACTTTTTATTTTAAGACCATTGCAATTTTTATATTTGCGCCAAATTTTTCTCATCACTGACTGGAAATAACCAACGTCTTTTGCCACACTCTACTAAGGATTGCTTCCTTCAGTGAGTTTTAAAATCTTTTCCATTGTTGCCACGTGTAGTACAAGTTTTTCTCCAACCTTCCAATGAAAATATTTTGTATTAATAAGAAGCTATATATGTCAAGATAGAAATAGTTTAATTCTATCTAAGACCTTAATGAATATCATTAAAAGATGGACTTTTATTAGAATAAATAATTCTAAAAAAAAAAGAAATTTTTATTTTCTTTAACATACGAGAATAGATCGACAAGTCTGGTAGCAGTAAAAAAAACTTCCACATTCATTGTCTATCGTGAGAAGAGTTTAAATCCCAGACTCATTTTTCCAACATGTGCTTCGCTCTGTCGGCAAGGCTCAGAATACACAGACAGATCCCTTCTCTGAAATGTGGTGTCATAAGTATGACACTAACCTGCTTTCGGTGGGGAGTGTGGTGTATCCATTCATTGGGATTACTCCCATTTCCACTCTGATTCATTGCCCAGTCGGCTGGGGCTGTAGAATACACCGACTGCTTCTCTGCAGAGGGGTAAGACCCCCCCCAACGAGTATCCTGAATATGACACTAAACAATCTGATGGTGAAGTTCCGGCTGTGCTGGAGCTTTGGGGAATGTGGAGTACCCCTTCATTGCCATTGCTCCCAGGTCCACCCTGGCCCGGTGTGGTAGCACCTGATAGGGCCCTATCTATGGGTTGAATAGAACTAACGGCATACTTATGCTAAACTGAATTGTTTGACTAAACTGAATAGCTTAAAATAGAAATGTTTTTGACAATTGAACCGTACTTACATTTGAACTGCATGGTTGTGCTTAACTGAATTGTTTGAAATAGAACTGTTTTTTCGACATTAAAACTGTATTTACACTTAACTGAATTGTTACATATAACTGAAACTGTATTTACACTAAACTAAATTGTTTTACATAGAACTCTTCTAATATATAACTCTGTATAAACAAAATCTATACTTTTACAAAATTGAATTAGCTGAAGTAGAATTGCTTGACTAAACTGAATATCTCGAAATAAAAATGTTTTTTTTTTACAATGAAACTGTACTTACATTTAAACTGCGTGCTTTTACTAAACTGAATTGTTTTAAATTGAGCTATTTTTGACACTGAAACCGTACTTACACTAAACTGAATTGTTATATATAACTGAATAGTTTGAAATGGAAATGTTTTTGACAATTAAACTGTGTACTCATGCTAAACCGAATTGTTTTAAATAGAACTGATTATTTACATAAAAATGGATTTGGCGTTAAATAACCTACAAAGGTTCATATGCTATAAAACCAAACCAAACCAAACCAAACCAAATCACTCTGATTCAGTGTGGTAGTATTAGAATAACGTCTATGGGTCAAATAGATTTACTTGAAAATGATTTGTATTGGATAGGAATAGGTGAAATTATATAACTGTATAAATTACTTGTATTCGATTGAAATACTTGTTATATAACTGTGTGCAAATTGTTTATATTAAATAGGAATATTTGTTATCAAATAAGTGCGTGTAGACAAATGATTATAAGTAGATAAAAAGTTCAATAAAAAAAAATGCAATGGAACATTAAAAGTATAGTTATGATAAAGAGTTTACTGCGCGTACAAAATTTCAAAATGGCGGATTGTTGCGGATTCATGGTGAATGTTTGTTCTCATCGGAACCAGGGTATTTTATACGGGATTTTTCTTTTTTTTATTTTCCACATCAAGTGGTTTTTTTCTTACTTAACGGTTAACTTTTTGTATTCTTTAGCGTTGGTTTCTCTTACACGACGTAAGTGGAAAAACGTCTTTTTCAGAATGAATCCACTACTATAGTTCTGATTTACAATCAAACATTTAAAAATGAATCAAATTTCGACATTAAGTAACTCATAAGGAGTTGATATATCATTAAACAACTAAACTAAACTGAACGCATACCAAATTTTAAATATTAAGCAGCTGCTCAAATAACCACCTCTCAAAGTTTATTGTAGAATATTCGGAATCGTAGGAGTAAAATGAAATAAAAAGATAAAAAAATCTTTGCCTGACACGTCTTTGGATTAGCTAACAACAAGCCAAATTTTTTCTATCTCTCTCTATGAATAAGTTGAATGTTAAACGAAACAAAGAAACAGCTGTAAGCCCTCATTCCAACGGACAGATGTTGGGTATCCCACAATCTCATAAAAAATGAGGGTGGGTGGGGGAACTACTTGCATAATACCCATAAAAAATTACAGGATGATTTCATTATGGAACAGCACTTTTGCCAAATGTCAGAGTACTCCTAGGTAAAGCCTTGGGTCACAGTTTCGCTACCCGGCTCTCCGCCTAGGGTTAGCGTAATATATGTTCCTCGTCTTTGGGCGAGACGCAACAATAAGTGAATAGAGTTCAAGCCTGGTCCTAGAGATTTAAACCCCAGGGCAGCACTTCCTGTTATCACAAAAGGAGTGAGTCGGAGTTATCTAACGTTTTCATGACATTGGTTGTTGAGACGGGTCAGTTTTTGTCCTGGTTCATACGTGCGCAAGCAGGACAACAGGTTAAACCGATTTTGAATTTAGCTTGATAGGGAAGCGAATAAATACTACGATTAGAGTGAAGTGTCTGAGCGCTCAGCGAAAACTGTTTTACATGAGGTGCACATATATGCTTAATTTAGTTATCACTATTATTATTAAATGAAAGTTAGCAAAATTGGCGACCTTTGTCGAGGTTGACTCGAAGGCTCCCTTGTCAAACCGGGCCATTGGTCTAATGAGTAGAGTGTTCGCTAATGGTCAGGGAGACCGAGTTTCAATCCTAGGTCGAGTCATACCAAAGACTAAAAAAATGGTATTTGATGCCACCTTGCTTAACATTGTCAGCATTATAAGGTAAGGATCAAGGGTAAAGTGGAGCAATCCAGGGAATGTATCACCCTCCACTACACTTCTGTGTAGTAGCTATTGAAAAGGGAGCCTTCGGGTCACCCTCGACTAAGGTTGCCAACTTTACTTACTTATTATTAAATCATATTAAATTACTTATTATTAGACCATAACTGTATCGGTTAATTATCATTTCAAGTAATTTTGACTTGTATTATCCTTCATCTGTAGTTACTTATTATCGCAACTCACTCGAGTCGTCACTGTTACAGTACCAATATTTTTAGGTTAGGATAGGTCAGGTTATTGAGTTTAATGGCATATCAACCCTTGATGGTTATTTAATGCCGAATCAAGTTTATGATTTTTAAATGAATAGTTCATTGGTAACATTTTTTAAACAAACTAGAGCTCATTTGTTTGCACACAGTTAAATGGTTTCAAGTTTAGTAAAGGATTAAGCTTCGATTTGATCCATGGATGGGACCCTAAAAGGTACCTGCCCAGTCGGCTGGGGCAGTAGAATACACCGGCTGCATCTTTGTAGACGGGTAAGACCCCACTAATGAGTGTCCTGTATTTGACACTAAACAATCTGATGGTGAGACTCCAGTAATTCTGGAGCTGTAAGAAATGCGAAGTACCTCTTCATTGCCATCGCTCCCAGGTTCACTCTGACCCGGAGTGGTAGCACCTGATAGGGTTCTATCTATGGGTCAAATAAAACTGTTTGATATTCAAACTGCTAAATTGAATTGTTTGAAAAATAACTGTTTGATTATTTAACTGTGTGTAAACAAATCACTGATGTTTAATTGAATTGTTAGTGATACATAGCCATACTTAGAACTATTTAAATGAGTTATATTTACAAATTATATATATCTGATATATATGTATAAACCGGATTTGGTATTAAATAACCTACAACGGTTGATATGCCATAAAACCAAACCAAACCTAACAGGTACGATCACTCCGGGTCAGAGTGGACCTGGGAGTAATAGCAATGAACGTGTACTCTACATCTACCAAAGCTCGAGGATTTGAGCTTCACCATCAGATGGTTTATTGTCATATTAAGGACACTCGTGGAGGTCTTAGTTCTTTGTAGAGATGCAGTCGGCGTATTATAAAGCCACAGCCGAGCTGGCAATCAATGTTTTAATAGTCAATTTATTAATGTAGTTCGCAATTATTCTAAATATTATCTCAAACAGATTTACTTGACTTACCGATGGCATTCTAACAGGTGCTACCATCTAAGTCAGACATTGGAGTTATTAACTTAGTCGATGGGGCTATAGAATACACCGACTGTTTCTCCGCAGAGAGGTAAGACTTTCCCAAAGAGTGAACTGGATATGACACCAAACAATTTGATGGTGAGGCTCCAGTAATGCTGGAGCTTTGGGGAATGCAAAGTACCCCTTCATTGTCATCGCTCCCAGGTTCACTCTGGCCCGGAGTGGTAGCATCTGATAGGATCCTATCTATGGGTCAAATAGAACTAAACTGTGTACTTATGCTAAACTAAAATGCTTGAAATAGAACTGTTTTGGACACTGAAACTGTGTACTGGTGCTAAACGGAATTGTTTGAAATAGAACTGTTTTGATATTTAACTGTTTGTAAATAAAAACTATACTTATACTAAACTGAGTTGTTTCGGCGTTAAATGACCCGAATGAACCAATCAACCAGCCTTTGAGTTATGGTAACACTCTCCTCTCTTTTACGAAAATATTATTGGTATGACGCAAAATTGAATTCGGTGGTGAGGCTTTAGTTCTGGAGCATTTGGGAGTGTTAAGTACTTCTTCATTGCCATTATTCCCAGGTCCACTCTGACTCAGAATGATAATACCTGCTTGCGTTCCATCTAAGGGTCAAATTTTTTGTTGATTATGTATCTTAATATTCTCATAGTATTCTTTGTGTATTAACTTGGTGAGGAAAGTGGATATATGTTAACATCGTTTTTTTCACTTACCATCGGACTCCAGGGATGATGAACTGGCGGAGACTTTAATATCATGAAGGAATTCCCATATAAATGTTGATATTTCTTTGCAACACACACACACACACACACACACACACACACACACACACACACACACACACACATATATATTTATTTATATATATACTTATCCCAATGCGCGGGCAAGATGTGACACAAAGTCAGTTTCTGAGCATGGTTTAAGAAGTTTAGATTCAGAATCTTCTTCTAGACTGGTTGCCATACCAAACCCGAAGAGCCTTGTCTATACTACTATTTACACATTACAGATTACTTGAGGGAGAAGAATTGTATTCATATTTTTTCCAAGGGTATTGACGCTATATGAAACGTTGTCTTGTCAATCATTTCCGATTCTTCGATTTCCCATCAAATTACGCTGGATCTACTGAACGAATAAATGTCAATTGAAAACTCGCCATAGCCTTTTTGCATCGAGAACTAAATATTTAATTAGAATATTCGGAAAAAAATTCTAATTAATTATCATCATCATCATTAAATAAATGTTTTCTTTTCATTCGTTTGATATGCCACAGTTATTTTTAAAAACTTTTTTTTACCAATGATGTTGTGCAGCGTTCCTATTATGATGGTTGGCTAGTTGGTTGGTTTGGGTTTTATGGCATATCAACCATTATAGGTTATTTAATGCCAAATCCATTTTTAAACATATAGATAGTTCAATTTCAAAAAATACACTGTTTAATTCTATTAAACCCAGAGATTGGAGTCTTCCACAACTGCAAATTATTTACTCATTGTCAATATATAACTAATATTAATTCTTGGCTTATGGTAAATATATAATTTTTGCTACTTTTCAGCGAAAAAGAAGAAAAGCAAATAACTGAAACTAACTTTTATCTGGATGGGGAATGTATATATTATACTTCTATATAATCTTTTTTTACATTATCGCAGAAATAACAAAAATTTTAATTGTTGTGTTATTCTAGACAAACAATATTAAAATACAACTATTTCTTATAGAAGTTCCATGATATAAAATAGTCCCGAAGTACAATATCTGATACTTTTTAAACGGCTAATTAAATATGAGTTCATCATTTTCAAATAAAATAAAATAAGTATATAAAATTGTAGCGAACTAAACATATATGGACAAAAATGCATTAAATCTACAATGCAATTTCGAAGTCATGGAATTGGCTAAGAAATTCTACATCTGTTTACCAATGATAATACAGTAACAGGTAATTTGATACTTTTATTTAGACTACTTGAAGATTCGGAGAATTCCCTCGACCACAAAAGGGGGTGTCCTTGTGGTGTAATCGTTAAACCGATGGACTGCGGGATCGTAGTAAGCGAGTTCGTACTCCAGTCGCGCTATTTTGTTCACTTTCGGGCAAATACCCTTGGGAAAGGTAAGTAGGGTTGACTGTGTTTGGTGAATATTTTTGGTCCCTCACAATTTATGTTGGTTTATATTTGAAAAAAAGGCAAATGAAGTAAAGATGTGAAACGACGTGTACAAAAGAACATTTAAAACAAAGCAGAACAAACAAAATTAAATTTATATATCAAGAAATACATGAAAAAAGAAACATTACAAATATTCTAATATGGTCTGTTGAATATTCCTCTCTGTGTGTGCGTGTGTGTATGTAATTAACACGAGTCTGTTGAATATTCCTCTGTGCGTGCGTGTGTGTATGCGTGTACTAACACGGATATTATGGGAAAAGACTAAATATTGAAAGTTTCCTGTAGACTATAAAATGTATGTAGACTAAGGTAAGGTATCGATATATAGGAATATAGCAACGTGTGCTAGAAGGCATGCGTCTTCTCCCATGTTAGTTGTTTGTCTCTTTCGGGGTTTGACGAAATTTCTGTGGTTGTTTTCGAGGGTGGAGCAAGTCTAACCGAAAAGGTAGAAGAGGAAATAAAAAGGTTACAGAATCTATACATTTTTGTGGGGTTGACTGCTGTAAGTCAAAATGTAAGAGAGAGAGTGTGTGTTGTCTCTGGAAGTCACAATGTAAGAGCGTGTGTTGCCTCTGTGAGTCGAAATGGAAAAGAATGAGTTCTTGGAAGACGAGAGTATATATAGGTAATCCTTGTCATGCACTCGGCTCCAAATGCGCGGGACAAAATCAAAGTTGCGGACGTAGTTGTGAGCGCTAACCACGTGACTTTCCTGACCAATAAGTTCCTGAGACTGATTAGTTTACCGACGTCCGCCATCTTTGTTTTGGGAACAAGTGGCATCACGGCCATTTTAAAATACAGGAGTGTAAATCCTATATATATACATTTTTAAAAATTTATTCCCTACTGGTATTAACCCCCTTATCCTCCCAGCTATGGGTTAAATAGTACCACTACTGTTCTTCTAGGAGATTGGCTTTGGCATTAAATAATCTACAAAGGTTGATATGCCATTAAACAAAGAAACCATCGACCACAAAAACTGGTATTACAGAAATAGCTGGTTATATCTCAATAAAAGTCTAAATGTCAGTATTTATCAATCGGAGAGAAGAGTGTATTCTTGAAAGTAAAAAAGACATTTAAATAAAAAAAAATTTGATTCTAGCCACAATAGATGTTCATAGTTAAATGTACATGGATTTGAATAAAGAGAGTTTTCGTTCAGATTTGGTGGAGGATTCTGTTAACATTTAAGAAGCAAAGAAAAAAAACCTATATTATTTTATTTTTTTCTTCTCTGTTCTTTCTTTGTGTGTTTCTTAGCATCTTTCTTTCTTTCTTTCTTTCTTAAGCCTAGTCGGCTGGGGCTGTGGAATACTCTGACTGCATATTTGCGGAGAGTAAGACCCCCCTCTCCATGAGTGTCCAAGATATGATACTTTAGTATATGTTTGGTTCACATACACTATAAGTTAATTTGTAGTTATTTATGTAGCGCTGAACAAAATAACAAAACTTCTTTGAAGAACAACAATGAATGGCTTATTTTTATGACAGAAAGTAGACGAGTCAGAGTGAGAAAAAGTTCTTTTGGGGTATCAGGTAGCAGTGTCGCAGGTAGTATGCCAGTTCTTTAGTGTGTTGCAGGTAGCAGCGTTTGCTCTTTAGTGTGTGTAGCTGGTAGCCGCCGTTATCTTCTTTTGTGGTTATCTGTGGCAACAGTTATCTTCAGTGAAGATCGTCAATGCTGAGTTCCCGTGGCAGACTACAGGAGAGAGGTCTTTCTTCTTTGCTAGTCTTGTGCTCTCTGTTCTGCTGGCCGACTTCCAAAAAGGGCTACAAAAAATAGTTCTTTAGAGGGAGATGGAATCAATGCGCTCTCCCCACTGATGGGTCAGTGTGTGGCCGAATCACTTGGCGCGTGCATTGATTCGCTAGAGAAAAGAGATCTGTGACTGCTACAACACTAAACAATCTGATGGTGAGTCTCCAGTAATGCTGGAGCTTTGGGGAACGCAGAGTACATCATCATTGACATTGCTCCCAGGTCTACTCTGACCCGGAGTGGTAGCACTTGATAGGGTCCTATCTATGGGTCAAATATAACTGCTTGATTTTTAAACTGAGAGCAAACAAATGACTTATGCTAAATTAAATTATTTGAAATAGAACTGTTTGATCATTTAGCAGTGTGTATCTACAAAATATGTTTACTAATCATATATTCAATCTATATGTAAAAACAGGATTTGCTATTGAATAACTAATAATGTTGATAAGCCATAAAACCAAACCAAACCATTTTTGTTTGTTTGCTTATTTGTTTGTTTGTTTGTTTCTTTTTTTTTACTTGTCTTTCTTTCTTTAGTCGCTTTTCTTCCTTGATTCTTTCTTTCTTTCTTTCTTTCTTTCTTTCTTATCAATTAATTCGTAATTTTTTATTCTTTTCTATACTATTTCATTTCTTTAACATTCTTGTAATTTTTTTCTTTTCTTGGATTTATTTACCTGCTATTAACCTTTCTGAAACACCAGTTTTTCCTCCCTACCTTTTTCTTTTGTCCGACTAACTGTGGTTTCTCTAATCCATATTGATAGACCTCATAGATTTGTGTTTTTTAATTCCCATGCACCTTCGCGAAGTTCTTCGTCCTCAAATATTTAAAAAAATGTCCATTGTGTAATGAATAAATTAAATGTAAAATTAAACCTAAAAAACATTAATATAACCAACGCCCTTAATTCCCTGCGTTCATATTTTACACGATGATATACTTACTTATATCTTATATAAATATTTATGTAAAATGTTATGTAAAAATGAATGCATAAAAAATAATACATGAAATAACTCTGTCCGTCTCTCGTTTTTATTTATGCATAATAAAACTGGGAACGCAAGCATATGTTCACCTTAAACAAATATGAACATATGCTTTATACCTTAACAAACACGACTTCGAGTTGCTTTTTTAAAAAATTTCATTATGATTTTTTGTTTATTTCAAAACAATTAGATTAAGGAATTTCATTTGTCGATCTGTTGAGAATAGGCAAAAAAAAAAAAAAAAAAAAGAAAAAAGAAAAAAAAGAAAAACCAAAAAAGCTGTTTCATTCCATTTTGTTTGTGTGTAGTTACTTATTCCTTAGAATTACGATCTTTGACGTTTTTTTAAGCAAACAGTGTATGTTTGTTAAAAAATCAGAACGCAACACGTTGCGTTCAGCCGAGCTCTGTAGTTCGATATTTTTTGTGTTTTGCCAAGAAAAGTCTTTTAATCCGTTTTACCTTTCGTTTTCTGTTTCTTTGAAATCTCTAAAGAAATCTATAATTTGTTGTTTTTGTTACATTTACATCGAGGACATGTTCGTACGCATAAATAGAAGGCACGCCAGATACAGAGTGGCGAGTTTCGCAACGACGGTCTGGCTGCCGCTTGGTAGAACGCCATCATGAAGTGGTTGGTTTCTTTATTGGTGCTGTTGAATTCTGTCCGTCTTCAAGATGCAGGAGCACTGGAAGGTTAGTACACACACACACACACTACATGCGCATGCGCGCGTACGATTCTTGATATAACTTTTGTTTTTTATTCGTCAGTTGTTTCTTTGCAGGCAGAATTATCAGTTGTTAGCCAAGGAAAACTAACTTCACATATGCGAACATAATTAAAATTTGTACTTTAATATATTTCTTTAAAAAAAAAAGACGACAGGGTTTATTATACAAATCATCCCCACTTCTACCATGGTCATGTTACGGAGGAAGATTGGTTTGGTTTCGTTTTTTAATAGCATATCAACCTTCATGGGTGGTTTTTACCAAAGCCATCCCTGTAGAAAAACAGCAGTGATATTATTTAACTCATAGCTTGGGGAATGAAGGGGTTCATACTTTTCCCAATGGTATTAGTTTGAAAGTGAACATAATAGCGTAACTGGAGTTCGAACTCGTTTACTATGATGTCGCAGTCTAGCCATTACACTATGAGGAGTAGAGTGTGTAGTAAATCATTGATTGATTGATTTTGACGACATCTCAATCTGATTTGGGATATTTTATAACTAGAGATTAGGGAACCGCGTTCATTGTACGTTTGTATTCCCATTTTTTTGTGTAGTTGTTTCTGAGGTATTTTTATGTGATATCAAGTATTCCTATCAAATACGAATAATTTGCGCATGGTTGTATAGTTTCAAGCATTCCTAATACAAATAATTATTTGGTTTCAAGTAATTATTTCTATTTGATAATAGTGATTTGTTTACACACAGTTATGTATTCAAGTTACTAATGATAATCCGCCATGAACTATTATAGCTTCAAATAACTATTCATCATCATCATCATCATCAAGTTACGCTGACAGCACGGAGTTCCTTGACTCTCTCTCACCATCTGTCCCTATCATTCATCGCAACTATTAGGCCTTCTAGACTGCATGCAGTTTCTGCACAGAGCGTACGTATGTGAGTCCTTGCTTGCTTATGGTTATATGGCATCAAGTATTTTTATAGAATACGAATAATTAAAAAAAAAAGAAAAAAAGATCCATTTGACACATAGATGGGATCACCACAGGCACCACCACTACGAGTGAGAGTGGACCTGGAAGTAATAGCAAAGAATGGAGGACTACACATTTCCCAAAACACCAGAACTGGAGCCTAATCACGAGATGCAGTTTCGTGTCATACCGAGAACACACACACACACACACACACACACACACACACACACACACACACACACACACACACACACACACACACACACACACACACAAATAGAGTATGTGTGTGTGAGAGAGTGTGTGTGTGAGTCTTTATCCCTTGTTGGGAATACAATTGGCGTATCCTAAGCCACACTGACTAGGTGGAAAAGAATTGGTGGGTTCGAATGGTGGTTGGTTCGAGAGAGGTTGCCCTATATTGTATTATAAACGATAAAAAAAAAACAAACACCTGAGTGCTATTTAAAGATCGTTTATTCCACTAGTCTGTTTGAATAGGAATTGTTGTTGCTGTTAACAACGGACGTATAAGCAAACCGACGTTGTTCGGGTGGACGTTATGCAGTACACGACTGTGTAGTATGTAGCGTTGGTGTGAAGTCACTTTTAATGTTGGTGATTTTGCTGTATAATTATTTATTTTCATTCATCAGAAGAAATTCATTAACTGTAAAAGTTAAGAATAGAGCAATAGTAATACAGTAAATATTTTTACTTTTTTTCTCTGTTATCTGGCTATACTACATTCTGAATGACCTCGGTCCTACATATATGTAGCTCAGTTGGCAAGGGCCGATTGGATTTCTGCGGAGGGGTAAGACCCCCCCTCCACCTTAATGAGAGTCCTGGATATGACGTTAAACCATCTGATGGTGAGACTCCAGTCGGGGAGCTTTGGGAATGTGAAATGCCTCTTCATTTCTATTAATCTCAGGTCCACTCTGAACCGGAATGGCAGTATTTGTTAGGGTCTCATCTCTAGGTCAAATAGAACTGTTCAATCTTTTATTAGGGATTATTATTAATATTTGATAGAATAATTAGTATTAAATAGTAATATTTGAAACCATTGAACTGTGTGAAAACATAAATAGCAATACTTGAAACCGTTTAACCGTGTACAAATAAATGAGCTCTGGCTCGTCTAAAAATGATGTTACCTACAAACTATTTGTTTACAAATTATATATATATATATATATATATGTATGTATGTGTGTGTGTGTGTGTAAACAGGATTTGGCATTAAATAACCAACAAGGGTTGATAAGTCATAAAACACAACCAACCAATCTACTTAGATGAACAAGGTGATCAGTTTGTAAATTTTCAAATAACCTTATTTATGGGTTATATACATTAACTATTGTAAATTGTGGCGTATAAATTGATCTTTTAAACCTGAAAATAATCTCTGCAAAACTAGGGGTCGACTTATACGGCAGGGCTAAAATCAAAACCTTTGCCACTGGTTGACTCCTCTGTCATAAAGATTTGAATTTTAGCCTTGCAGTATGGGTCGACTTCTGAGATTTTTTCTGGCTTGACCTATACACCACAATTTAAGGTAGCTGTTTTTGTAAGCTGGGATGCAACGAGTAGTATTAATTTAGAATATATAATGACAGAGTAGACTGTAGCATTAGGAGAAAATAAATCAATAATTATAGTTGTATATTAGCACTAACTTCATTTGAACCAAGTATACATCGGCCAGGTTTTAGCTTTCCTTATCTCTTTCCGAAACTGATTTTACCGTTACTCTAGCACTTTGGAATAATAATTGTCTGCATTAACACAATATTCACAATATTCATGAAAACGAGGGAAATTTTGGTATTTAATTTTTCGATTTTATATTTTCTACGTCGAATTTATTTCATCAATTTTTAGCTCTTTAATCAATTTGCGTTTCTAACAGAATATGTTTGTTAGCATAATCACCACTGTTATTTTTCTGAATATATGTATTATCAGAAAATACTGAGTTCTGAAGGACGTCGGTCCTATGTGTGGGACGAGAAGGTGTTACATAAAAAGCACGAAAAAGAAGTCTAAAAGACAAGTCTAAAAGACAAGTCTAAACAAATATAACTGTGGAAAACCAGTTTAGGATTTAATAAAAAGCTCACCATTCCTTAAATTTTAAGATCAAATTTTAGATGAATTTTTTGGTTGGTTGGTTGGGTTTTATGGCATATCAACCATTGAAGGTTATTTAATGCCAAATCGTGTTTATAATTATAGATGCGCGCGTGTGCGTGTTCGTGATTAGTAAATGAATAGTTTGTTGGTAACATTTTAAAGAAGCTCATTTGTTCGCACACAGTTAAATAATTTCAAGTATTGTTATGTAAAAATTCAATTTAACATCAGTCATTTGTTTGCACACAGTTAAATTGTTCAAAATTTCGATTTGATCCATAGATGGGACCCTAACAGGTACTACCACTCCGGGACAGAATGGACCTGAGAGTTTTAACGATGAAGGGGTACTCCACATTCTCTTGAGTTCCACGACTGGACCATCACTATCAGATGGTTTAATACCTTATCCGGGACACTCATTGAGATGGGAAGGTCTTACCCCTCTGTAGAAATACAGTCGTAATATTCTATAGCCCCAGCCGACTGTAGAGTATTTTTTCTTTTGAATTATGATAGTGAGGTAGCAAGTGTAAAAAAAAACGATTTTCACAGATGTTGACGTTTTATTTTGTTAAACTCATTTTCATGTATGTTTCGTTTCATTCATAAGATTTGAAAATCCCTAAAGCTAAATTCTAAAAGCTAAATTTTTTAACGATAAAAATAATTTTGTGAATACGGACTGAGTTAATAAAGTAATAATTCAACATTTAGAATTTAGCTTAAGGGATTTTCAAACGTTAGTCATAGCGATATTACTATATATATATATATATATATACATATATATATATATATATATATATATATATATCTTTACTTTGTTTAAGAAAACACAAAACCCGGTCACATTAGGATTATAAATTTATTTCCATCCTGTTATGGGTTTTTGATATAAATCAAAAACACAAAAAAAAAAGATTTATATTGATTATATTGATTTATATCAAAAACCCATAACGTTGATTATATTTATTTATATTAAAAAAACATAACAGGATGGAAATAAATTTATAATCCTAATGTGACCGGTTTTTGTTTTTTCTTAAAGAAATTATTGCTCTGTAATGTCTGTTACATTGAGCTCTTTACCAATAAAATTTAGATGTTCACTGTTGAATGTTTTTTTTTTCCTGATGGAATTACTCCCAACTCCGGTTTAACTGGACCGAATGATACCTATATGTATATATGTATATATATAATGCATATATGCATCTTAGGAAAAACATTTAAATTCAGCTACGAATCACTACTTTATTTTAAGAATTTAAAATGTCATAAATCAGTGATAATGAATTATTACAGATGTTCGGTTTCTTTTGTTAAATGGTATATGAACCTTTGTGGGTTATTCAATGCTAAAACCATCTTTTTTGAAGGACAGTAGTGGCACTATTTAACATATAGCTGGAGGGATTAGGGGGTTCATACCTTTCTCAAGAGTATTGGTCTGAAAGTGAACGTAATAACGCGATTGCAGTTCAAACTCACTTATTTCAAGCTCGCAGTTCAGCACTTTAGCCATTACGCCAGAGGGACTTCCTCCCACCTCTGACAGAACTATTGTAATTGAGTTAAGTTTTTGAGCCTTTTTACTTGCACTTACTTTCTTTTATTATTTTATAAAAAATTATTTCTAACAAGGAATCAAACCGACCTCGCGCGGCACTTGATTTGGTCAGAGTGGAAAAGGGAGAAGTAATCCTAGACAATACGCACTAAAAAGCTACCTCCGACTATTTGTCGAGAACTACTATTGAGCCTCTCAGCACGAAATCGGGGTCCAGACTGTTAAGGCAGGAAAAAATTGCAAGCAGAAGGGTTTCGTCACTTGCTTCTTGAATAGCCAATAAGTATTTCAATAAGGCATGAAGCTTTCCAAGAACTAAAAGTAAAATCAAACGAAAGTCGACCCGAGAATTCTACTGAAAAGATAACATTATAGAAGATTCAATTGAAATTAAAAGAAAATTAAAAAGACTCAAGTAAAATCAACTGAAAAATAAAGTTCAACCCGTGAACTCTGCTGAAAAAAACAATCTTTCAAAAGACTCAAAATTAAATGAAAGCTGAAACATTTCGACAAAACTAAAAAGAAAAAGTACTCAAATTCAAAGAACTGTTTTCCGGGCACTCTCTTAGATATGTTCCCGTAAATTACACTAAAATTTGCAACATTTTATCTTTTCTATCCTTTTCTTTCTTGTTTCTTTTGTATAAAATTGCCTCTTAAAAACTTTATCTTTTGAATCGGTATCCGAACTAGAAAGCTGCAGAACTTACCGTTTGAACTTACTGTTTAAAATTACACACTAAAGCCCCCTAAAAACATACCTAGTTAAATACTAAATTTAGCTTTTGTGTCATTCTCTTTATATCAAATTTTACTCTAAATTCTTTTATATTGTACATTTTATCCTTTAAATTCCTTTTAATTTACTACAGTCAGCTTATTCTAAGCCCACCGATAGAGCGAAAGCTGTTTAAAGAGACAGCCATCTTAGTGTTTGTAAACTTCTGACCCAGCAGGAATATGAACAAATAACAGCTGAAATAAATCATTTGACAGTTTTTATTCTTAAAAGAAACTAGTGATTCTAACTGATCTGTCTGAACAAGTAAATGTATTAGTATCGAGCTTGAAATCCTCTTTTTTTTTCTAAAATCTTCTCGTGACTCATTTTGCAGGTGCGCTAAGAAAATTTGTTCAAGTCAACTCGGCCGCCTTAAATACAGTCAAAGAAAGCTGGGGCGGTGATCATGTCACCGAGGAGCAATGCGCAGAGGAATGTCTACGTCGTCCTGATTGTGCCTCCTTTGAGATGCAGGACACCAATTGCTTTCTCTCGGATAAAGATTCTACAGGAAGGGCTACTGTTAGATCCAACCCAAATCGGAATTTTTTCCAGCGAATCAGACGTAAAAAAATGTTTCTTCTTCTTCTTCTTCTTCTTCTTCTTCTTCTTCTTCTTCTTCCCACATATCTGGTGGAGATATCCTTGGATTTCCAACATCTCGCAGGCCCTAGCAACGCCGTATTTGGGACATTATCAATTTTTTCCGCAAATTTCCAGTTCTTAAAATCTTGAATCTAATATTTCTGGCACCGTTGCAAGTGTTTCCGTTATCACAGACAAGACTCTAACATTTATGTTCCTTATTTTTTTAAAATTTCCAAGCAAAGTCCTAATATCTTTTCCCGTTCTCTTTTCACCCAGTGATCCACAAGAGTTGCTACAGCTATGATATAGCTGGTCTCTCTTTATTTACAATAACTCAATATGATCATGTTACTCGAATGAGATTGTCGGTCTGGATTTCAAAGTTCCAGAGTATTTATTCTTTATATTTTATGGAACAGCTTCTAGTTTATGATGATACCGCTTGTTTATTTAGTTGAACTCAAATTGTTTTTTAATATTAAAAACTTCTATCAAGGTGGTAAAAGCTTTATGTTACTCATGCATAAAGTAAATGAGATAGTTAAACGAGCGTGGTCTTATTGAAATGTTCACTCATCCGCTCATCAACTATCGAGGTTGTGACGAGACATCTGACTATGGGACAAAGCGCCAGGGAGAAGTGGGTCCATGCCTTTCCCTAAAGCAGTAAAGAGTCTTAGCTAAAATTCGAACTCGTCTATTTATTGCGCTGATAACCATGACGTCACCCCTACCCTCTCATTTTAAGAGTTGATGTGCTGCTATTTTAAAGTTTGGCTCAGTGGTTAGAGATAGAATCGCTGGCATCAGAATCAGAGATTTGGTTTCACGTATCAACTGTTTTGAAACTCATTATTATATGGAAGTTTTAACTTCAATCGAAATTGGTACGTCCTCCACCTTTTTTTTTCTTTTCTACTAAAGAGCAATCAATAACTGAACAGTTACTTTTTATTTAAGCATAAACATTCCTTTTAGATCGTAATCGTCGATAGTGTTTATTAGCACTTCAATTTTAATATTTCCGAGATTATAGCTAATTTCTTCGGATTGGCAGACTAAATCGCTGTAACGAAAAATATTTAGTTAAACTCAGTAAAACCAACGTAGACATTTCTACGAAAGCCAACCACAGGTTAGTTGAAGAGCAATATCTATCTATCTATCTATCTATCTATCTATCTATTCTTTTTTCAAAAAGTGTAAATTTGAGAAGTATGGATACCTTCGGTAAGTTTTTGGAGTGTTATTATCCTTGAAAGAGTTGTTCGAACTATTGATCTCATTCTTTTTGTTTTAAGAGGTCTTCCATAATTTTGAGAAGTGTCATTTTTATATCAAGAGTTGTTTGAACTATTGATCTCATTTTATTTGTTTAAGATACCTTCGGTACTTGTCAGAAGTGTTATTATCACCCAAGGAATTGTTCGAACTATTGATCTCATTCTTTTGTTTTCTGAGACCTGTCATTTTTAAAAGTGTCATTACTACATAAGGAGTTTTTCGAACTATTGATCACATTATTTCTGTAGTTACTGCATTCTTTAGTTTGTACAGGCTGTATGGAACGAAGTGACGTACATTATTTAAACTGCTGTGGTAACAATAAAACAGAAATGTCGAGATCAATAATTCGGACAACCGGTGGATTGATAAGTACGAGTTTTCGATTTTTATTTCAGCGAACCAAGAAGTGATTATTTTGAAGAAAGTTACAATTCCTGCCGAAGACCATTTAGGCTTGGTAAAACATGTAAGCGTATCAGAATGCACGAAGAAGTGCCGAGAAAATCCTCATTGTACGTCTTTTGAGTTTAAAGAAACAGCTCGGAAGTGCGACTTGAGTAATGTGACTCACCATACACACGACCTACATCCCAGCAAATGGGGATGGGATATCTACATCTTTAACCCTGGTAAGTAATTCTTAAGCGCTTCATTGATATTGTTACAATATGTGCCTGGTAATGAAGGTGAGGAAACAAATAGAGAATGGTTTGGAGTGAAAGGACCAACAATAAGGATTAAAAACCTGAAGAAATATTCATAAATGTAATAAAAGAGGTTATACAGAGAGTAAGAAGGTCTGCTTGAGAGTTCTGTTTGTGTTGTGGTTGTACTTGTCAGGACGAACGGTAGTTAAAGGAAGTATTAGTTTGGTGCCGAGGACGTCTCAGCATGTGTGGCATGTGCTGGAGGTAATTCCCGATGGAAAGACAGCAGCTAAAGAAAGGATATGTTTGGTACTCAGGGCTTCGTCTTAGCATGTGTGGCGCGGACTGGAAGTATTTGCGGATAGACGGATAATAGTTGAAGGAAGGATAAGTTTGGTGATCAGGGCTTCGTCTTAACATGTGTGGCGCGGACTGGAAGTATTTGCAGATAGACAGACAGTAGTTGAAGGAAAGATAAGTTTGGTGCTCATGGCTTCGCCTTTGCATGTGTGGCGCTAGCTGGAAGTAATTGCAGATAGAAGGATTGTAGTTGAAGAATGGATAAATTTGGTGCTCAGGGATTCGGTTTAGCATGTGTGATCCGAACTGGAAGTAATTGCTGATATGGCTGGTTTCCTTCCTGTTGTATGGATGTCGCGAACGAGCATTCTTTTCTTGGGCCTGCTGCTCATAGAAGCTGAGTAGTTACAGTGGATTGCTGGTTTCCTTCTTACTGTATGGTTTTGTGGATAACCGCCGAGAAGTCGATATACGGCACTGGTGTGTTGGATAACGACTTCTCATTGGATATAAGCAAAAAGTTTTAGAAATATACATCAACTCATGACAAGGTCATTCAGTGTAGTACGGGGTAAAAAAAAAGCTTCTAGTGTATCAATTAATACAAGACAGGTCGGTCATACCTGTTAATAAATAAATGAAAATAAATTAGGGAAAGTACTCTATAATTAGCATTTGATAGTTATTATTTTTGGAAAATCACAATGATCGGGATGAGCGAGTATGAAGACTTCACACTATTATGCTATATATTAATAGAATAAACCCTTGTTATTTCGCACGACCGTTACGCTTGGCGAATAATCCTATTAGTCGAAATTAGATTGGCAAGAACCAATCAAATTTGACGTTTTATGCAAAACTATCTTAGGCATCATGGCCAAAGTAAGTATGTTTTCATAAAGAAACTTTAAACGCAAACCTATAAATATTTGTGGAATGAACATTTTTTTCAGTATTTTTTAATGTGTGAGTAATCGGAACAACAAAAATTATTCGAATTTTCCTCGATTTAGATCATTACTGAATTAAAAGTTGTATTGTAGTGTACTGAGTACCTTCTGTAGTTTACGGGAGTTACTTTCATGTTTAGTTTCCACTAATACAATACAAATCTAAACAAATGGAATGTGACAACAACGAACATTAAGAAACAAGCAATTTAATAACCATAACAAACAGTATAAAAATAATTAAATATGCAATGTTCAATTTATGTGCGTGTGTGTGTATGTAGAAAATACAGCTATGGCCAGTTTAATGAAAATATGATTTGTTCGCCCCTGTGTGCGTTTGTACATGTTGGGAAAGTCTATTGAATCAATGTGTCCATAGTTAGCCGAGGTAAAGAGGATAAAAAATTGACTTTACCTACATACATGTGTATGCGTGTGTGTATATATGTGAGGGACTGTAAGTATGGAACTTTTGTTTCCTTAAGTCCACACGTGCGTTTTTATGACTTTGGTGAAAATGTGTCGCGTTCCAGTTGTCGGAAAAAGAACGTCGCATGCTTCTTCGCTGTGTCCTGTGTTCGATGCCTTCTGCTGTCCGTCCTTGCCTCTACTAGTGGAATGCCTTTGTTAATTAAATTTATTTATACTTTTTTGGGGTCACCAAAGTGAATAAGAAATAGGATTTTGTTAGGTTTTATTGCGGGTCCTAAAATTCAAGCGCACAGACATTTCTTGACCAATCAGATTCGTATAATTACTAATTTATTTTGGAGCCTAAATATTTATCTGTTAATTAGTTCCTGAGCCGAATTTTCTAGAATGTTCTTATTGTGTTTTTAGCTGATTGGTTGAAAAATATAAAAGTGTAACTTCAATGTTAATGCGATTTTGATTCGAAATTTCTAGAATGTTCTTATTCAAATTTTTGGAGTTGATTATTTTAAGGCAAAAAAAAAAAAACAAAAAAAAAAAAAAACAAAAAAAAAAACAAAACAAAAAACAACGTATATTCTATAGTATCCAAAATTAAACATTGATCAGTTTTCTCTAAATCGAAAAATATAAACAAGAGAGTGACCTGAATTGTAAGCATGTTGAATTTATGTTAGTTTCGGTTGTTAAGTTCGAAACGTAAAAGCCGAAAAGATAATTCTAAAAAAAACATCTTATTTGTTTTGGTTAGAAATATTTAAAGAGAGTAGCCACCAGTATATTCAAAAGTATGTTAATTTATCGTAAATACGAAAAAAAAAAATGTAATTTGATTAAAAATCCCCACCACCTATTAAAAGAACAACAAAAATATTTTTTTTTATCTGTTTTTCAATTTAAGGAAAAAAATTCTTATGATAATTTTAAAATTTTGCATCAAAATTATTTGATCGTAAACTTTGACCGATAGGTACCTCCAATTCGAAGAGTAAAATTACCCCTCCCCCCATATTTAACATAAACTTGAATAAAGGATAATATGATCGTCAAAGTTTTTGGAGCATTTAAAAGAAAAAAACATTCTAAAAACTCTTGAGGATTTAAACAAAAATGAAAATTAAGAACGAAAACTGTTGAGATTTTAATTCCTTTATGTGACTAGATAATTCTTATTTTTCATGTTTAAAAATCTATTTTTTTTTTTTGTAATTAAGTCTATTTTTCTCTAATCATTTAATATCTTACATAACACTGAATTTTAGAAATTGGAAGAAGACAATATTAATGCCGATCAACATATTTTAGTACTTTTATGAGAATTTTGATTTGTTATTGTTGAATAATAATTTTTGCTTCTTAGAGTGTACGGAAGACCCTTTTATTTCTGTCAACATTGTGAAAAAATTCAAGATAACCAAATAATAACCGGTTATTGTATAATGCACAAGAAAACAATTGTTTTTCCCCTTCTAGCTACCAGTACATTCAAAAATATAATCGTTAAAGCGAACTAATATTTAAAACATGGCCACTTTTTAAGGTTATCTTAAACAATTCCTGTTGCTGCAGAAACGGATTTTTTAAAACTTATTTTTTATGATAGCTGTGATTAATTTTTTCCCAATCGGAAAACAGTCACCAAAAATATAGTTTACTGAGCTTCAATAGATAAATAGTATTTGTTTTAGATGCACTTTAAAAATAAATTAATAGTGTAAAACCATTTTGTAAAATCCGTGTAACAATTTACACGGTTCTCAGCAAGTCATTGGTATTGCAAATTGGATCGAGAATTGCTTTATTCTCTAAGAGCATTTTAATGCTATGGAGCTTACAAAGATTTTGCTACAATGTTTTATGTTATGGTAACATCCAAGAACCAGATCATCATAGTATAGATATATAGTTTAGTCAGTAGATTTTTGAATTGATTAAACTGATCTGTAGGAAGAAGAGAAAATTCAATTGATTTCTTTTGTTCAAATTTGATCAGTCTCATATGACATTTAATTCAATCTTTACGCATTAGTTTAACAATGCCAAAACGGTTGTAGCAGAATGTATTCTGGTTTGGCGCGCAATTTAATTCGACGCATAATTTCACCCAATCAGGATGACCTATCCTATTCATCCCGGATCTCCTTTCCCGGGCAGCAGAAATTGGGTAAGCTGCCAAACCCAAGCTCTTTGGCTGGAGAACGCCGTCCAGTGCAGACGTCCCATAGGCCGTTCTAGAATAGCAGCAGCAGCAACATGGACACATGAGGGAACCTATCTAATTTATCGATTCCTTGCGTCTAATATCTTTTAGACCAAGGAATCCCAATTGAATATGAATTACATACATTCAATACGCCACCACAGGAACAACTTTATGTCACCCCCAAAATTGGCTATGTCGATGCGATGCCTTTATTCCGCTCTCGACACCTAGCTCTCAATTTACCTCTGAGCCACTTTAATGGAGACAACGCACGCCTCTCCACCAGACACACAAAACTCACGGTGACTCCAAAGTTCATTTCCTCCAACGGCAACATGGCTTTCGCTAAACTACGGCGAACACAATCCCTCGCACGTCCCACGACACGCGCTGCCTTTCTCAACTTTCTCATAACTCCATTTCGTCTCCTTACTCACTACGAGACTTGTAGCATAAACGCAAACTACATTTTCCATGCTGCAAATAAAAACTATTCCCCAAAACATTTCGACTATCGGCATCTTACTTCTTCATCCTTCCTTTATTACCTTACAAACTTAGCGAGGAAACAACTCAACGTAAACACACAAACAAGTTAACACTCTTCCTCGCTAACAACAACAAAAATTAGGGCTAAAGGGTGATGGAGATATTTACATAATATTTACATATTTACATAATTTTATAATGGCATCATATCTAAAATATATGAAAAATATTATGTTGCTATCGGGGTCCAATCCCAGGTCGAGTCGTACCAAAGACTCAAAAAATTGTACTTGATGCCGCCTTGCTTAACACTGCAGTATAAGGTAAGGACAAAGGGTAAAGTGGAGCGATCCAGGAAATGGAGTAGCGCCCTCCCCTACACCTAGGTGTAGTAGCTATTGGAAAGGGAGCCTTCCGGTTACTGTCGACAAAGGTCGCTCACTTTACTTTATATTCTTTTTTTACTGTTATCGTCATTCGCTACTACTTTTACTATCACTACAGCCACCATCCTCCCACTACCACCTTTGCCCTGGCGGCAAAAACAAATTTTCTTTGTAAAAGATTCATATACTAGAGGAATTTCTCATTGCCTAGAACAGTTTTATCCTAAAATGGATTTTTTCTGTGTCGAGTAAGAAGAGATAAATAAGTATTTTAAACTCTGACCTTTGTTCCTTTTTCTATCGTAGTTACCGATGTTTGTTATATCGATGATGGGGAGATGAGAAATACAAAATACAACTAGTCTCAATTTTGGGATCTCTGTTGTTTTATTCTCTCTGTTCAGTTTCTGAGGCTTTGTAAGAAGGGGGAAAGGAGTAATAGACACAACGTGCAAGGTAGTTTCTTCGTTTGAGTAGGAGCCGTATCTTTGTAAGATTCACTCGCTCTCCGTACACAAAAACATTTGTCTCCTCGTACCGCAGCCACCAAAGGAGAGATCGGATCGAGAGCCTTATTGTCTTTTACTGGGGTTCACTTAACACCGAACCCCTACTTACGCCTCATGTGGGTGGTAACGTCCGGTCTGCCTCCACCAACATTTCAATGGTCTGCCGATTCTGGTAACCTGGGTAAGTCCTGGTTAATTGCTGTTTTCCGTCCCGATGTGCTAGATCAAGCATATCTTGTTACACTTTTCCTACTGGAGGAGATGTTGAACTTCGTCAATTCGTTTTTCTTCCGGCTGCTGTCTTTTTAAAATAACTTATCTATTCATACTCTAGTACCATTCGCTTACATGGATACGTTTTTCATGAGTTCAAATGAAACATAATTCCTCAACATGTATTTTCCTTAAGGTTTGTAAACGGTATACTTTAGTTGACTGATTGCGCAAGCAGTGAAGAGCTGCGTAAGCTTCAAAGACATTTCTAAGTTTTCACTTACATTGTGTCAAAGATGTAACCGGAAACTTTTGCTTTAGCATCATATTGTATTCATAAAACCTTGCTGTAATTTCAGTTTGTTTAGAGTATTTTAATGCACTAGTCCCATTTCTTTTTGTTGTAGATTATAAACCTATAGACTGTGGAAAACCCCCGGAAATAATTCATGCAACGGTGGAATTCGAGCATACGGATTATTTGGCCAACGCAACTTACAAATGTGAAACAGGAGAAACTTACACGGTGGTGTGTGAAGAAAACAATAAATGGAGTCACCTGGTTGATGTCTGCAAGAAACCTTTGGATTGTGGACGGCCGCCACTTTTGGGATACGCTGGAGTCGACTACAAAGAAACAAGTTTGAAATCGACTGCTACTTACAGTTGTCTAATGGGAGAAAAATACACGGTTGTATGTGGTGCAAATGGAAAATGGACAATGCCTAAAGGTCGTTGTCGAAGTAAGTTTTATTTCAAGTTTTTTTGGTAACACTATTGCTAAACTAATTATAATGAGTCTATGGAAAAAGAAGACGAGTGGGCTTTGATATCGATGACTTTTTGTTTGTTTTTGTATATTTGTAGCATCTGAGTACCAAAATTCTCCGCCACAATTATTTGAATGTGAGGAACGCAGTTCGGATATTTGTAGGAGAGAAAATCTATTATGGTTTAATATTTCCTCGTGCTAAACAATGTAAAACAATTTATGACGAATTAACATATTTGTAGCCTAGGCAAACTCAACAGAATGAATGCAGGAGTGACATGAAATGCCAAATTAGAACATTACAGAGAAAAGTCTTATCATGCAGTTAAAGAGTCTTTTGTTATAAGTAAAGAGTCCTCGATAGAATGGAAGTTGTTGCGTCAATACTTAAGTCAAAGCGTGGCATCATGGGTCATACAATACAAGGTCCGTTAGGGCGAAAGCTTGCTCTATCAGGAAATGCACGCACTACAGCGTGCTTCTGTTTGTTGAGGCAGGATCAGAGAGAGAGAGAGAGAGAGAGAGAGAGAGAATTTCGTCTTGTAGAGCCGTTTTATAAGCTACTTTGGCCACGCCACCAAGCGGCCATTCGAAGTACTATTTGGAAGGCAAAGGATGTAATCTCTACAACTGTGAAATGATTTCTTAGTACTGATGAGGAACTAGTATTTGAAGGGAGTTATCGATTAAATTTTTCTTTTGAAGTTTGGAAATTTGAATTTTGTACAATTAGTTACGTCTGTCTTCCCGGTGACTATCGTTAGAGACCATTTTTCGATGAGACCATTTTTATTAATGAATAACTAATTTTTTTTTCGTTAAAATCTTTTCTCTGTCCAATAATATTCATACCAAATTTGAAAACTCGAGATTTTGGTCTTTTTTTGGGGGTGGGTGGATGTATGGAGGCTTACCCCTCTGCAGAGATTGTAGACAGCACATTCTAAGCCCCGTTGACAGAGCATTCAACTGGGCTTTGAATGCACAGACTAAACTTAAGAATTTATATATATATATATATATATATTAATCAAATGTTTAAAAGAGAAAATGCTACTCCTCCACGCACACACACACATATATATATATATGTATATATATATAAAATGAGAAAAGTAGCCAATCAATCGTAATTATATAAGCGCTCGCGGTGTAATAGTTGTCGTTGTAGGAAATGGACAGAGCGGCCCGAGTTCAACTCCTGCACGAGGCTGTTTGCATTTCACATAGCACTAAGACATTTGGGAAAGTCATGATCAATCTATGAGTAAATTGTAGGCTATATTGGGTTCTTTAACATTGGTGTAGCAGTGTTGAAGGAACACTTTAAATTCAAATCACTTTAACACCATTTAAAAGTTGATATTTTGTCGTATACCGCTCAAAGGAAATTTCTTTGGTTTGTCTGTTGTTTCTCGGTTTCCAATTTGAGATGTTACTGTAGTTTTTACATAATTTGGAGTTTCCTTGAAAAACCTTTCTTAGCAAATGAGATAAATATTTTGATTTATTGTACATTGAAAATAAATCGGAATCAACTGAAACGAAGATGCTAAAAGAAAAAAGAAAACAGATAAAAAAGAAAGGAGAAAGGGAAAAAAATGACAGAATAAATGTTTATTGCAGTTATTCAAATTAATATTCTGAGTCGTTGCAACAACATGACAAGGTTTCGTAATGGATTGATATTTAGTGTTGGAATTTTTGTAAAAATTTATTTCTAAGAAAAAAAATCAAGCTGACCACGTGCGGACTTGATTTGGTCGGAGTGGAGAAGGCACTAAAAAGTGACTTCCTCCTTTTGTCGAGAACTACTATTTGACCCTCAGTACGAATTCGGGGACCAAACTGTAAAGGCACAAAAAACTTAAGCCAGCAGATGGGTTTTGTCACTCGCTTCTTGAATGGAGCTTCCCAAGAAATAAAAGTAAAATTAAACAAAAGTCGACTATTGAAATTCAACCGAGAATTCTGCTGAAAAGAACCTTAAAGAAGACTCTGAATTGAATGTACTCTGAAATGTTTCCACAAAACCAAAAATAAATGAAAAATACGAAGAATTTTGTTTCCCGGACACTCTCTCAGATAGGTTCCAGCAAATTGCACCAAAATTTGCAACACTTAATCTTTTCAATTCCTTTCTTTCTTGTTTCTTTTGTATAAAAATTCCTTTTTAAAAACTTTATTGTCAGTATCCGAATTAAAAAGCTGCGGAACTTAGTTTAAACGTACCGTTTGAAATTACCGTTTGAAATTGCCGTTTACAATTGCACACTAAAGCCCCCTAAAAACATGACCCTGTTAAAAACTAAACTTGGCTTTAGTGTCACTCACTTCAACTAATTTTATTCCCTCCAAATTCTTTATATTGAAATTTTACCCTTTAAAATTTCTTTATTCTATCTCTGAATGTAAATCTGCTTAAAATCCAAAGTCCAGAAGAGTTATGGACTGAAGCGAATATGGACAAAGGTGAATATGCTCGGCAGCTTTTGAAGAAAGGAAAATACAACGACCGTTTGTTAATTCAATAAGTTAATTTATTTAATGAAGGAAAAGAGATGAAAAGGAAAGTTTGCAGACAATGCGCGACTGAGCTTGGTTAATGAAGATGCGTCTTAGTAACTTGGACGACTCGTGTTTGGCTTCAGTAGAAGTAGTCGGTATTTTTCTCTTGAGATTGTTGGCTCAGTACTTCTTTAGATTTTTGGGTCACAGCATGGCAAAAGTAGTTGTGAAAGCTGCTTTCTCACTGACCATCTCGGGCTGGTCACGAGGTTGCAGTCACACAGAGAACGACGATCAGGTGCTGACCGCTGGGCCGACAGAGGCGAAAAAGAGGCCGAATCGAGGAACTCGGCGCTAATATTGATGCTTCCACGAGAACTTTACATGGCTGCTAAGAGAGCCGTGATTGGATCTCTTTTACTCTTCCTCATGTGTCCGATAAATTCCAATCGTAGGTCCGGTTGGCGCTGGCGACGTTTGTCGGCGTTTTCTTTTTTTGTGCAGACGATAGCTGTGAAATTTATTCTCATAAGTCAATTCGACGCGAACGATGTAATGGGTAATATTTAAAAATTCTGGTCAAACAATTACTTCTAATTTTAAAATTAAAAGCAAACTACATATTTTAGGGAAAGGTATAACCCACCCCCGCAGAGGATACTGTATATGTATTCTAAGCTCCGCCGATATGGTGGTCCTTGGAGAGTGGGGACCCGACACAAATATTTTCTCACCGCTAGGCGTACTATTCTTAACCGTTTGAGTCCTGAGCTTCTGAGGCTAAATTTACCTTCTGCCTTTTGAGCATTATTCCCGCACCGGTAAACGGGTGTTAAAGTGCCGGCAAAAAAAAAAAAAAAAAAAAAAAAAATAAAAGCATCACCGGTATACCGAGTTTAAAAGGTTATACAATTGAAATCCGAATTTATCATATTTACCCAACCCCTCCGCTCGAGCAGGATATGACACAAGGTCGATTTTTAAGCGAAGTTTAACACGTTTGAATTAAGAGTTTTCCTTCTCCTAGACTAGTTGCCTCACCAAGGCTGAAGAAACTAGTCTGTCCTCCTATTTACCCATAGCTGGAGGGAGAATAATTGGAGTCATACCTTTCCCAAGGGTATTAGTGCTATGTGAAATGTAATCAGTGTCGTCCAGGATTTGAACTCGTGTTGCCGTGTCCATTTCCTACGACGATCATATTTACCAACCCCTCCGCTCGGGCAGGATATGACACTAGGTCAGTTGTTAAGCGGAGTTTAACAGGTTTGAATTCAGAGTTTTCCTTCTCCTAGACTAGTTGCCTCGCCAAGGCTGAAGAACCTAGTCTGCCCTACTATTTACCCATAGCTGGAGGGAGAATATTTTGGATTCATACCTTTCCCAAGGGTATTAGTGCTATGTGAAATGCAATCAGTCAGGTCCAGGATTTGAACTCGTGTCGCCGTGTCCATATCCTGCGACGCTAACCATTACATCACCTCCACTACGGGCACCTCCATTTCCTACGACGATAACTATTATACTGTGGGGATTTAGGAATTAACAGTAAAACTCCCAACCGGATATTGACTCGTCGGCTGCCAGATACAAAATGTATAAACGCGTCGCCACGCATAAGGCTCCACGCATCCATCCGGTTAAAATCAGAAAAAAGAAAAATAATAAAAAGTAAAGTAGCCAATGGGAAGCGGTCGCGCCAAAATTAAAAGGATTTTGGAGTAGCGAATTTGGAGCCGGTGAAGAGAGATAAATACTCAGGTTTTCTGTGAACCGAGCTCTTTTTCGGGTAGTGACGTCGAACCGACAACACCGATTTTACTGTCTGGTGTTTTGGGCACCACGCTGTGTCTTGGGACGTAGCGTTGGTTAGTCCATTCACCAAGTAAATAAAGGAAAGTATGGAAGAAATGTTTTCGTCTCTTATCTGTTTTTATCTTTTTCTTTTGTATATTTCTTTTGGACTTTCTTTGGGCAAGGCATTGCGCCAGCCTGTCAACGTGGGGTAAGATAATATACCCAAAATATGGAGTCAGATATCTTACGGCAACACAGCCTTGCCCTTAGCCACTGACCTCCTTTAAGACCTTCAAACCCCACAACACCACGAAATCCGAATTTATTACTCTTGATTTTTTTTTATTCTCTTCAGATCCTCGATCATGCGAAGAATTCAAAAAGTGTGGCAGACATATTCCCGACGGTGAATACTGGATATACCCAAAGATTTTGAATGGAGAAAGAGTTAAAGTCTTCTGTCAAGGAATGGCGACTCATCATCCCAAAGAATACATAACCCTGAAGAAGGAAAACTTTGCCCTCGCTTCGCCGTTGAAATCGATCGGTATTTTCTGTCTGAGCAGAACTGCTTTAGGTCGTGGGCGACCCGGGAAAAGTATATATCACAAAGTCCGGCTTTTGCCCGAGGTAAACACAAAAATCTATTTAATTTATTTTGTATTCATTTTGTTTTATTGAAAAGCTTTTAATAAGACAAAAATATAGTCCAGCAGATTTGCCCTCTGTCTAGCCATTGGGCTTCGTGGCTGAGGAAGTGCAATGATTGGATGGTTACATACATGAGTGTGAGTTGATCGATTGGTTTTAATTGCGTGTCAGCTCGTCTAGGGTTATTTTATGTCAAGAAGTTAGGGAATTACGTTCATTGTATATTCATATTTGCATTTTTTGTGTAGTTGTTTCTTAAGAGGTATATTTTTGCATACGTTCCATTCAAATACGAACAATTTTTAAACAAATCCATTTGACCCATAAATAGAACCCAAGCAGGTACTACATTTCCAGGTTAGAGTGGACCTGGAAGTAATAACAATGAAGGGGTACTCCACAATTAGCAGAGGCCTAGAATTGGAGCCTCATCATCAGACGCAGTTTAGTGTTATATCCAGGAGACACAATATTTTGGGAATTTCTTACGAAAGCTGACACATTTAGTCAGAATGCCCATTATTTAATAAACTTGTTTATATAATCCTGGTACCCATGTCATGATTAATGAACTAAAATAGCAGGTAATTTCTAGTAAGTTCGGTTTTTACACGGAACCCAATACTTCTGGGTCTGTGCTGCAATTAGCTTAGTGTAGTGATATTGGACAGTGTATGTAATTTGCATATAAAGATTGTGGTAGATATATATTCGTGCTTCAAGGAATAAAAGGCGATATATAAAAATAGAACGAATACCTCACGCGTGTAATAGTAAACTGAATTATCAGACCATTGTTAGTGAGTTCGATTCCCATGGGGCGCACCGTACTGAGGGCTTGGTGCCACAACTTAGCTAAGCTTTGTAAATAGCTATGCGAAACAGAACGGGCACCTCACGTCGAGTAATGTTTAGCAAGCTAGATTAAAAGACCATTGTTAGTGAGTTCGATTCTTTGTAGACGCCTCATTCTGTGCCACATCAAAGATAATCTTAATTTCTTTGTTTTTAATGACATATCAACCTTTGTGGGTTATTTAACGCTAAGGCCAACCTTGTAGAAGAATTGTTGTGGTACTATTTAACCCATTGATGGAGGAATAATGGGGTTCATACCTTTCCCAAGGGTATTGGTCTGAAAGTGAATGCAATAGCGCAAGTGGAGTTCGAACTCGCTTACGACGATGTCGCAGTCCAGCACTTTAGCGACTATTCATAAGCTTTGTAAATAGCAATACAAAAATATGACATTGAACTATAGATTTAAAACTGATTAACTTACTTGGTAACAGAATGGTTGACTAAATATTATTTGTTTATTTAAACAGTAATATCATATATTAAGCAAAATACATTAACTTATATATGTAACTTTATTTATTCAGTGAACTGAAAACCCACCCGTAGAGTGAGTTTTAAAGTTAGTTCCTGCAATATTTATAACAATTTTCGTAGGGGTCTTACTCTTCTGTAGGATACATAGAATATATTAAGTCCCACCGGCAACACAGTGCTAGTGTATGGTCATGGTAAACAGGACATACATTAAAAAGAGGCCCTGTAACACAACACAGGCGATTTTATATCTCTCTCTCTCTCTCTCTATATATATATATATATATATATAACTTTTAAATGGATAGGTCCACAAGGGGATTTATTCTTAACGTATTTATTTCTCTTCTACACGTGTTTCTAGTGTTTTACACTGTCTTAAGGAAGTGATAACATACATGCATATATATATATATATATATATATATATATATATATATATATATATATATATATATATAAACTGCCGTGTCTGTTTACTCGCATGTCCAGATTCAACATGGAATTGTATCGCCAAAGACAAACGCTTCTTCCCGTTTAAAACGAATTTCTGAATTGCCTGCAATATGATTTAACAAAGGCAGCGATTTTTCTCGTGAGGTTAACTATTTCACATACTTGTTTTAAAAATCACTTATAACACATATATATATATATATAGCGAATTTTGGGGGTAAAATGATATAATAAAACTTTGATCAAGAAATTTATAAATTCTATTTCTTTAAACAATAGGACAAAATAATTTCTTGTTAGCAAAGATAATTTTAGTCAGAGTGTAGATATTTTTGGCTTGAGATAATCAAGATTCGTGAAATGAAGTATAGCAGTAATTATTTGCTTAAAATAAAGAGACATGTTTTATTTGTGTTAAGATTTTTGAACGAGAGAGAGAGAGAGAGAGAGAGAGAGAGAGAGAGAGAGAGAGAGAGAGAGAGAGAGAGACTCTGTGTGTGTGTGTGTTTGTAGGTATGTATTTATACCTTAACGTATATGTAGCTGCTGTTGATGATTCATCATTAATAAAATCTATGTAAACATTAAGATAGATAAGCGATGTGGAAATAAAAGGTATTCTTGTAAGAAAAAAAAGTTGAATTTTCATTCAAAAGAAATAAACCGATTGATAATTTTGTACATAATACATACTGAAGAAATATTTATTTTTTCGCTATTAATAAAATTGAGGTCGGCTTGAATTAAGATTTAAAAAATTACTGAATTATCTATGAATCTAATTGGTTAAAAAATTGTATTTTCAATATTCTGGGAGGAAAAAGATTTCTTAAATTATTTTGGGTTTTGACCCTTAAAAATTTCGCGGCGAGTCAAATATTGTCGTCTGCGAGGTATCTCGAAATTCTAAAAGTGGCGCGAATGTGCTGATTAGTTAATAGATAAAAAAAAAACATTGATACAAAAATTACAGCTTCTTGTGTCTAATTTTTTGCATAAAAATTAACACTTTTTTTATTATGGAAATCATTTGAGTTGCCAGATATATATATATATATATCATATATATATATATATATTACATATATATATATATATATATATATATATATATATTATATATATATATATATTACATATATATATATATTATATATATATATCATATATATATTATATAATATATTATATATATATATTATATATATATATATTATATAATATATTATATATATATTATATATATATTATATATATTATATATATATATTTTATTATATATATATATTATATACATATATATATATATTATATATATATTATATACATATATATATTATATATATATGTATATGTATATATATACGTTATATATACATATATATTATATATATTATATATATATATATATATATTACATATATATATATTATATACTATATATTTTAATATATTAATATTATATCATATATCATAGTATATTAATAATATATATATATATATATTATATGTATATATATATTATATATATATTTTATGTATATATATATTATATATATATCATATGTATATATATATATATTATATATATATATTATGTATATATATATATATATATTATATATATGTATTATATGTATATATACATATATATATATTATATATATTATATATATTATATATATGTTATATGTATATATATATATTATATTATATTATATATATATATATATTTTATATATATATATATATATATATATATATATATATATATATATATATATATATATATATATATATATATATATATATAAATAATTTATATCAACTATTCTATAATTCCTAAGGTATGAAAAAACCTAGATAGTGCCATTTGCAAATTAAACAAATATTTTACTAACTGGTATCCGGGAAAAAATTCCATAAAAAAAAAAAAAAAAAAAAAGCATACCTACTACTTGAAAAGGATCAACCAATAACTGATACAGAGCTAAAAGAAGGAGAAAAAAAGCACTGACAGAATTCCTTAAGCAAAAACCTAAGAGTGTTCAATACGCTAAGTAGAGCAAAATATGAATATCTGCAGTGAAAGAAAGAAATTATTAGGAACAGAAGTGATAAGATTAATAGGAATATTTTTTGATTGTTTTCAACTAATTTCGAACTTAGGTCACCGCCATGAGAAGATTTTTTTTTCATTTGAGAAAAGATTTTTATAGAAATTTTTACAAACAGTTTTAACAATTTATATGCAATAAAAGAAACGACAAAAATGAATTATTGATCGAGCATATCCGTTCGATGAATGAAAATTAGAAATTATTCTACACGTATTTCCATTCAAGTTCACAGGAAAAAGAAATTTTCGGGAAATTATTTTTTTCCAATTTGAACCAAGTTGACCTTCAAATTCACAGTATTTTTTTTATTTAACCCCCCACCAAACTACACCAAACCAAACCAAAACAAACAAATATAAACAAAAAAACAGTTATTTTGAATTTTGTAAGGGGCGGGTTCATTTTCCCGAATTAATTCAATATAGAATGTTCACTCATTTCCGGAAGAGTGAGCGTTGGAAAAAAACAACAACAAATAAGCAGATAGGTCGAATAATTATAACTTAATTTTTTTTTACTTTGGTAAGAGAATGGTCCTTTTTAGATACTTGTTCGAGAATTGGGTGATCATTCTACATTAAATTAGGATATAAGAGTAAACCCTCTTTATAAAATGTAAAATAGTTTATTTAAAATAAAATGCGGTGAGTTGGAGGGTATAATTAATTCAAATAACAAAAGCAAAACTAAACAAAAACAAACAACAAACTTGAACGGGTGCACGTGTAGAATAATAGTGAAAATTATTTGCTGCTGTCCAAATATCTTCAACGGACCTTTATATAATATTTGCTGTCAAGACACCCGGGACTGAGTTCTCCATTTGCGAGATATACATATATATGTGTTTGTGTGTTTTTTTAAACCTTGAAATATTTCAAGCTACGTTTACTAGAGCACAAAAATGATGCTGATGATCATGAAGTACTTTGAGATAAAATCTTTTTATTTTTTTTCATGACTAACATTGGTGTCACTTTTAAAATTTGATATCACAAACTTTCACTAGTCTTGAACCTTTATTCGTTGCTTCTATATATTATTTGCAGAGAATGGTGCTACAAAATACCGACTACAAATACGTCAATTTGGTCGATGGATTTGGTAGTTTCAAACATGATTTTGCTACAGCCGAAGATTGCCTGTTTAGGAATGACGATAGATGTAACAGTCAAGGAGCTTTCCAAGTGGACTTAATTGGCACCGGACTTGCCGTTGATAAATCAGTAAATTCATTATTATTACTATTATTATTATTGTTATTATTTTTTGCAGGGGTTTCATACCACATTTAACTGGTGTTTTTACTGGAGTTTAAGGGGCAGCAAGTTTCCTTTGGTCTCCACGACTTTTGTAAATATTCCATCTGATTTTATCAGTGCCGTGGTCTGGATTCTAAACCTTTGGAGACCGTTCCACACGCACCAACTACAATTGGTATCACGGTCACTTTCATATTCTCCAGCTTTTTCAGCTCTCTGGCAAGATATGAGTATTTGTCTCTCTTTTCGCTTTCTTTTATTTTCACTCAATAGTCTGCTGGAACGGCTAAGTTCACATTAGGCGTGACCTTCTGGCGGGGATTGGTTGATCTGTTTGTATCTTGAAATAATTTTGTGTCCCATTTTCTTGGGCAGATTCTGGTTTGTACACATGCCATTTGTCTGCATGGCTAAATTTTAATCTCTTGCACAATTCCCAGAGGATGATTTTTCCTACTCAGTCATACCTAGTCTTGCATTCCTTTTGAGCAGTTTGTTGCATTCGTTCATGCATTTATCTCTGTCTCCACATAACCTTATTTTATTCTTCTGTGTATTATCAATTTTTGCTTTGATCATTGGTGTTCATAAGTATTTTGTATTAAAATCTTTTATTTCTTTATACCTAACATGTATGTGCTTTTAAAATTTGATACCTGAAATGTTTTTATCATGAAAGAATCTCTTAATATATAACATTGTTTATGGTGTATGTGTTCTTCTTTGACTTTTTGATGAGGATTCGCAGCTTCTCAGAATGTCCAGCTGTACCCAGTTGGCTATAAGAACTGACCATGTGAGGAAAAATCACCAGTGAGGTAGACACCAATTTGAGACAGTCTCTGTGCTGTTCATGATTTGTCTACATCTTTTAAAATAAATTGCTGTTTCCTATGACCTATTTGGTCGTCAGGGTGCTTTATCCCCTTTATGACATCTCTCAATAGAATTTACTTAGCAGTGCCCATCCCTTCTTTTAGTAACATGCAGCTGATTGTACTGGGTTACACGGCATCAATATTAAGGAAAGATCACAGGCTTGATCAATTATCGAACAACCAAGATGAAACGTTTTTTTTTATTTACCCATATCTAGGAGGGAAAGTGGGTTCATGTCTTTCCGAAGAGAATTAATTTGAATTGAATTCAGCCGGAATTTAAATTCAGTTCGTCGATTCTATCTCCGTTGGGCCACCAGCTAAAGAATTTTACTGGTGAGAATCGAACTCATTATCAATAATCTGCTAATTTAGCTAGTTAGCTAGGCGATCTCTCCCAGAGAATTTTATTATTATCATATTATTTACCAAGTTTTGCTTTGACTGACACACAGGTCTTAGGTTGCTTACGTTACCTGTTATTTCTGGGTGAACGGGGTAGAGGTTTCCATCGTCGCATTGTGACTAAAATGCTGGAATGCGACGTCGTTGTGAGTTCGAACTCTAATTGCGCTATTACATTCACTTTCGAACTAATACTTTCTAGAAAGGCTTGAGACCATATCCTCCCTGCTATGGGTTAAATAGTACCACTAGCGTTCTTCTATAAAGATAGCTTTGGCATTAAATTACCCAACAAGGTTGATATGCCATTGAACAAAGAAGGCAAACTAACTCAGTAGTCGTCAACGTTGTAGAAAATGGAATCGGCAAACCGTGTTGAAATCCTGGACGAGGCTCTTTGCTTTTCACTTCGCGCTAATGCCCCCATGAAAGATTCGAATCCATCTGTTCTCTCCCTAGCTATGGGTAAATAGTTGGGCAGACTGGGTTCTTCAGCCCTTATTAGGCAAACAGTTTAAAAGAAGGTAAACTCTGAATTCAAACCACATGTACTCTGATTAAAAATCGACAGCATGTGGCGGAGGGGTTGGGTATATACATACATTTATACCATGTGGTCACCCTCTAGAGTACTGAACTGGCTCTTTGTTGCTTAACTTAGGCGATCTGACGAGAACAGAAGTTTCCAGCGTGGCTTGATCACAAACGCTCTTATTATTTGTAATATATTATTTATCCCTTTTCTTGTCTATATAATTTCCTGATTTCTTTTATTCACTATTATTACAGTTAACAGAGTTATTTATTCTTCCACAACTTTCTCAAACTTAATACCATTTTTTTGGATATTAAAAAATGATTTCTTTCAAGAGAAAGTACTCATCTAGCCAGATTAAGAGGTCAAGATTTGTATCGCAGACACGGAAAGACTAACAGACGAATGTCTTCTATCCATTCTATTATACTAAACAATGTTTATTTTACAATCATTGTAGTCAATTAAAATTTATGCTGAACTATTACAAATGGTAATTGATACAGTCAAAGATAAATATTCATAACAGAAAGAGATTTGCTCATCGTATTTTTTTAAACATTATTTTATGAACTTATTGTTCAAGTAACTATTCTTAATACAAACAATCGGCACTCATGATTTCAACCATTTTTCTTTGAATTTAATAATAACAGAGTTACTTTAGAAAAAAAAGTGACACTTATAAATAATTTGACTGTTTGGAAATCTGAGATCGTGTTTATTTACTCAACTCCTCTACCAAGGGCAGGATGTGACACAAGGTCAATTTTAAGCGGGGTTCAGCAGCTAGTTTCAATCCAGAGTTTTCCTTCCCCTAGTTGGTTGCGTAACCAAAGTTAAAGAACTCAGTCTGCCCAACTATTTACGAAAAATTGGGGATGAGGAGAACGAATGGATTCACATCTTTCCCCAAGAGCATCTGTACTATTTGAAATGCAAACAACTTCGTCAAGGATCTGAACTCGGGTCATCACTTCCATTTCCTACAACGATAACCGAAATTCATGTATTTGCATGTGTTTGTGTGTGTGTTTCTGAGAGAGAGAGAGAGAGAGAGAGAGAGAAAGAGAGAGTGTGTGTGTGTGTATGTTAATAGCCGACTTTCAGTCTAATAAACTATACGTCATCATGGAAACGATTCGGACTAAATGTCCTTGTATGAACATGAAAATTAATTAGTTTGATATGTCGGTCATACAAACCAATTTAATTAGCTGTAATTAGCTAGGGGTGGGAGTACCATCACTAGTCGTTATTGTCGTCAACCGATCGACATTCTATAATAAAGTCAATTTGATTCTAATTGTTCATTTCATGAACACAAACAGAACATACAACCTTTCTTTCTTGCAGCATAAGCGTACTTGCTTATTATCGGAAGTGATTGTGTGTGTGTGTGTGTGTGTGTGTGTGTGAGAGAGAGAGAGAGAGAGAGAGAGAGAGAGAGAGATGGTAAAAGGAGGTCCTTTACACACACAGACACACACACACACATATATATATATGAAGGAACTCCTCTTACCATATCTCTATCCAACTCTCTCTCATATATATATATATATATATATATACTGTCAGTCAAAAGTTTTTATTTAGTCACCTTCAAAAAATTTTATTTCTCATCTTTAATGAAATAAGTTAAGCACTACATTGTTTTTCTTTATTATACAAAATGTAAGTTTTCCTCATTAACTTTGAATTTAGTATAACTATGTAACGTAATGGCCAAGGGTTTTCGGTTCATGCCTTTGAGTTTAGTTAGGCTGAGAACCTTTCGGCTCAGCACATGGGTTAGTTAGGTGCAAACCTTAATGTAAGTGGTAACGCTGGTGCGCGCGGGCGGACGTGTCATTCAGAGATGTCACAATAGTCCGAGACGAAACGGGTGACGGGGTGCGAATGACGTCACGCACCAGAAGCGCGCAGAGGTTTGTGAAAAATTTAAAGAAAGTTAGAGAGTTGAATACTGGACACCAAACGAGGAGGATCGACTTTTGGGGCTCGCAGACGCGAGGCGAACTTGCGCCCTATGGGGGCCGCTCGAGATGGGGGCCAAATGAATAAGACAGCATAGAAGATTGTGTCTCACCTCCTTATGTCGAAACCTTTTACTCAAAGTTAATAAAAAGGTTTCGTACCTGAACTAGAAGTCGTTGCGTGTTTTCGAATTTCGAGATTCCTATGTTCTTTATATGTTCTATCGTTATGAACAGTATATGACTATTTCGCACATGGCGTTAATTGTGGCTATAGTACATAACTAGAAATCTTTTGAAAAATTGGTTTGAAGACATTTTTCTTCTTTAGTACTGAGCATGTTTATACTGTTAGGAGACATTAGAAAACGGGACAAAACAACCAAAAGTCGGACTGGTAGACCAAAAGCAACAAGAACAAATGACTATTTCATCAGTCACTAGCTTGTGTACCAGAAGGCTGTCTGCTCCAAATATTACAGCACAACCTATGTCGTGGAAAAATGTGTTAACCTCCATTGTGAGAAGACTCTGTGAAGCTGGCTTATATGGCAAATTGCTGTAAAGAAACCCTTATTGAGGAAGCAAAACAATGTCAAAAGGCTCCAATGGGCTAAGGCGTACAAAAAGGGGACAACAGAGCAGTGGAATAAAGTCCTTTGGTCAGACAAATCAAAGTTCAAAATCTTTGGGTCAAATAGGAGGGTTGATTGTTTTACGGCGTATCAGCCCTTTTCGGGTTACTCAACGCCGACAAATAGGAGGGTTTATGTGCGTCGAAGAGTTGGTGAAAGAACTGTAACTCCCTTTATCATACCAACTGTAAAGCATGGATGAGGCTCAGTTATGGCTTTTGCAAATTGCAAAGTTGAGGATTTGTACCGGGTGAAGAGCAGATTAAATTAGACCGACTATCATTGCATACTGCAGCATCATGTGATCCCATCTGGTTAGTAAGTCGAGAATTTGTACTCATGCAAGATAATGACCCAAAGCATACGAGTAAATTCTGCCAGAGGTGCATTAAAAGCAAAGAGGAACATCATGTCCTTCAACTGATGTCTTGGTCGGCGCAATCAGCGGACTTAAATCATATTGAACTGGTGTGGGATGACCGAAAAGGTAGAGCTAAACAAGCCACAAGTACAGCTTACCCCTGGCAAATCTTCCAGGAAAGCTGGGCAGAACTATCTTCAGTCTTCCTCCAGTCTCTGGTGGAAAGGATGCCGAAATGACTCCCTTTTGCCGGTATCTACTGTGAAGCCGTAGATACCGACAAAAGGGAGTCATTTTGATAAATCAAAAATTGAAGAAGTTTTTTTTTTTTAATTTGTGTCTGATGTGGCTCAGGAAGATTTGCATTTAGTATAATAAATAAAAGCATTGTGGTGCTTAACTTATTTCATTAAAAAATATTTTTAGGATGAGAAATAAAAATTATTGAGGGAGACCAAATATTTTTGTTTTGTAGTGTGTGTGTGTATATATATATATATATATAAGCAATCTACATGTACCAATCATATACACTCACATACGTTCACATATGCACCTAGTCTGAAATTATTATGCAAATCACATAAACTTCAATAATTTAAACTTGGCTCGGAAAAAAATGTCAAATTTTTAACAATCAATTTATATGTCAAAACAAAGCCCGAGTAAAAAAAATGTAGCTTATATCTATGTTTTATTGAAATGAATAAAATTATTTGATGCATTCTAGAAAACTGTCAAGTGAGAAGCCTGATTAAATACACCAGCTATTCGACAAACTGAGCTATGAAGAACTACAAATATACACAAGCTCAAGACAAACCTGGCTTCATCGGGGCAAAGGGAACGTCAGTTCGAATCCCACGCAGAGCTTTTCCTTTAGTTCCAATTCCAACTGTTAATGATTATTGTAAATTGACAACCCGAGTGAATTACGATAAAAAATAATCACTAAAAATTAAAAGAAAATACTAATCAAAATGCACTCCCGAAAGAGTCCTCGAAGATTTTTGTTCTAGAAATATTTCCTGAATTTTCATTTATTTGTTAATTTATTTTACCCTTTTGATATTTTTTTTTTAATTTAAGGTCAAATGGGAGTCTTATGGGTATTATTCACGTGTCCAGTCTCTTAACCGAAGCCACAACGATCAGAAAATACGAGGAGTCTGTGGTGGAACATGTGGCGGGTGTCGACCAAACGGTCCTTTAAAAGTAAACATCTTCAGCGATGATCGTAAGTTTTCTTTGGTATTGAACTTTCTTGTATACTAGCTTAAATGTCTGAGACAAATGTTCCAAAAAATAAATCCCCTTATAACAGAACAAAAATCCCAGAATTATGTAGAATTGTTGCTAGATATTTTACTTCTAGCAGAATATCTCATTAAGTGAGATGGTCATTTGTCGTGTGCTGTTTGCATACGACCCGTCTAAAACATACGGGTAATTTAAACGATTGTATTCAGTTGTGACCGGAAAGATCCCGACCGTGGGATTGGAATTAAGTGGGCTTTGGTATTGATGACTTGTAGGGTTTGTCTTCGTATATTTGTAATACTTGAGTACCAAAATTCGCCGCCACAATTATTTAAGTGTGAGGAACACAATTCAGATAATTTTAGCGGAGCATATACATCATGGTTTAATATTTTCTTGTGCTAAACTATGTAAAACAATTCACGACGAATTAACAACACTTATTTATTTCCTGAGCAACTTAATAGAATGGATTCGGGAATGACTGAAAACATTAAAAGAGTACACTGCAGAGAAAAGTTCTATCGTGCAGTTGAAGAGTCTTTTGATATGTTAAGAATCCTCAATAGAATAGAAGTTGTGTGAAGACTTATGTCAAAGCATTGTATCGTGCGTCATTCGACACGAAGTCCGTTGGGGCGAAAAACCATTTTGTCGGGAAATGCACGCACTAGCGCGTGCTTCACTTTGTTGAGACAAGACCGGAGAGAAAATTGCCCTGTCGGCTGGTGCTGTCGAATACACTGACTGCTTCTCTGCAGAGGAGTAAGACCCCAAAGAGTGTCCTGGATATGACACTGTTCCACTAATGCTGGAGCTTTAAGGAATGTGGAGTACCTATTCATTGCCATCGCTCCCATGTCCATTTTGGCCTGGAGTGGTAGCACCTGATAGGGTCTTATCTATGGGTCAAATAGAACTAAACTGTATTTATGCTAAACTGAATTGCTTGAAATAGAACTTTTTGTATGCTAATGAAAATTGTTTGAAATAGAACTGTTTTTTGACATTGTAACTGAGTACTTTTGCTAAACTGAATTGTTTGAAATAGAACTGTTATTATGTATAAATATGGATTTAGTATTAATGACCTACAATAGTTGATATGCCATAAAACCAAACCAAACCAAATCAGACCAAGAGAGAGAGAGAGAGAGAGAGAGAGAGAGAGAGAGAGAGAGAGAGAGAGAGAGAGAGTTTGCCGTGCCGTTTTATATATTACTTTGGTCACGTCACTAAATGGACATGAGAAGTACTATTTGAAAGGCTAGAGATGTAATCCGGAGACGATCTTTTCGGCGTCGCAAACGACACATGTAATATTTTCATGAAAAAATTAATTAAAAACAGTTTTAAACGAATTATTTTATAAAAATACTGAATATCCCAATTTATATAGGTTATGAGATCTCTTGCAAAAAAAAAAAAAAAAAAAAGAAAAAAAAAAGAAAAAGAAAAAGAAAAAAGATTATTTAATGATAAGAAAAAAAATATAGATAAAATAATATTGAAAGCAATGCCTGAAATTTTTATTCTTATCCACTGTAACAGATTTTTAATGTGTAAAATTAAAATCAAATTATTAACGAAAAATCCGCTCTTAAAAGAAACAGCATATTTACTGCCCCTCAAACATCACCATGTATGATTGGTCAAGAGCCATTGTCATCAATCAATCAGAGCACGCAAGACATACGACATTAGGTTCCGTTTTGGGGTCCAAATACCAACGCAAGAGAGACATCGCTCTCTTAGATACGCTGCAGACCGTCCAAGTAAGACGTTAACTCGCCAGCGACTTATAAGTGCCGATGACAACGTAAGGCCGACCACACGGAAGCAACAGACAAGTGACAAGAACCTAAGTGACAAGATAAGTTCGTTGGCATATTATTTTGCAACTTATTAAGTTCACTTAACAATTCCTTAACAACTCTTGCTCTTCATTTATTTTTACACTTTGCTTTTTGTATTACATTTGTAATTGATATTGATGAGAATACATATTTTGTTGAAGTGTCGTGTCCTGTTTTCCTTGCCACTACCTTTTATGCTAATTTTGTCCGTCTAATTGCTACACTCTGAACGAAGAGATCCGGATCTTTACTCGACAATTCAGTCAGTATTGCGTGTATTTGTTGATTTAGGTGTTATTATAATTCAATATTGTATTTATTATAATAACTTTTTTGCATTTTGTAAAATTCATCTTGAAACCGAATACATAAAAAAAATCAACCCCTCTCATCATGTGAGACTAAGATAAAAATATTCAATTTCTTTGTTTTGGATCAAATGGAAATTGAATTTGCTTACAAGGAGTGCATCAAATAAAAAGTTTGAGAAGTCCTGATCAACAGAATTAGTTTGATAGTTTTTAAGGTGTGTGTGTGTGTGTATGTGTGTGTGCATACACGCGAAAGTCATACTCTAAATTTCAGTTCAAACAGATTTCGCTGTTCAGTCACCTTGCACTTTATGTCTTCTCTCTCTCTCTCACACTCTTTCTTTCTTGTCACACACACAAACATACGATGAGTAAATTGCAGTCAAAGTCACACAAAAATGAAAAAAAAAACCCCACTGACATCGCACTTTATCAGATACATTTACCAAAATTACATTAAAATATCTTGAAATACAATAGATTAAATTTATTCAAAGAAATCGCAATTAGCTCCAACCATGACATTCAGACGACTTTAGAATCTCCTACAAGCCTTCCTGACGGTCCCCTTGTATACATTAGTAAATGCTGCTGTTATACTTACCTTCAGTTCATCTTCAATATTGCATAGAGTTTTGTTGATCTTTCACTAAACAGCTCACCACACATAATGATCAAGAGGATTGCAATCTGAAGAGTTAGGCGTCGGATGTTAGGGTGATGAAGTCAATTTTTCTTACATCCAACACTTGGTTCTTCTGCAAGTGTGGCATGGTACAGAGTCTTATTTCCAGAGTAGTGTATTTCAGCAGCTAACCTCTTTTATATGACTGATGGAGATCTCTTCTGATTTTTCGTACAAAATAATGGCAATTCCAATTAACAGGACTGGAAAGCACTCACCGGATGTTGCCGGGGCCGATATTTTTTTCAGAATGAAAGAAAAAATGTGTCTCTGCGCATCGGTTCCACGCACGGTGAAATATTGATGGAATTTATCACAAAAAATAAATTTAAAAGTAATTTCTTGACCAATCTATGGCCTTCGCGGTAAAAAATATAGAGACCAAAGTTGATCCGATTTGAGGAAGGGAGAACACACAGTCATCACCTGCAACATTCAACATCATACAACACTCATCTTAACCTTTCTACTGCGGATTTTGATGGAAGCCGCATGACCTGATGTAACATATTGACCCTCGGCCGAGCTGTCAAATAAGAGATGCACCTGTGTAAATAACAGGTGCATCCGGTCGAAGATATCAGGGTACAACCTTGACTGTGGACGGGTTGAATTGGGTGCAGATGTGACGCCCACAAGAAGCAGGTGGATGTCAAACAAATATATAACCCGGTGCCACTGACAGATTCAGTTAGTTGGAGATAAGATGCTGTAGTGAGAACCAACTCCCAGAGAGGGCCGGGCCCTCAGGACCCATGGTTGAGCAGCAGAATGAGAAAGAAGTGCTGCTAATGACAAAGGAACTTGGGGTCAATATGTTGCAGTCTGTTCAGTCTCCAACTCACCTCTCACACATAACCCTTTTGCAACCATTTCGAATAAAGTGTGAGAGGTATATGTTTCTAAAGAAGTATGTTCGTTCGTCATTATTGTTGATTTTGCTTCCGCATGTATATGTGTATAGTTGTATATGTATCATGGTTGTGACTATGCAACACTGAGAATCACCACCCCACCTACATTCCACTTTTTCAACGCCGACATTTTTCCTTCCCTGTCGACATAAACTTTGGTTGACCGCGTAAGTCTAACTCACCCCTGCCAACACAAATATTGGAATATTTTACTTCTCGATCTTCACTACCATTCAACACACGTCAAAATTCCTAAAAATAATTAATTCCTACCAATACATCTACCTAAAACTTTATTTATCAATTTCACATACATTCTCATAATCACCAACACAATTATCAAAACATTTTTGCTTCTTTTGTTTGTTAATACAGTTGTTAAATTTTCCCCTGGTCTTCTTGTTAGTTTTGCAATTGTATTTTGTCCTTTCCTTGTAACCATACACTTGATATAACACCCCTCGATCCAGGAGAGCAGTATCTCTTCCAAACACTTGATGAAGGGCTCTGTGTTAAGTCTGAGGCCAGATTAGAAGATCAAGGGAAGCATAACCTCAACGTTGTTAGTGACCACTCCAAACACCATGATGATGAATGGATGTTTTGTTTTTTATCGGTTCATCTTGTGGGGGACAGAGCAAACCAACGGTTGTTCTGAGAGTTCACCATCTAATCCTAGCAGAAATCTTTCTCGCTTGAGAAAAACAAAAGCATGTTCAGTTGGAGGGGATGCTTGAGTTTGTTGAAAAGCTTTGCAGTGTAGTTTTTCCTCTGGTCTTTCATAGCCTGTGATAAAAATTAGCATTTTCTTATCTTGTGTGCTCTTCATTTCTGAAAAGAAACTCAGACAATGCGATGTCTCTGGCTATGGCTATGGACCTGGTTGACTTGCTGGGATCATTGTCAATCATAGTCTGGACCTTAGCAACTAATTCGATTCTTTTCTTTTTAGGACGATCAGAGTGAGGCATCTGAGTTGCCGTACCTTCGTAATCACCATTGTACATTTTCAACTCTTTTCGAAACTTCAGCTCTGTCCTCAGGCTAACACTAAGAAATCTTTGTTTGGTGCTTCTGAGAGAATAACAAACAGCATAGCTTGCCGCTTGCAAATTTCTGAAAGAGTGAATTGTCATGGTGCTACTTTCCTCACAGACAGTGCTCAACTGACTCAATTTACATGTCACACTCTGTATATGTATGTTGAAGGCGCGCTTAGCGTAACGGTTATTGTTATAGGAAATAGAATCGGCAATCTGAGTTCAAGTCCTGGGCAAGTCTGTTAGCGTTTTACTTCATGTTAATGACCTCAAGCTATGTGTATATAGAAGGGCAAACTCAGTTTGCTTAAAAAAGAAAAGGATTGATCTTGTGTCATATCCAGCACATGGCGGAGGGGTTGGGTAAACACACACGCACACACAATCTTTTTTTTTTTAAAGAAAGAAATTCATGATTAATGCTTCTTATTTTTTTCTTTCAATTTATTGCAGAACCCAATACAATCAGCGCCGAATTTTGCCAGGAAATGTAAAATCGATATACATGTCATGTGACACACTCAGAATCAAATGTAAAGTCACTTGCTGATTAACAGTATGGCCAGGAACTTAAATGGAATTATATATATGAAACAATGTTCCTTCTAATTTTCCTGGCCTGAGCAGAACCAAAAAACCTGTGAGCAACTGAAGAAGTGGAAGAATACAAAAAAGTTTAACTTTTGAGTCGAACATTGATTCTTTTTTTTTTCTTGTTTAAATTTTATTGAAACAAAGTAGCAAGAACTAACTGACAATTGCTTCTTAGGTTATGTAGTTTTAGTTGATTTTAACCTTTTTCTTTTATCTTAAACTTTCGTGCATGACATTAAAATTTTGCAGAGCAGTATTATTTTTTTTTGTATGCAGCATCAAAGAAAAACTAATTAGAAATAAAATGTAAACGTATAAAGCAATTATATTCCTTTGAATATTCTATGAAATAAACGTGATAATGTAGTATTGTCAATTTTATTACATATTTATAAAATCAAAAGTGATTACTTACAATAATACTCTGTGACTTTAAGTTTTATGAGGAAAAAAGAAGGATTGTCACATTCATCTGGCGGGTTGTTCTGTCTGATAATAGTGGCAATACTCCCTAAAAGTCACAGTGATAGTATTGAAAGTAATCGCTTTTAGTTCTTTATTTTTACCCCACTGTTGACCAGCATTCATATATTTTCTTGTCGTTGTTGTTGTCGTTGTTGCTGCTGAACGATTATCTTCCCCCTCCGATGAAAGTGGTCACATGTGAAGGAGCAAATTGAACGGAACCATGATTTTGTATTTTAGGTTTAAAACCAAGTCCGTTACATTAACATAGAGCATTTTTATAACCTTTTCTTATAATTTTTAAAATTATATATATATATATATATATATATATATATATATATATATATATATATATATATATATATATATTGTATGCCCCTATATAAGGCATCTCTCACTTTAATATCTTTTACAAAAAGGTTTCGTTGTGTCGTTTCCACAGACAATAGATGCACAACATATTGTCCTCTTCGGCTCTCAAAAAACAATCATAAACAACTATTACTATATAGATACACCGCCCAACACATAGATATTGTATAATATTATTTGCAGTTAATAATTAAACAACAGAAGCTAGTATAGTGAGAAAATCTTTCCATTATTAAATAAAGGAAGTTTTTTTTTTTTTTATCTATTTTTATTTGCTGACCTTTCGTATTTTGAGGAGAATTAAAACTTTGCGATTCCTTTTTCCTTATTAAAAGAATGAATTTTATTAGTTTATTTTATTCTTAAGTAATCTTAAGTAATCTTTCTTATATAGTTGCAAATTTCTCTCCATTTGTATAAAATATGTTTAAATTCTGTTTTAATTAATCTTAGTATATTCTGAAGCATTAAGATATGTATTGAGTTATTTCCCTTCGACTCTTCAACTCGTACGATAAAATTACCCCCCTTTATCTAAATAACAGTTGCTTCCAAAAATCGGAATAGAATAAGGTACGAACGCATGTGTCCGAATATTACGCCTAGTCATTACTTCAGAAAAATAATGGACCATTCCGTTTTGATTGTGAGGGAAAAAATGTTTGGCGTCAGAAATAAAAAGAAAACAAAAAATAAGAAAGAAACAAATCAAAAATAAGAAAGAAAGAAAGAAAAGGAAGTGGAGACATTTATCATCTGCTTCAATAGAATGGCAGGAACGAAGGAATAATGAAAGGTTGGAAAAAAGAAAAAGAAAAGAATATTTAAAGATGAGGAAATAGAAGACTAAGATGGGGAGATATAAGTTATCGAAAGAAATGAAGAATACTTATTTTGGAAGTTCATTTTTAAACAACAACAAAAAAGTTGTGTAATATTTCATAAATATGAATATCTTCCAAGAGTCAATAGATTATTCAGCTTTAATAACATTTTCTGTACTTATTCAAACATGAAAATAAATTGAAAACTAAATTTGAACTAATCTTATTAGTCTTATTCATTTATCTGCAACGAAGCAACCAATGAATAATTTATAAAATAATTTCGGTTTGGCTTGGTTTCTTTTAATGATATATCAACCTTTGAGGACTATTTAATGCCAAAGCCATCTTTGTAGAAGAGCAGTAGTGGTACTGTTAAATCTGTAGTGGTGTTGGGGATAAGGAATTTTATTTCTTTCTTAATGGTACTCGTCTGAAAGTGAATATAAAAGACAACTAGAGATTGAATTCACTCACTATGATGTCACAGTTCAGCTCTTTAGCTGCTACACCATGAGGACTCTTCAAATCTACTACATGTAAAATAATTTACACGAAAAGTATAATACAAGCAAATGTAATTTAAAGAGTACATTTTTAAAAAATTCAGTATAGTTTTCTGGGTAAATTTGTGGGTTATAAATAAGGAAAAAAAAAAGAAAACTAATAAAAAGTGGAATTTCCATAGGTAATTCTAGCATTAAATAAAAGTTTTGAGAAATATTGTAGAAAAGTCGACTTACCTAATGTTTTTTTTTTGTATCAAAAGAAAAAGATGAATTGAAAACTCTGAAATAGAGAGGCACAGAAAGGCACATAACATGCTTTTGATATTTTGGATTATTTCATATGAGAAGCAAACAAAAATATGGTTGTATAGAATTCAATATTGGTTGTATGGAAATCAATATTGGTTTATTTCATATGAGAAGCAAACAAAAATATGGTTGTATAGAATTCAATATTGGTTGTATGGAAATCAATATTGGTTTATTTCGTTTGAGAAGCAAACAAAAATATGGTTGTATAGAATTCAATATTGGTTGTATGGAAATCAATATTGGTTTATTTCATATGAGAAGCAAACAAAAATATGGTTGTATAGAATTCAATATTGGTTGTATGGAAATCAATATTGGTTTATTTCATATGAGAAGCAAACAAAAATATGGTTGTATAGAATTCAATATTGGTTGTATGGAAATCAATATTGGTTTATTTCATATGAGAAGCAAACAAAAATATGGTTGTATAGAATTCAATATTGGTTGTATGGAAATCAATATTGGTTTATTTCGTTTGAGAAGCAAACAAAAATATGGTTGTATAGAATTCAATATTGGTTGTATGGAAATCAATATTGGTTTATTTCATATGAGAAGCAAACAAAAATATGGTTGTATAGAATTCAATATTGGTTGTATGGAAATCAATATTGGTTTATTTCATATGAGAAGCAAACAAAAATATGGTTGTATAGAATTCAATATTGGTTGTATGGAAATCAATATTGGTTTATTTCATATGAGAAGCAAACAAAAATATGGTTGTATAGAATTCAATATTGGTTGTATGGAAATCAATATTGGTTTATTTCATATGAGAAGCAAACAAAAATATGGTTGTATAGAATTCAATATTGGTTGTATGGAAATCAATATTGGTTTATTTCATATGAGAAGCAAACAAAAATATGGTTGTATAGAATTCAATATTGGTTGTATGGAAATCAATATTGGTTTATTTCATATGAGAAGCAAACAAAAATATGGTTGTATAGAATTCAATATTGGTTGTATGGAAATCAATATTGGTTTATTTCATATGAAAAGCAAACAAAAATATGGTTGTATTGAAATCATTATAATTTGATAGTAGTGATATTTCATAGTAGTGACAAGAATAAAAAAAAAGGATGGGAGTCCCTATGTCATTATGGCTGGACTTTGACCTTGTTGTAATTGAGTTCAAAGATAAATACTCTTGGGAAAGGTATGATGCCATTATTCCCTTAACTCTGGGTTAAATAGTATCACTACTGTTCTTCTCTTAGAATGGCATTGGCATTAAATAACTTATGGAGCTCGAGATGGACAGTCCCCATAGCATAATGGCTAACATGCTGGACTTTGACATTGTAGTGAGTTCAAACACCAATAGAGCAATTGCATTCACTTTTGGACTAATATTAGTTAGATAGTACCATTACTTTTATTCTATAAGGATGGCTTTGGCATTAAATAACTCACAAAGGTTGATATGCCATTAGACCCCCCCCAAAAAAAACTAAACCAAACCAAATAAAACAGAATATTAAACCAGAGAAAAGATGAACAAGATACAGGGAAAAGCAGAATGAAAGGAAATAAGAAAACTAAAAAAAAAAAAAAAAATTGAAATAAAAGCAAAATAGATTTGAATATTGAAATTTTAAATGTGATATCAATCAGTCAAGCTTGCTTGGATGCAAATAATTGACTTTCACTATTCTCATTTTCCATAATTGCTGGGAATTAATTAAACTTTATCAAGAATGTTGATGTAGCTCTTGGCTGGTCTTCCATAGAGTCTTTTCCCATGTTTCAGTTATGATTGAATTGTCTATTATAATGTAAATCCAACTTGAATATTTACTGAAGTATGAAGACCCCCCCACCTTTTTTTTAGCTGCATAGATTCTTGTTTGCAGAGTTATTCATAGTTGTTTGACCTTTCATGGCATTAATAACACACTTCATTGGTTGCCATTTCTAGTGAAGAGATGTTCTATGGCTGTTGATCAAGAGAAAGCTTCATCTACCTTTTAACAGATTTTGATTTTAATCCTGTTAGATTTCTAGCCACCCTCCTCCTCAGTTAAGTCTGGTGGGAGAGCCAGTTTTGTTGTCAACTACCAGAACAATATGTGATATACTTTACCATTAATAGTTAATTTCTAAAAAAATCAATATACTCCAGGTCTAAATTTCACCTTTAAGGTATCGAAAACTCTTTATTAATTATTCAACACATATATTTTAAAGTGTTTTGGTTTCTTTGTTTTATGGCATATCAATCTTTGTGGGTTATTTAATGCCAAAGTTATCTTATAGAAGAGCAACAGTGATACTATTTAACTGATAGCTGGGAGGATGAGATGGTTCATGCCTTTCTCAAGGGTATTAGTCCAAAAGTGGCTGGAGTTTGAACTCGTTTACTTTGAGGCCACATTCCAGCATTTTAGCCATTACATCATGGAGACTTCTCATCTTTCCAATTACAAGCAAAATCTAGAAGAGTACATTTTTTTCTGTATAATAAGCTGTTCAGAATTTGAATAGTGTTGCTTATAGCAGTTAAAGGGTTATCATTTGCTAAGTTCAGCATAGTTTGGTATAAGTCCAGAGGTATGTGACACTCAGTGAGAATTGAACTCACTAACACAGGTCTTCTTGATAATCACACTTAACCATTATCTAACCAAAATCTAGGTTCAGTTTGGTTTCTTTGTTTAATAGCATGTCTACCTTCATGAGTTATCAAATGCCAAGGCCGTCCTAGTAGAAAGACAGTTCAAACTTGCGTACAATAATGTTACAGTCTACTTCACCACTAGAACTCCTTGTCCCAAAATCTAATGATGTATATTTTTCCGTATAATACCTTTGTAATTTTTATTGAGTTTTTTTTATGGCAGTTAAAGGGTTATATTTTACTAAGCTTAGGTTAGTTTGGCACAAGACCTGAAGTACAGGGTATCCAGTGAGCATTGAACTCACTAACAATAGTCTGGGAGGCTATCTCAATAACCATTATACCATGTGATGCATCCTAAAGAGTTACAGAAAACTGAACAACAAATTACAAACTTTTTAGTCAAATATAAAAAAGATTGGAAACACAAAGGATTTGTAGATTGTAATAGGAAATAAATGTACTTTTATTTTATTGAAAATTTCTGTTTTTGTATTTTGCCAAAATGTTTAAAATGGTTCTTTTGGAGTGAAAGTTGTATCAAATAATCTTTGTAGCGTGACATAAGACGATCTTTTACCGCCTTAATAGGAAGGGGATTTTTTAATTCATAAAGCTGAGCAGTGATGTTATATGTTGACATGAAAGTTTTATGCATTGTATTTGCAAAGACATGAATCAGTTTTTGGTTTGACTAAAATTTTTCTTTTGTTGTTAAATGTCAATAGGAACATTAAGTCTAAATTAACTGCAGTCAAAAGATCATTTTTGATGTCATTGTGTACATTTAACCCTTAGAACAATAAAACCTTCACTCCTGTGGAACCCCTCACTAATCATGAGGTCCTGGTTGAAAAATAGTTGAAAATATAGAATGTTGTCATGTGTTATTTAGCAGCCTGTAACATTACAATGATTACAATGAATATGCTCAGCTATGGCTTAGGTTTAAGGACACATTTGATTGGCTGTATCGTTGCTAGGCAGTATCAATGTAAAAATGGGGATACTCTGTCTGGAATTGAGGCCACTTGGATATATGTACTTCTAGGTAATAGCATGACTACCGGTTGTTCAGGTTCTAAGGTTTCGAAAATGTCATAGTTGATGTAGATTTGTTTATTGATTCTAATGATTGAAGAAAATAAGTAATGTTTTCAAATCATACTTTTTTTTATCAACAAAAGAAAAATAAATTCAATGGAGAAGTTATCGTGAATGATCAAAAGTGATTTGTGAAGTTTTATGCATAAAATTTCTCAATTGATTTTATTATGGAAATTGCATTTAAAATGCATTTTACAATAGAAACGCAATGAAAATCAGAAAGAATAGGATTGTCCAATTCTTGCTGATTTTCAATGCATTTCTACTGTAAAATCATTAGCAATGGATTTACATTATACATTTAGTTGCCCTATTCCATCAGAAATGTTTGTCATAATTTCTGACTATTGACAATACTTTTCTTCCTGGTTTTCAATGTTCAACATACTGAATGAGTGCTGATCTTTCAGTGCTGTAGTTTCACAGCTTTATGGCATTTATTAAATAAACACAACATTGTTGACTTATTTCAAAATATTGATTGGGTCAAATCTCACTTACATCAGCATGATTTATCCAATCTGTTGGGACTGCATCCATTGCAAAGCCCCACCTCTTAAAAAAGAAGTGTTCTTAGTATGACACTTAATTGCATCTAATGATGAAACCCCAGTTGTGGATATCTGGGGAGTGTGTAGTACCTCTTTATTAACAGTACTCTAAGTCCACTCTGACCCACCTGTTAGGGTCCCATCTCTGGGTCTAATATATCTGCTTAAAAATCATTTGTATTTGATTGGAATACTTGATGCCATATAACTTTAAATTATTTGTATTAAGAATAGTTACATGAAGCTACAATTGATTACTAAGGATCATTATTAGCTACTTGAAACCATATCACTGTGTACAGACAAATGACAGTTATTAAATAGAAACTATTGGTTAAAACTATATAAATATTAATATTAACTATGAATACTTGAAGCTATAGAACAGAGTACAAATTATTTCTATTAGATAGTAATACTTGATATCATAAAATTGTGACAAAAAACTCTTAAGAAACAACTTCATAAAAAAGTATATATAGATATACAATGAATGCAGTTCCCTAACTTCTAGGCATTAAATAACCCTAGACAGGTTGACATGTTGTTAAAATCTGTCAATCAATCATGTAAGATTTATGTTGAAAGTACATTTGTCTTTCAAAATTGATATGGCTGGAAATGGATGCTTGAATGAGACTAGAGCATAAAGCAATTTGTTCAACAGCTAAATACCATTGCCTGTGAACAAAATTTTACTGTTTGACTTATATTGTCAGTCTAAGAATTGTCTCTACATAAATACTATTCAATCCTTAGGGTTCAGTCCTTTGTAAGACACTCTATATATAAGTGCAGCACTCCTTGCCTGCTAAACATAGATTTTTGTTGACTTTTAGTATTTGTTATTTTATCACTAGTGTGATTATCAAACAATTTGTATTTACCCAATGTCTCGGCCATAGGCAGGATGTGACACAAAGCTAATCCCATTGTATGCAATCTTGTTTAACTGCAAGAGTTAGTCAATCAAACAAAATAGATCATTGCTAGTCCATTAATCAAGATAGAATACTGCTAGTCCAAGACAGAATATTGATAGTCTATTAAAAAAGATATAAGCATAGCTACTCTGTTGAATAAGATAGAACACTGCCAGTCTATATTAAGCATGAGAGAGCTTGGCTAGTCCATTAAATAAGATAAGATACTGTTAGTCCATTCAACAAATGTAAACACAGTGAGTTTATCAAACAAGAGAAACACTGATATTCCATGAAACCTATTGTTTGAATAAAAATTTTCCTTCTAAATTGGCTGCTTAATCATGGCTAAAGGACCAAGTCTGCTCAAATATTTATCCCTAACAGAAGTAGGGGAGAACAAATGGAATCATGTCTTTCCCAAGTTAAGTAAAATACAAACAGTGTCATCCAGGATTTGAACTCAGGTAGTTAATCCCATTTCCTACAATGCCAACCATTATACTAAGTGTATATCTATTACTGATTATCAGCACAAAAAAAAGCTGACTAAATCTGATTATATCTATTTTGTACAGATGCAATTTGGAAATGCATGAACTTATTTCTTCCTGAGTTCTACCACATTACCATATAGTTGGATGAAAGGTCTTGTCCCTTTCATGCCACAATCATTGATGGAGGAGAGAGTAGGTGAATTATTATTTGAGAAAATCCCTCTCCCATAAGTATGCTACATATCCGTAGCAATTTTGGCTGGGAAGTACTGATTAACTCCAATCCTAAGAGGCTGCTCCTCTAGACAGCAACTACCTTATAGTACTAAAAGGGTTAGAGTTTATCCCAGATGTCAGAGGCACTCCACAAAAAGCAATGCTGATGGGACTGGATAATTATTGTTACCGCCATCCTGTATATGGGAGGAGCCTTAAATTAAACTTGACCCAGTGTCATATACTGCCTTCATAGAGAGAGGGAGAAATGTAATTATATATTCTGACAGTTGGAGCAAAAATGCTGTTACCTAACTCGACTGGGGATAAAGACTGATTAATTATCAAATTTATTCTTCCTTCTTGATAGCTAACCAGTTTTTAACCATTCAAACATATGGCTGTATGATTTTCTTTTAATAGTTTATGTCCTGTAGCTTTTCTCCTTAGAATTAATTCTATTTTAAGCTGATGGTCATGCCATCCGGTATTCTTTTAGCAAAATGTCATAATTATAAATGGTTATCTGTTTGACTTTCTATTGGCATACAACTGGTCCATTTAACAAAATAGCATACTGTTAATCCTTTAAATAAGATAGAACACAGCTAGCCCATGTGTTCCATTTTGCTTAATGAAGTAATTGTATGCAATCTTGTTTAAC
>OY757913.1:52083964-52589505 GCA_963585895.1 Sepioteuthis lessoniana
CCTTACTTCTCCAGCAGTGTCCTGCATGTCTGGTTGGTCTAACTTGGATACTTTTTGTGATGGATGGTAGGTGGCCGAACAGCTGCTGTCTTGTGGGGTGTTGCCTTCAGGACTTGTTCAATATGGCTCGCAGCATTCTTGAGTAATTGTTGTCAAGCTTTTTCTCCATATGTTTAGTTTGCATCCATGTAGTGCATCTATATAGTAGTATTGATACAACTGCTGCTTGGAAAAAACTGCTTTTTATTTTATCGGGCAGGTCTGACTTCCATATGACCGATAGCTGTCCATGCCTTTGCTAGTAGTGTGTTGATGTTTTTCTCTGTGGATGAGATGCTGCTTCCGATGTACGTGAACTTGTCTACTAGTTTCAAAGGACCATCCTTTAGCATAGAGATGTTGCCTCTTCGATTAAAGCACACGTATTCTGTCTTGTCTGTGTTGACATGGAGGCCTATGCCATCTGCTGCTCATTCCAGACTAGGTAGCAGGGATTTGGTTTGAGTGGGTGAATTTGCTAGAAGCGCTATGTCATCGCCATAGTCTGTGTCCGTAATAGTTTGTGTGGGGTATCTTCTGCTTCTTTCCTTTGCCAGCTCAAAACTGTTTTCTTTCATCAAATCTATAGACGTTCAAAGCACATAGTCTAAACAGATAATAAACAGGTATAGAGCTAATGTATCTCCTTACAGCACACCTGCTACAATGTCGAAGTAGTCTGTGTCTCTATTTACTTTTATGTTTTTATATAGCATCATTATGGCTGTGACGGTTTCTTTGGGAAGGCCATAGGCGAGAAGTATTTGCTCCATCTTCCCTCTCTGTATGGAGTCAAATGCCTGGGAGAAGTCAATGAATAATAGTGTTGCCTCAAGGTTTTTTGCAAGAACACCTTCTAGAATTTGACGGATAGTCAAAATTTGTGATGTCATAGATAGATTTCTCCAAAAGCCATTTTGGTTCTTCCTTAGTATTTTCTCAATTTTAGGTTCTATGTGGTTGCATAGTAGAGCATTGTAGATCTTGGCCGCTATGGATGTAAGCAGAATTCAGTAGTTCTAGGCTATTCCAAGGTCACCCTTCTTGGAGAAAGGGAGGATTCATCCATTTGTCCATCTGTCTATTGCGTTTTGGTTATAATGTCGGAGCAGTATGTTGTTGAATTCCCTGGTCTTTCATACCTCTGGGGGTATTTCATAAAGCCCTGCTGCTTTTCTATTTTAAATTTTTCTTTGTACTGAGTCGAGTTCTTCTTATGCAAACTGTCCTAGTTTGATGTCTAGTTGATTACTAATAATTTTTGTGATTGGTTCGTCCGTAACTTTCGGAGGTTTTCCGAGTAAATTCTCGAAATGTTGTTTCCACGGGTGTATTCGTTCTTCTTTGCTAGCAGCTTTCAGTTTAGCTTTCACCATAATCTCCTTTCTGCTCATTTTGTTTACCGTCTGCAATGCTATCCTAGATTGTCTATCTTCAGCCGCGTCTCTAATCTAATTGATCTGATTTTGGATATATTCTGTTTGTTCTTTTAGTTCATTTTGAGCCTTCTTAAGTTTCTGAGCATTGATATTGGTTAGGTTCCTCCAATTGCATTGGGAAGCGGTTTTTACGTCTGCACACTTTTTTCTAACCTCTAATGTCTCTCATGAGACTCTAGATTTAGCTCTTTATTTAGTTGGTATGTATTCTGCTGCTGCTTCTAAGTGGGCATTGACGAAGTTATCATATTTGTTATTCGGAGTTGGTGTTTCAGATATCTTCTGAAGTGCACCTAATTTGTTTGTTAGTGTTAACGTGTATTTATCTCTAATATCTCTGTTGTTAAGCAGGGACCAGTCATAGAGTACGGTTGTGGTTGTTCGGGCCGCATTCCTCCATAGGCTCAGTTGTATTTTTGCCATGACAATTCAGTGATCGGAGGACACACCCTCGAAAGAGGAATATGCCTCGCAATTCAATGCGCTATTATTCCATTTCTTATTCATGAGGATTTAGTCTATCTGGGCTTTAGCGTTATTTGCGTAGGTGTAGGTCCATAGTTTTCCCTTTCTTTTCTGAAATTTAGTATAAAGGCACGTTAATCTATTTTCTAGCGTGAAATCTGTTAGATATTGCCCATTTCTGTTTGATGGGTTGTTTAGGCTGAATTTGTTGTTTACGTTTTTACCTATTTAGGCATTCATGTCTCCACCGATGAAGAAAACGCTGTGTTTCGGGATGCGACGGACGAGGGAGGATAGCTCGTTATAGAAGGCGATGAGGTCTGTTTCGTCTCCAACATAGGTAGGGCCGTAGCAGGAGATGATTGTTGTGCTGGGGTTGACATTAAACGTTGCTTCCATCATCCTCGGTTGTATTTTCTCGATACTATTTAGTGATTTTAGAGGTCATAGCCCGATAAGCATACATACACCACCTATCACAGCGTCGACAGAGCTTTTCCATGCAGATGCCGAGACAAGAAATGAAGGAATCTGGATTTTTGTATGCATATTGTCTATGTTATGATCTATCGCAGAAATAGCCAGCTCCGCTAGTTGGCCTATTCTATTTAAAGTTCTGACGTTGAATGTTGCTATTTGTATTGTGCTTTTAGATTTTAGTAATTTTTGTTTTAGTTTGAGTTCTGTTGCTGATTTTTCGAACACTGGGGCCAGAGCTCCAAACTCAGCAGGACGCGCCCCTTTTTTACTCTCACGAAGGGCGATGCGGTTGGGACTAGTGGTTTGAGTATGAGTCATGGTAATCTTTTGATGACTGTGTTTTATTCTCATCCATAGAAGCCTCCCTAAAAGATAAGCAGCAGTACTTCTCTGATCGAACGATTTGATCCTGGCTGTTGTCCCGTGGGATTTGTCCACCCGTTGTGCCGTTGACCCGTCGTTGGGTTCGTCTGCCTTTATGTTCACCACGCTGCTTCCCATGACTTCCAAGGTATATCTTTAAAAAAAATCCTTCTCCCCCCGTGCATGTATAAAGTTTTAACTTAGTACAAGTCCCCCTTTACTTTATTTTAAAAATTCATCGGAGAGTCCTTATTTATGATTCATTGCAACCTTAAAGGCATTCTATTTTTACGTTAACTTAGGTTTTCAAACACTGTAATATTTCCAAAAGTATTAAAATCTTTTACCTCGTTTTTCACGGTTCAGCTGTAACTTGGATTTGCATTAATAATCTTTTACATTTAAGATGCAGGTAATATTCAGCTATGATTTTACTCATAATGAAATTTTTCATGCATTTAAAATGACAGTATAGTAAAAGACAAAGGATAACTAACCCGTCAGTTGACCAGTTCAAAAGGGAGCGACAGATTTTACTTTTCTTTTCGGTTTCTTACAGCAATGTGAGTCAATTCTAAGCTGGAATAGGGAAGCTCTAAATCTTTCGTCTTTTATAGATATACACGCGTTTTCTTGCGTTTTTTTTTTGTTCATTCAATATTTTAATATAATAACACGGTACTAGGGTCTCATTGCCCTCCTCCAGAATCTATGGTACAAGGCATCCACCCTATTACATGTTACTTTTCATAAAGTAATATTCAAAGAAAATATATCGACCCTATCCTTCTGAGGGCCCCCAAGCAGGCTTGGGCCTTCCGGTCGAGAAGTTCAGGGATCGTACACACAAGCCCTATATATATATATATATATGTGTGTGTGTGTGTGTATGTGCGTGTGTGTATGTGTGTGTGTGTACGTAGATACATATATTCATGTGAGTGTATGAGTATATATATATATATATATAAACCCCTTCGACAAAAGTATAAGACCACCCTCAAAAATATAGAAAAATATTGTTTACAATTTCTAAATTATAAAAATCAGATATATGAAAGAAAAGGTTAAGAGACATTTAAATTTAGAATAAGAAGAAATTTCAATTCATATGTATATTGGTATTTATCCTAAATTTTAAAATTTATTTTTGACATGAATATAAGACCACCAATAAACACTCCAGAAAAAAAAGGACTTGATTTAATATAAAAAGTTCATTATATATAGTCTACGTAATATGAAAGCTATTAAAACTATAATACTTAAAATACTAAAAACATAAATGGCTAAAGGAACTAAATTATCTGAATTTGAGAAAGGCGAGATTAAATGTCGGAAAAGAGTCAGAAAATCTCAGAGAGAAATTTCGAATGTTTTAGGATGCAGTAAAACCGTTATCTGCAATTTCTTGAAAAGTCCAAATAAGTATGGAACAAGAAAACCGACTGGCAGACCAGAAAAATTATCACCACAATTCAAGAGAAGAATTGCTCACGAAGTAAAAAAAAAACAAAAAAAACTTCGTCAACATCAAACATATTGAAATCTAGAGGATGCTCCTTGCAGTACTGGAACAATTAGAAGGCATTAAAACAACAACAAAAATAAGCACAAGAAAAGGATTCATCGTCCACGGTTAATTATGGAGCACAAAGAGAAACGACTGGAATATGCTCGTCAATATCAAACCATGAGTGCTAAAGAATGACGAAAAGTTGTTTTCTCGGATGAAAAGAAATTCAATTTTGACGGTCCAGATAGCTCTCAGAAGTAGTGGCATGCAAAATATTTTCCAGAAGAGAATTAATTATTCAACAAGGCATAGTGGAGGAGGATATCTGATGGTCTGGGTGGGGGGTGGGGTGGGCTTCTCATCTTCAGGAAAACTAAAACTACAATTTATCAGTGGTCGACAAAAAGCAGCAGATTAAGTGATGATGCTAAATGATTTATCTCTCGCACAAAAAGGGCGTCGTCTATGTGGAGAACAATGGATTTTTCAGCAAGATAATGCTGCTATCCACAGTGCATCAGTAGCAAACAAGTACTTGCTTGAACAAAGAATAAGACTTCTTGACCACGCAACGTGCTCTCCAAACCTCAATCTCATAGAAAATTTGTGGGTATTGATTGTTGCTAAAGTTTATGAAGGAGGTCGACAGTACTCAACAATTTCTTAATTCAAAAACGCAATCTTAGATGCACGGGAAAAATACCTTCGGTTCAATTTCAGAATCTAGTAGATAGTATGGCCAGCCAAATTTTTGAGGTTATCAAAGGTAATGGTGGATCTTCAAAATATTAAAAAATGAGCCTTTATATTCTTTAGTTCTGCTCGTTGGTCTTATATTTATGTCAAAGAAAAATTCTAAAATTAAGCATAAATGCTAATAAACATACAAAAAATGAATTAAAATTTCCTCATATTTTAAATTTAATTGTTTTTATATCTTATTGTTCATATATTTGATTTTCATAATTTAAAAATTGTAAACAATATCTTTTTCTTCATTTTTGAGGGTGGTCTTATATTTTTGTACAGGGGTATAGATATACGTATATATATATTTGAATATTGTAGTGTTCAAGATACATGATACTAAAGATAGTAATGGCATTCTATTTAATTTGTAAACTTTTAAATATTGACATTTTAAATTTTATACTAGCTTTATTTTCATTTTGGCCATTAAGGACTTTTTAGAAAATAAATGCGAGATTTACCCAACAGTTTTTTGTCCTTATATATATATATGTGTGTGTGTGTGTGTGTGTGCGTGCGTGTGAGTGTATGTGTGTGTATGTGTGTGTGTACATAAAGAAAGATTATTAAATGGAGCTATATATATATATATATATATAAAATGCAAAACTCTTTCATTGAATTGAGCTCTCCGGTATCTGACTGCACAAAATGTAAACAAACTAATGCTAATACAAGATGCGTTATAATCACCGAGCTGACATAAGTCACCAAAATAGCTGAGCGGTAAGACACTAAGTGTGGACACTTTAGAAGAACGATATGTAATAAAATTCTGTTTTAAACTTGGAAAAAATGCCACAGAAACGTATGGAATGCTTCAGATTGCTTTTTGACTATCTTGCATGAATTGAGCATCAGTTTTTGAGTAGCATAAGATATTCAAGGAAGGCAGGGAGTTTGTGAGGGATGATGAGGGATGTGCGATGAGTAAGGAAGTCAATAGACCGGAGTTGATTGGCCAAAGGGTTAGGGTTAGGGTTACTATGTTGAGGTTTTAAGGGAGTTCAGGAAGAGATTCCGTCGGAAGAAGCGAGCACTCTTCGAATCGGATCAGTGACATTTCCACCAGGACAATGCACCAGTCCACAACTCCATCCTTGTCACAGACTATTTGACCAAGATGGGTATTAAGACAGTTCCTCACTGTCCCTATAGTCCAGACCTTGCTCCCTGTGACTTTTGCTTATTCCCTAAGCTCAGAAGCTGTCGTTGTGAGACAATTGAGGAGATGAAAGAGGTTGTGACGAAGGTCATTGACACGCTCACACAAGAGGACTTCGATGGGGCCTTCCAGAAGTTGTTGGAATGGTACAACAAGTGCATTGCAGCTGGAGGAGATTACTTCGAAGGGGACTAGAGTTTCATGAGTGTACTATCAATAAAAGTGCCCATACGAAAAAAGTCTGGATACTTATTTAATGATCCTCGTATCAATCTTTGTGTGTTTTGAGTTTTTTTTCATCAATGGAAACAGTGGTAATGTTGATTTACTTATCATACAAAAAATATATCAGAAAGACAGCTGTTGGAGCAATACATAAACACACACTCACTCACACACACACACACACACACACGCACGCACACACACTCACACACACACACACGTGAATATTTATACAGTCATGGAGAAATGGTAGATTTTGGTAAATCTGACAAGATGAGAAAAAATGTGGACAAATGCAAAAATGTACACATACGCCCACAGACATAAATGTATACACATATATGTATAAATACCCAAAAATTCATGAACATACTTGAATGCATATGCAGCCAGTTGAAATTAGATTTAAGACCCTGCAGACAAACAGCGAATACACACGTACAAACATAAACATATACATCCATACAAAGAAAAAAAAAGCACTGAAACACACAAACAAATTATTTTTATTCCAGCACAAATAAAATTTGAGAACTTAACTTTCTCTTACAAGTAATTTTATATCACAGACATTGTTTTTCGTCAATGTTAAGCAACTGATATCAAGTAACTTAATTCAATCTGTCTCATGTTACTTGAAGAGAAAATAAGTACTTCAAAGTAAAGTAAAAAAGTAAAAGTTGGCGACTATAGTCGACAGTGACCCGAAGACTCCCTTTTCAATAGCTACCACACCGAGGTGTAGGAGAGGGCACTACTCCATTCCCTGGATTGCTCCACTTTATGTTATAATGCCGAGTGCTAAGCATGGCGGCATCAAGTATCATTTTTTTGAGTCTTCGCTATGACTTAACCTGGGATTGAACCCCGGTCTCCTATGCCATTGCCGAATTCTCTACTCATTAGGCCAATGGCCCGGTTACTTCAAAGCAACCCCCTTTTTTGTTTGGCTGCCCAGCTGGATGAAATAAAACTGGAGAGTTGGCTTTAGGTAGCATCTACTCTCTTATCTAAAAGGGTCAGGTTCATTGCATGATGCTGGAGGCATCCTCAAATCGGGGAATACCAACGAAACTTCTGCTGTCAGCTGTGCACGAAAACATAGGAGGGTTTTACCTAAAATTGACCCTTTGTCACATTTTGCTTGTGGCAGGGGGTGATACATTAAATTCTTCTAGTAACCTGAGATATACAGGGTGGAACGATAAAATTGTTGCCCAAGAAAAGACGACATGACTCCATTTCTATTTAATAAAAACTGGTTTTCTTTTTCTGTTGCAGACCAGGTACTAGTTGGCCAGTTGTGTACAAATCCCAAGAGCGATATGGGCCTTCTATCATGTCTGAAAGTGACACAATGTTCAACGAGCGAGATTGGAGATGCGCCGCTGTTCAACTCATGCTCTCTACCGATCCAAGTTATGACAACAGGACCATTGCCAGCACCCTCAAAATGCAAATCCGGACGGTTCAACGCTTGAGGGCACAGCTCAACGCATCGGACGACCCTTTGGAGGTGGTGGAGCGGAAGGACACCGCCAGGAAGACCCGAACCAAGGAGTTCATCGAAAAGGTCCAGGCAATCATTGATGAAATTACCCGGCGGCCTATTCGGCAGATTGCCAGAGAGTTAACTGTGAATGCATGTGTGAAGGAGGACTTGAAGTGTAGGTCCTACAGGCGCCAGACAAGCCAGATCTTGACTGAGAAGACGAAGAACCTCAGGCTAATCAAGTCCGTCAGGCCTCCCTCCTCCCCTGACCTGAACCCTACTTTGTTTGGTCATACGTCGAGAACATCATCAACATGACCTCCCACAACACCAAAGCCAACCTGATCACCGCCATCCACCGAGTATTTGCCGAGCTCCCGCCGGCGCTTGTGGAAAAGGCATGCTCCCAGTTCCAGATCCGTATCGAGGCAGTGATTGAGGTTACATTGAATAGATGTCAGCTCTACTACATAATCAAGTTACCTGAATTGATTTTTTTAATAAAAGTTTTAAAATAAAGCTGTAGTGTTGTTTTCTTTGGGACGACAATTCTATCGTTTCACCCTGTACTATGAATGGACATCACTCTTTAATGACTGAATAGATTATTGGAAAAGGCCTGATGCTAACCTTTAATTATAATTTTTTGTACAAGCTTTTTTTTTTCAAATTTCATACCATTTTCTTTATCTTTATAAATTTACTTTTGGTTCAGCTGTTCATTTCTAGTTTGTAGGGTGAACCAGTTAATTGAAAACAAATTGAAATATAAAGTAAAATATCTTCAATTAAAATAATAAGTATATTGTCAATAAATTTTGTATTCATTCATCTTAGGAAAATATAAAAAATGTTATTTAATAAAAGTGCCCACAGCTTCAAGGATAGTCTTGATGCTGCCTTAACAGTGACCTGGAACAAGTGGTTTTCATTCATATTTGCCATCATCCTTGATGACATCCTTGATATTGTGCCACTGCTGAATGGTTTTTATTCTAGATATAGTAGTTCATGGGATTCAAATTCGGAAATTCAAAAGATCACATGCTGGAAGCGACATAATAGTTAAATTCTGATATGAAATCTTCAACATGTAATGTCCTATGCATAGGAGGCGCTCATGGTGTAATGGTTATCATTATAGGAAATGGACATGGTGACCTGAATTCAAATCTTGAATGAAGCTGTTTGCATTTGACATAGTGCTAATAATCTTGGGAAAGGTATGCATTCAAGTATTCTACCTCCAGCTTTGGGTAAATAGTTGGGCAGACTGGGGCTCTTTATCCTTTGTATGGCAACTTGTCTTGGGTAAGGAAAGCTCTGAAATCAAACCTGTTAAAGTCTAAAAAATTTAACCTTGTGTCACATCCTGCTCATGCAGAGGGGTTGGGTAAATCCATATATGATTAATATTCACCACTAAATTAAGTGCATTAACAAGAAAGGAGATAATGTTTTCATTTATAAAACTTAGTTTAGTTTAGTCTGGTACAAAGTGAAGGTTTTCATGAACATTATAGGAACATTATCTAAACATTTACTTAGCCTAGTTTAGAATTGGCACGATGCCACCATAAACTGAAATAGTCTAAGAGACAAGCCTGCTAACTACACACACACACTCATACACACATGTATGTATCATTTGCTGTCTGAAGATAGCAGTGTTTATATTACCTGAAACTTTTGGTGATAGCAATTGATTAAACTTTTTTAATGCTTTTAATGTTACACATTTTAGATTTTTATACCAGCTTTGTTTTGGTTTTGGAGGAAATAGATAAATAAGTACTGCTATTACTAAGTGGTCACCCATTTAAGTACTGAGCAGTCTCATCACTGCTTAACTTCAGTGATCTGGCCCAAACCAATCTCCACAGTGGGGTAAAATCCCTCCTCTAACAAGTGTCTTGGATATGACACTAAACAATCTGATGGTGAGGCTCCAGTCTTGGAACTTTGGGGAATGTGGAGTACCCTTTCATTGCCATTGTTTCCAGGTTCACTCTGGCCTGGAGTGAGAGCACTTGATAGGGTCCTATCAATGGGTCAAATAGAACTGTTTGACATTTAAACTGTGTGCTAACAAATGACTTATGTTAAATTGAGTTGTTAGAGATAGAACTGTTTGATCATTTAACTGAGTGAAAACAAATGACTGATGTCTAATTGAATCATTTGTGATATATATCAATACTTTGAACTATTTAACTATGTACAAATGAATGAGTAATGTTGAATAGAATGATTAGTGTTAAAAAGCAATACTTGAAACTCTTTAACTGTGTGCCTGAATTGAATTATTGGTATTACATAGCAATATGTGAAACCATTTGACTGTATGCTAATGAATGAATAGAGTTCAATTGAATAATTAGTGTTAAATTGCAATACTTATAACCACTTCACTGCCAGCAAACTAATGATTAATATTGAACAGAATCATTAGTGTTAGATAACCATTCAACAGTTGAAACAATAACAATATGAATGTGTAAAAAAATTGTCATTAAGGGTTTTCAGGCTATTGTCTTCATCTTTATTGTTATTTCCACAATGTTTCAGCCAATATGTCCTCCAGCCTTCTTTAGGAGTTTGTCGAACTCGGGAACCTTCACGGAACTTCAAACTACATCCTTTATTGAAACAACTGGGGTCGCTTGTTCTGATTCCATAAGCCATAACCGGGTACAAGTGTTAAGTATTCCAGTATTGTTACTCACCTGTAGTGAGGATTGAACCTGCAACCTCCAGATAATTGTCTCCTTACAAGCTTAGGGAACCAATGTCAATAACCGTTACACCATGGAGACAACTGTAAAAAATTAGTTCTAATTCATTTAAAAAGGAAATGACCTTCTTACTCTTCCCTTACAAATCATACATCCATTTAAATATGTGCAAACAAATGACTGGTGTTAAGTTGTTACTGTTACATAGCAATGCTTTAAACCATATAACTTTGTGGAAACAAATGATTAATAGTTATTTGTATTAGATAGAAATACTTGAAACCATTTAAGTGTATGCAAAAAATTGAGCTCAGGCTCATTTAAAAATGTTATCAACAAAATGTGTTTACAAGAGGAACTAAGTGAGGATTGAACTCCCTACTAAATAAAAAAACTAAAGTTGGCGACCTTAGTCAAGGGTGACCTGAATTATCCCTTTTTAATAGCTACAACACCTAGGTGTAGAGGAGAGCACTACTCCATTCCCTAGATTGCTCCACTTTACCCTCGATCCTTACCTTATAATGCTGAGTGCTAAGCAAGGTAGCCTCAAGTACAATTTTCTGAGTCTTTGGTATGACTCAACCTGGGATTGAACCCTGGTCTCCCAGACCATTAGTAAACACTCTACTCATTAGGCCAATGGAACTCCCTACAAGTAGTGATCCAAAACTACAAGTAAGTGGGACCTAGAGAGGATTGAACTCACTACTCAGTAGTGGTTGATGCTTGAGGTTTGGTTTGTTTTGGTTTTATGGCATATCAACCTTTTTTGGTTATTTTATGCCAATCATATTTTTATACAAATAAACAGTTTTATTTCAAACAATTCAGTTTTGTATAGGTGTATTTTTTGTTTACACACAATTAAATGTGAAAACAGTTCTATTTCAAACAAATTCGTTTTGTGTAAGTACAGTTTCAATGTCAAAAACAGTTCTATTTCAAACAATTCCGTTTAGTAAAAGTACGCAGTTTAAATGTCTAAACAGTTGTATTTTGAGCAATTCAGTTTAGCATAAGTACACAGTTTAGTTCTATTTGACCCATAGATAAGACCCTATAACTTATGCTAAAATGATTTATTTAAAATAAAAGTGTTTTAGTATGCTAAACTGAAATAGAATTGTTTTGAAATAGTATTGTTTTGACATTCAACTGTGTATAACACAAAAAATTATACTTATAAACTGAAACTGAAATAGAATTGTTTGATATAGAATTGTTTTGACATTCAACTGTGTCTAAACAAAAAATTATACTTATACTAAACTGAATTGTTTGAAACTTTTATCAAAATGACTTAATTCAGCATTAAATGTCCCAAAAAAGGTTGATATGCCATAAAACCAACCAACCAACCATCTAATCAAAGACTGGTCATGATCAAAAAGGTTGAGAAACACTGGTCTTAATACAAGTCAAAAATAGTTGGACTCTTAGAAAGGATTGAATTCCCCATAAGGTTTTGGTTGGTTGGTTGGTTGGTTGGTTGGTGGGTTCTTTTATTTAAGGACATTTCAACCTTCATGGGTTATTTAGTGGTTATTTAATGCCAAAGCCATCCTTGTAAAAGAATAATAGTCGTACTACTATACCCATAGCTGCTAGGATAAAGAGGTTCATAACTTCTGAAGTGAACATAATTGTGAGACTGGAGTTTGAACTTGCTTACTATGATGTTACAGTTCAGCACATTAGCCATTATTCAACAGGAACTTCTTTCCCAATGGGCTTTTAATGGTGTGCAAGACTTTCTTCATGGGAAAAGCTTATACCAGCATAACTATATTTTATTCATTTGGTGGCACTAGTTGTGTAAGTGGATATCGTTGTAAGAAATGGACATAGTGACTTGAGTTCAAATCCTGGATGAGGCTGTTTGCATTTAACATAGTGCCAATACTCTTGGGAAAGGTATGAATCCAACTATCCGCCCTTTAGCTATGGGTAAAATAGTCTGGGAGACTGGAATTTTTAACCTTAGGTTCTTCAGCCTTGGTTAGGCAACTAGTCTAGGAGAAGGAAAACTCTGAATTCAAACCTGTTAAACTCTGCTTAAAAATTGACCGTGTGTCACATCCTGCTTAGGCAGACGGGTTGATAAATACATATTTTATTCCTATACAAATTTGGTATGAGCCATGTGATCTACTGACAGGCCCAGACAGCACCCAGTTGGGTCTTCATATATTCTATTGACGTGAATGCTGAAAAATGAAGTTGATTCTGTGTTATCAGATCTAATCATTTTTTTTGGTTAGAAACCTAAATCATAGAATTAACAGATGCTTGAATTGTTGGCAGGTTGGGTAGTAGGGGTCTGTTTTTATTACATTAGGCTTTATTATTTTTGCAAACCAAGTTCCTACAGTGAATGCAAAAGGTAGAAATCTTTGGTTAGTTAGTCTTCCCACCCCTAACTCACATCCTACACACCAAATCACCCACATCACCTTTCCATGCACAATCTAATTATTTTTATTTCATGACTGGCAGTGGGCCAACTTTTTTTGCAGATTTCATTATTCTAAACCACATTACAGCAGTACATCCGGTGCAAAGGGGAGATAACTGCTTATTTTGACATTTGATTTGTTTGGTTTGGTTTCTTTGTTTAATGGCATATCAACTTTTGTGGGTTATTTATAGCTAAAGCTATCCTTATAGAAGAATTGTGGTACTGTTCAACCTATGGCTGGGAGATAAGTGGTACCTATCTTTCTCAAGGGTATTAGTCTGAAAATAAATGTAATAGCATAAGCAGAGTTTGAACTCACTTCAAGGCTACAATCCAGCATTTTAGTCATTACATGATAGGAACTCCCCCTTTCCATATAAGCATGGTTTACATTTGACAAATTCATAAAACATTTAATATATTTGAAATATAATTTTAAAAAATTGGAATGAATTCAGTTTAAGGAAGCGAATAAAAAAAGTTGATATCTGAATATATACATGAATAGGCAAATATCAATATATTTGTCTCATTCTTTTCCAATCTATTGACTTGTAGGGATACAATAAGTAAACATCTCCTTTAGATAATTTGCATGTCTTGGAGGAGTTCCTTAGTTGGTCACATGGCAATTCCTTCAAACCCATTCTCAGTCTCTTTTTGCTTTGGACTTTGAATAGTAGAGACATTGTCTCAGACCCTGTCAGGAAACAGTAAAGCCACTTAGTTATCTTAACTAACCTTATCAATGAAGCCTTTTACTATTTTATACCGCTTGTTCATGGAACAATATGTGTATAGTTCTAGCTTGTTTGGATACATTTGTGGATGCTTTCTTTTAATACCACTTGTAGGTATATTGTGTATACAAAATGCTAACTGTTCTTAGTAGGTGCAAATGAGTTTATCTTGTTTTCCTTCCAGTGTGTTCAGTGATAGTCTATCACAAATATACTAATACTAATATTAGTCCTTGGAGAGAGAAAACTTATCTATAAACTAAGCTTTTTGTATTGTGCATCAATTTTCGGATTTAATGTAAAGATAATAAATCTTTTTATGATATTTAAAAAAAAGAGTTTATTCCTAAAGAATTTTAGCCACTTCTGAATGCATTGCCCCAAAAAATAGTCAAAGGAAATTCTTTGAAATATTCATTCAACCGCATTGGATGTGTAATTGATTTAATCAAGTTACCCACAGAGAAAGCATCTTCACAAATTGCACCTCAGATAAGAGATTTGAAACTTTAGAACAAGAAAATTGTTATATCCCCTCAATCTAATCCAACCAGCTCCAATTGTCTAAACTCCATTTAATAGTATTGTTAAGGTCACAATGTTAAGGGAAATGGCTGGCACTAAGATGACAAGGCAAAGGAGGAATTTATCCACTGTAGATCCATAAAGACATTTGAGTCTCCGGCATATCTGGAGTCTAAACCTAAGTGAAATGCTGATTTGAAGACTGTCATTATTCAGCTGGGTACCAATCCACTGGTAAACTATTCAATCAAATGCAACTGTGAGGTTGGGAAACAAAGTTGAAATTTGCAAGTCTACATTGGTAAAGTGAATTTTTGAGACAGCCCAAAATCTGAACAGTATGAGATAGATAGATAGATAGATAGATAGATTAGAAGAGCAGGAAAGCAATAATTTGGATTTTATCTAGTTATGGAGAGATTATCAAGTCTTCACTTGGGCAGACTTAGATAGATTGATAGATAGCTAGCTAGAATGATAGATTTAAAAAGACAGATAGATAGGAAGATGTTTTCCAGGCTTCTATTATTGTTATTGTTCTCAAGTTGTTTTGTGAATTCAATTTCAAGTTTTTATTGAGTTTATTCATTCATAACACCCTCATATATTTAACTTTTGTAGCCCAGTGAGTTTAACAGGTTCTTTTAAGATCATAATGCTGTTAGACACAGAATTCAAAAAAGGCTGAGGAATCTGATATCACATTCCTCTTCAGTTCAGAAAAAGATAAAATTGAACAGTCCTCAGTTTTTTTTTTTTAGGTAAACAAATAATATAGTTGTTACAATTGCTCTGAGAATGTAATTGTAATAAATTCCATTCAAGACTCCAGTCAGATATTAGCTTTAGAAAGAGAAAGAGAAAGAGAGAGAGAGAGAGAGAGAGAGAGAGAGAGAGAGAGAGAGTAGATATATATCTATAAATATGTCTCTTGAAACAGTTTTCCATGGCCAAATTGGTAAAAGTGCTGTCCATAAAAAGCAAACTCCTTGGATATGAGTTCATGCCTTAGAATTTATTTCTTTACTCTAATCCTACTTTGCTTGCTTCAACAGATGGAGAGTATTGGACCTTAAATGCTGTCATAAAAAGCTGAAATAATGAAATGGAGCAAACTGGCAGGATAATTTTTAAATACTTTTTTTTTGTTCAATACTTAATTTTTTTTATTTCTATTTTTATTAATTCATTATCTTTTATTTTAATTTTAAAAATCATTTTGATATTTTTTAGGTAAACAGTTTTACAACAACAACAACAACAACAACAACAACAACAACTGCATAAATTTTATCCTGATATAATTCAGATTTGAATATTGAAATGTGTGGGTTAAATATTTATTGATAAAGAGATACTATTGATATGTTTCCATATATAAATGCTGCCTATAAATAAGAGTACTCATACAAACTTATAAAAGTTAATTTACTTATAGATTAAAGATGCAAGGATTTTATTATATCTAGTGGGACATTATACCATCAAAACAGATATTATTAAGGATTATTAATTGTCAAACTCTATAGCATTGAAACTTTATAGTTAAAGATAAAATTTCAAAACCTCAGTAATCAAAAATAAATTTGCATAAATATATATGAAGTGTGTATTTATTTTTGGACTGCATGATGTCGATATTTTTAGTTTCAGAGTATTTTATGCAGATTGCTATGCCTCCTGCTCAACATGGTCAGCTATAACCGACTTTAAAATCTTCTTGTTTTACAGCAGGGGTTACAAACCTGTAGTCTGCTGACAACATATGTTCCTCAAGACCCATCTATGCAGTGCATCACCAAATTTTCAAAATTTTGTCTGCATCTTTTTGATATTAACAGTGAAGAAGTTCTGTTACAATTGCAGATAGAACTTATTGATCTTCTGTGTTCAGATGATTTTAAGTCCAAGTTTCTTGTTTGCTGCATTTTTGATTTCTATAAGAATTGTGTTCTTCCATCTGAACATGTGTAGAGTATCTCTTCATTGCCATTATTACTCAGTTCACCCTGAGTGGTAGTACCTGTTAGGGTCTCATCTATGGGTCAAATAGATCTGTTTAAAAACTATTCCTATTCAACTGGATCGTGTACAAAAAAGAAACCTTTTAAGGAACAACTACACAAAAAATGTTTGGTTTGGTCTCAGTTTCTTTGTTTAATAGCATATCTGTAGCAGAAAGAAACTTGTATTTTTGTTTGGCGCATAATTTAATTTGACTGTTAGAGTTGCCGAACATTTTCACCCAATCAGGATGACCTGTCCTATTCAGCCCAAACCATATTTCCTAGCAGCACCAAAAATTGAAGAAAGCCCGCGAAACTCTCTCTCCCTCAGAAATCCTCAATGGGAATGGACGTCTATTCATCTGCTCCTGTATAGCAGTAGCAGCATCATACACTATGAGGAGAGCCATCTAGTTTATGGACCCCTTGGGTCTATTCTTCTAGACCAAGGGATCCTAGTTAAAAACAAATTAGATAATACACTCTAACAACTTCCTACCTTCTTTCCTTACTACGAGACTCGTAGCATACCAGCATAAACCCCTTACTTCATGCTGCCATTAAAACCTTGATACAAAACCTAACAACGTCTTCGCTCTTCTCCATTGCCTTTATTTTCCATCAACATTTAGTGAGTAGTTAGTCTATTCATCTGCTCCTGTATAGCAGTAGCAGCATCATACACTATGAGGAGAGCCATCTAGTTTATGGACCCCTTGGGTCTATTCTTCTAGACCAAGGGATCCTAGTTAAAAACAAATTAGATAATACACTCTAACAACTTCCTACCTTCTTTCCTTACTACGAGACTCGTAGCATACCAGCATAAACCCCTTACTTCATGCTGCCATTAAAACCTTGATACAAAACCTAACAACGTCTTCGCTCTTCTCCATTGCCTTTATTTTCCATCAACATTTAGTGAGGGGATAACAACCAATGAAGTACCAAAGCTACCAACAAAATACCAACGCAACCAAAGTAATACCAACTAAACCAACTTAAACCTTAAACCAAAAACCCAATAATAATAATAATAATATCCCCATCACTATATATCCACCTTTGTGGGTTGTTTTATGCCAAAGCTATTCTTGTAAAAAGACAGTAGTGGTACTATTTAACCTATCAATGGTGAGATAAGGGGGTTCATAACTTTTCTAAGGGTATTAGTCTGAAAGTGAATATTATAGCCCAACAAGTTTGAGCTTGTTTACTATAATGTCTCAGTTTTGCACTTTAGCCACTATGCTATTGGAGTTCCTGCAAAAAAATGTAAATATGAATGTACAATAAATAGGATTCCTTAACATCAAGGCATTAGATAACCCTAGACAGAATGATATTGTTGTATACTACGAGTATACATATACAAATATATGCAGAAACAGTCAACAATAATGACGACTTCAATGGACGAACGAACATGCTTCTTTATAAAAATATGTCTCTCACACTTTATTCTCAAAAGGGTTGATGTTGGTTGTGTGTGAGAGGTGAGTTGGAGACGGGGACAGACTGCTACATATTGACCCAAAGTTCTTCCTTCTTCCTCATCTTGGCTGGGGTTGCTCAACCGTATTAACTTTATTAAGATTTATCTGTACTTTACTTTCTCTCTCTATCTCTCTGCATCAAACACACACACACACACACACACATGCACACGAAGGTTCCAATGATGCAAATGTGCATCATGTATATATTATACTATTGAAAACTCACTGACACCTCTCTCTTTCTCATATATATATATATAGTAAAGTAAAAGTTGGCAACCTTAGTCGAGGGCAACCAGAAGGCTCCCTTTTCAATTGCTACTACACCGAAGTGTAGGGGAGGGCGATACTCCTTTTCTTGGATTACTCTACTTTACCCTTGATCCTCACCTTATATTGCCGAGTGTTAAGCAAGGAGGTACCAAGAACCATTTTTAAACTTTTTGTTATGACTCGACCTGGTATTGAACCCAGGTCTCCTGTACCATTGGCGAACACTTTACCCACTGGGTCAATAAGCCAGTATATATATGTATATATATATACATATATAATATGTATGTATATATATATATATATATATATATATATATATATATATATATATATATATGTATATATATATATGTATATGTATATATATATATATATGTATATGTATATAAATATATATATATATATATATATATATATATATATATATATATATATATATATATATATATATAGTATTATTTGGTCCAGTTAAACCGGAGTTGGGAGTAATTCCATCAGGACAAGAAATTATTCATGAGTGAATATTTAAATTTTCCTGGTAGAGAGCTCAATGTAACAATAATGCAGAGCAATAAATTCTTTAAGGAAAACAACAAAACCGGTCACATAGGATTATAAATTTATTTCCATCCTGTTACGCATTTTTGAAATTTTCAAAAACATGAAAAAAAATTTAACAGGACTTCTTCAGATCTTTTAGATAAAAAACTAGAATAGACACAGAAAAAGGTGGGAGGGGATAGAGGAGGGGTGAAGAGTTATCCCCTCATTTAGCCCACTTCCGTTTTTGATTTTAATTTTGGTTAGTCCTGAACAATTAGGATTATATCATGATGATGGTTTATTATATCTCCCAAATAGTAATGGCCCATTTTGCTCTAGCATACAAAAGGAGATTATTAGAGCTTTTAAGTTTTTAGGATTCAAGATAGAAATCTCATCTAATATTAAGATAGTCAATTTCCTGGATGTGACTCTAGATCTATCAAATAATTCTTATAAACCTTTCATAAAGACTAATCAGAACCCATCATATATCAATATTAATTCTAATCACCCTAAAAACATAATTAAATAAGTCCCAAAAGCAGTAAATTTAAGAATATGTAAACTCTCTGCAAATAAAGATATTTTCAAAGAGAGTAGTAAGGAGTATACAGATGCCCTTAAAAATAGTGGTTCTAAGGAGGATTTTAGGTATTTAGAAGAAGATATAACAAATAATATCAATAAAGAAAATAATAAGTATGATCATAAAAATAAAAATAGAAAAAGAAAAATTATATGGTTTAACCCCGCCTTTTTGTAAACTAGTTAATATAGATGTAGGTAGATATTTTTTTGAAACTGATAGATAAGCATTTTAAACAAGATAATGTATTACATAAAATATTTAATAGAAAAACTTTGAAAATTAGTTATTCTGGCACTAGAAATATTTCTCAAATAATGAATAGTCATAATAATGAAATGATTAAGGAATTTCAGAACCGAGTAAATAATAATAATAATAATTGTAAAAAATAGAATGTAATTGTAAATCTTGAAGTGATTGTCCTAGGAATGGTTTGTGTAATTTAGATAATGTAGTATATCAAGCTATTATTTATCCAAAAGAGGACATAAATGATAGGAAATCTTATCTTGGGATTTCATCCATGAAATAGAAGGTTAGGTATGGAAACCATAAATTCTCCTTCTCCCATGAGCATAAAAAAAATCAAACTTCTCTAACTAAACATTATTGGGGATTAAAAAATAAAGGTTTAACCCCTGACATTCAATGGTCAATATTAAAAAGATCTAATACCCCAAAGTCTTTTGATAGGAGGTGCAATCTGTGTTTAGAAGAAAAAATGCACATTTTGCTTTTTCCAGAGCCCCCAAAAATTATTAAATAAGAGAAGTGAATTAATAGCTAGGTGCTACATAGGGCTAAATTTAAACTATAGATATTTGATAAAATAAAATGTTAGATAGAAAAATTGTGAAAAAGCATATCGTATATACGTACTACTCATAAAAAGTGTAACTGATTAATAGGTTCTAAATAGTTTTGAAATTTTAAAATAATTTAAAATAGATTAAATCTTTGTTTAATTTAATATAACTATTACTGTATCATTACGTAAAGTTACTGATTAAAGTTTAAATCTAATTTAATATAAAATCTGTAATTTAGATCAAAATGTAATTAAAAAATAAGAATTTTTTAAAAATAAATTTACTATATTTCTAACCGAAATTAAAATTAAAAATGGAAGTGGGCTAAATGAGGGATAACTCTTCACCCCTCTTCTATCCCCTCCCACCTTTTTCTGTGTCTATTCTAGTTTTTTTGTTGTTTTTCTTAAAGAAAGTATATATATATATATATATATATATATATATATATATGTATATATGAATGTATATGTATGTATATATGTATATATATATATATATATATATATATATATATATGTATATGGATATATATATATATATATATATGTATATATATATATGTATATATATATATATGTATATATATATATATATGTATATATATATATGTTTATATATATATATGTATATATATATATATGTATATATATATATATATATATATATATATATATATGTATGCATGTATGTATGTATGTATGTATATATAAGAGAGAGGGTGAGGTATTGGTGAGTATTGATTGTATATATATATATATATATATATATATATATATAAAGAACGTCTGTAAGTAGGTTTGTATGCGCATATATATATATATATATATATATATATATATATGTGCTTACAAACATACATACAGACGTTCTTTATATATATATATATATATATATATATATATATATATATATATATATATATATAATGTATTTCTATTTTAGGTTAATTCCTAAATTTAACTCTGGCAGAGTGAAAAAAAAAACAAACAAATCACCCAACTTGTGGATACTCAAATACATGAATTGATATTTGGGAAAAAATTCCATAAAAAAAAAGAAAAAACTAAAAGCATATATATTATCTAAAAAAATCAAAGAATATCGTAATGTCGAGCCAAAAGAAAAAAACTCTGACAGAGGACTAAGTAAATGAAGAAAGTTCTCAATACAAGGCAGAGCAAATATTGTCATAATGGGTCATCTTCATCTTGACAATCTGGAAAGGTGAAACCTAGGTAGATTTTGTCTGACCCATTAAGTACTTATATATATATGTGTGTGTGTGTTTTTGTGTGTGTGTGTGTGTGTGTGTGTGTGTGTGTGTGTGTGTGTGTTAAATATGAATAAAGTGAGACACTTGCATTTGAAAACAGATCACCAGTAAACAAAACATGATAACTCTCCAGATAATATAAACAGAGGTACCATGCTGTTAAAAGGACTTTAGTCATAGCTTAACTGGTACACTCTTGGTTCAAAGCAACTCTGCTATTGTTCTTGGAAAGACTGTAGTGCTACAGATAGTAAAAATCTTCATTGTCTTCTTTTCCATTTAATATATCAATTTCGGTTGGAATGAAATACTCAAGTTGTTTATCAAGTTGTCCTTTTCTTTGTCATGTTATGTATCTGTGAGCATTACAAAAATATTTTCCTATATGTACAAAATGATCAAGGAAACTTATCAGACAAACAGGAATATTTTTTTATGTTACTTATTTTTTATTGTTCTCCACTAGTTTCAGTTTTAGGTCATTGTCAGAAAAAAGATTTATGTGGAGAAAAAGTTCTGTTAGAAAATTTTTAATTTTTTTAAAAAGAGAGTTGATGTATGTCTATAGTCATTTAGTCTAAAGTAAAACGTCCATTCTGACTCTTCAACATGGTAGTGTGTTTAGTCCAGTAAATAAATTACATTTTTGCGTCGGCAATTTAATTCACGATTAAGTTTTAAAGTCTTTTTAGTTGTGAAGCTAATGAACATGTATATATATATATATATATATATATATATATATATATATATATATATATATAAAATGGTCATATATGAATGTTTAAAACCCAGTGACACACTTAACTCTTTCATATATATATATATATATATATATATATATATATATAAAATAAGTTGGCATATATGTATGAACTAAGACTCACAAAAAATATATTCACTTTCAACTAGTTTAAATTTCAGGTCATTTGGAATAGGATATTTCCCAGTGTTTCATTTCAGCTTTTATTTATTTCTGTATTTAAATTACAGCAGCTGCATTGATGTTTTCACACACACACACACACACACACACACACACACACACACACACACACACACACACACACACACACACATATATACATGAATTTTTATTTATATGTATATAAAAATTCTTGGGTGTCATGAAGAAAATATGAATAAAACCTGTTAAAAGAAAAATAAATTTGAAACAAATATTTACTTAGAAATGAATAAAAGGATTTTTAAAAAAAAGTGGAATTTGAACAATCTACTTCTTCTGTTCATATCAGGTTTAAAAAAATCAGCACTGCTGACCAAACTATGAAACACATGAGACTACAAAGTAATTAAAATCAATGTTATTCTGTTCATTGTCAATCGGGAAACAATGTCCCTGCAGGGTTTAATAGAACATAAAGGTAACATCCTGGATCTGAAAAACATTGTTTGCTTATACATGAAATTTGTATTGAAACTAAAATTTTCTCTGATCGTTACTAACATTCTATGCTAAGCAGACAAAGTAATGATGGGGGAGTCCCCATGGCAGAATGACTAACATGTTTGACTGTGACATCAAATTAAGTAAGTTCAAACTCCAGTTAGGCTATTATATTTACTTTCAGACTAATACCCCTGAGAAAGGTTTGGACTTCCTATTCCTCCAGCTACAAGTTAAATACTACTACTGCCACAAAGATGGCTTTGGCATTAAATAACCCACAAAGATTGATAAGCCATTAAATAAAGAAACCAAACCAAACCAAAGTAATGATTTTACACACAAATAGATATTTTTACTTACCTAGCTAGCCTCCTCTGTCAGCAAGGCTTTGAATATACTGACTGTATCTCATGCTGAAAAGCGAGAAACCCTCAGCAAGGTGCTTCCTGGTTATGGCACTGAATTGCAACTGATAGTGAGATTCCAGTTCTTGAGGTGTGTGGAGTGTGAAGCACTTCCAGGTTTATTTTGACCCAGAGTGGTAGTACCTTTGAGGGTCTCATCTATAAGTCAAATAAATCTGTTTGAAAATTATTTGTATTCGGTAGGAGTATGCGCAAAAAAATAAATCTCTTAAAAAACAAGTACATAAAAATATGTAAATATGAACATAAAATGAATATGATTCTCAGGCCTCAAGACATAAAATAACCCTTGAAGGGTGGACATGCAATTAAAATCAATCTATCATTCCAGTGACTGTGCAAAACTTATGTGGTCACTGACATCAAGACTACAAGCTGTATTAAAAAAAACAAAACAAAGATGACGGCATCAAATATTGATTTCAAGTAATTTTCTTTTTAATAGGTGTGTACTTATTTATGGACAGCTACATATTCCTATTTTTGGTTCCAGAAATTCAATGCTGAAGAATTTTTGCAATAAATAATAGCTAATGATATTTATTTTGATTGCATAATATTTCCCCCAGAAATGATAAAATTCTGGCATTTTTGGTTTAGAAGAAAATAAACGTTTTATTAAAAAAATGGGGTGTACTTATTTATGAATTATACTATAACTGTTGGTGTATGAAGATTTAATTAGACTTTGATTAAATCAGAATAGATTTCTACTACTTGTTAGCTGATAGTGCTTCTATATTCACTCAAAGACCATCAAGTTCTTCATCTTTCCCATACCTAAAAAACTTAAGAGACCAAAGTCCAGAAAACATTTTCTCTTATCATAGTTAAATGACTAAAAATGCTAACACTGATTATTTGGGCATAGTTATTCATGGCTAAGACCGTTTATAACCCTGGACTTAACAGAAGACTGTTTCATGTCTTTTCAACTTTAAGCACAAAAACATAACCTTTACATAAGATGCATCTGATTTAATGAGTAAAATAATGTGCTGGGAAAACATTAAAACCAAATTAGTTTAATAGATATTCAAGTAAGATCAAGATTAGCTAATTTATTTCTTGTCAGAGAATGTAACAAAGAAAATATACAAATATGCAATCTGAAATAACTCCAAAGATTTGAAATTTTATACTATTTTGAATTTAAGATGCAGTGTGTATTTCTTATGACAATAACAATTACAGTGCCTTCATATTGAGATTATTTTTGTGACATCACTGCTATCGAGGAGGGTGCCAGTAAAAGGCAGGGATGTTGAGGAAATATCTATTTTAAACTTCCTTCTTTTAGGTTGTCTCTTTTTGAATGTGGGTCAGGAATTGCTCTACTCTGCTTGCCACTATCTTTGCAGAAGGGTAAGACGCCCCCCCCAAACGAGTATCCTGGATTAAACAATCTGATGGTGAGGTTCCAGTAATGCTGAAGCTTTGGGGAATGCAGAGTACCCCTTCATTGCTCTTACTGTAGGTGCATGTTTTTTTATTTTTTTTTTACTAGAGCTCATATTGCAACTTTGTTGTTATTATTGCTTTTCTCTGACACTCCTCATTACTGGTTCCCATATTGTATTAATTTCTATGCTGGTTCAGCTCAGGAGATTTTTGTGGCCTAGCATATGTGTTGATTCTTTAAGTTTATGAATTTTCCAATGGTGTTCCTTGTCTATGATCTCAACCTAATCCCACAGAGGGCGGTGATTTCCCTTCTTTCTCTTTATGTGGTCAGGCACGCCAGATTTTTCGACTTCCCCACATGTTACAGCCTTCTGGTGTTCTTGAAGCCTCACCTTAAGGGGGCGGCCTGTTTCTCCTTTATATTTCCTTCCACAGCTGCACGGGATAGCGTACACACAGTCTTTAGTTATGTTCTCCTCTATGGGGGGAGTTTTACTCGGGAGAGATATCTGTGAAGTGTCGTCAAGCTTTTGAAGGTTGTCCTGATGTTATAGGGACTGCAGATCCTTTGTATTTTCTCTGATAACCCCTTCACATAAGGCAGACAGACTATTTTCTGAGTGTTGTTCTCCTCCTCCTTCTCTTGTATCTGCCTATCCCAGTTTTGGGGAGCTGCTGCCATGTACTCAGGGTAGTTGTTACGTTGTAGGGTACTACTTATACTGACCAATTTTTTATCTAATGTCTCTGGGTCACCACTTATGACTTTTTCTCAGTGTTGTAAGCAGCAGACGATCCCTTTCTTTACACTGGATGGTGGGAGTTGAAATTGAGGTACAGTCTGGTGAATGTTGGTTTACAGTATACGGATGTCTTGAACCCTTGCTCTGTTTGAGATATTTGAACATCCAGGAATGGGAGTGTGTTGTTACTTTCTTTCTCCATAGTGAACCGTATCAAAGGTCTTGTTGAGTTCACATGGTCCAGTAGAATCTGAACATCTTCTTGGTGTAGCCAGAGTATGAAGGTGTCATGTATGTACCTCAACCATATAGTTGGCTTTAGAGATATAGATTCTAATGCCATTTCCTCAAAGTATTCCATGTATATATTCCCCATTGCCGGTGATAATGGTGAGCCCATTGCTAAGCCCTCATCCTGTTGATATATGTGTGATCCCATACCGAAGTGTGTTGTTTGTGTACAGAAAGTCAACATCTCCATTAGATTATCTATTGGAATACCGGTCTGTTCTTCTAGGGATAAGTCAGAGGCCAATCTGTCTCTGACTATTGAGAGTGCCTCCTCCGTGGGTACCTTGGTGAACAAACTCACCATGTCCAAGCACACCATCTGGTTGGATAGGATGGGGGCATCTTTAATTATTTCCATGAAGTAGGATGAGTTTCGGACAGTTTATATATATATATATATATATATATATATATATATATTAGATATATATGATTTGTAAGCATAAATATACAAAGCAGTTAGAAGTATTGCTATATACCACTAACAATTCAATTAAACAGCAGTCATTTGTTTACACACAGTTAAATGACCAAACAGTTCTATTTCTAACAATTTGATTTAGCATGTCATTTGTCTGCATTCAGTTTAAATGTCAAACAGTTCTAACTGTGGTAACTGATAGGGTCCTATCTATGGGTCAAAGACCCATAGATAGGACCCTATTAGTTACTACGACCCCAGGCCAGAGTGAACCTGGGAGCGATGGCAATGAAGGGGTACTCCATATTTCCCAAAGCTCCAGCATTACTGGAGCCACACCATCAAATTGTTTAGTGTCATATCTAGGACACTCTTGGGGGTAGGGGTCTTACCCCTCTGCAGATATGCAGTCGGTATATTCTACAGCCCAGGCCAACTGAGCTGTAGAACTGGTTAGAAAAGGTGAGGTGGAGAAATTCTTATTAAATAGGATAATTTTAAGTAACTTAAAATACACATAACAAAAAAAGCACATGTACATCTATGAATAGATAAAAAGAAAGTTACAAGTGTAAAAATCAAAAGATAACAGAACATCTATAAATCTATGATTCTTTCTTTATTTTTGTTCACATATCACAAAATGTTGGTCTTGTCAAGGGAGGTAATCAATACCAGTTCAGAAAAAAATGTATTTCTATTAAAATCTGTGAAATGTTTGTTTAACTATGATCAATAATCGACACCACAATTTGATATAGAGCTACCAAATCGGGCATGCTTACTTATTTGACTCAGAGAAAAGTTTTAACATATTTTTATTCTTTATAGGTTCTTACTGAAAGGGGGTCTCTAACAATAAGGGATAAGAGAAAGCCATGTTGCTGTAAGATGTAACTACTCGTACAGAATTAAAGTTTCAAACTTATTAGTCTTCTGAAAATAATTATTCCTGTTTAATTAAAAATTAATAATTAGTTGTACAGGTCGTTCTTGATTTGGTTTCTTTCATTTAATGGTATATCAACCTTCTTGGGTTATTTAATACCCAATCCATCCTTGTAGAAGGACAGTAGTGGTACTATGTAACCCATAGCAGGAGTGTGGGATGTTCTTGCTGGAGATATAAAATAGTTTTCTAGTATTATTGTTAAGTTAGGACTAACAATCCGAACAAAAGACAAAAAAATGTCTTGTTGACGAGGATTAGAATACTCTGTTTTCTCTGCAGAGATATAAGACCTCCCCCGAAAAAAAGGAGTGTCTTGGATATGAAACTAAACTGCATCTGATGGTGATGCCCCAGTTCCGGAGATCTGGGGATTGCCATTACTCCTATGTCCACTTTGACCCGGGGTGATACTACCTAAGGTCCCATCTATGTGTTAAAAAGATCTGTTTAAAAATTATTCATATTCTGTAGAAATACATATAACCAAATAATTTGTATTAAAGATAGTTACTTGATGCCATACAACTGTAAATTATTTCTATAAAAAATAATTACTTGAAGCTATAATTGTTTACTAAGGATTATAATTAGTTACTTGAAATCATATAAACGTGCACAAACAATAGGTTATCATTAAATAAGAATAATTACTTTAAACGATATAATTGAGTACGAATTATTCGTATTTGGTAGGAATACTTGAAACCGTATCCAGAATATAGTTTATCCAAGACACTGACAGACTGATGCGATCTTTTTATCAAAAATCGCTGATTATGGGCAATCGATATATTAGAAATGGCTGTGTACTTTCTGCACAGTGTGCAGAGTCTATAGATTTTTTCATTCTTGCCCTTTTAATCATCGATTTTAGCCTTTACGCGCTTAATATTTTCCTGTGTTCTGCTTGTTGAAGATCTTCCAGAACGTGAACCTATTTCAATGGATTCTGGGACAAGTTTCAAGCGTCGACTCCAGAGTTTTACAGAATAACCCCAAAATGCTTTCTTAATCATTCAAATAGTTTCCACGAAGAACTATCTAAGTTTCGAGCGAAACTTTACGTATGAAAGCGACGGTCACACAATATAAAAGCTTGCTCTGTGGCGTCTCACTGCTGATTACACATACGCAATAGGGTTTCCTCGGCTCGTCAGGTCAGATTATATCCATGCACTACATTCAAATTGGTTGCTTGTGTAGGGAGACAATAAATAATTATCTCCCTTAAGTGTGGTGTCACATAATAGAAATCACTTCTCTACTTCTTTTGTTTCTGTTTTTTGAACAGGAGAGTGTCTCGGACTCTGCCATGTGGCCATTTTACTTTCCCTCAAGTAAGCATTTGTTTTCTGTTTTCGTATCTCTTCTACATATTGCTTGTTTATAAAACAATACATATATATTTCTAGCAGTTGAGATGTGTTTATGTATTCTTTCTTCTTAATACTGTTGGTATATATATTATCCACAAGGTTAAATATTATTGTATGTACAAATGCGTTTAATTTGTCTTTCCTCTCGTTCGGACAGACCTGATAACTTTGAAGCGTTGTTCTCGCACTTACGAACCACAAAGTACAAATATTTGTGTGGGGTTTTTACATTGCAGAAATTAGTCATTGGCTCGTAAACTCGTAAACAGATTAGTCATCGGGAGTGAATTTTGACCATTTTGAAATATATTCCGGAATTTTTGACAAAACTACTGGCATTAAATTCTGAGGGAGTCCAATACTTTTCCCGTCACATTTGAAATTCTTTAATTAGTTTTTGACTCGTATTTCTTGTTATCCTCATTTCGGTTACTTCTCGTTTTAGCAAAACAGATCGTCGATCTTCGACCGTCAGTGAAGAGTGAAAGAAAATTGACGAAAAACGAAAGAGAGATAACTGTTGTGATATTTATTCTTATCCAGTAGAATACACACTCCCTATTGGTAGGGCTTAGAATACGCAGACTGTATCCCGTAGAGGGATAAGAAACTATTTAACTAAACTGAATCTAGTGGCGAGGCTCCAATTCTAGAGATCTCGGAAGTGTAGAGTATGCCTTCATTGCCGTTAATCCTAGGTCCACTCTCACCCAAAGTGGTTATACTTGTAAGGATCGCATTTGTTGGTTAGACATGTTTGAAAATTATTTGTTTTAGATAGGAATACTTCATATCATATAAACGTGTGCAAAAAATTTCAAAAACTACAAAAAAAATCTAAATATAAACGTACAGTGTACGCATTTAACCTAACCAATAGCCATAAAATAACCCCTGTCGGGTTGACATGCCATTAAAATCAATCAATCTTGGCTGACTATTCAAGAATGTCATAATAAACGTAAAATGAATGTAATTCTCTAACCTCTAGGCATAAAATAACTCTTGAACAGTTAGTATGCCGTTAAAATTAATCAATCTTAAGAAACTACAAAAAAAAAATGTAAATATAAACGTATAATGCACGCAACTCCTTAATTTCTTGGGACGAAAATAATCAATCAATCAATCAATCAATTGGAATTTGCATCGTTTTACATAGTTATAAGTTATTATTAACATTTTTTTTACTTCTCGTGATATTTCTAAATGCTTTAATTTTATCTTATTAAAGGGTGATTATATTTCTTCAAAATAGACCTCTTGACATTCAACACATTCATTCCAGCGACTTTTTCATTAACCGAAGTACTCCCAAAATATTTCTTTTAATATGGTTTCCAGCTGCTCTGACTTATTTGTTTCAATATCCTCCACATTCTCAAATCTCTTTTCATTTCAGGAAACAAAATAGCGTGATGCAGATTCAGGTCTGATGAGTAAGGGGATAGACTCCCAAAGTCCTATTTTACCAAAAACAGCTGATCAAAAAGTATCGATATTTGGCATTGATTTGTCAAACAGTGCTCACATTTTCATTAAAATTTGAAATTTTAAAATTAAGAAAGTTTAAAGATCCATTTTCGATACTTTTTGATCACACCTTGTATTTTTTATTCTATTTTAATAATTTTGTATCGTATAGTGTTGTATTTTATAACAAAAGTAATTTGCATAAAAAGGATAAAGATTGGTAAAAAAAGTCTATTCAGATTTAACTGACTTTCGACGTCAGCAGACCAAGAGGTTTGAGAATCGCGTTCATAGTAAGTTCATATTTACATTTTTGTGTAGTTGTTGTTTAACAGAATTTTTTGCTCATGTTCCTAATGCTATCATGGTTGTCTTTCTGTAACATATTGACCCCGGCCAAGCTGTCAAAATAGGAAATGCACATGTGTAAATAACAGGTGCATCCGATCGAGGGATATCAGGATATAACCTTGACCGTGGACGGGTTGAATGAGTGTGATTTGTGACGCCCACAAGAAGAAGGTGGGTGTCGAACAATTATATAACCCGGGTGAAGACAGGAAGTCAGGCAGTTGGAGTAAAGATGCTGTAGAGAGAACCAGCACCCAACAGAGGGGACCCTCAGGCCCCCGATTGAGCAGTTGCAGTTGAAGAGAAGATGCTGGAATGTGGAACATGTCCCAGAGAGGCTGGGCCCCCAGGCCCCCGGTTGAGCAGCACAGGAGAACGGGAAAGAAACGTTGTTATGGCCATAAGAGTGGGGGTCAATATGTTGCAGTTCAACTCACCCCTCTCACAGTAAAACCTTTAGTAACCCTTTCGAACCCTTCAAATAAAGTGAGAGGTATATTTTTCTAAAGAACTGTGTCGCTCGTCTTCATTGTGTCGTTGTTATGATTCTGCATGCATATGTGTATGTATAGTTGGTTATGGGTATGCAACATTTCGAGAGCCAAGGAAGGAGGTGTGTTGTGCATCCATCGTCTGTGGATGAGCAACGGCTTCAGAGACTATAGTCTGATGAGTAGATACGATTGCAGATTGGGAAAGGGTCACGAAATTTTAGGACAGGATCAGACATAGCTTCATAAAACCTGTCGCAAACAGTAGACATGCGGGCAGTGGTCAGCTTCGAAGTTGGATGGTTCTGACAGATTGATTCACAGGTTTTAACAACATATCAACCAATCACGTTCATTGTACTTTTATATTTACATTTTTTGTGTTGTTGTTTCTTCAGAGATCTATTTGCTCACGGTCTTATGGAATAGGAAAAATTCTTAAATAGGTCTTTTTACCCATACATGAGACCCCAAAGACAATGAAGTGGGTGATTCCACTCTTCCCAGATGTCGATCCTCACTTTCAAATGCAGTTTAGTGTCATACGCAGAAAACCCCTATTTTTTTGGTGGAGGTTTATTACGCTGTAGGGGATACAGAGAGTATTCTAAACCCAGCCGACAGAGGGATTTGTCAGACATAGCAGTTTTAAGTCTTCTGGGGTGTAGATCTGCTCATTACAGTTTGATCATGAGGCTGTCATTATACCTTCCTTCGCTTGCACTAGTTTCCTCGTAGCTGAGTGGTAGAATCTTGGATTTGTATTTGAGTCAACCGGGTTTCGATCCCAGCTTGAGGAATCTAGCCTGTCTAGCCACACTGAAGAGTTCTGATAAAACGAAACAGGTCTGTCTGTGGATGACAATATATATATATATATAGTAAAGTTGGCGACCTTAGTCGAAGGTAACCCGAAGGCACCCTTTTTAATAGCTACTACACTGGGGAAGGTACTACTCAATTCCCTGGTTTTCTCCACTTTACCCTCGATCCTGACCTTATAATGCTGAGTGTTAATCAAGGCGGCATTAAGTACCATTTTTGAGTCTTTGGTATGACTCGACCTGAGATTGAACCCCAATCTTCCGGACCATTGGCGAGCCCTCTACGAATTAGGCCAATGGCTAATTATAAATATATCAATTATTATTAGTTGCGAAGAGAAAGCGTAGGAGGGTCAGGTATATATGTTCAATTTTGGTAATTGATATATTTATAATACGAGCACAATGTATACTATATATATATGACCCTCCAACACTTTGCCTGTTTAATTTTAGTAATTGATATATTCATAATACTATCACACTGAATACAATATATATATATATATATATATATATATATATATAAAAAATCAATCTAAAAAATTGAACAGGCAAGGTGTTGTAGGGTCAGGGTATAATATAGTAAGCAGTCACCAGTAAAAAAGAAAAGGCCTTCATAAAGTTGAAAAATGTACCGGTTTGCAGCAGCTTGCATTGTATGAGTATATATCTATTGATTGTACTTTTGTCAAGGTTAACTATGAGGGTAATAGCTTTTCGCCGCTAGTTATTGTGCAAGTAAGGTAGTTTGGGAACAGTATTCTACCAAAATTCTTATTGATTTGCTCTTTTGGGCATCTAGCGCGGAGTAGTGATTAGCTAGCAAGGCTCTCAGGTAATTGTTTGTAAGTTCGATTAGTGAAGTGGTGTTTAAAAGAAGGATAGAATGCTAAGCTTTATGGCATACGTCAGTCAGTCTGTAAATCTGAACCCAGATTTCGGCACTGGCTTGAACAAGGTCGAATAGAAGACCGGCAGTTACTCATGCAGCAGGTCTATCCTCTTTTCAGAGTCGGAATCTTTGGAACCAAGTTCGTCTAGATTTTTTCCCTGCGTTATGATTAAAGACAAGACAACAGCTGTGGAAATTTACTAAGCTTCTTGCTTAGATGTGGCACAAGGCCATATGAAAGGGGCACCCAATGAGACTCGAACTCACTCTTGTAGGTTTGCTAGTCGAGCTTGCTAACCATTACACCACCAGAGGCGCCCCAAGACAACAGCTGTGAGGCGTGAACAGATACCACGGTTTAATCTCAGTCCCAGAATTGAAAGTTCAATTTTGACTTAAAATAACAGGGAAGTATACACCTTCAGATATTTCAGTCTGTAAGATTATAGTGGTCAATTTACTAATTTTTGTTTAGATATGACACACAGGCCTCAGGTTACTTACTTTACCTGCTGTTGCTTGAGTGATCACCAATCTTGATATTTTACAGGCTCATCGCTATTTAGCTTTAGGGATCTTGCGGGAACCGTTACTTTCATCGTGACTTGACCGAACATTTGAGACAGTTCAAAATCTGAACATTATCAGATAGATAGATAGATATGAACAGACTGAAATAGGTAGGTAGGTAGGGAGAGAGAGAGAGAGATTAATCATTACTATAACAATGCAACGTTGCTGTCAAGAGGCATTAAAAAAACCCATAATTATCAATGAAATAAACAAGTCAACTAGAAAATGCGTCACTTTAACTGGAAATAAGAGGCATTTCCTTTCACTTTCATGCTTCGAATAATTTAGTAAAAGAAAAAGGGGGCGGGGGTTCTTTCAAAAACTGGGCTGATTGACAGGAAAGAAGAAACTATGATATAATAAGAGAAAAAGATAAGGAACAAAAGGAAAGGAAGAAAGTTATATGCATTGGCAAAACCCTGCTGCTGATGTTGTTGTTGCTGCTGCTGCTTAGTTCTTCCTCTTATGAAATTGGATGTTGAGGTTGGCTGTTGGTGTACGTCCGGTGGTAGCGGTGGTGGAGTTTTGTTATTTATTGTAGATGATGTCATCCTAACCACCCACGTTGACATTCGTGCTACAATCCCAGGAGAAAAAATATGACGTTAAAAGTCGTTGTATAGTTGGGTTTATTACGATACTGAAAAATAAACTATATATTATGGCGAATAAGAAAATTTTCATAGCATTCGTTTGTTCTTGTCTGAAGAACACACACACACACACACACACACACACACACACACACACTCACACACCGATGAAATTAAATTTAAACATTAAAAAAGAATTCGGTAAAATTCAGTAGTAATTTTCCTGAGATAAAAAATATCTAGAAAAACAAAAGATTTAAAGTAGAAAATACAAATAAATACAGAGGAGTAGTTTCAGTTAGAAATATTAGTTTAGCTAAAAACTGAAAACTCTCTCTCTCTCTCTCTATATATATATATATATATATAAATATATAATATATATATATATGCAGTGTAACAGAGAAATCAAAACCATGATATCCGCCTCTAGTCGCACTTGTCAGATTTTTCAGAATGTTGTTTTGCTTGATAATCGTGAAAAGTGAGACGACGAGTAACAATATCTGGTTTTCATTTCTGTATTGTACAATTTCTATATATACATTCCAGACATCGAGGAAATCCATTATAAATACTGCAACCTTTAAAAACAGTATATATATATATATATATATATATATATATATATATATATATACCGATAGATTCGCAGAAAAATGATTAATTGACAAATGTGCATAATATAGCTAAGCAGTCCAGAAGTCTGACCTGTAGAATATACCAACTGCATCTCTGCAATGTATTACGACCCCCGCCCCTAACGAGTTCCTGGATATGACACTAAACAATCTGAGGTTCCAGTCCTGGAGCTGTGGAGTATCCCTTCATTGCCATTACTCCCAGGTTCACTATGACTCGGAGAGGTAGTATCTGTTAGGGTCCCACCCATGGGTCAAATAGAACTGTTTAACCATTTAACTGTGTGCAAACAAATGACAGATGTTAAATTGAATTATATTCTAATCGAATAGCAATACTTGAAACTATTTTACTGCGAATAAAACTATCATTGTTAGATAACAATACCTCAAACCATTTAACTGAGTGCAAACAATTAAGCTCTGGCTTGTTTAAAATGTTACTTACGAACGATTCGTTTGAAAGCATATATACTTAATATATGTATGTATGGACATGATCTAGCATTAAATAATCAACAAAGGTTGATATGTCATAAAAACCAACCAACCAACAAATCAACCCAAACATTAATGTGGCTTTACAGTTCCTGGGCAACGTCTCTTCTGTCCAAAGAACAGAGGCAAATGGAGGTCGAGAAGGTGGTTTTCTGTGGCTGTCATGTGACGTTTTACGAGCCCGATTAGGTATGCAAATTATCTAAGGGAGATAATTATTTATTGTATCCCTCCATCTCCATCTGTAGGGATTACATCCCACGTCTTACAAATAATACTTCTAATGACAGTAAGATGGCGCGATCAAAGTGGCATATAAATCAGCGTGGTGAAGTCGAAACTCTCCAACTTTATGCCCTGCCACGACAATGAGAAGTATGCACGAGTGAGTACGTTTCCCAACAGAGGTGCTCCCGCTGCAACAAGCCACGTATCTTATGGAACACAACACCCGGCCTTGAGTTCACACAATTACCCTCTAAAGGATTCTCAACTTCTATTAAAATACTCGGCAGCATGATAGGACTTTTCTCTATAATATACTCTTCAAGTATTTCATTCCTGTATTCATTTTATTAAGTTTGCTGAGGAAATGAATATGTTGCTAACTCGTTGTGAATTGTTCTACATAGCTTAACACAAGGAAATATGAAACCACGATACATTTCCTCCACAACAAATATCTGAATTGTGTCCTTTACACTCAAATAATTGTGGCGGTGAGTTTTGGAACATACCAGCAGCAAATATACGAAGATAAACAAGTTGTCGATACCAAATCCCACTCGATTCTATCTCCACTCATCTAAGTTCTCAGTAGGATCTTTGTTGCTTAACAACGGTGTTCTCGCGAGATCTTGTGTTTGAAATGTAACTTGACCGTAAATCTTATTAAATTGATAATGGCTATATCATAAACTAAGTCTTTTACAAAATAAAGAATCGTATGATTAATAATTTCCATTTAAAAACGAATAAAAAAGAATTTTTGAGATTTTCAAAGTTAGATTTTTAGTAGCTGTAAAGAGTCGTTAAAGTTTAAAAATGCCCGATTGAACCTCACCCTACAGTTTGTTATTTTACTGATTAGCAAAAACAATTCTATGATAAAACAGACACAGGTTTATTTTTTTTATTTTTCAACTTAAACATTAAGCAAACTATCCCAAAGTCACCGAGAAATTTGGAAATTAAATCTCTGCGAAGCCGAAAATAACTAACATCTAAGTAGCTAAATTTTTCACAATTAAATCAATTTGAACCTCATTTTGAAACTTTTTTAAGTACAGGGAGCGACAGAAATATCTCCTACATTTTAAACTGTCACTTGTGAGGTGCAAGTGAACTGAGACAAGTGCTAGTGGTAGCTGCATCTAGCAAATGTCTTATGTTTTTAAAGACTGGTGAATCTTTAAATGCTACCCAGAGAGAGATTTTCGGGCTAATTTTATGTCATATCGTAAGGATGCTGTCCTGGATAGAAAATCAATATCGCTACGGATTGAAAATTTTATCCAGAGCAGCATCATTCCGATGTAACAGGAAATGAACACGAAAATTTTTGTGAGTTGTAAATACAAATTCACCAGTCTTTAAAAAAAGCTTTCAACAGCAAACGCACAATGTGCACCGGTCCAAGCGCTGATCGTAACTGATTGTATCTGAAAGAAAAATGCGAAGAAATTAGCTAGATAGAGCTACTATGGGCACTTGCCAAAGTTTACTTGCACCATACAGGTCACAGTTTAAAATGTGGAAGGTATTTCTTGTTCCCCCTGTGTAAACATAAGCATAAATAATTACTGAACAAAAATGATTTTAAATTTCTACATCTCAAAAGTGACCTTTGAGATACTATGAACCAATATAGCAGTAGCATTGACCTTGTGTCATATCCAGCCCGAGCGGAGGGGTTGGGTAAATAAAACCAATATAGCAGTAAACAGATTTTTTTCTTAGTATATTTTCACTCTTATGAAGTTTCAACAACATTTTTTAAAAGTGCTCTCAAGAATATGGCTATGGAAGGTTTGATTGTGTTTTATGGCATATCAACCTTTGTTGGTTATTTAATACCAAATCCTGTTTATACATATGTATTAAATATATATGATCAGTAAACATTATGTGGATATCATTCTTAACCGAGCCAGAGCTCTGTTTTTGTACATAATTTTGCTATACAACAGTCATAATTTAACATCGGTCATTTATTTGCCCACAGGTTGTGGGGAATTTCATTTTTAAATGAGTTAGAACTAATTTGTTTGCACACTAGTATTGCTCTTGTTTCTACACAGTTAAATGGTTTCAATCATTGCCATCGAACACTAATACTTCTATTCAATATTAATATTTTTTTTTTTTTTTACAGACAGTGAAGTGGTAATAAGTATTGCTATTTAACATAAATTATTCAATTCAATATTACTAATTCGTTTGCAGACAGTTAAATGGTTCCAAGAACTGCCATGTATCACTAACAATTCAATTAAACATCAGTCACTCGTTTGTTCACTGCCAAATGATGAAACAGTTCTATTTCTAACGATTCGAGTTAACATGTCATTTTGTTTGCAGTTAAAACATCAACCAGTTCTTTTGACCTATTTATAGGATGCTATCAGGTACTACCACTCCGGGTGAAAGTGGACCTGGGAGCAATGGCAACGAAGAGGTACTCAACATTTCCTGGAGCTCCAAGCCTCACCATCAGTTTGTTCAATATCATATCTAGGACATTCGTTGGTAGGGGTCTTAACCCTCTGCAGAGATGCTGTCGGTGTATTTTACAGTCCCAGCCGATTGGGCTGTTTCTCGAGTAAGTAATCAGTTATGCGAAGAAAGATTAATATTAAATAAATAGGACAAAGGTTTTTCATGTTCATAATCATAATTTTTATTTCTTTGAAAGAACCTACACAATAAAAGATGTAGAACGAATGATTAATCTGAACCAGCTATACGTAGTCTGCTGGATTGGTCAAGGTCTTCATTTTTTTTTTTTTATTACAAGAAAACAATATGAGATACAGATCACAAGTGCAAAGTTAGCAAGGTTTAACAAAACGAAAAAAAAAAAAAAAAAAAGAAAAAAAGATCTATCCAAAATTTTGTACTTTGTATGCTAGTATCATTTACGTAAGTTTGAAATATGTCCAGCTTACACAAATATGAACTCTTTTCTGTATCCACTTACTGCATTTTTGAATAAAAAATAAATAGGGATCCAGGTTACACAGAAAGACAACCAAACTCCCTGGCCTTCGGGCTAGGATTAGAGTGCGGTATCTATTCATCTTTCAGTCGTGTTCTTTTTCTTTAGGAAAAAACACGAGGTGAGCCTGGTCCAGGGGTAGACACCTGCGTGGTACTATTCGTGGGGATCAGATAATTTTTTGTCCTTGCCAATGCGTACTTGCAGGGGTCACCTCTTTAAACTGACCATGTTTCGCATACTACACTTGAGGTAGGGCCGGCTTTAGATGTTGCGGGTGGGGGGGGGAAGGCTCAAATTAAGAATATATATATTGCAATGTGTTGTGTGTACTTGACGAGCCGAGAGTAGATTACCCTCTAGCACAGGGCCCAATTAGAAGCAATTGGTTCAATGGGCTTAAGGCTGGCCCTGACTCGAGGTGGGTGTAGTTACATACTGACATCCGAGTTACACTGCTGATTGAAAGGAGGCATAGGGTGGGTTCTCACTGAGAACAATAATAAAGTGGACATCCACACTCTGGAATGGTCAGCCTTTCTTCTCTATGAAAGTCATTGCCTTTTTGTTTTAGCAACAAGTTTTTAGATCTTTTGATTAAATTTCATTAATTACTTAATCTTCATTTTTAGATGATTTCTGTCGAAGAAAATAGAACAAATTTATTACAATTAGTTCGACAAATGAAATAAGAGAGGAAGGAAGAGTATGGCAAAATAAAGTCATTACTGTACAACTTAAAACAGAAAAAAAAAATTAACAAATAAGTTATATTGATAATGTACATATACATTTTTGATCTCTGTGTCATAATAATTTGACATCAACATTGAGTAACAACAACAACAACAATAATAAATAATAACAAACAACAAAACGTATATGATTCAATCACCGGTGACAGGTTGGTGAAGCTCGTGAATTTTCTCTGGGAGCTGACTAATTAATCATCTTCAGCAGAAAAATATATTAAGTTAATACATGAATATTCGTAACAGGAAAAATGCACAGTGTTAATATCAGTTCCCAATGTTTTGTTTTAGTTCTGTCATTGAATAGAAGTGAGAAATATACAGTCCCCTCACCCCCATAAAAAAAAAAAAAAAAAAAAAAAATCACCCAAACTAAGGGTTTTTTTTCCAGAAGAGAGGGAAAGTCATGTTTATAATAATTATTAATTTAATGATCAGTTTTCAAATGTATGTTACTTTGTTTTGACGATAGATACCAAAGTTTGTTATTTTGAGAAAACATTTTTTTATACAATGCTCCAACTGCTTTTCCAATGATGATAAAGATTAACGTAATTATTTGTGTTTAACACCTAAAATTTAGGCTATGTAATTGTGAAAAAACAAAACAAAAAAACAACAAAACAAAAAATAAAAAATAAAATAAATTTGAAAAATAATACACACTGACTTCCTAGACTTTGAAGCTGCTAAATTTAGTAAATTTTCATCCAGTTCGAATTGACTAAAAAGTAAAATTGTATAGAATTTACTTATGCTATTTCTCTGCAACCGTAAAAAACAAAAGTGTTTGTAATACTTTAGTCAGTTTGGATCATAGATATAACTTACATTCGCTCATACCATCCTGAATACGGTGATACACGTACCAGGATAAAAAAAAAGTTGATTTTTTATTCTTATATATAATACGCACTCCTAACTTTTAAGTTAAAAAAATATGGACAAAAAGTACGTGCCATAGACAAATAACTACGATATCTTTAATTTTATAACGATTTGTTTCTGATTGTCTCATTTGGTCTTATGAATGGATTTTTTAAAAATCCTGTTACGGGTCCCTGGTGTTTAGAGGTGAAGATCTTCATAAAATGTTTTTCTCTTAACCCCCACTCCCAAACAAACAAACATTTATTTGCGAGAGAGAAATTATCACTTGGAGACAAGCGATGTTTGTTGATTGTAGCAATCTTGTCTACTTTGTTACTGTATTCAATTGATGGCCAATGTTAAATTGTGATTGTCACTGCAAAGCCTCCTAATAAAAATAATTCAGTCCTAGATTACTGTCAAAAAAAAAAAAAAAAAAAAAAAAAAAAGATTGCCGTAAATAGTTAGACAATTACGATCATGTCGTCTAGTCTTATCTCAAGATCAGCATGAAAGAAATAGATAATCAATGGGACCCACCGTCCCTCGCATTGACAAATTTCTCTCACACCCACGCAGAAGTCTTCTGCTTGATATAGGAACTGACAGTGAGAGACAGTTATATTTATTAATGAACAGTGTGCCTTTTTTTCCCCTCTATGTTTCTTTGCTTCTCTGTCGATAACTTCCGTTACACAAAAGTAAACAGATATATAAAATTAACAATTTCTGATTGAAACGTCTGTCTAGAAGACAAATGACATACATGCGCGTTCTGTTGCTAGAAACGCACAGTAATAAAATAACCTGTAAATTCTAAATTAGTCTGAGCCCACAGATACACCATATATGCTACACATCAAAGGCAGGAGTATCAATACATACCTAAACAATTATAATTTTTGATGCAAGTACCTTATAATACTGTGTTTAAAAGAATGACAAGATAAGCATGGGGAAAAGAATGGTTTAATTCCGGTCCACATCATTTTTAGAGGAGTTTTATCGACAAAAACACTTCAATAATTACTGTAATAACACTATGTAACGCTAGTTTTACGTTTTTCTTGTTCCTGGACAAAAAGCATTATTTCCCAGCTGCTTATGCCAAAAGTAAATGGAAAAGATCTATTTCTTTCTTCAAACTTTGCTTTTGGGACCTGGGTAATGAAAATTTCAAAACATGATACGAGACTATATTTAGGAGATATACGTAAAAGAGATTTATATTAGCTACAAATCTACTCCCTCCCCCCCCAAAAAAACAACAAAACAAAAAACAAAAACAAAACAAAACAAAAAAAAAAAAACGAATCAAAACACCAAAACCAAAACTCATTTTTAAACATTTTTGTTCGCTTTAGTATAGCTTTATTATGAATATATGCAAAATTTGATTCATATGTTTTTTTCAGATATTACGTAAATGGAAACTGAAATGTGCAAGTTAGTTCGATTTCACATTGAAAATATTTTAATTGCTGAATTTCATTAATAAGCAAAGTTTGAAGGAAATAGTGGCCATTTTCTACACTTTTACAACATAAGCAATCAAAAAATAACGTTTTTAAACCCGGGAACAAAATTGTGTCACATCATTATATAATAATGATAATAATAATAATAATAATAACAACAACATCACCACCATCATCCGTCAGTAGTCGTCTTTGTCTTTTTAATGTTAGTAGTGTAATTAGAAATACAGGATGAATTTATAGGAAAATAAACAAGAACATTTTGAGACATTTCTACGTATCACATAATTGGTATTAGGGTATTATATTATGTCAATGGAAAATTGTAATCAACTAAAAATCAATAAATACTTCATTATTAATGAATTTGAAGCTTTTGAGTATAGAAGAGGAGATAGGAGATGAGCAAATGTTTAATCTACTTGGAATAGTATTAAAATTCCAAGCGATCAAGGTAATTAAACTCTTTTTTTTTTAAATCTGTAAAACCTTCAGCTCATTTTGTTTGAGGTTGGAATAAGTGAGACTTGACAACTTAAACATGTCTGATCACTTGAGGAAAGAAAATATAAACATCTCACTGCAGAAGGAGCGTCTGTTTTTCGTATTTATCATTCATTAAACTTTTTAAAATGCTTTATTTCATATATAAATATGTCATGTTTTGCATACCCCTACGTATCGCTTACTTTTGCGACACTTTATTTGAATTTGGGGAATTCAATAGATCCGTTTCTTGTGTGGATATTTGGAAACAAATGAACCACGTAATTTGGTGTATTCACCTTTAATAAAGAGAATATAACATTTTAGTTGCACAAATTACTGCAATAGATTTACTGTCGTCTGCTGTACGCATGTGTGAGCGCGTTTCATCGACGATTATAGTGTATTTTTTAACATATACAATTAGAGACATTTTCCCCCATTCTTAATTATGATCCAACGCCATTGTACATTTTCTGGGTAGTATTCTTACAACAGGAATAGTAGAATTTAATTTCGTTCTCAACTTTCTTATTTATATTCTTTTTGGTATAATTAAGATGATTATTATAATTATTCCGGAAAAAAGTTTCAGACAAAATATTTATTCGAGGTGTTTCCGAAGTTCGACGTACCGACCTTACCCAGAATTCGTCTGGTATTTAAAAGTTATTTTAACCTACAGATGATAATTATTTCGATAAAGGCGTGAGTGGTGACTGGACCTTTCTTTGAGATCTTTTGCTTTAGAATCTGCCTTGTCAAAGTTATACTAGTGTTTCTGTATAGTTATAATTTTGGTTATAGTCATGATTATCATAATGTTTGTTATAGCTATAATCACTGGAGATAGCAACACTATCATCGCCGTTGTTATCACCATTAGCAATACCAACACTATCATCACCAATTATCGTAATCACAATGGTAGCGTTTTTTCATAGCTTTTATAGTTATGATTATTTTCTTTGTAGCTTCAATAATGAGAGTAACATTTTTGGGTCCAGAGATGTATAAAACGTATAATATTAAATGGGAAAAGTAGATGTTTTTTATCTCACAATTTTATTTTAATTTTTAGACAATGAGAAGCCCAGTTCATCACTGTCCCTAAGTCTCCAGGACTTATATTGATGGATGTAAGAATAGTTGTATAGTTATTGAAAAATATATATGTATATATATACGACTTTAACTGGATAATTAAACGTAGTTTTTGTGGGTGAGAATCAAAGAAAAAGTATTGAAGAAAAACCACACACTGTTGATGTCGTAAGTTGATTCATAAGAAAACAAGCCAAAAATTAATGGCAGTAAAGAACTGTGTATCAAGGTGTCTAGAAACTAGACTAGAGAAAGGTGACAATAATGAAGGAATGTAATATGAACACTTAAATGATCGCAGTGGAGCAATTTCCTTTTCTTTCCTTGTATGTCAACCTTTTTTGGTGCTTAATAATACAATTGTAATGATACATCAATTTATAAATCATGTGCATGTCTTTTATCAAATAACAATGACTGTATACCTACTTTTGCACCCACTGAAGGAAGAGGAGAAAGAAAAAAAAAAGGCTCCCATTAAATGTCAAATAATAGCATCACTGCTAAAGACGAATTTGAATACGGTACCAGTATTTAACAATAACGGCAAATAATAATATTTTATATTTGTTTCGTTCTTCACGTGTTTTAATTTAAAAGCTAAAATATGTCAGTAATTTTTCTTTTGAAAGGAGGAGGCGTTCCTGTGTGACTGCACCCTCGGGTTTAGAGGATCAGAAGCCAAAAATATTTATGTAATGTGACAGGAAAACTATTGCATTATATAATAGATGCTGGATTGTCTGGAGATGTAAGAAACAAATTATATATATTATCTATGGCGATGTTATAAGCATCAGTAGAAAGAAGACAGTTAATGATTTATAATCACTATCACGCAAAATGATTATAAAATGCCAGAAACTATATTTCCACATTACGATAGTGCATATCCCAAACAAATTTATTCAAAAATTATTCAATAAGGACTTTGCATATTATACTTCCTTTCAAGTAAGAGGAATGACCTGATTTCATTTTTTTTTTTTTCGATTTGTAATATTTAGTGAAATAATCCTGACCACAAATTCTTATGGAATTTCATAAAAGTGGTTTAAGTCAAAAGATTTATAAGTGTGTATAAAAGTTTCCAGTGAAAAAGATTTAAAACTTTTAAGTTTATTTTTTTAATGAGCGCTGAGAAATTTTTGCAGATTCATAATTTCTAGCATACTCTCAAATAGTTGAGTTTTATTGAATTTCTATCTTTTTTTTAATTCAAAGTTTCCCTATGTAACGCATTTAATATGGCACTGGAGTTTTTAACCAATCAAAAGAAAAGAAAAGTTAACAGCAGTATAAGTAAATGTTAAAGAACAAAAATATTTTATTTTAACCATTTTTGAAAGTAGAAAAAAAAAAGTTTAATGATGTGTATTTTCATTAGTTTTTTTCTTTCTCTTTAAATTTTATTTCTAGTCCCTCTTAAATCTTTAAATCGTCCCCTAATGAGTGAACAATTTTCGATTTTGTTTACTTTGTCACTTTGATTTGAAAAAATACGTCCAAAATAAATAATCACCAATAATGTATCAATCACTATCATTTGATCAGTTTCAGTCATTCACTTTTTACAATTTGATTAAGCACCTTTTTTTTTAGCCGTTAGGTGATAAATGTTTTTTTCTTTATTAATTCAACATTTTTCTTAATTGACGGGAATCGTGATCTATATCACAAATCATTACAGCAACGTTGACCATGAGCTCCTTAAACAAAAGAGTCACCGAAATCACAGTAGTAAAGCAAACATGAAAAATACACTAATTATATAGAAATACTTCCATGTTTCAATAACTTAAAAAAAAATAGTCACGAGCAATCTCTTTGCTTGTTAACTTACTCAACAACTTTTACTAGTAAAGATATAAATATATCTATTGGTACACACATACGTACGTAGAATCGATTAAAGCAATTACAACTGTGTACAGTCATACGTGTACTAAAGAATACAAAGAAAATAACTGTCTAGTCTTTGATGTGTTGAGGTATTTATACATACGTAGTTTCCGGTAACTTGCTTATACATTTTGTCTGATTCACCTCACCAACCGCAGATGTTTAGGGGGAAATTTCAGATCATATATCAGACGAAACCGACGGAATGATCCTAGTCTAATATCAGCAAGAATAAATAATAAGTTTTTAGTCGATTAAAAAAAATTGTCCCCTTCATTAATGTTCCTTTCTGAAACAAGATGTCTGGTGAACACTGCAACGCGGACAGAAGAGACATGTTTTGTTTATATCCTTGAGATTCTTAGACGATGAATTCACTGTTCGATTCATGGAAATCGTTTCAAACGTAAATCCAGGCTCAACTTTCCGTTGAAACAGTCATCAATTTATAGTGACTATTCTTTTTCTTTAACCTGACCACGCTTTCTTCGAAGAGAGCGGCTTCGTCGGACTTACCAATAATCCGGTTCAAAATCCCCATATTGACAAGAGCTGTGATCAAGGCCGGATTCTTGAACACGTCCAGTCCCATTTTACATCGGTCGCAAAGCCTTTTAATATAATACAGCAAGATACCGCCATTTTCTTGTTCAGCCTGAGTCAACTGCGGTCGACTGTTGTCGTCCTCAAAATGTCCGTACTCTTTCTCGCAAAACTGAATCAAAATATCCTTGTAAATTTCCTCAGCCTGTCGGTATTTGCCTTGTCGAAGAAAAGCTGACGCTCGATTGTTCTTGGTTTTCATTACGGTCACGTGGTCTGGTCCCAGCATTGTGTGATAAATCTCAAGGGCGCGTTGGTAATAATACTCTGCCTGATCATATTTGTTTTGGTTTTGACACAGCAACGCAAGATTATTGAACAGTTTCGCTACTGCCGTGTGATAAGTTCCGAAGATCTTTTCCTTGATCTCCAGCGCCCTCTTGCACATATTCTCAGCATCCTTGTAGTTACCGTTGCGTCCGTACATCACGGCCAAGTTGTTCAAGAGAGCAGCTACTGACGGGTGGTCGTGGCCGAGCGTGTTCTCGCGAATATTCAACGCCGAATTAAGTGCTTTGATTGCCTCTCGATTGTTGCCCATGTCCTTGTAAATGCGAGCCTGCATATGGAGGACGATGGCCTCGTCCGGATTGTACTGGCTAGTCTTTTCCAAATTTTGAATGCTCTGCTTGCATAGCGTCAGAGCCACTTGGTGGCGACCCTGTGCTACGTACTGCGTAACCAAGTCGTAGAGCGACCTGAAGCGAGCTGGAATTTCATAACCGGGGCTTCCGGTATCGCTGGGGAGGTCGTCTAGGAAGCTCATATCAAAAGAAAATGGTCGTCCACTTCCCTCGCTCCCTTCCTCGCTACCCTCGCGGGAATCATCCATTTTTAGTTCTTTCATGAATTCAAAGTGTTTGTTTTTCTCTTCGACGACTACCAGCTTCTGTTGGCACTTCATCAGGTCACCCTGCGTCTCAAGCAGTTCTTTACGCAACCAGTCGTTTTCTTCTTTGAGAAGTGAAACTTGCGCACGCAGTTTTAACTTTTCACCTTCCAGATATTGAAGGTGGTTAGCCAGGAACATGGTCACTTCAGCCTCCTCCAGGGCTAAATCTATTGCTTCCTGAGAGTGTTTTAATATACTCAGCCTTTCGTCCCGAAAGTCTTTGTCTAGATCAGCATTAGTTTTGGAAGCTATCTGAATGTTATTTATCAGACTGTTGTGTTCGTTACGTAGTGTATTTAGATCTCTAATAGCTTTCCTTGTTCTTCTCAGAACATCTTCTTCGTAATCTAGTTGGTAGTTGGAATCACTTCTCTCCATTTTGCTTTCTTTTATTTTTTTCTATTAGTATAATTTTCAATTTAAAATAGATATTTTTCCTCCTCTTTCCGACTACTAGATAAAAGTGTCTTCTTTCAAAACAAACGTGTATCCGAAAATACACAACAGTTTATATTTATAACTAAATGACGACTTTTCTATCCAACTGGAGAAATACAGATGCACAAAATAGGTCAATATGCGCCCAGAGATTATTATTTTCTTTTTAGCGACCGTTTGGAATGAAAAATTATCTCAAAAGATTCACACTATATTCAAAAGGTTAGTTTTTTTTTCTCCTTTGCAGCAGACAATTCTACTTTAAAAATCACAAGCAGACGTTTGTACTGCGTATTTATATTCCACTTGCCACAGAAAAAAATCTGGTTACATTAAAATAATTGCCAGAATATTTTGATGACTCAACCCAAAAATGTGATGACTAAAAAAGTGCATATCACGTTTTTTCTTTTTTGGACTTGTCCTCCGATTTTTTTCTTCTTTGAATATGAAGATATTTGATTTTCAGATCACGTGTCAGTATCAAGTGGCGCGTAAACGGGATTTTTTCTTCTGGTGTGTTGGAACCTTGAAAAGAAAAAAATAATGCGATGGTTAATGAAGTTTGAGAACATGACTAAAAATCTATAATAAATATAGCTTAAAAATATAAAACTAAAAAGATATTATGAACATCTGTTGCTTTTATATCAATTACTTATTGCAACGTTTAATGATAAACATACAAGAGAATAATCCATAGCAATAAGTGACAATATAAAACGTATATTTTATGGAATGGTTTCTCTTTCATTCATTCACACAAGCACTCACACACAGTGTGCGCGAGTACATCAATAAGTCTGTAACATAATTAAGAAAAAAAAAGAATTTTACAGAAATGTTTATTTTTCAAAATATTTCCTTTAGAGTACATTTAACTGATCAATCATATAGATCGGATATATATTCGGAAAAAATACAATTTTCAGATAAAACATGATCATGTTTTATCTGAAGATAGCATTTTTTAAAAATAAATACCTGCAACTTAAGCCATGAAACTGACATGTCTTACTTGTCCCATAACCTAGTTTGATCGGAGAGGTGCTATTCAAGTAATGTATCTTGGGCAGAAAATAACACAGCAGAGCCCATCCCGCCCCAGGTCGATAACTGGTTTGAATTCAAAGTTTTCCTTCTAGACTAAGGTTAAAGACCCGATTCTGGCCTACTATGTGCCTACAGATGGAGTAAGAATAGTTAGATTCATACCTTTCTCAAAAGGTTTTAACACTATGTGAAATGGAAATAGCCTCGGACAGAATTTGAACTTGGTCACCGAATCCACTTCCTATGATCATAAATGTTAAACCACGAGCGCCTCCAAAACTGACACGAGAAAAAAATATCTATTTTAGGTGTTATTCTGTCCTACTGGCTTTTTTAGCATTTTCCTGATTTAAGAAAAAAAAACAACATTTTATTACGATTAGATCATTTCACTAATATATATGTATGTGTGTGTGTGTGTGTATGTGTGTATTGAAAAAATATATTTGTTACACTCTGAAATGTGTTTCAATTAACTTAAGATTAAACATATGATCACTTATAATGATCAATATATGGGCAGATTCCAAAATAAGTTTATTAGCAGTATTCCCATCTCAAATTAGAACATTGTATATATATATATTCCTTGGGTGTTAACACTGGCCAGCACTCTCGAATGAATACAAATATGGTACTCTGGTATGAGTATTTTATAACAAGGGGTTCAAAAACTGAAAATGTACAGAGTTCAAATCTTGGAGGAAGTTGTATGCGTTTCACTTTGCGCTAATACTCTTGGAGCAAGGGTTGACCATTGGCAATCTCTTCCCGGTTATAGGTAAATAATCGAGTAGACTGGGCTATTTAGCATTGATTCGGGAACTAGTCTAGTAGAAGGAAAAAATCTGAATTCAAACCAGCTGTACCCCGCTTAAAATTGGCCTTATGTCACATACTTTCCATGGTGTAGGGGTTGAGTAAATATATACAGTACCTAGGTCAAAACCGGTACTTAACTTCAGAAAAGTATGACAGAAAACAATTCTGTTTTCTGTCATCTCTCTCATATATATATATATATATATATATATATATATATATATATATATATCTTGACGATTTGGTTTTTCGAAAAAAACATTATCGGTCGACGTATACACTAGTAATAGTTTTGTAACATTGAAATTCAAGAATAATGGGTAGGAGTACAAGTAATCCTTGGTTTCAAAAATTAATTCCATAAATCAATTATTTCGTTACTATAAATCAAAAGTTGATCTCTGCATGATATCGACTTATATACGGATATATACAGTTGTGTGTCAAATACATAGCTGCATCAATAAGTCTGTTGCTTTACGATGATAATTAAAAAGAATAGCATTTTGCGTTTAAAATGTTTTCAACAGTCTACCATCTTGTTAATTCACTTAATTCAGGAAAGAATATCAGTCAAATAGATCAAACCTTATATAATGAAAATTTCAGACTAAAGTTAAGATAATAACTATGTACAAGGCTATGTACTTATTGATCCATTCTCGTATTTCGGCAGCAATTCATCATTCATGGAGTCTGGAGTATAATATTAAATTGCACCCAGAGGCGTGGCTCCAGCGTTGGGCTCACTCCTTCGTTGACATTATTTCCAGGTACACTCTGACCCGTTACAGTAATGTCAGGATACCATCTATGGGTCAAATAGATATGTTTGAAAATTATTAATTTTAGGAAATCTAAAAAACTGCGCAAACAAATGATTATTTTGGTCCTTTAGAGTTTTTCATGCCGGTTTTAACTAATGGAAGTCATAGTGACAACAGGTCTCCAGGACTAAACTAAGAATTCTAGTTTATCCACTGGAAATTCCCAGTACTATAGTCTGGATGGACTCTATTCTTTTTCTGATCTCTTTTCCCCCCTAGTCTCTTTTCTAAGCATTTGGGCACAATTCTAAAGTCATCAACAACAATTGGTATCACCGTTGTTTTCAAGTTCCACGACTTTTCAGCTCCCAGGCGAGTTCGAAGTATTTTTCTATCTTTTTGTTTTATTTTTACTCTATGGTTCGCTTAAACGGAAAAAAAAAACTAGGTCAGGTTTTTTTTACCTAGACCTGGCGGTCTGTTTGTATCTTGAGAGTCCCAGGGAATTTTTTGAGTCATTTTTCTGGAACAGATTCTGGTTTGAGAATATCACATTTGTCGGCATGGCCAAATTTTAACCTTTTCCACAGTTCCCAGTTGATCACTTTCCCCATCCAGTCATGAATTATCTTGAATTCTTTTTTGTGCAAGTTAGCTGTATTCGCTTATGTGAATAACCTTTTCATCTGTTATTACATAACTTACACTTGCTATTCTGTTGCATATTATCACTAACATCATCATCATCATAATAATAATATATGTTATTTGAAACCATATAACTGCAAAAAAAAACAAAAAAAACCCAAAAAAAAAACCCTGACTTCGGCATAGACTAACCCAGCAAGGGTTGACCATTGACAATCTCTTGCCTTCGTTAATGCATCTTTTAAAAGTTTTTAAAATGATTTTTTTTCTTCTTTACGTAAAAAATACTTATGTGAATAAAATAAATATGACTAAAATTCAGTTGTTTGTCCGCAAATCTTGTAAATAGAAGTACGGTCGAAAGTGCTGTTCCAAATATTTGGACTGTAAGTATCAACACGCACCGAATCAACAATACATAAGTAGAAATCTTAAATAAAATTTAAAAAAAAAAACTTGGTTCATGTCAAATACCAAAATACGCATCTTGATAGCCGATGGAGAAGACATCGAATAAATAAACAAAGACTATAACGTTACTCCCTCTGTCAATCTTAACAGATTCTAATTTTCTCTCTAAAGAGCACCGAAAAGTTCTGTCCGACCAAGAGCAATGAAAATAAATATTATTTTGCATGTGGAGGTGTTCAAGGCTGTTTGTGCTTCACTTTGCTTTAATGCTCTGGGGAAGTGCATGTATCCATCTCTTCTCTAAGCTATGAGCGAACAGAGTAAACTGGGATCTCAAGCCTTGGCACGGCAACCATTATAGGAGGGGGAAAATTGAATTCAAACTAGCCGTACTCCACTTAAAAATTGACTGAGTAGCATTTAGTAAATACATACATGCTACTCCACATTTTCATACATTTGGTGTACAGTTTCAAGTTTCTTGATCCCTTAAAAATCATTCCTCTTTTGTTGGGTCAAGAACTTTTAAGCACCCTCTTATCTATATGTACATATGTGTGTGTGAGTATTTACCCAACCCCTCCACTGTGGACAGTACGTGGTGCACGGTCAATTTTTAAGCGGAGTACAGCTGGCTTGAATTCAGATTTTTCTTTCTTTTAGATTAGTTGCCTAAGCAAGACTAGACTCAGTCTACCTAACTGTTTACACTTAACTGGGGGAGGGAGATCAAATGGATTCATGCCTTTCCTAAAGGCATTAGCGTGAAGTGAAAAGAAAACAGATTCGTCCAGGATTAGAACTGATAATCGATTCTGCTACCTAGAACGATATCACTTATGCTAAGCGCGCCTTATATATATATATATATATATATATATATATATATATATATATATATATATATGTATGTGTGTGTGTGTGTGTGTGTTTATATTACAACACATGCCCATATCATACCTAGTATTCAGCATTCATCTTAAGATTAGTAAATGTAATAAATAAAAATTGTACTTGATACTGAGCTTAGAAAAGCACCCCCCTATTGCACTAAAAGAAGCACGATCATTGGTATGCCTCAATGCCTATGGCAATAGCCGAGAGAATCAGATAATTTCTTGATGACTCAGCACCATGGGACAATGAATCACTGTGGGTAACGCGTATTAAAAAAAAGTCACATTTGTCTTTGCGTAATAGTCAAATGGATATCTGAAATAAATACCAAGAAAAGACTGGCAAACTTCTTAAATTTTTAATATTACAAGTAACTTCCTAAATCTGGCATTTCACGTTTTCATTGAGAGAATAACTCAAAAGACGCTAATACAGAAATATGATTGATTTAACCATATTTACCCAACCCCTCCGCTTCGGGCAGGATATGACACAAGGTCAATTTTTAAGCGGAGTTTAACAAGTTTGAATTCAGAGTTTTCCTTCTCCTAGACTAGTTGTCGCACCAAGGCTGAAGAACCCAGTCTGTCCTATTTACCCATAGCTGGAGGGAGAATAATTGGATTCATACCTTTCTCAAGGGTATTGGTGCTATGTGAAATGCAATCAGTCTCGTCCAGGATTTGAACTCGTGTCGCCGTGTTCATTTCCTACGATGATAACCATTACGCCACGGGCACCTCCTGAATGATTGATTTTAACAGTATATCAACCAGTCAAGAGTTATTTTATACCCAGAGGTTCGGTAATAGCATTCATTGTACATTCATTTTTACATTATTTGTGTAGCTTTTCTTGATTTTTTTTTCCGCACACAGTTATGATATCAAATATTCCCGTTTAATGCAAATAATTTGCACACAGTAGTATGGTTTCTAGTATAATTATCTAATAATTATTTATACATAATCATATTGTTTCAAGTGATTATTTCTATTTGATAATTATTTGTTTGAACATAGTTATATGGTTTTAAGTTACTAATAATGATGATACTTAGGGAATAATTGTAACTTTAAGTAACTATTCTTAATAAAAATAATTTACAGTTTCATGGAATCAAATATTCCAATCTAATACGAACGATTCTCAAACAGATCTATATGACCCAACGCACTGACGGGACCCTAACTGGTAGTACCACTCTGATTCAGACTGGACTTGGGAGTAATGGCAATGAAGGAGTACTATACACTCCCTAGAGCTCGAGAACTAGAGCGTCATCATCAGATGCAGTTTAGTGTCATACTGAGGACATCCTTTCGGCAAGGAGTGTCTTACCCCTCTGCAAGGGATACAATCAGCGCAATCTAAGCCCCGACCAACAGGCGGGAAACTAACAGAAATTTAGCGATGAAAGCTTGAATAAAATAAAAGGCAAGATTCGTGGTAAAAAAATTAAAAAAAAAATTATAGGAAATGAAAATATGCAGAAAAGTGACTCCCATTTTGTAATGAAATGTCTCAGCGATGTCAAGACATTTCAATCTCATGAATAAAAAAATGCTTCGGTAGTTTCACTTCTACAACCTTGTTGACGTAGTAAAAGCAACAATCATACTTTATTTAGTAATTTCTTTAAAAGAAATTATTTGCCTCGTTGTCGATTATTCCTGTTCTTTTAAGCCAGTGGAATATATTCTCAACCCTTGGATTGTCATGAGTGTTTTCGAGTTACTATTACAAAACTGACTGGTAAAATGTAATATTATTAAACTGACTGTTGGAAAAAGATTTAGACATTAGGCTCATTAACAATATTGTAGGTTATCTGAGTTTTGTGTGAGCTTTGACAAGTTTAGTACAAATTCCTTTCAAAGGCAATTTCACGATAAACTGAATTTTAGAACGAGAAGGTGGGAGTCATATTAATGTTCATACATTAATATTACTACCACGCTACCATTCTATTAAAATTGGCCATTTTAAAAACGCTAATTTGTTGTATATCAAGTGGTTTGATAAAATTAAAGTCTTATTTAAGGATCATCAATTATGAATAAATATGGCTGTTTTAAAATTATACAAAAGTGAATTTCAGAAAGGAAGAAAGACTTTTTTGATTTCAAAAATCAAAGGAAAATGAAATTTCAATTATGAGAGAGAGAGAGAGAGAGAGAGAGAGAGAGAAAGGAAATGGTGTATTTCAGCTATTGTCTGATCATATTAGCCATCATTCAGGTGTGTGTGTCAATCGGACCGTCAAAACACAGACAAAAATAGTTTGCGATTACTGATAGATGTTCATATAACAATAGACTGATACTATTGGTAAATACAACTAGTAGAACCAGTTGTTGAAAAGCGGCAACTACACTGGCAGTTTAAGAAAGACGTTCATTTTTTAACAGGAAGGTCCATTTCAGCCAATCATACTTCTAAAATAATGATTTGCAACCACAGATCGAAAATATAAGTAATCATTCAAATTTTGAATGATTAAGTCACTAATGGATTTATGGAGGACAAGTTAGGTTATCGAATTCAAATCCTGTTTATATATATGATTTGTAAACGAATAGTTGGGAGGTAACATTTTTAAACGAGCAAGAGCTCATTTGTTTGCACAATGTTAAATGGTTTCACGATTAGTAAAGGATCAATTAGTTCTATTTGATCCATTGATGGGATCCTAACAAATACCACCACTCCGAGTCAGAGTGGACATAAGAGTAATTGTAATGAAAGGGTATTCCAAATTCATTAAAGCCCCCAAACTAAAACCTCATCATCAGATGGTTTATTGTCATATTCAGAATACTCATGGGAGGCATGTGTGGGAGGTTTGACCCCTCTGCTGAGATACAGTCGGTTTATTCTACAGCCTATTTGAGTCTGGGAAATAGAGTTGGTCCCATTATCACTCACTGTGAGTGGTCACTAGTAACATAACGTGACAGCCGCTTTGAAACATTATGTCAATGAATAATAATAACTTGATAATTTTCAGAAATCACTTATTAAAGTAACAATTGAGAGAGAGAGAGAGAGAGAGAAAGAGAGAACTTTGTGAAATGAGGACGGTTTTTAATCGTTATCTTTTAAATTATATCACTAAATCATGTCAGAAAGTTGTTTAATGTTTTGTTTGATACTTGTTATTTCTATGTTGAATAAAGGGTTCGGTTCAAAAGTCCGAGAATGCAACAGCCAACTGATGACGGTCGGTATGTACAACGACCGAAACATTAACGACATTGAGGAAAACTTAAAGTTTTTTTCGATCGTTTACCCAGGCAACTTGTCAGAAAAAAAACCTTTGGTAAAATTACATTTTCACATGTGTAAAATTCTAATTGAATCCAGGTTTTCAAATCAGATTAAAATGCATTAAAATCTACCACGAATTATTTTGCAATAATTTTTCAAGACGTGTTTCGTTTGTTTAAATTTATTTGGTTATCATAATGACTTAAGAGTTGACGCCCCCCCAAAAAAACATTGATTACATATAGCTTGAATATAATTACCATATTTTATAGCATGTAAGGTCCTCTCTAACCACATACACACAAAATCCTGGGTATTATGCCAAGTTGAGGTATAAATAAGTAGGCTAATATTCACCCAGACGACACTACGTGTACTTGTACCTAGTCTAATTTCATAATAAATGTAAAATGGGTGAAGAGGGGGGGTATTGTATGTTATCAACAACGATATCTTAAATTTCCGATTAACAGTATTATAAATATGCGGTTCATGAGTCACAAATGCTAAAAGATAAAACAAATGAATAAGTAGCCAAACATAAAAGAACCACGGCAGTATTTGGATTTTTTTTAAAACACTAAGGGAAAATAAAGATATTTGATAGAAAAAAAAAAAGAAAAGCACACACATACATAACTAAATCATGCCAGAAGGTTGTTTAATATTTGGTTGAGAGAATCATACTTGTGTTGAATAAAAAGGTTTCAATTTAAAATTCTGAGAATGCTACTGAATAATACCGGTACCTGATAACGGCCGGAGAGTACAACGACTAAAACGTTAACAACAATGAGGAAAACTGTTCGAATCGTTATTTACTAAGCTTAGTTTCGTTGTGATACAAGGCCGAGAATATGAGGAATCGAGTGAGAATCGAACTCCCTAACAATGATTTACTAATCTAGTTTGCTAACCATAACACCACCTTTGTTATAAACCGTTCGAATAAGTCAACAGAGAGAATGGTAAATCTATTTTTACGCCTCGGGTGGTGTAATAGTTAACAAGCTAGACTGGCAAACCTTCACGAGTGAGTTCGAGTCTCATTGGGTGCCCCATTCACATGGCCTTGTGCCACACCTATGCAAAAAGCTTTGTAAATTACTACTGCTTGTGTCTAGATACCAGTGATATACTAATTGTAACATTTTTTTAATTCTTAAGATTTAAGTTAATTAAAATTAAGACTTGAAGATAAGTTTCGCGACAAGCGAAAATACAAAGACTAGACATGATGAGTCGTACATACTTTGGCCACAGGCCAAGGTCATGATAGCTGACCACTCGAAGGTAAAAAAAGAAAAAGAATCTAACTTTAACCTTATTCACATTTAAGTATGAAAATAAATTGAGCCGTATCCACAATCCGGAAAGGATAGCCAAACAATAATAAAATATCGCACCCAGGTGACTCCATATGTTACATGAAGAATATCAAAGTCTGTATCAATCCCAGGTTTGAATTAGGGTAAGTTAGTCAATACGCGCACACGATTTACGATTGTTTAATGTTTATCAGTTGAGTCAATTACTACTATCCTTGTGTTGCTATATTGTGTACGATGTTGTGGCGGTAGTAAGGAAAGGTGTCTAGTAAGATTTGCGTATTTATTCTGATGTAATGTTTTCCTGCAGGTGATTTTAACACTCAGTAATGCATACCATAGCATCTCAGTGGTTTTCGCCTTATTTCCAAACTCTGCAGCAGGAGAGTTTCTGTTAGGTTAGCTAATCTAAGAATAAAAGAATCGACAACAACAATGACAACAGGAGGACAAGTGAATCAAATCAATGTTTGGTAAATATAATAAACAAGTAAATCATCAAAGTTCAAAAGTAGATAAAAAAAATGTTCGGTGACCATCCCAAAGTAAATGCTTCTGTATAAAAAAAAAAAAAAAAAAAACAGAAACATTTTTAGTGAGAGGGTCACATAATAAAAAACAACAAACAATACACTTTCTTTCTATGAGTTCCTCAATGAATTTTTTTAACCTAACGAGGATATAATAATTTCGAGCGAGAAAAACAAACAATTGAGGGAATTTACTTTAATTAAACAATTAAAGTACCCCCATTAACTAGTGTCTAGCCTCAGGCGACTTTTTTTTTTCTTTTTTAACGAGTATTCTGTATATTTAGTATGGTACACAAGAGAATACGAGTTATATAAGGTCGGTTTACTTAGAAGCTATATTTAGCAAAACAACACACTCCAAAGAACAGAAATGTTTACCATTGTCTTAATACGTAAATGAATCGACATGGAACCTGAAATGAAGATATTCGTTGATTATTTTAAAAATTAACGACTGTTGAAAAGCATTTAAAAAGTAAATAAAAACTTAAAGAATAAAATTTGAATAATTACCTGGAATAGGGGAATATTAAAAAATTTTAAAAAATACAAAAAAAAAAAAAAAAAATTCAGATTAGATCGATCCAATTAACTCGGTGATCCTTGGTAAATGTTGAGAGATTCCTTGTTTTTGATTATTCTTTTCTTTTCTTTTTTTTTCAAGAATCGCTTTTACTTTCATTGATCTCTAGCTGCGTAAATTCAATAAATAATATCAAGCATTTACAAAGTGAAAAAAAAAGTAAAAGTGATCCTCACGTGCTCCTTATAGTGATTTTAGGTAAAAGATAATTATCAGCAGATATAGCAGTTATCCAATTTGCGTATCAATGGTATATTTTGTTTCTGGTGTATATTAAGCGTGAAGATATTTTAACCAATATTCATTGGTGTTAGCATTCCTGTGAAAAGCAGAAGTTCAAGAAATGGGGAAAATTGAAGTAAATATTTCTCCAATCAATCGCAGACGAACGAGACAGATTCTCCTACAATCCAGATGGTGCCACCATTTCGCTTCTTTAGCTTTTTTTGGTCTGACTATTTCTCTCTCTCTCTCTCTCTCTCTCTCTCTCTCTTTCTTCTTTTGTTGTTTGTTTGTTGTTTTTTTTTTGTTAATTTGTCTCGACCGTCAGAAACGTACAGGTCGCTGGAGCAGGCCCATCCATTTGTTGTAGACTAGGGGAGGTGCTTGTACTACTACTCCTAATACTGGTATCAGCAGTGGCTTCTTCGTCATTAATAATAATAATGATAATAATAGGTTCACTGTTCTCTTTTTCTTTCACTAATTTCTTTCTTTCTTTCTTTCTTTCTTTCTTTCTAATACAGTCCACAGTGAAAATCCCACTGACTTGTGAAACCCATGAACTTATCCCATTTACACGTATATATCTACTAGCATATCTAGTTTCCACTAGTAGGAGCGATGACTAATTCCTGTATGTTAAACGTTTTCTGTGGCTGTTACAGTGGAAATATTGTTTCTCCTACCAGCTGCGCCGCCGCCACCACCACTACTGCTACGTTGGCGGGGGCTGAACAGGAATACAGAAATTTGTGTGTGGGTAGCAGGAGATAAAAGAAGAGTGTCAATAAGAAGGGGTGGGATATCAAAAGGAGCAGCTTGAATGAGGGAGTAGAGAGGGAAAAAACGGGGTGTGGTTGGTAAGAATGACATGTTATTGTGAAGGTGCACATGCAAAGATGCATGTTTCATGCATGTTTATGTTGAGTTACATGTATCAAGATAGGTGTATTTTTGGCATCTCGTACTCGTACAAGGCCACAGAGCAGATGCAAGTGCATGTGCGTAAGAGATAGATTGACAGATTGACAGATAAACAGATCTTATGATGAACATTGAAGATTTACGTAAAAAACAGACTTGGATATGAACAGACTGGGGCAGATAGGTCACCTCGCGTTGTATGATAGTTAACACTAGGCTGGAGGTAGCACATTGTTAGGGAGTTTGATACTCACTGGGTGTTTCATATTTCTATTCTTGTGCCAAATTAATCTTAGTAAATGGTAAAAATGGATATGCTCTGCATATGGTATGGTGCGAATCAAGAAAATAATGCTGCTCTTTCTTATTTTCTCTTTCTCCTTCTCACTCTCTCTCTCTCTTTCTCAAACATACACACACAATGATACGCACTCATATGCACACTCACATACAGCCCACACACGGGCATATATATATATATAGAGAGAGAATGGAAGGGGGAGATTTATTAAGTTTTGCTTAGTCTGGCATAGAAGTCTCAAATGGTTAATAAAATTTGATGCTCTTAGACGGTCACCCAATTAATACTGAGCGGGCTCAGTGCTACTTCACTCCTGTGATTTAACGGGAACTAGTGTTTTAAGATTGGTTTGACTATAAGTAACACATACACACACTACTGCGATGAGGTGTAGGAAGGGTGCAAGTCAATTCCAAGGATTGCTCCACTTTACCCTTGACCCTTACCTTATAGTGCTGAGTGCTAAGCAAGGCGGCGTCAAGTACCATTTTTTTTAGTTTTTGGTATGACTCCATCTGGGATTGAACCCCGGTCTCCCGGGCCATTGGCGAACACTTTACTGAGTAGGCAAAGGGCCCGAATTAATGCCCTATTATATTTTATATATGTATATTATATAAATTTTGCATACCTTGCTTGTTGTCTTAGTTGTTATTTCGATATCAAGCAATGAACTTTTATTATGCATTTTTTGCATGCACTGCATTTATTTCCCAAGATTAACATAATGTTTTTAATTCTTATTGCATGCAAGGTGGTTGACATAGTTACATAATTCTCACCGGCACCTGAGATGGGTGTTCGGGTTTGGATAAAAGCCAGGTTTTCAAAGGCTGATTTTCAAAGTGGACGCTCTTCTCGCAGGAAAGACTAACATAATACAATAACACTATAATTTTACTCAGTGCTATACAAAGTTAAGCTTAGTAAATGTTCTCACACACATATATCTAAACACAGTGGCGATTCTACGGAGAGGGGTAGAAGGGGCCAAGACCTTCTCCCCCGAATTTTGGCTGGCCCCGCGGTTCCCTCCCACTTTTATAAGTTTCAAAAAATTATGAAACTGATCAGTCTCTGATTTTGATAAGATTTGATCATTAGCACTTTTCCCTCTGCGTTTTCTTTTTCATTTAGCTTTTTTTAAATTACATTCATATCTGCCAAGATCAGGCAAAATAAGGACGCATACAGTAACCAGTTTGACCCCCCCCCCACCAAAAAAAAAAACAAATATATTCTAAAATAATGTCCCCAACTTGACATATAGATACATAGACAATCATTGATTCATGGACGAGTGAAAGAATAAAAACACTGTTTGAATTTGCCCCCAACTTTCCTCCGCAGAAAAATCTCGGCTCCCAAGTGCCCCTCCCACTTTCAGAGTTCTAGAATCGCCACTGTCTACATACACGAATATTTACGCTCACTCACCTATCTACACAGACAAATATCTACACACGCTTATACACATGTATGTGTACACGAGATGCGACTTAAGAGTTCGGGGAATTTGAACCGTTTGCAGGACTCGAATGTTGTACGTACTTTTGCCTCGACTCTTAGTGAGCAGTGCCCAATATAAGCTAGTGTGTACGTGTTCTAATTAATTATTTGAAGGAGATAGTGGAAATTAAGTGTATGGGTTAGTGCCCATGTTTAGTTTGATTGGTTGGATTGAGTTTTATGTCACATCAACCATTATAGGTTATTTAATGCCAAATCCTGTATAATAGACGTCCTCTATACATATATATTAAATACATGATTTGTAAAGATATTTTGCAAAAAAAAAAAAAAAAAAAAAAAAAAAAAATTCAAACGAGCCTGTGCTCATCTTATTTGCACACAGTTAAATGGCTTCAAGTATTGGTATATAACAGCCACATTTTGTTTGCATACATAGTTTGTATGTAATTTCATTTTTAAATGAGTTTGAAGTAATTTGTTTGCACTCTAATATTGCTATTGTTTCTATAGTTAAATGATTTCAATTATTGCTATCTAACACTAATAATTCAATTCGATATCAATCATTTGTTTGCAGATAGGGAAGTGGTTACAAGTATTGCTATTTAACATAAAATATTCTATTCATCACTATTCATTTATTTGTTCACAGTCAAACGGTTCCAAATATTGCTATGTAATACCAATAGTTCAATTTAGACATACACTTAAAAAGTTTCAAGTATTGCTATGTATTGCTAACAATTCAATTAAACAGTCATTTGCTTAGACACAGTGAAATGATTAAACAGTTTTATTTCTAACAATTTGGTTTAACGTAAGTTATTAGTTTGCATGCAGTTTAAATATCTAACAGCCTATTTGACCCATAGATAGGACCCGGGACAGAGTGGACCTGGAAGCAATGGCAATGAAGGGGTACTCCATATTCCCCAGAGCTCCACTCACTGGATTCTCACCATCGGTTGGTTTAACGGCATATCAGGACACTCGTTGGGGGAGTCTTATCCCTCTGCAGAGATGCAATCGGTATATTGTACACCCCAAGCCGACTGGACTGACAGATGCTTAGGGCTTATACTCCCAACCAATTCTATATAATGAGACCACCACTCTACTTCAGGGCGCAGCTGAAACCTTCCCTTAGTCAGGGGGTCGTTTGTGTTACCAAGGGTAAAATGCTTTGAACATTTGATTGGCACTTTGAGTAATAAATCTGTGCATATTGTACAATTGAATATCTCCTCATTGTACACCTTGCAAATATTCTTAATACAAGTAATTCATGCATAATTATGTAGTATTCCTATCTAATAATAAAATTATCTATAGGCTGAATGAGTCGTTTTTTTATAAATTATTCCTCTAAAAGTTTCAGGTCCGCACGCAAAGATAGCATTTCCTTGGATGTAAATTTGATTAACCGATTGATTGATTAATTCTAACGGCAAGTCAGCCTGTTGAGGGTTATTTTATGTTTAGAATTAGGTTAAGGAATCGTGTTCATTGTACGTTCATATGTACATTTTTTTTGTGTGAGCGTTTCTTAACATTTTTTTCGTACTCAGTCCTACTGAATATGAATAATTTTTAAAGTGATCTTTTTGTCCAGTAGATATGATCCTAACAGATAATATCACTCTAGGTTTGAGTGGCCCAGGGAGTAATGGTGTAGCAGAAAGAATTTCGTATTTTTGTTTGGTGCATAATTTAATTCGACCATTAGGATCGACGCATAATTTCACCCAATCAGGATGAGTTATCCTATTCACTCCAGACCATCTCTCCGGGCAGCACAAATTGGGGAAGCCGCCAAACACTTTCTTTTTCTCAGATCTTCTTCGTTCAGGACAGACATCTTACTGTCTGCTCTTCAATAGCAGCAGCAGCAGCAGCAGCAGCACCACACCACTATGAGGAAAGCCGTCTAATTTATGGACCCCTTGCGTCTATTCTCTTAGACCAAGGGTTCCCAGTTGAATATGAATTAGATTAACTCAATACACCACACACAGGAACAACTTTTAGTCGCCTCCAGTATTGGCTATGTCGACTGCGATGCAAAATTCCGCTCCGACATCTAGCAACTTCATCTCTGGTCAACATTTTCTGGAGACATTCACGTTTCTCCCCGAAACAACCAGAACTACAAACTCACGGTGATTACAATCGTTTCTGTCCTCAACCAGCAAACTCAACTTTTGATACACTATGACGAACATATCTCTCTCACACATTCAACAATGCCTTAACCTACCGATGCACCTTTCGCTCAGGCATTTAGCTGCTAAAATGCTTTCTCAACTCTATAACAACTTCATTTCGTTTCCTTACTTCTTTCCTTCCAACGAGACTTGCAGCATAAACGTAAACCCTTTATTCCATGCTGCCATTAAAACTATCATATAAAAACCTTACGGCATCTTCGTACTTCTCTCTCTCATTTATTTACCTTTAAAACTTAGCGAGGAAGTAACCAAACACATACACGCACGTTACAACATTTCCACGCTAAAAGTAATGACAACATTTCTTCACTAAAATGGCAATGAAGGGATATAATTGTAATCAAACATTTTCAAATGAATCTAAAATTCAGCATGAAATAACCCACGAGGAGTTGATATGGTATTAAATTAATCAAACCAAAATTAAGTGAAATATGAAAATAATATTGCTCTTAATAAAATATGGGATTTATGTTGTTCAGTGTTAGCAGATTTCCAGACCTGGCGCCTTACTATCAGATGCAGTATAGTGTCATATTCAAGATATCCACCCCCCTTTTTTTGAGAGAGAGTTCTTACTCCTTTACTGGAAGGATACAAACAGCATATTTTAAACTCCACCGACCGAGCGCAATGCTATTTTTATTTGCTTTCTGGAAACAAATTATAATTCGTGATATATTCCACTCATGTCTATTATCTTATGAATAAAGAAATGCATGCATAATGTTAGTTTCATTTATCCAAAACATAATTCGAAAATTCGTAATCTGTACGAAAGTCGGTCAATAAGTGAGTAGAAAGGCATAGTTATTGGGATTTAACCGATTTCCCACTAAGTCGATATATGACACAAGGTCGTTTCATCGTGGGAGCGGGAGACATGCACAAATTGAGACTCATGAGCGGCCGGCACAAAAATGCTTGGTCCCTTCAGTATTCTCCGTATTGAGGTGTCTCAGCTGGTTGTACCTGTTTGGGTTCCATCTATGGCTCAAATAGAACTGGTTGACCAAGAACTGTTATATCATTTAACCAAGTACAAACAAATGACTCATGTTAAATTGAATTATTTGTGTTAAACCACAATAAACAATTTAACAGTGCAAAAATTGAATTATTAGAATTAAATAGCAATAATTAGAGCCACTTAGCTGAGTGCTAACAAATGATTAACTTTGAATAGAATTAGTGTTATATAGCAACACGAGAAACCATTAAACTGTGTGCAAACAAATTTGCTCTAACTCATTTAAAAATAAGATTACTTACAAACTATTAACTTCAAAAAAATATGTAAAAGCATTTAACTATGTGCAAACAAATGACTCATGATAAGTTAAATTGTTACAGTTACATAGCCATACTTGAAACCATTTAACTATGGGCAAACAAATGAATCCTGACTCGCTAAGAAAATGTATGTATAAACTGTTCAAATCAGATATATTTAACATATATGTATCAACAAGATCTGACATTAAATAAAATACAAGGGTTGTTAAACCAACCAACCAACCAACCAACCGGAAACCATCAAAATGTGAGTAAACAAATGAGCTCTGGCTTTAAACTCTTACCTACAAGCTTTTGTTTACAACTCATATTCATATATATATATATATATATATATATATATATATATATATATATATATATATATATATAAACAGGATTCGGCATTGAATAACTTACAAGGGTTGATATTGATATGTTATAAAACCACACCAAGCAACCAACCAACTGGAAACTATTCAACTGTTAGTAAACAAATGAGCTAGGTCTTGTTTAAAGTCTTAACTATAATGTTTTTGTTCACAAATCAGATAAATTGAATATATATATATATATATATATATATATATATATATATATATATATATATATTTGATTAAACAGGATTTGGCATTGAATAACCTTCAAGGGTTGATAGAACCCAACCAAATAACCAACCTACAGGAAACTGTGAGTAAACAAATTAGTTCAGGTTTGTTTAAAGTCTTAACTCTGAACTTTTCGTTTACAAATCTCACACACACACACACACACACACATATATATATATATATATATATATAAACAGGATTTGGCAATACAAGGGTTGATAAGCCATAAAACCCAAACAACCAATGAAAAGGACTATGTTGAAAAACAAATATTTGTATTTCCTTAGTTTGTTGACTTTTTGATGAGCTCTTAGTAATGGAGTGAGTTGCTGACTGAGAAACGGATGCTTATAGCCAAACTCGTGACCCTAGTTTGAACGTGAGGAGAAAGAGATTGGTGACGTCACTGAAAACAACGCAGGACCATGTGTGACGAGGTTTAAGGCCTTTTTCAGAGACAATCATCGAGAAGACACCCACATCATATTTTACTGGCCCAGTTAGCTTGGGCTGCAGAATACACCGACTACATCTCTGCAGAGAGGTAAGACTTCCCTAACGAGTGTCCTAGTTATGACGCAAAGCAATCTGATGGTGAGGTTTCAGTAATGATGGAGCTTTGGAGAATGTTGAATATCTCTTCACTGCCATTGCTCCCAGATCCACTCAAGCCCTGAGTGATAGCACCTGATTTGATCCTATCAATGGGTCAAATAGAACTGTTGGACGTTTAACAGTGTGTAAATTGAATTTTTAGTGATACGTAACAATACTTGAAAACATTAAACTGTGCGCAAACAAATGATTAATTGTAAATAGAATTATTCGTATTAGATAGAAATATGTGAAATCATTTAACTGTGTGAAAAAAAAATGAGCTCAGCCTCGTTTAAAAATGTTATCTACAAAATGTGTTTTGAAATCATATATTTAAAATATGTGTATAAAAGGATTTGGTATTAAATAGCTTACAATGGTTGATACTATTTACCAACCCCTCCGCTCCGGCAGGATATGACACAAGGTCAATTTTTAAGCGGAGTTTAACAGGTTTGAATTCAGAGTTTTCCTTCTCCTAACCAAGGCTGAATAACCTAGTCTGTCCTACTATTTACCCATAGCTGGAGGGAGAATAATTGGATTCATACCTTCCCCAAGGGTATTAGTGCTATATGAAATGCAATCAGTCTCGTCCAGGATTTGAACTCGTGTCGCCGTGTCCATTTCCTACGACGATAACGACTACACCACGGGCACCTCCTTAACTTACAATGGTTGATGAGACATAAAACCAAACCAAAATAAACCAAATCATATTCTGCATCGTCTCAAAAGTTAAAACTAAGATATCCAATCCAGGGGTTTAGCCTTGAACGAACGGACCCTGCAAATATAACTATTCAATGAAAAGCATACAGACACTTAGTCATACATATCCTCCCAACATCGTAAGAGAAATAAAAGTTTTCTCTTTATACGAAACAAAAAGATTTTCTCGTTATCGAGGTCACGTGAACTCAAAGCACAATAATACTCAAGTTATGTTACAACAAAATTCTATCTACACTCCTTTTTTTTTTTCACTTTAATCTTGTGACAGTTTATCTTCAAACGGAAACTCGTATTGCTTTACCGATTCGAAGACACATTTGTGGTCAAATGCAGATTATTATGATATATATAAAAATGTATTTTCTTTTTTTATAGACCTTTACTCCAAAGATTATTTAATCTGGTCCTCATTTAACAATAGAGATATAACCAATAAATATACGTTAACTTTAAGAAACAAATTTGATACTCTCCAAGAGATATCTAAAGGACATACTCTGAATTAAAGGAATTTTAGGGAAATAAAACTTGCAATATAAAGAAATTAATAGGGACTGAAATTTCAATATAAAGGAAGTTGAGGGATAAAATTTGATATGAAGTGTGTGACACTAAATCCAAGTTTAGTATTTAACTGGGTAGTATTTTTAGGGGGCTTTAGTGTGCCATTGGCCAAATGAGCGGAGTGTTTGTCAGTGGTCCGGGAGACCGGGGTTCAATCCCAAGTCAAGTCTAACCAAAGACTCAAAAAATGGTACTTAATGCCACCTTGCTTAACACTCAGCATTATAAGGTAAGGATCAAAGGTAAAGTGGAGGAACCCAGGGAAAGGAGTAGCGCCCTCTACTACACCTCGGTGTAGTAGCTATTGAATAAAGAACCTTCGGGTCACCCTCGGCTACGGTCGCTAACTTTACTTTACTTTTAGAGTGCAATATTAAACGGTGAATTCAAACGGTAAATCTAAATAGTAAGTTCTGCGGGTTTCTAGTTCGGATACTGAGTCGAAAAGATAACACAGACAATAAAGTTTTTAAAAAGGAATTTTATACGAAAGAAACAAGAAGGAAAGAAATAGAAAAGATAAAGTGTTGAAAATTTTAGTACAATTTGCAGGAACTTATCTAAGAGAGTGTCCGGGAAACAAAGTTCTTTGAATTAAAGTATCTTTTTCTTTTTTGTTTTGTAGAAATGTTTTAGAGTTCATTTAATTGCGAGTCTTCTTTAAAGTTCTTCCCAGCAGAATTCTCTGTTGAATTTTCTTTCAGTTGTTTAACTTGGTAGAATTTGAATAGTCGACTTTCGTTTAATTTTACTTTTATTTCTTGGGAAGCTCCATACAAGAAGTGAGTGACGAAACCCTTCTGCTAGCTGAAGTTTTTGGTGCCATCAGTTTGGTTCCCGAATTCGTACAGAGGATTTCAATAGTAGTTCTCGACAAAAAAAAAGGGAGGTAGCTTTAGATGCTGTATTATCTGGGATTACTTCTCCCTTTTCCACTCAGGCAAAATCAAGTGCCGCACGTGGTCAGCTTGATTTTTTTTCTTAGAAATGAATTTTTATAGAATGACGAATATGAAAACTTCGTCACTGCCCACATGGAAGCAGCAGAAGAGTGTATACCAATCCAACTAACAGCCAAATGTAGAATTCCATGGGATTCACCAGTAGTTTTGGAAGAAACGAAATAACTTTTAAAAAAGCATCTTTATTCAATAAAGAAACCCAACAAATGCCAACGCGCAGACACTTAAGAAAGCTCAGTGAAAACTAATCAACATTTATCAAAAAGAGCAATGAGAGTACATTCAAGACCAAATCGATGAAATTAGAAATTCAATAGAAAATATACAATCATGAATCGCATATCGTAACGGCAAATGAAGTGAGCGAAAGGAAGAGCACATTGACAGCAAAACAAAAAGCTGTCGGCCAAGAAGAAAGACTTCTGATGTAGAAAGAACATTTCAATAATCTAATTGGAAAACCTCCTGAAATCACTGAAAAACCTATACAAAAATATTAATATCCAACTAGACTCTCAAACTAAAACAGATTAGGAAAGAAGAACTTAAAGCAGTATTGAAAAAAAAAACAAAAACAAAAACAAAAAACCCAGAAAAGCAGCAGACCTTGATGAAATACCTCCTGAAGTTTGGAAGACAAGAAAATTTGCGACACACTTCGCTGATTATGCAACGCAGTCTATAAACAGAACACAATAGAGAAATGGATGAAAAGCTGCATCCTCTCTTCTTTTTCCCAGGTTAGGCGACCTCGAAATCCCTAAGAACTACAGAGGAATAACTCTTAAAGCAATTGCTACTAAGTTTTACAAACCCCTTCTTCACAATCGTATCCAACCTGAAACCAAAAGAATTTCTCATGAACGGCTTTTGAAGAAATTGCTCCATAACCTCACAGATTCTGACATGGAATCATGAAAGGAGTACGAGCAAAGAATCTCAAGTCAACACTACTGTTCGTTAATTTCTCCAAGGCATTCGATTCCATAGACAAAGAAAAGATGGAGCAGATGCTTCAAGTATATGGTCTTCCCAAAGAAACTTACCGCTATAAGGATGCTTTACCAAAACACGAAAGCATTTGTTCACTCACCTGATGGAGATACCGATTTCTTCAACATTGTCACTGGAGTTTTACTAGGAGATACGTTTGCACTATATTTGTTTGTACTCTTCCTAGATTGCGTACTTCAAACATCGATTGATCGAAAAAATAAAATGGTTTCGCATTAAAGAAGGGAAGAAGCCGTCTGTCGATAATACGTCATCAGCCTTCCCTGTAGAGGATTCCTCCACCCAAAAGGGATGTCTTGGAGATGATACTAAACTGCATCTGGCGGTAGAGTTCCTTTTCTGGGGCTTTGGGGAGTGCGGAGTTACTCCTTCATTGCTATTACTCCTAGGTCTATTTTCACTCGGAGTGGTAGTACCTTTTAGGATTCCACCTATGTGTCAAACAGATCTCTTTAAAATTATTAGCATTTGAGAGGAACACTTGAAAATCTGAGCAAACTATTTGAATTAGGAATTTTTACTTTAAGCTATAATTGTTTACAAAGGATTGATATTAGTTACTTGAAATCCAATAATTGCTTGAAAAAAAATGACTTCGGCATTAAATAACCCAATAAAGGTTGGTATACCATAACACCAACCAGTATACTGAGCCCAAGTGAAGGTTTTTAACAAATTTGTTCTTCATGGAGAAAGGAAGATTCTGAAGACTCTGAAGATAAACAATTATCATTGGAAAGCCATGTTGCTGCAAGATGTAAGTAATCAAACAGAATTAGAATGTTAAAACTTCAAAATAGATAGATAAAGGTAAAGAATTATTTTTCGTACTAAAACAATTATTCGCATTTAATTAAACATTACTAATTAGGTTTTAAGATTGTTTTAGCTGGAGCTCTAAAATAATCACAAGCATCATTACTTAATTAAGACTATCAATTCAGGCAAAAAGCAAAGATATTAAAATCAATTAATTTTTTAAGTGATAATATATGGGGAACATGAAAGGTTTTTCGGGTTTGTGTATATTGTTATTGGGAAATTCTTAGGTTTGTATCTGACTCTTTTTTTTCTTCTTACCTTATTCACTGGTTATGTTCTTTTTGTATGTCGAAGCTGTAAAGGAATTGAGGATAGAAAAAGAAAAATGATTGGGACACCTTCACACTCAATTTTTATTTTGGGGTTTGCGACTACTCTGTGGTGAGATAGTTTCCTGGACCAGTAGAAATAGCCGTGCCCCAACCAGTCCAGGTGTTTGAAGAAAATCATGAAATCATTTTAGGCAAATTGTAAGTTCGAGGGTCTGCAATGTATCTCTGTGTTCAGTGGGTACGTTCAGCAGTGGCTCCAACTAGCAGGAGACACAACGCGCGGCTAATCCTCGGGACTTAGCAAACACGTGCATTCCCCACTGGCAGATGAGAGGAAAAGGTGCGTCCATCTCACTCGAGGTGGTAAAGGCTTCTGAGCAAGAGTTTCTATTTGACTCCAGGAAGTTCATCTTTTCCGGTATGCGCAGATTGCACTTCCTGTCAGAGGCCTCCAGGGAAACTGTTACTTTTGCATTTATCTATTTTATTTTTTTTATGTTATGGTATTTTATTATTCAATGCCTACAAATATTAAATATTAATATATTCTAATATTTAAAAAATTGTTCGAACTTCCGGAAAATTTTCGTTGGAAAATAAATTCATGATAGAATATAAAGACATAAAAATATAATTACTAACATTGGAAATGACAAGATATAATAATACATCTTTTACAATAACAATTTCCGTGTGTAACCATTCAGTATAAATTCTGAATCGATAACAAAGATTATAAGATAGACATTGCACGTGTAGCAGAAAGAATTTCAAATCATTATTTAGAGCGGGAATTGTTTTGACCGTTGGAGTTTCGAATTTATATATTTCGTCCAATGAGAATGACTGATGCCATTTTGCCCGGATTACCTCACCAGGCAACATAAAAGGCCGCGCTAACCATTCTCGCTCTCTCTTCGCTTCCTCACTTGCTAGTAGCAGAACATACCAGTCAACATGAGAGAGCACATTCTCTCTCTTCTCTTCCTCACATACTATTCGAGTAGGACAGACCTGTTCTCTCTTTCTCATTAAAACCAGCAGCAGACCACATCACCATGAGGAGAGCACATCTAATTTATGGACAGTTGGTTCCCAGGAATTCATTCTATATCGACCCTCCTAGACCAACGGCTCCCAGAAGCATTAAATTGAATGTTTTATTCTGCCTCCGACATCAATATTTCAGTTCCTGATCTGTTTTCAGCCACTCGTCTTTTGTCTTGACTACAGCGACTCGATTCCTGCTGTGACATTTAGCTACTTTATTCCTGCTGTACTCGGCAACGTTTTTCCTATCCTGCGACTTACAGCACAAGGGTTCTTTTTGTCTCCAGCTGTTATTAAAACTTCCAAATTGAAACCTATCAATATCTTCATCAACTCATTTGTTCTTCTTTTTAATTTAGCTAGAGGCAACAGAACCCAACAACCTCAACAACCATTTTTTGTATAAATGGTAATATTACCTGCCCTCCTGTTATACACGTATGGTAACACTGTAATTACTCCTTGTCGTGTATTACTGAATATTTTCGGGCTTTATTCTGACTTTTTTTTTCTGGTACCACGTTTAACAGTAATATTTGAATTAATTCCATTAATTCCTGCCAACTGACCATAACTTTCTGTCTGATTTTCAATGCGAGGCATTATCTTATAAAATCTTGGATGTCATTACTATTAAGCTTATATTAAATAGGACTCTAAAGATAAACAAAATGTTCACTTGACAGTTTTAAAACCTGGAATAGGTAGACTGGGTTTTAAAAAAATGTCTGTTTGTTAGTTTCGCTCTATCTTTCGTTTAAGTCTTGACTTGTCATTGACTTCAAGTAGTATTTTCTATTTAGCGAATGCGATGTGGATGTAATTTTATGATTGATGCCTGATTGATTTTAATAGTATTTCAGCCCGTTTAGGGTTATTCCATGCCTAGAAGTTAAAGAATCGCGTTCATTGTACATTCATATCTACATTTTTTGTGTCGTTTCTGAAGAGTTTTATTTATGTCTATTTTTATTATTATTCTATTTTTTGCACACTGTCCTATCGAATACGAACAATTTTTAAACAGATCTATTTGACTCATACATGGGACCGTAATAGGTTTTACCTCTCCGGATCAGAGTGGACCTAGGAGTAATATCAGTGAAGAGATACTCCACACTTTTGATCTCCATAACTTGAGCCTCGCCACTAGATGCTGTTTAGTAACATATCGAGGACACTCCTTTCTGAGGGGAGTCTTAACCCTCTGCTGGAGATACAGTCGGGCATATTGTAAACCCAACTGACAAGGCGAAGATGTAAATTTAGACCATGGCAATAACGATTGGTTTATTCTATCAGTGAGTACAAATCAGGCCCGGTCTATAAAACGCGCCATAAAATACCACCATTAGTAAATAATAAGTCTCTAAGGATATTTTCTTTCTTGCCGGCACATCACAATCCCAAGAGTTTGTTATTTGCTTGTTTTATTTTATTTCCGTCATGAGCTATGACAGCAATTATGAACGCTACTATTACGAGTAGGGTAAGTAGTCCGAGCAATGTTAACGTGTCAGCAAATTGGCCATTATTTATACTGGAAATAGAAATATCTGGAATTACCCCCAGCCCACTTCACATTTAGGCAAACAACTTTATCTGTGTAATAAATAAAATCATAATCGGACGATTTATATAAAAAATAAAACATTTTTCCATCTTTTTGAAGATGGAAAAGAAAGATTTGACAACTAAAGCCCAAGAGTGTAGAATCTAATCTAATTTCATTTAATTGAGACAAAACAGGAATAGAGCAATTGTGGCTAATTAAGATACTGTCCCAGTTCTGGGAAGGGACATATAAACATATAAACAACTTAGATACATATATTTTCTATTTTACTATAAACAGGAGCGTAGCAAGAGATAGGAGGACCCTGTGGTGCTTAGGGCATTAAGGGTGAGGGAGCTCAAACATTTAGTAAGATTTTAATGGCAAGTCAATCCCTCTTGGGCTATTTTATGCCTAGAGGTTAGAGAATCATGTTCATTGTATTTTCATATTTACATTTTTTGTGTACTTGTTTCTTAAGCGTATTTTTCACTCAGTCCTATCAAATACGATTTATATTAAACAGATCTTTTCGACCCATAGATAGGACCCAAACAAGTACTACCACTCCGAGTCAGAGTGGACCTGAGAGTAATGGAAATGAAGAAGTACTTCACACTCCCCAGATCTCATGAACCGGAGCCTTGCTATCAGATGCAGTTTAGTATTTTAAGCCCCGCCGACAGGGTCATTTAGTAAGATTTATTATTTCATATCAATGCAATAGGAGAACTTTTTATGAAGATTTTTGAGACACCTTTTCAATGGAATCAAGGGAGGTCAAATTTTCCCCTCCTTTCGCAGTAAAGAACGAACAATAGCTCTCAGCAAAAAGCCTAAGGAGAGTATATCACACACACACACACACACACACACACACACACACACACACACACACACACACACACACACACACACACACAGTTTCATCATTTTTATATTATCGATATATAATCCTTTCTCAAGCAATTAAATTTTGATTAAACAATAGAACACATTTTTCACAAAAGTTATGTAAATCAAAAGCGCTGAAATCGCCTGCTTATTTGTTTTAGAAATTTAGAAGGAACATTTCTGTAAAAAATTCCAATAATTAAGAAAAAATTTTGTATGTATTTGATATACATACAAAATGTTTTCTTAATTATTAACTGAGTTTTTAAAAAAATCCCGTGTTTATCGTGTAAATATGTTCGCATAAAAATCATAAGGTTACACTCCTTTGCACAGAGTAAAAAAAACAACTTTTCAAACAAAAATATCTTCGCTCTGACGATTAGTTTAGTTTGTTAGTTTAACGGTATTAATTCCTCAGAGATTATTAAGCAATAAAACTTGTTTACTTTGTAAATGTTTAATTGTAATAAGTATTTTTTCAATGTTCCACTTTTTCAAAATTTCACTTTTTTGGCTCTAACCATTTATTTGCACGCAATTGTATTGTTTCAAGTATTCCTATCTAATACAAATAATTTGTACACAGTTGTATGGTTTCAAGTATTCCGATTTAACACCAATATTTAGTTTCCAGTAACTACTTATAACAATAATCTTTAATAAACAAGTATAGCTAAAAATAGCGGCATACAGTTAAATGGTTTCAAGTTATCCTATCTAACATTAATATAATTTTATTTATTAATGATCATTTGTTTGCACTCAGTTATATAGTTATATGCGCTTCTACATAATACTAATAATTTACAAACAAATCTGTTTGACCTATAGATGGGATCCTAACAGGTACTACCACCACGGGTTAAAGAGGACCTGGGAGTAATGGAAATGAAAGAGGGTTACACAGCTTTCAGAACTCAAGAACTGGAGCCTCATCACCAGATGTAATTTTATGTGATATTCAGGACAGCCCTTTTTTTCACAGAGTGTCTTACTCCTATGCAAGGGAGACAATTAGTATATTCTAAGCCGCGCCAACAGGACAGGCTTTTGTAGAGATTATTCAAAGAAATTATTATATCTTATACTCAAAGAATTTATATTTTATACGAGTTTGGGGATATTTTTTCTCAAGGGTCGAATTAGTACTTCCATGCACGTTCGATAAAATGCAGAAAACTTCTACAAAAATTAATCTTATGGTGGTAAGCATGAGTAGGGCGGATATTAAAAATTATTTATTTTCAGTGTTTAAAACGTGTTCGTTTTTGTTTTTTTTTTGTCTACTCTTTAGTGACCCCAAATTGCCTCCGATATTAACCTCACTTAACCAATGTTACAAGTGGAGATCTCGTTTGTCTTTATGCTAAAAATCATGTCAACACATAACCAGGTGGATTATGTATTCGTCTACATAAAAGAGATACTACCAAACTGAGATTGACAAAGCAGTGAGTAAAAGCAAGTTACCTCTTATTCACATTGGCCCAATTAAACGGCTTAGTGGTCCAAATAAACAAGGAAATAAACTTAATTGGTTTTAGTTTTTCCAGATTTGGCTCAAATAAGCGAACGTCTCGATTAAACAGTGATGTAGTTAGCCTACCTTCGATAGTTATCAACACTGAAATACTTTCACCCTATCGATGGGACTTTGAATACGCTGACTGTATCTCCTCAAGAGGGATAAGACTCCACTAATAAATAGTGTTCTGGTTATGATGACAAACTGCATCTGATGGTGAAGCATCAGTTGGAATGGAAGTACCTGTTAGAGTTCCATCTATAGGTTAAACTTATTTTTATTTGATAGGATTACTTAATGCTAAATAACTGTAAATTACCTTTACAAAGCATAATTACTTGAAGTTATAATTGATTACCAAGGATTATTATCAGGCACTTGGAACCATGTAACTATGGGTAAATAAATTAGTATTATTGAACAGAAATAAGTACGTGTAACCATATAATAATTAGTATTTGATCGGAATACTTGAAACCGTTAAACTGTATGCAAATTATGTGTATTTGGAATATGCAATATCAAATAACTGAGAAAAAACTCTTAAGAAAAAACTACACAAAAATTTCAATATAAATGTACAATGAATAAAATAACCCTGGAAGGGTTGGCATAGCGATAAAATCAATAAATCAAACAATTTGAAATACATTTTCATTCGTAAAGATCTGTTAGGTTCAACAAATCGTTTGAGGAACAGCAGGCAATAGGTATAATGTAATTTGATATAAGAAAAGGCACCGAACTTTTATGGAACACCACACAGTACAAGGAAATATCTTCTTGATCTTGACCTTTTAGGAGATACTCCAAGCGATATAAGCAAGTACTTCCTTCACCTTGGCTTAGGTTCAGCAAATCTTTAATTAGGTTTGTTTGGACTTAACTTTAAAAGTGTTTTTTCTCGACTTACGTATATTGTAATTAGTTGATTCGTCTACAATTCTGTTCATTCGATGGTGTTCTTAATGCCAATAATAATAGTGGTTTGTTGTGATAATGGTAAGATAATAGTGTCTTTGATGTGCGTGTGTGTGTGTGTGTGTGAGAGAGAGAGAGAGAGGACATAAATTGAGCTGGAAGTATAATTATGATGATATTGATGAGAGCAACTGTAGGTAATTGTCATATCAATGACAATGATTTTGAGAATGGTATTAGTGTTGGATTATCTGCCCTTGGCTCTAGAGAAACTATCTAGTCATCAAAGAAAGAAGGCTCGTAAATTAATTCTTTTACTCTCCGTATGCTGTAAGGAGAAGACGTCTATTTTAATTCGTCCGTAAAACGACTCCAGGGGGTTTTCTGCAGTTGGCAAAAGCCTGTCAAAATGCCAAAGCTATTGGGCACAATGCAAAAAAAAAAGACCTCATAAAATACAGATATGTTTTATAAATACTGGTAACAACCAAAATAACCAAAGGAACATCACCCAGCAGATAAATGGACCGTATTTCTTTTTATCTTTCACACACACACACACACACACACACACACACACACACACACACACACACACACACACACACACACACACATTCCTGTTTCATATCTTACCATCCTGTCGACTGGAGCTGTAGAATACGTCGAATGCACCTCAACAAAGGAGTAAAACTCCTTCCAGCTCTGAACGGGTTTCCTGGATATGTCACTAAAATATCTAGTTGCCATTACTCCCTGGTCCAATTTAACCCAGAGTTGTAGTACTTGTTAGGGTTCCATTTACAGGTCAATCATATACTACACTTGACACTATTTAACTGTGTGCAAACACATGATTAATATTAAGTGGAATTATTAGTGTCAAATAGTAATACTTAAAACCATTTAAGTTGGTTGATTGGTTGTGTCTTACGGCATATCACCTCTCGTTGGTTATTTAATGTCAAATCCTGTTTATAGAAATATATTAAATATATATGATTTGTAAACGAATAGTTTATAGATTACTATTTTTAGACGAGCCAGGGCTCATTTTTTGCAAACAGTTAAATGGTTTCAAGTATTGCTATCTAACTCTAATAATTTCATTTGCTTACACACCGTTGAATAGTTTCAAGTATTGCAATTCAACACTAGTAATTCTATTCAACAATTCTTGTTCGTTTGCCCACAGTTAAATGGTTCCAAATATTGTTATATAATACTAATTATTCTATTTAAAAGTCATTTGTTTGCACACATTCAATGGTTTCAAGTATAGTGAAAGATTATACAGTTTTATTTGACCCGTCCGGCTCATTGGCCTAGTGGGTAGAGTGTTCGCCAATGGTCCGGGAGACCTGAGTTCAATCCCAGGTCGCGTCATACCAAAGACTTTAAAAATGGTACTTGATACCTCCTTGCTTAACACTCAGCAAAATAAGGTACGTATCAAGGGTAAAGTGGAGCAATCCTGGGAAAGGAGTAGCACCCTCCCCTACACCTCTGTGTAGTAACTATTGAAAAGGGAGCCTTTTGGTCGCCCTCGACTACGGTCGCCAACTTTTTACTTATTTGACCCGAAGATGAGACCCTCACAGGTACTACCACTCCAGGTCAGAATAGGCATAAGAAGATGGCAATGAAGGGATAATCCACATTTCCCAGAGGTTCAGGACTGGAGCCTCACCATCAGATTGAGTTTAGTGACCTATTCAGGACACTTGTTGGGGGAACTGCAGGGGTATCGTCCGTGTATTCTACAGCTCCAGCCGACTAGACTTTAAAACCATTTAACTGTATGGAAATGAGCTGTAAGACGTTTAAAAATGAAGTCACCTAATTTTTTCGCTTACTAATTATATATATATATATATATATATATATATATATAAACAGGATTTGATATTAAACAAACATTAAGTGATGATATGTCATTAAACCCAATAACCTAATCTTTTGCATCTTAGGTCATATTCTATACTTAAATAAACTTATCTATTTTGTTATTTCCGATGTTATCTTTTCGATTTCGTCTCACATGGAGCTATGGGTTTCATAAACATTTTAACACTAAAATCACTATACTGCTACTGGTGCTAATTATGACTGAAGCTATTTTAACATTTCTTTGATTGGTACATTTAACATTTGTAATAATAGCCTTATGATATGACTAACAGGAAAACACCTTTTTACATCAAATGAATTGGATTGGTTTCTTTGTTTAATGGCATATCAACCTTCGTAGGTTATTTTATGCTAAAGTTATTCTTGTAAAAGAACAGTAATCGTACTATTTAACCCATAGCTTGCCTTTCCCTAAGGGTATTAGTCTGAAAGTGAACGTTATTGCACGATTGAAGTTCGAACTCGTTTACTATAATGCCACAGTCCAGCACTTCTGCCACTAGGCTACAGGGACTCTTCTGTAAAGGTATTAGAGTTTTTGACATTTCTACATATGCATTTTTATAGACTGCATCATATGATGCATATTTTATGTGGTTCAGGACATAACAGTTTGGATCGTTGCTATAAAAGACCTTTGCTATTTGAGTTATGTGTTTATAGGTTTACAAACAAATAGTTACTTGACTACAAAATACATTTACTTCTTTCATCTCTGATGAAATAAAAAGCAATATAAAAGCTATAGCCGTATCATTAACTGAACTTTAACGGAGCGCCTGCAGAAAGATCTAGTTGCACAAGGACACTGCTCGCTGTTTTAAACAAATCCTGCCGTTATACAATTTTGGGATTTAAAATGAAACTGTTCAATAAAAAAAATTGAAGCTAGTGACTAAAACTTACTCTTATCTGGATGGTAAATGTTATTATATTTTTGACAAGTAGTCTGAATTTTTGAAAAGTCAAATGAAAATTGACCGATTTCACAAGTAAAAAAATTTTCAGTAAACTTCAAAGACACTTCTAAGATTTCTCTAAAACTGTCCAAAAGATAGTTCCTTGATAGAATATATTATTTACCTGAAAGGTTGTATTAGTACACAAAAAGCAAAGAAAAATACGTTAATATATACTGAAACGGATCAGGTTATGAGTAATATTTTCGTAGACTTGTGACGGTGACATTCTGCATTGATTTTCGTGACTATATAAATTGGTTAGAGTGTTCGCCAATGGCCCGGGAGACCTGGGTTCAAACCCCGGTCGAGTCATACCAAAGACTCAAGAAATGGTACTTGATGCTACCTTGCTTAACACTCAGCATTATAAGGGTAGAGTGGAGCAATCTAGGGAAAGGAGTAGCGCCCTCCCCAACACCTTGATGTAGTAGCTATCGAAAAAAGAACCTTCAGGTCACCCTCGTCTACGGTCACCAACTTTACTTATATATATATATATATATATATATATATATATATATATATATATATATATATATATATATATATATATATATAACTAAAAACAATTGCTCATGGGCTTATCACTGTTACTTTAAGTTTCGTGTTGTTAAAAATATAACGATCAATAGGCAGGAGAAGAAAAATTTTTCTGTCTGTTGTTCGTGAGTTTTTTTTAAATAAATGTATATATATGTATATAAGTTAAGATAGCACAGATACAGAGTCAGCGGTGCTTTGAAGTTCTCAATTTCTTGCCTATGAACGCATAGGCAAGAAACACATTTACCGAGCACCATTGACTCTGAGTATACGTTATCCTAACTTAAATATAGACGCTCTATCAATGATATTGACCACTCTTTACTTATATATATATATATATATATATATATATATATATATATATATATATATATATATATACTATCAAAATAAATGAAACATAAATTGAAAATTACAAAAAATCTTCATCATAAACTATATCTGTCGTTAAAAGTAAACCCTCTTCTTAGTCTCTAGCTTTCTATGATTTTGGATTGCACAACTTTCTTTTTAGCCAAAAAAATACACAAAAATACATTTTGCAATTTAAACAATAGAAAATCTGGAAAACTTGTTGATATGTTAATATTAAAAAAAGTAATTATTAGTTACACTTACAACGCTGCGAAAGCAAGAGAGAGAGAGAGAGAGAGAGAGATGCGGTAGAAGTGGAGGTTAGTAGGCTGAATCTAGAGGACAAGTATTTCGATGAAGTCGTCACTGGGAGAGCTGGTGTGCTGATAATTAACTTTTAAAAGCCTATTTGCTTCTTGGCTCGTGAAGCAAAAGCATAAATGCATGTGTATTGGGGTTAAGTTTCCTTTAACTCAGCCTAGCAACGGTTCCGGGGCTTTATTCTCCTTAATAGTTTTGTATAATTTTTACAGATAAAAAAAAGAAAAAGAAAAGAAACCAAAAAAACTTATTCTAACTATGGGCACCTCTCGTGGTGTAATTCTTAGCAAAGTGGATTAGCAGACCATTGTTAGTAAGTTCAATATTCACCTCACTGGGTGCCCCATACTCCTGGCCTTGTAACCACAACAAAGCTACACCTAGTAAATAATAAAAAAGATATGGGCATCTCATGTGGTGTAATGGTTAGCAAGCTAGATTAGCCGACCATTGTTAGCGAGTTCTATTCTCACTGTGTGCCCCATGCTTCAGGCTTTGTGTCACAACTAAGGTAAGCTTAGTAAATAACTAAGTTTATCAATCCTTTCTTCTCCTCCTCTCCGCCTTATTGTGACGCACGCCAAACACTGAAGACGAAGTTAGGTAGATATTTACAACAGTATATAAATCCTATGATCTTGATAATAAAGAAATATTTCGTAAACAAAAATGAATAAATAAATAAAATGAAATAAAAGATACGGAGAGAAAACAAAACAAACACTGTAAACAAAGCGACACAATACTAGAATTTTAACCTTCCCCCTTGAATGAGTCACCTAACTGGGCGTGGGTGTTAGGTAAAGCGTAGGGGACCTACTTGGGAATTAGTAATAATGTTTTTATGGGCTTGTGACGGTGACACACTGCCTTGATTTTTGTGACTTTTTTTAAAATCAGATTATGAGTCAGGAAACATCCAATCGATTGCTCGTGAGACTATTGATATTATCGCCTCCCTCCAATAACCACCTTACTACCACTACTACCACTACTACTACTACTACTATTACTACTACAACAACAACAACAACAACTACAACTACTACTACTACTACTACTACTATAATCATCATGATGAATACAGCTGTTATAAAAATACTGACCATCATTGCTATTCATAACACCAACATCGCTCTGTTTATCTGATACAATAATGAAGCTGTATCTATGAACACTATTCCTACACTATTGTTGCCGGGGGTCAGTGTTCGAGCCGATGTAAAAAAGTTAGATTTCGAATGCTGATTTCCGAGGCAGGTGTGTTCAACTTGATTGGCGCTGCATATTTCTACTCTGCAATCTGCTATTTGATCTATATCGAACTAAATTAAGTTTTATAAATGGGTTTGCTTCGCGGGTAAAATAGTTACGTTGGGCTCACTGGCGTTACTGGTTGGTATTTAAGATCAGGCAAAAGTAAGAATTTCGGATGACGATTTTCAAGGTATGTAAGATCTTCCTGTTTGGGTGGTGGAAGTTTCCGTGGGGTAATGGGTAAAATGCTATGCTGTGGCCTCGAAGTAAGCGAATTCAAACTCCAGTTGTGTAATTACATCCACTTTCGGACTTATACCCTTGGAGAAATGTATGAAGCCCCTTATACCCCAGTAATGGGTAAAAGAGTGTCACTACTGTTCTTCTACGAGGATAGCTTTAGCATTAAATAACCCACGAAGATTGATATGTCATTAAACAAAGAACCTATTTGGAAGATTGACACATCACAACTTTTTTAAAACTCAACTCCATTCAATTTGTATTTTTGAGTTATGTTTGGTAAATATCCACCCCTACGATAACAATCGGCGTGCTTGGCATAACGTTTATTCTCGTAGGAAATGGAAAGTGACCTGAGTTCAAACCCTGGAAAAGACTGTTTTTGTTTCAATTTACGTTAATGCTCTGAGGAAAGGCATGAATCCATCTGTTCTCTTGATTAAGCAACCAGTCTAGAAGAAGGAAAACTTTGAATTCAAACGAGCTTTACTCTGCTTAAAAGTTGACCTTCTGTCGCATCATCCTCGTAGCAGAGGGGTTGGCGAAATACAGGCGATAGCAATCGGCATCAAAATCGCTATATAGCATCATCATAAACATGATCATCATAATGATATTCACTTTGCTCTATCTTTCTAGGTTAAACCTAAGTTAATTTCAAGTACTAATTTAACTTATATCAACTAATTAGCCTCCCTAACCAATTTCTTTCGCTAAACACTTTCCTTGTTCAAGGTTCCATTTTATTATCCTGTTACTGTCTATCAATAGTAATATAAACTCCATATCCCTTAGGGTTGTAATGGTTAAAGCGCTGGACTTTGGAATAGTAGCAAGCGAGTTCGAACTCCAGTTGCGCTATCACGTCCACTTTTGGACAAATACCCTCGGGAAAGGTATAAACCCCCTTATCCTCCTAGCTATCGATTAAATAGTACCACTGCTGTTCCTCTAAAAAGATGTCTTTGGCATTAAATAACCCACGAAGGTTGATATACCATGAAACAAAGAAACCAAACCTTATCCCTCAAGCTATGGGTTAAATAGTAATACTGCTGTTCTACAAGGATTGCTTTGGCAATAAATAACCCAAGAAAGTTGATATGCCATTAAAGAAAGAAATCGAAACATCTATTGCGCCACACTTCTCTGAGAAGTTTACTATGTAAAATACAAAAACCTGGAGATCGGAACCTACAGAATGTGAAGAATGAAGAGTCAGGTCATACCAATGATCATTGGAGCTCTCGAACTCATATGTATATATTCTGCCCAGAAGATAACTCTACTCAGGACTACCCACATATTAAGAAAAGTGCTGTTAATAAAGAGACAACTCTTCTAAAGTGCTTTTTAGAGTCTCGACCCGGTTCTATATGATGTAAAACCATAGCAACAACAACAACAACAGTATAACAATCGTATCACTCAATACCGGACAGAAGATTGGATTAAGTTTTAATTAAGTTTTAATTAACAAGAAGACAAGAACTGGTCAAAGTAATGGATTTTGCTACACAGCAGATCACAGAATGAAAATAAAGGAAAGTGAAAAACTAAATAAATACTTGGATCTTGTCAAAGGGCTTGAAAAATTTGGCAATAGAATGGTAAAATTAATACCAATAATTAAAACTCCCGGAAAAGAGACTGGAGAACTGGAAATTGACATCATCTAGACCACAGCACCGATGAGTAGAGCTAGAATACTTAGAAGAGCGCTGGACGGTTGGGAGGAGACATGCTGGGAGTGCTCGATTCATGAGGAGAGCTATCACGTTTCAACTTATGTCGTTGCCGTTAAATTCCTCAATAGAGTACTCAACCTATTGGGAAGGAGTATATATATATATATATATATATATATGTGTGTGTGTGTGTGTGTGTGTGTGTGTGTATAAATTGCATTGTTAGTGTTAGATAGGAATACTTGAAACCATTCAACTTTGTTTTAATAGAACTATTAGTTTTAGTTAGCAATAATCCATTTTGATCCTCTTTCTGTGCTTTCAGCTATCAAAAATAGAAAAGTGGATAATCCTCTTATCATCAAACACTTCAACATTCTAAACTTAAAAGGGTAATATTCTGCTGGATCCTAAGTCTTCAAGGAATTCATAGAAACCATTAAGCCGACTTAATAGCCAAATCTGCACTCGTCATGATACCCGTGAAAAACTCCAAAATACCATACACTGACCTAAAATCAGCCAATACAGACAAAAAAATGGCATCAGCTATGGAAAGGAAATACTCACTACCAGCTCTATCAAATGCAACCCATCTTAAAAGAAAGAAAACCAGATCCTCGTAGGAATAGAGGAGAAAATACCACCTTAAACCGACTCCGCACACTAAATTTACTCACTCTTTCATGCTGAAACAAGAACCTTCACTAAAATGCCATTACACAGTGAAGCTCACATTGACGAAGTGTAATGATCTCGTCCATACTCGAAGAACTTTCAACAACGTAGAAATCATGAAAGATCAATTCGAAACGTCAGATCCTAATAACATAATCAACTTCATGAAAAAAATCATCCTCTGATTAAGGATGTAGGTCCATAAACCTTCCTTGCAAAAGATACCCAAATTTACTTTTAAATATCAAAATATCAACAGAAACGTTGACTTCAACAGATAACGACCGAACCCTTCCAACTACACCCGATTAGGAAAGGAATAAAAAACAAACGATCCCAGTCGGCGGGAACCGAAGAATACACCGACAACATCTCTGCAGAGGAGTATGAGCTCCACCCAAGCAAGTCTCTTGAATATGATACTAAACAGTCTCATGGTGAGGATCCAGTAATGCTGGAGCTTGGTGGGGGGCAATGCAGAGTAACTCTTCATTGCCATCGTTCCCAGTTCCACTCTAGCCCGGAGTGGTAGCACCTGATAGGGTCCAATCTATGGGTCAAATAGAACTGTTTGATATTTAAAGTGTATGCAGACAAATGACTGGTATAAAATTGTGGCCAATACTTCAAACCACTTAACAAGTGTACAAAAAAAGTGAGCACTGGTTTGTTTAATAATCTTATCTACAAAATGTGCTTACAAATCATATATATCTAATATGTATGAACCGAATTTGGCATGAAATAACCTATAATGGTTGATACGCAATAAAACCAAATGAAATCAAACCAAACCCAACCAAACTAAGGCTTGACTTTAGTCCCATCAACTTACGAATAATAATGAACAGCAATATATTTTCAACAATTAAATAGAATAGCGATAATAACTGGATAAAACTCACGACACTGATTTACACGTTGTCGATCTTTGCTTGTGTATGTCTGTGTTAAACAATTTAATTAATTAAAGTCACTCTCTTCTTTGTCAGAACTATAAAAGAATTTAAATGATATTCTGATTAAAAGATTAGATATAACACATCAATTTTTATCTTAGTTATATCCCCAATGATACACTCGAAAAGTTCTCGGACCGACCAAGAAGAGAATGATTTAGAGCCATGAAAAATATATGCTATTCTCAATCTTTATCTCGCATTTCAATTCATTTGACGCGTCGTTTCTCAAGTTTCTAAAAAACTTCCAAAAAATTCAATGATAATAATAATAATAATAATAGAGATAAGTACTTAGACCTTGCCAAAGAACTAAAAAACTATGGAACACAAACGTGATGGTGATATCAATTGTAATTGGTGCACTTGGAACAATCCCCAAAGGCTTGGTAAAGAGACTGGAAGACTTAGAATCAGAGGACAAGTGGACACCATCCAGACTACATCATTAAGAACAGCCAGAGTGCCAAGAAGAGTCCTGGACACTGGACGAGGATTGCTATCACTCAAACCATCAACTAACACTTGCGTGAAAAACTCTCAACGAGTAACTATAAAAGAATTTTTTGTTGTTTGGTTCGATAAATTTTCAGTATAATTTTCTTATCACCAAAAAACCAATTGCTCATATATTAAAAAGAAAAAACTGCTTTTATTTTTCGCTATACAAAATTTGATTTATATACTTTTAAAGTTGAGTCTTTGTTTCATGAATGTTATTTGCTTGTGTATCGATCTCATTGATATTTACATCACGAGAATGACGTCATTCTGAACACTGGCAATTTTTATCCTCTCAGATCGATCAGAAAGACGGAAGCGACGTGAGTTTTGTTCATCAAAAGATGACGTCATGATCCAAATATAATACCCGATGTGCTTGCCTCGATCGATCTGGAATCAGGGATTAGTGATTGTAATTTGAAAATGAAATTATTGAAACCTGGCGATCATGGCTGAAGAGACAAGCAGGCAAGTAAACTATTCGATGGGAAAGAAATATGGAGTAATGAACAAATAGCTTTTTTTTAAAGATAAGTGTAAAAAAAGCCCTTCCCACCATAAAAAAAAAAGAAAGAAAAAGAAAAGAAAAAGGTAGATATATGGTAAAGAAAACAAAAGAAATGATATAGATAATAAAAAAGAAAAAGAAATAGAGACTAGAAATCAAAACAGGCATACGTAATAGTGATGTAGTAGTACAGAATTTTCTCAGTCTAAAACAGGAAAGACGACTGCAAAGAATTGGAATATGGTAAGTTGGAAAGAAGTAAAGGAATGACGTGTAATTCTGCGTTTGAAACATTTTTATAAGAATATTAAAAGCTGAAAAAATCAAAGAATTACTCAGGCTGTGAACGGTGGCGACAGTTAACAAAAGTACATGAGATTAGGGACTGTATTTAAAGATGTTCCGATAAGTTATACACCTGAGAATTTAACACGCAAACACGCACACACAACTAAGCTTATTTATATTTGTTTATATATATATATATATATATATATATATATATATTATTATTATTATCAACACCCATATCTGAATATATACATACATAAATACTTATCTGTCTGTCTATTTTTGTTTCTCCAAATAAATAATCTCAAGAACGCGTGCACACACACACACACACACACACACACACACAAATATATATTCATAAAAACAGACATATTTATATATATATTTATTCCCATACGTTGGCGATATAGATGAATTCACTGTTATGTGTAGTTTTGTGCACACACACACACACACACACACACACACACACACACACACACACACACACACACACATATGTATATGCTTTTACGCAACCCCAGGCATGATGTGAAACAATGGCAATTTCTAAGCTGGCTTGAAGTCAGAGTTTTCCTTCTCTTTGGCAGGTTGCCTAACCAAAGCAAACTCACCCAGTTGTACCGATTATTTATACATTGTTAGGTGAAGAAATGATGGATTCATGCCTTTCTCAAGGGCATTAGCATAAAGTGAAACGCAAACATTGTCGTTCAGGATTCGAACTAGGCATACCGATTCCTTTCCTACGCCCATAACTATTACTTTAATCACACCTCCAGTATGAATATGTATGTACGTATGCAAAAAAATATACACAAACATACGTAGTTTCTCCTATCATTGAAAAATATATTTATTTCAAACAATAAATACTCATTTTTCAATATAATCACCTTCTTTTTCAGTGCACTTAAACGAATATTTCTCGAATCATATTGATCAAACATTATACATTGAACGTTACAGATCAAAATTCATCTTATAACAGTATCTGGCTACTGAGTTTCCGATCCACCACTATATATATATATATATATATATATATATATATATATATATATATATATATATATCTGTTTGTGTGTGTGTCCAACTGAAAAAGGATCAATATGATTGAATAAAACTCTGATCTACAAATTTATAAATGTCATTTCTTTAAATTGAGAAAAAAGTTTAACTGAAAAACAAAAATACAGATTCTTTTCTTGGTAGCAAAGATAATATTAATCAAAACGTTGATATTTTTCAAATAGATAATAGTTCATATTTGTGAAATAAAGTATAGCAGTAATAGTTTGCTTAAAATAGAGGGACATATTTCGTGTAAGGAAAAAAATCTTTGTATAAGTTTGTCACTGCGTGTGATATATATATATATATATATAGAGAGAGAGAGAGAGAGAAAATGTATTTATGCCTTAGCGTATATGTGGCTGCTGCTGATATTTTCATAAGGACGCTCATGCTGAATTATCAGTATTTGTAAAATCTATGTAAACAATAGAATGTCCTCTCAATATTAAGATAGATAAGCGGTGTGGAAATAAAATGGATTCTTGTTAGAAAAACTTTTGAATTTTCACTTAAAAGAAATAAACCGAAAGGTAGTTGAATAAGGAATACTTTCTGAAGAAATATTTATTTCTTAGCTTATCTATACAATTTAGGTTGGCTCAAAATTAGATAAAAAGGTGATAATTTATGTATGATGCTAATTGGCAAAAAAATTGTATTTTTTAAAAATATTCTTTGAGGGAAAAGATTTCTTAAATTATTTTGGGTTTTCATTCTTCAATTTTTTTGTGGCAATTCAAGAATATCTCAAAATTTTACTGCTAGTGCAAAAACGTTGATTGGTTAATCAATACAAAAATACAGATACAAAAATAACTGTTTCTTGAGTCTATTTTTGCACAGAAATTAACATCTTTTTTGTATGGAAATCACTTTGATCCTCCTCAATATATATATATATATATATATTGGGGAGGATCAAAGTGATTTGTGCTTGTGGACTGCAGAAGGATATATATATATATATATATATGTGTGTGTGTGTGTGTGTGTGTGTGTGTGTGTGTGTGTGTGTGCTTGAGGACTGTAGAAGGATATATATATATATATATATATATATATATATATATATATATATATATATATATATATATATATATATATATATCCTTCTGCAGTCCACAAGCACACACAGACGCCCCCAGACATACCTTCAAACTTCTGAAACCTTTGCACATCTTGCAGACTAACTTTTCTTGTATAATGAGTTCCATTCTCAATATCTTAATTATTTGACTTGGCTCTAGAACAAGCAACTTTTAGAGCATATTTTTTTACGAAACTAAGGTTAGTAAATATCAATTTATCACTCACATAGTCACATATCATCGCTTTAGATTTATCTGAAGATATATTCAATGGCTATCAATTGACAGAGAATCAACGATAGATTGATAAATAAATTTATTGAAAGGTAGACAGAAAGAACCTATTTGAGTGCAGCATTTATAACCAGTTTTTTCCTTCTTATTTGGTGGGTTTAAAATGCAGTGACTGTATATCCTAAAGAAAGCTTAGAACCCCTACCAACCGCCAAAAAATGTGTGGTCCTCGGGTATGATATGATATATTAATGTTATTTTTTATTGACGTTAAATTGTTTTCTTAGTGTTAGTAGCTTAGAACCGTCAATTCATAATTAGTAGATAAAATGAAACTTGAATTCTATCGAAACAAGGTTATTTCAACATACCGCTCCCAATCAAACTATTCGAATCTCCTCAATAGAATTGAATAAAATAGAAAGAGTAAATGAAAAAATTCGTTCGCCCGAGCAAAAATTAACGGAAATAAAGATGATTAAATTGTTAGAGAGATTTTGATTTGGTTAAAAGATTTATTGATTTCAAGACTGAACAAATAATTTAAATTAAAAATCAATAGTAATATTAACTTCAATAATATGTTTGATTGGTAGACGTTTACATGCGGGCTTTAGCGCCTTAGTAGACGTTTCTTTTTCTGTTTCTCTCTATCTCTCCATTTATATATATATATATATATATATATATGTGTGTGTGTGGGGGAGAGAGAGAGAGGGAAAAGGTTATGTATACAGATGCATCAGCATCCTTCTCTCTTTCTATTTGTCTCTGTCTTTCTGTTTTTTCATTATCCTTATATATATATAGATATATGTATATAGAGAGAAACTGATAGACTAACATAAAGAGAGAGAGAGAGAGAGAGAGAGAGAGGTCTTGTTTAGTGTAGGAAAATCTCTCTCACTTTATATATATATATATATATATCATGTCACGCTATCAGCACGGATATTCCTGAACCTCTCTTGCCCCACCTCCCTATCGTCCATTGTTTTCGGCTGATCCTTAGAGCTACAACCCGTATCGGCACAGAGCTGCTGTATGTAGGTTCGAACTGGACGTCCTGCCTTTTCTCGTCCATGTGAAGGGTCCACATGAGTACATCACTCACGAGCTCGTCCCTACTTCTCCAGCAGTGTCCCGCGTGTCTGGTTCGTCTAATTTTGATAGTTATCGTGGTGGGTGGTAGGTGGCCGTATAGCTGCTGCTTTGTGGGGTGCTGTCTCCAGGACTTGTTCAATATTGCTCGCAGCATTCTTGTGTAATTGCCGTCAAGCTTTTTCTCCATCCGTTTAGTCAGTATCCATGTGGTGCATCCATATAGCAGTATCGATATGATTGCTGCTTGGAAGAAACTGCATTTCATTTTATCGGTCAGGTCTGACTTCCACATGACCGAAAGTCTATTGACAGCTGTCCATGGCTTTGCTAGTCGCGTGTTGATGTCTGTCGCAGTTGATGAGACACTAGGTAGGTGAACTTGTCAACTAGTTTCAGAGTGCTTGGCCAATGAGTCGGTTGAATAGATCTTTTACAGACACAAAATATAACGACGAGATTAAAGCTAAACCGAACTGCTACATTTCATACATGAAACTTTACTTTCTTGTACCCAAAAGTGACCCTAATAGCGCGACTGGAGTACGAACTCGCTTACTAAGATTCCGCAGTCCATCGCTTTAACCATTACACCACAAGGACAACCCAGGTTCACTTTGACCCAGAAATTTACTACATGTTAGAGGCCCATCCATGGGTCCAATTAGTCCGTTTGAAAATTATTTGTATCGGACAATAATACTTGATATCATATGACTGTGTGCAAACAAAATATTATCATTAAATAAGAACAGGTACTTGAAACGACACAATTGTGTATGAATTATTAGTATTAGATAGAAACACTTGAATCCGTATAAATATGGGCAAATTATTTGCAGATAGGAATACTTGATACTGTATAATTGTTGACATACAAATGATCATCGATAAATAAGTGCAATTAAAAAAACACTATGGAACATTGAATATGTAGTTATAATTACAATCAAACATTTACAAAGGAATCAAATTTCATCATTAAATAACCCATAAGGAATTTATATGTCTTTAAACAAACCAAACCAAACCAGAAATACTCTTCTAATAATTCGACTTAAAATTAACCATTTCAGTCAAAGATATATTTTTTAATTCAAATTTCAAGTATTGCTATCTAACACAAATAATTTTAGTTAATATTAATCATTTGTTTGCACACAGTTAAATAGCTTTAAGTATTTCTATTTAACATTAGTAATTCTATTTATCAAGTATTGCTATGTAACATAAATAATTTGCACACAACAGTATGATTTTGAATAACTAATAATAATAATAATCCATAGTAAATGATTGAACGGTTTTATTTGACCTATTGATAGGATCCTTAGCAGGTACTGCCAATCCGGGAATAATGGCAATGAAAGGGTACTCCACATTCCACAAAGCCCCAGAACTGGTGCCTCACCACCTGATGCAGTTTAGTGTCATACCCAGAACACTCATTGGGAAACTTTTACTCCTCTGTAGAGGTGCTGACGGGGTACTCTAAAGTCTCAGCTGACAGAGTAGGTTTTCTTTATTCTTTCTGTCTAAAGGCATTCTATCTTTTTTAAATTTCCTTTTTATATTAAAAAAATGTTACTTTCTTCCCTTGAGTTTCTTATATGCTCTTAGCGTCAACATTTGATGTAATATCGTCGAAATATCTCGTCATCTACCCCAAGCATATATTGTGACACATCTCGTGATGCGTTTCTAAAAGGTTCATCTAATTTAGCGTGCAAATCCTTATAGAGGACATTCATTCATAGAAAAACTTTAAAATAAGTAATTATTTCTTTTATCTAAATAAACTAAAAAAAAATCAAAAAAAGGATTTAACCTATAATGTATTTTCTCATCAAAATGCTCTTGTGAGTATATCTCAAGAGGTCTGAATGCTTAGAGAATGTTTTGAATGGTGGGTCAGTTTGGTTCATTAGCCACTGGGAAAGAAAAAAAGGAGTGAAACTTTTAGACTTCCCCACGAAGTACTTAGTCAAACATTGACAATCCTCTGACTGTATGACCACAAGTAGAAATATGTTTGCGGTTCACGTTGTACAATATGCGTAGGAGTCAACATAAATGAGAGAGGGTTCTGAAAAAGTTCTCGACCTGACCAAGAAAGGAATGACCTCAATTTATGAAACATGAATGCTGTTTCCCACATTTTTTCTGCCGCTAAGCTCACTTGTCACATCGTTTCTGAAGTTTCTTTAAACTATACTTAAAAAATTAAAACAAATGGTCATTCTCTTTGGTTCTCCTCTTATTTATAGTTATCTACAGATAGACTGTTTCGTTATATCACAACTCATCAATGTGGCTAATGCTTTAAGACTGGGATCGAAATCCGACTGACTTTAAGCCAGTCGGATATCTTATCGCAAGGCCATCGGCAACCTCAACGCAACGGCAAGGATTTAACGTACATGTATTATATAAACACACACACACACACACACATATATATATATATATATAAGTAAAGTTGGCGACTATAGTCGAGGGCGACCGAAGGCTCTCTTTTCAATAGCTATAACATCGAGGTGTAGGGAAGGGTGCTATTCCTTTTCCTGGATTACTCTAGTTTACCCTTGATCCCCACATTGATTCCACCTTGCTTAACACTCAGCATTATAATGATTACAGTTATTAGAGCAAAACTAAAACTGGAGGTGCATTATTCTTGAATAAGATGACTGAAAAAGGTTTTTCAGTGTGAGGTGAAATAAGAACCAATCTTTATAATATTGCACCTCCAATTTTATGTTTTGCTCTAAAAACTGTAATCATTATTTTTGTAGGTTCTGCTTTCTACCTTCCAAAACTTTTCCCCACACTACCGGCTCCATACTTAAAAGAACACCTACACGTTACCTAATCACCCTGAAGAGTTCCCTTGCAATAACGATGAAAAAGTACTTTCTGACATATATAATCTCCCACCTAGAAAATGGTTACTTAGCATTATATATCTTTCTATTTATGCGAGGCCAAGCTCGTATGTAGGGACCTAGATTGTAATTCTAGCATACTGTTTTTTTTTCTGATTAAAACAAATCTCACTGGTTTTATGTATTTCTACTCATGCAATTTCTTTGATATTGAAATAATATTTGCCTTTTCCATATCTGAAGAATTCGCGAGATATTTGAGGGGTGAGGTGGAATTTGAGGAATAGCATCTAATTAGGAACGAAATCGCTATCTATACGAGAGTCATTCAATAAATGAGGAGAATCGTTTTGACTGAGGAGGGACAAACTATATATCCGAGGATCATTCAATAAATAAGGGGAATATTTTTTAATGTGGTGAAACCTATTTTATATACAGGGGTCATTCAATAAGTAAGGGGGAATTCTTTGACTCAGGAGGGACCTATTAAATATTTAAATATTTTTTTGGAAAAAGTAAAATTCACATCTTTCAGATTTTTTTCATAAATGTAAACTCTGCTTATGTTGTATTTTGACCTTCGACCCGGCCAAACATGCCCTTCCAAAGTTATGCACCGGAAGGGAGTGACACATCCCAATGGCCAGTAATCGAAAGAAATCGCGTAGGCGGATTTGGCTGACGAAATGGGACAAGGTAAAAGCCCATGATACACTCATAGACTGATGCACCAGAAGAGAGTGACCTCTGAACTGCACGACAGTTATTTCAGCTTGATGACGATCAAACATGCCATTCCAAAGATTGAGTGGGCGATTGAGTGGGCGTTGAACTATTATATAACTCGGTCAAGACAGGAAGTCAGACAGTTGGAGTACAGACGAGTTAGAGACGAGATGTGGTAGAGAAAGCCACACCCGGCCGAAGAGGCCCTCGGGAACCCCGATGGAGTTTGAGAACCAGACCAGTTTGTGATAAGATGCGGTAGAGAAAGCCCCACTCAGCAGATTGGGCCTCTGGGCCTCCGGTTGACCAGCCCTGGACAACGAGAAAGACACAACGCTGATGGCCATAAGAGTGGGGGTCAATATATTGCAGTTCTGTTCGGTCTCCGACTCCCTCTCACAGTAAAACCCTGAGTAACCCTTTTCGAAACCTTAGAATAAAGTGAGAGGTACATATTTTTCTAAAGAAGTCTTCGCTCATCTTTATTCATTGCGTCAGTATGCATTCTGCATATATATGTATATATATATAGTTGTAGCATATGACTATGCAACACTTATTTGGAATTAGTTTCTTGCAAAAATTATTTTAATCCTGCAAAAATATATCTTTTGAGGCACATAAAACACTTACTTCAGAAGTCTGCTGTCAAAATTTGGTGGCTGATAAGTGCAAACCATGTGAAATTTACAGAATAATGTGAGATGTGTACGGAGAAGCATGTTTTTGTCAAAAAGATCTTTGCTGACTCATAAGTAAAGAAGATTGTAAAGAAGGTAATGTCATATGGGTCATGAATGGACCTGTCACTATTAATTTCCTTTGGTATAGTTGCAACTGTAAACAGTGGTTCCTATTATTTCCAACTCCTTTGGCAATATTTCACCTTATTTGTTGAATGACTCTTGTAGTTTTGTACACGAATGTGCTAATAATTGCACTATGGTAGATGCACTTGAAAATACATCTAGATTGATGCATCTTTATTGATTTCTAAATTTTTCGGCATTATCTACTCGAGAAATCAATAGTACTTTAATGCAAGCTAACGTTAGTTTAATCCAAGGCCAGAAGTATGAGGCACCTACAGAGAATCGAACTCACTAATAATGATTTACTAGCTTAACTTGCAAACCATGGCTTAGTTTGGTACAAGGCCAGAAATATAAAGCATCCATTGAGAACTTAAATCACTAGCAATAGTTTGCTGGTCCAGCTCGTTGACCAATATACCACTCGAGTGGTATCTCAAAATAGCATTTTAATGTAGAGAGGAAAAGTTGATGCAGAATGATATACAAATAGGTTGGTGAGATTTGTTATCACGACCAGCAGAAAGAACAATTTGATGCTATACCATTTAAGTAGTTATGCTTTAGAATGCTTTCCTATTACATATATAACGGTGATCTCGGTAAGAGCTTTATAGCTATCCATTAGAAAGAAAATGAAAAAGTGGTGTTATCACACTTGTCAATTTGGTGAGGCTTGTTATCAAAGTGGAAACATTCTGATTTTGTACATATAAATGGAGATTTAGTAGTCAGGCTTGGGAAGATCCTGAAAGTGTCTGTAATACGCCTAATAAAAACTAAAATCTTACTTTATGCTGTAAGAGGCGCGTTTGGTGCAACGGTTATCATAGGAAATGGAATCGGTGACCTGAGTTAAAGTCCCAGACGAGGTTGAATACGTTTCGCTTCGCACTTAGGCTCTTTGGAAAACCAATAATCCATATGTTCTCCTCCCCACCTTATGCTATTTGTTTTTGGTTGATGAAATATATTAATACTCATCAAAACAAATGGATACTAATTTTGTATACAATGCCCAGCAAACATAATTGGATTTAAAGGCATTACAATCCTGAAAGCCAAACAAAGTAATTGCCATAGAGGCTGAAAGGATCTTGGCTCTATCAAGAAAGGAATGATCAAGAGCCATGAAAAGCATACGTTTTCTCATATATCTTGAAGTTTAGCACACTTGGTGCATCGTTTCTTAAGAGTCTTTAATCCTTCAAAAATATTAAATAAACATTTAAAAACAAAGATCGTTCTCTTCTTACTTTGGCCGAGAATATACTCAACATTTTTTACTCTTAACAGAATGTATTCTTAATGAAGTGTTTTAGTTGAATCTTTATATCAACGAGCTTTGTCGTACATATTTATACAGACAGTAACAAATTACCTAATTCACCACGGATCTATTCATAATGTTATAGACACATGAAAACCTTTCAGTACAGAAGCAAACTTTCGATGAAGTTGGTACATGTTTGTAAAACAGTATTTAAAGAGAAATTATGTGGATATTTTTAATCAACATTTCTGTATTTGATTTCATATAAGTCCTCTATCCAAAATTGCAGAAAAAATTCTTCCTGGTGTTACATGCGAAATTAAGTTATCTGGTTGCTTAATGTTTACTTAGATCTCCCAGATTACCAAAAATTGTACCTAGTCTAATTTTCTTGTACTGTAAGCATTTACCCAATCCCTCCGCCACACACAGGGTGAAATACTAGGTCAAAGGTGCAGCTGGTTAGAATTTAGAGTTTTCTTTCTCCTAAATCGGTTACTGCAACAATACTAAAGAGCCAAGACTACTTTATCATTTCCCTCCGGCTGAAGAGGGGAAGAGATAGATTCATACCTTTTCTAGAAGCCAAATTAATTCCCTACATTCAGAATTGTTACGCTACATGCGTCTCTGAATATATTCTGAATATTTTAATGTTAACGCTAACGTATTCGGTAAAAACAAGAATCCATATGTTCTTCTTCCAGCTATGGCCAAACAGTAGGGCATACTTGTTATGTCCAATTGCCTAGGACAAGAAAAACTCTGAGTTTAAACCAGCTTTACTCCGCTTAGAAATTGACCTTGTGTTACACCAGTGCCTGTGACAGGGGAATTGGGTAAATACGTTCTTGAAACTATAATTGTTTTTGAATTATTATAATTAATCATTGAGTGTTTTCCACCCCAGTGTTATCTGTTGGTCTTTTACATGAAAATGAGCAACAACAAGTCTCCTCAGGTCTCCAGGACTCTTCCCAGTAGTCTGGCCGATCTTAGCAATACTATAGTCTGAATGGTCTCGATTCTTACTCTGATTTCCAATTCCTCCAGTCTTTCTTCCGAGCCTTTTGTGACCGTTCCAAGAGCACTAACTATAATTGATATTACTGTCACCTTCATGTCTTACAGTTGCTTTTAGTTCTTTGGCAAGGTCCATGTACTTGCCTTTCGCTTTGTTTTATTTCCACTCTATGGTCCACCGGGACGGCAAAATCCACAAGACGCCAAGATTTCTCTTTTTCTTGTTGATGAACACTAAGTGTAGTCTCCCGTCGCGATTAGGTGATTCCCTTGTATAATCAAAATCCCAGAGAATTTTATGAGCCTCATTTTTAGGGTGGATTCTGGTTTGTGCATATACCATTTGGTAATATGGTCAATTTATTATTATTATTATTATTGAATTGTAATGATTAATTAAAACCATTCAACTGCTCGAAAAAAAAAACTTCAGCATTAAATGACCCAAAAATTGTTAACACGTTGTAAAACAACCAACCAACAAATGAATTTGACGACAAATAAAACTTTCTTTTTTTTCTACCTAAAATGTCTAAAAATATCGCTAGTTTAATTGTCGAAGTTAGACTACCAGTACTTGTACCTATTCTAAACCATTGTACTATGAGCCCAGTCGGCTGGGATTTTAGAATACACCGACTGCATCTCAGCGGAGGAGTAAGACTCCCCAACGAGTGTCCTGGATATGACATTAAACCATCTGATGGTGAAGCTCCAGCCTTAGAGCTTTGGGGAATATGAAGTACTCCTTCTGACCCAGAGTGGTAACACCTGATAGGGTCCTACATATTTGATTGCATACAGTTAAATGGTTATACATATTTGTAAGTCAACAGTTGATAGGTAATTTTATTCTTAAATAAGTCAGAACTAATTTGTTTACACACAAATATTACTATTGTTTGCACACAGCTAAATGGTTCCTAATATTCTAACACAAATAATTCTATTTAGTATTAATCATTTGTTTGTATTCACTTTAATGGTTTCAAGCATCGCTATATAACACTTAAAATTAAATTTGGCCACACAAAGAGTTTCAGGTACTGCTGTGTATCACTTACAATCCAGTTAAACATTAATCATTTGATCCATATATATGACCCTATCAAGTGCTACTACTTCGGGTTAGAGTGGACTTGGGAGCGATGGGAATGAAGGGTTACTCCGCATTCCCCAAAGCTCCAGCACTAATGGAGCCTCACCATCAGATTGTTTAGTGTCATATCCAGGACACTTGTTGTGGGTGCCTTACTCCTCTGCAGAGATGCAGTCGGTGTATTCTACAGCCCCTGACTGGGCTACCATATACCTGTGTAGAAACAATAGCAATACTAGTGTGCAAAAGAATTAGTTTTGACTCATTTAGTAATTAAATTACCAACAAAATATTCACTTACGATATATGTATATCCAATCAAATGAGTGCAAACAAATGCCTGATGTTAAATTTTTACTGTTAATCCATTTAACTGTATGCAGACAAATGGTTGATTGTAAATAGAATTATTCGTGTTTGAGAGAAATACTTGAAACCATTTTACTGTGTACGAAAAAATGAGCGCAGGCTCGTTTAAAAATGTTAACGACAAAATGTTTACAAATTATATATATTTAATATATATGTATAAATATGATTTGGCATTGAATAACCTACAATGATTGATATGCCATAAAACCCAACCCAACCCAACTAAACCATTATATTATTGAGATGGTTTTCTTTACCATCAAATACGTTACTTTTTATTATTTTCATAAACAGTAAATTTAAATTATACGAGTCGCAGTAAGTTGCAAATGAGCTGTACTTACGAAATGTTGCACTAAAGAAAAAAACAAAAAACAGTGCATCTATTTTACAGATTCTTTTCGTGTTAGGAGCCCAGATTATGCAATGATATTTGCTTGTTGTATCGGGATGTCAAATGAGCTCCGTGGTATGTGATACGTAGGAAAAAATCTGTACCAGCTAAGTAGTAACATTAGAAGCAATATTTGGTAGCAAGTAGCCAGGCTGCAGGTAGCAAATTCTATAATCTATGATACACGCTGTATGTTTCTTCTTTTATTTCAAATACTTCATACGAAGATGATGCTATTGGGCTTTGTATCTGAAAGCAAAGGAAGAAATTTTAGCCTCTGTGGTCTGAAGAAGCGAATAATAGAAGATTCGTACTAACTAAATTGGTACGACTATTATTTACTTATATAAAAAGAATTAGTGACTTAACATATAGGTTGGTTGATTGGTTGGTTGGTTGGTTTTACATTGTTGGGTTATAAAATGTTGAAATCAGCCATTTTAAGCAATGATATGGTTTCAAGTAACTAATGATTATAAACACTTGTAAAAAATTATAGCTTCATGTATCTATTCGTAATACTGATAATAAAATAATTTCTGATACACATTCTTATTTAATGTTTAACAATTATACACAGTTATATGCCCAGCAATAAGTTAAATATCACCACTAATGTTTCTTCTACAAAGGATAGTTTTGACATTAAATAATTCATGAAGGTTGATATGCCATTAAAAACAAAAAAGACCAAAAAAGAAGTAGTTATATGGTTTCAAGTATTTCAATATAACTGACACACAATTGTATGATTTCAAGTATCTAAAGCAATTATATATTTTCAAGTAAATAATAATAATAATAATAATAATAATAATAATAATAATAATAATAATACTAATAGAAACTGAATCTTTTCAAATAACAGCACAAAACGACACCGTAAGGACCAATATGTTAAAGTGAAAATCGGTAATACGCAACAAAATAGCAAGTGTAGATTATGAAGAGACAGAAATGAAACAATTAATTACATAGTAAGCGAATGTAACATAATAGCAAAGAGAGACATTTAAATTAGGCACGACTAGACGAGAAAGGGAATTGTGCAAAAGACAGAATTGTGACCATTCTACCAAATGGTATATGCACATATCAGAATCCGTCCTTGAGAAAGAGATGCATAGAATTCTCTGGGATTTCGAAATACAAATTGATCATCAAAACCGGTTAGAAGACCAGACCTAGAGGTAATTACAAATAGATAAATAAAAGATAAAAGATAAAAGAGAACTTGTCATCTAGTGGATACTGCCGTTAAGGTGGATCACTAAGTGAAAATAAAAGAAAGCAAAAAGATAAACAAATACTTGAACCCTACTAGATATCTAAAAAAAACTCTTGAATATGCTATTGACAGTAATACTAATTGTTGATGGCACGCTCGAAGAGTCCCCAAATGACGGAAAAGATGATTAGAGCAGTTGGAAATCAAGCATTGTTGAGATCGGCCAGAATACTGAGTTCTGGAGACCCAAGGAGACTTGTTGTCACCTCGACTCGTGTGAAAGCCATCCAGCTAATACTGGTGTGAAAAAATCGCAAGGAGTATAATAATAATAATAATAATAATAATAATAATAATAATAATTTACAAACAATTATACCTTCAAGTAATTATTCTAAATACAAATTATTTGCACATAGTTTCATGTTTTCCTATTTACAAATAATAATTTCTAGCAGAACTATTTGAACCATGGACGGGACTCTAACAAGTATTACCACTCCAGGTCAGAGTGCATCTTGGAATAATAGCAAAGAAGGCATGACATGTACTTTTCAGAACTTCAGGATAGAGTTTAATGTTAATACACCGTTTCTTTTTTTTTTTTTCAGTCTGAAGGAATCTTACGTCTTTGAGGGAGATAAAGTCATTCAATTCTAAGCCCCACCGACAGGGTGATATATATATATATATATATATATATATATATATATATATATATAGAGAGAGAGAGAGAGAGAGAGAGAGAGGGAAAGAGAGATCATGCTACCTTGTCTCAATACAGATTAATGAAGAATTCTGTAGTTACGGTAACAAAAGGCATGACAAGACGCTTTAGAAAGAAAAGAGGGAATGAGTAACAAGGTAGACTACACTACTTAAACTCTCCCGCTTTCTCTCAATCTCTCTCTTGCCCATTCATTTCTTATTTCCCCTCTCTCCGTATAGCTTTATGTTCTCCAATCTTGTTCTTTCTGCGTCACTTCGTAATCTTTTTCTCGTTTTTAATTTCTCTTTTTTCCAACTTATTCTTTCTTTCTTTCTTTCTTTCTTTCTTTCTTTCTTTCTTTCTTTCTTTCTACTCTAATATATTGGAATGATTTCAGTCGACTGACGCTCCTACTTTTCTGGCTCACCAACTCGCCTAATACTAATAACTATTCGTAGCCTGATTCGAAGCTGAGATTTTAAAAAAATCTTACCAGTACCAGATGCTGCTGTTCGAACCCAGATGATTAAATTAGGCTGGCTTTTTTCGCTTGAAGGACCGGCAGAATACAGGTTCTCTTCATTAGCCTCTTGCCATACTAAGCTGTACTTCTAACTGTTAAAGAAAACAGACATTTTAGAGTCTGAAACTGAAATAAACTCTTTGAGGTATTTCTTCCACGTATGTTAGTGTGTTCATCTATGATATATTACGGATGTGTAAAAGTTTCTAATGGAAAACCAGTTTTTCATATGTGTATTTAGTTTAGAGTTTTCACACGCACACACAAACACACACAGAGACACACACACACAGACACATAACTGTAAACTAATAAAATTCTCTTAACTATACAGATTTCATTTTGGAATGTTGTACTCTGCGTCCACTGTTCAAATATTCTCGGATGAAAATGGAACTTGTCAACAACTTTGAACCAGTCTCTGGTTCATGAATTATGAATCACTTCATGATTCATTGTAATGAATAAGGTCAAACGATCGGTATTCTCGAATATCGCACAAAAAAGGAATAAAAAATGAATACGGACTTGCGATGTTTTAAAAATTTCAGTAGATGTTTGAAACCGTTGATAATATTACAGAATCGTCTCGCCAGCTAGCCGATGTCTATTCTACAACGTTCTTTTTTTTTTTCATTAAGGAGATATATCGGCTGTTGGGTTTGGTCGAGATCGTATCAACCACGAAGCACTTCCAAAATGAAGAAGAAGAAGAAGAAGAAGAAGAAGAAGAAGAAGAAGAAGAAGAAGAAGATCTCGAAAATAAAATCGTAAGACTGACGAAAACCTGTTCAGTTTTCCATCAAATTCTGTCCCACGACCAACTCCTAACTCTACTATGTTCTTCTTGTGACCAACTATGGTGGGTAGTGCTACAGTAATACCGAACTTAACATCTACATTTTTTCTATACATACATAATATGGAGAACCCCTATGGCGTAATGGTTAACGTGATAGTGTGCGATATCATAGTACTCTGGCTCGAACTCTTGTCACATTATTACGTTCACTTTCGGGTAGACTTGGGAAAGACTGAGAATTCTTTCCCCTCATACCTATCAGTTAAATAGTAACTCTACTGCTTTTCTACAAGGATAGCTTTGGCATTAAATATTCCACAAAGGTTGATATGCCATTAAACAAAGAAATTAAACCAAACCAAACCAAACCAAACCAAAAACATGGTATAATATTGCTTCTGTGTCTTGCTGGCATATATGCATATATGCCTCTGGGTAGGACTCAAAAGTCATTGATAGTCATTCCTGTCCTGGGGACGAAAAGTCGACATACATGGTGCATTCAATAAGTTTCCAGACTTTTTTGTGCTGGCATTTAAAATTGACGTAGACTCTTGAAAATTCAGTATGTTATTGAAATACATCTTATTAGATGACTGACCAATTTTTATGATTTCAGGTTCAAATCAACAGCTACAGCAGGAATTGGAATACACCCTACTAAAGCCTGATTGTCACAGCTGGTGAATTTCAAAAATGCAATCTGGACGTGAGGACACTTTAGAAGAACGATATGCAATAAAATTCTTTTTTAAACTTGGAAAAAATGCCACAGAAACATATAGAATGCTTCAGACTGCTTTTCGACCATCTTCCATGAATCGAGCATCAGTTTTTGAGTGGCATCAGAGATTCAAGGAAGGTAGGGAGGAGTAAGGAAGTTAATACACCAGAGTTGATTGGCCAAAGGGTTAGGATTAGGGTTACTATGTTGAGGTTTTAAGGGAGTTCAGGAAGAGATTCCGTCGGAAGAGGCGAGCACTCTTCAAATTGGGTCAGTGGCATTTCCACTAGGACAATACACCAGTCCACAACTCCATCCTTGTCACAGGCTATTTGACCAAGATGGGCATCAAGACAGTTCCTCATCCTCTCTATAGTCGAGACCTTGCTCCCTGTGACTTTTGGTTATTCCCTAAGCTCAGAGGCTGTCGTTATGAGACAATTGAGGAGATGAAAGAGGCTGGGACGAAGGTCATTGAGACGCTCACACAAGACGACTTCCATGGGGCGTTCCAGAAATTGTTGGAACGGTACAACAAGTGCATTGCAGCCGGAGGAGACTACTTCGAAGGGGACTAGAGTTTCATGTGTGTACTATCAATGAAAGTGCCCATACGAAAAAAGGCTGGAAACTTATTTAATGATCCTCGTACATATTTTATGTTTAAAACACACCACGTTTATTTTATGTTGATTTAATGAGGAAAAGCCAGCTTTTTTAGGGTTCCCAACTGTGGTTAGGAAAAGTTCTCGAGTTAGCTTGGACATGGTAGCCCAAACGGAATAAGGAAGGGCTAAAGTCCTAAATTCCTAAGATCCTAAGATTCGTTTCTCGGCTACTTCTCTTTAACTAACTAAAAACCTTATATCATGTAATAGTATTAACTAATCAGACATCTCCTCCGAATTTTTTTTAATCTTGATTCCTATACTTCTACACCGTAAATATTTTAACATTCGAACTCCAGCCTATCAGTCCTCAATCTGGGGCTAATTACCCCGAGTACCAAACTATTTTACTATACCCATGAAAAATGAAATAAATTTGGAGTATTAAGAAATTAACAATTGCTAATAATAAAACGGAACAAGTATAAAAATACACAATTATAAAAAGTTATGAGACGGCAAGAAGATTCATTTTTACCGTAAATCTTAGTAACCTCTCCATATAATTTTTTTATGATTAAGTCGCGAGCTTTCACTTTTTCATTGAACGAGTAGATTGTTTATTTCTGGGGTTAGGTGCTGGTAACTGAGGCCGCAGATAAAGTGGGATTACTGTAATGTGTAAGTAAAAACAGTTGAAAAATATAAACGAGATATCAGTAAGTAATTTGTATTTATCTGCCTTCCCATGAGGGCAGAATCAAACACGGTTGAATTTACGTGTTCGTGTTGGTAGGAATAATTGCTCTGCTTCCTTGCATTTTCATTTGAGACGCCTCAAGCGTCAAGAATTGGTCCTGACTCTGACCCGTTAAGAGATACGAGCAAGGAAAGGTCAAATAAGAATGGTAGCTTGAACTATGATTTTTTATAAAAATTATTTTTACTCTTCTAATTTTCCCTATATTCATGCTTGTTCAAGCTGGCGGCCTTATTCGGATCGAAACTCTGACTTCAACTCAAATCAATTTGAAATATTGATTCAGTATGCTTCGATGAATCATATATTTGTGCCACTATGTCAGTGTGTATCTGCGTTAGTCAATGTAACTGAATGATGTTTATTGTCGTAGGGTATATTAACGTGCTAGTATAAAAATTACTCAAACATTTCTCCGGGACTTATCTTTATAGAAAAGTAAATGTTTAAAATTATCATCATTATCATCATCATGGCAAGTTGACAGTATGTGTTCCCTTAAGTCTCTCTCTCTCTCTCTCTCTCTCTCTCTCTCTGCCATCACTTTTGGTAAGTTCTCTAGATGGCATCCAGCGTCTGCACAGAGCTGTGGAATGTAAGTATTTTCTGGTTGGTTAACACTGATGTGTAGGAATCTGAAAGAGAACGTTACTTATGAGTTTGTATTTACTTCTCCAGCAGTTCCAAGCATGTCTTGCTTGGTCTAACTCGTCTTACTTAGATGGCTTGTGCGATGGGAGGCTAGTGGCCGAACAGCTCCTGTTTTATAGGGTTCTGCTTCCAGGATTTGTTCAAAACAGAAAGCAGCGTCCTTGTGTAGTTCCTATCTGGCTTTTTCTTCAGGCGTTTCGTTAAAGTCGAAGTGGTGCAGTCGTACAATAGTGCTGACACGACAACAGTTTGGTAGAATTCTTCTAATTTTTAACAAATTAAAATAATATTACTGAAAAGTAAATATATTTAGCGTACAATTAATATTTTATAGAGCTTTTAAAAGATTAAAACAATTTTAGGGAAAAGTAAACATGTTTAAAATACAACTGATATTTTATAGAGCTTTAAAAAGATTAAAATAAATTTTAGGAAAAGTAAATGTGTTTATCATACAACTGATATTTTATAGAGCTTTTAAAAAGCTTAACTGGTTAACTGATAAATACTTTGACAGATTTTCTTACAAAATTGCTTTTTTCATCGATAAATTCTTTCATCAAAATAATTCATAATACAACTAGTCACGACGAAACAAATACAAGATGTATTTAATAACGGAACAGAATAATTAGTGTTTCATTAAAATCTACGATTATATGGTAGTGTGAATTTAATATTAATGATGAATTTACCATATTTAATGGGTGTGTAACGTTCTCATAAATCGTCCTAAATATACACCATACGTGCTTAGAACGTCTATTGATAAAATGATAGACAACGGCTTCAAGCTGACAAAGGAAAGAAGCAGAAGATACCCCGCAAAAACAATTACCGACGCCGACTACGCCGATGACAGCGCTTCTGGTAAATACACCTGCCCAAGCCGAAACCCTGCTAAATAGTCTCAAACAAGCAGCTGCAGGCATAGGACTCCATGTCAACGCACACAAGACAGAATACATGTGCTTTAATCAAAGAGGCGACATCTCCACGCTAAACGGTAGTTCTCTGAAACTAGTAGACGAGTTCATCTACCTAGGAAGCAGTGTCTCATCAACCAAGACAGACATCAACATGCGACTAGCAAAACCATGGACAGCCATCGATAGGCTATCGGTCATATGGAAGTTAGACCTGACCGATAAAATGAAATGCAGTTTTTTTCCAAGCGACGGTCGTGTTGATACTGCTATATGGATGCAGTACATGGACACTAACAAAATGTATGGAGAAAAAACTTGACCACAATTGCACAAGAATGCTGAGAGCAACATTGAACAAGTTCAGGAAACAACACCCCACAAAACAGTAACTATACGGCCACGTACCACCCATCACAAAACTATCAAAGTTAGATGAACCAGACATGCGGAACACTGCTGGAGAAGTAGGGACGAACTCATAAGCGATATACTTCTGTGGACCTCTTCACATGGACGAGCAAAGGCAGGACGACCAGCTCTGTGCCGATTAGGATGTAGCATTGAAGACCTACCGGAAGCGATGGACGGAAGAGAAGAATGGCGGAAGAGGATCCGGGAGATCCGCGCTGGTGGCGCGACATGATGATGATGATGATGATGATGATGGTGAAAACGGCGTTTGTGTAACTTGTACACAGAATGGAACAGGTCAGATTTTTAGTAGGAAGTTCCAAGCACACGGATATACGGTTGAAGCTGAGAGTAATACTAAAAATTGCTTTGGGACGCTCGTGATGACACTCCTCCCACAAAAAACAAAAAACAAAAGCAAAACAAAAAAGAAAAAAAAAAAAACAGATGTAATTGCAAAAGATACAAACTAAAGTAAAGCGTAAAGGAGACACATTTAGAAACTAATGGAGAAAAAATAAATAAAACAAAGAAAAGAAAAAAGGAAAAAAAAAAGGGAATCCCTTAAAAAAAGATAAATAGATAAATAAAAGAAAAGAAAACGTTAAAGAATAAAAGAAAAAAATAGCAATGAAAGTTCAACAGGAAGAAGGAAGAGCAAACCTAAATGAGAGATAAGACATACTGGCAGAGACAGAAAAGGAAGAGGAAACAAAAGAAAGTGACGCCTGAAACTGACATAACGTCGTGTCATTTGTAATGAAGAGATCTGAACAGGTCTGGTGCGCATGCGTGAATCAGATAACATAGAAGTTTCCGTTTGTCTTCTATCCGGCCAAAGTCTCGACAAGACATTTAGATAATGATATGTATGTTTTTTTGGGGTTTTTTTTGGCGGGGTGTGTTCTTTTTTTTACTAAATGTTGGATTCTAAAAATTAACATAACCGTCGTTTTTACTTTAAATTAAGACTCGTTATGTTTATACAGTCAGTGAATATTTTATTTAATTTTAAATGCAGTTCTTGACTCAATTTAGCTTGAATTTTATTACAAATTTTGTTTATACCCATTTAAATGTGATTGAATATTGCTGTTGAGAGAAAATAAACTATTATCATCATCCGTTGGAGGCATCGTTGAGTGTCACATGACAATACCCAAAACCAATTATTGATTGCTTTTGCTTCTATTTTTTGAACATGAGATACATCGTTTCGAACTCTACCAGGTAACAGTAAAGCCACTTGGCTATTTTACTTTGCCTCATTAAGTGAGCCTTTTTCCGATTTTGTTCCATTTCTACATTCTGCTTGTTCATGGAACATTATGTGTTTATTTCTAGATGTTGGGACATGTTTCTGTATTCTTTCTTTTCAATACCATTGATATGTATACCATGTATATAAGAGGTTTAATTGTTCTTACATGTGCAAATGGGTTTATCTTGTCTTTCTTTCCGTTGGGTTAAGTATTAGTATATCACGAATATACTAAGACTAATATTGGTCCTTGGAAAGTGGAAACTCAAAATATCTTTTTTACTTCCAACCATACCCATATTGCCATACAAAGGAACTAGAGTTCCCTATATTGCTTACGTGGTGATATCAGGAAATCAACCCATCACAATATTTCTAAACTATTTCTTCCCTTTGACTTGGCTAAACTTGGTGCTTAAAGAAAAGAGGTTTGGTTGGGTTCTATAGCATATTAACCATTGTAGTTTATTTAATGCCAAATCCTCTTTATACATATATATCAAATATATATGATTTGTAAACATTTTGTTGATAACATTTTTAAACGAACTAGAGCTCATTTTTTTTACCTTCAGTTAAATGGTCTCGAATATTTCACTCAAAAACGAATAATTCTATTTACAATCAATCATTTGTTAGCACACAGTTAAATGATTTCAAGTATTGCTATGTAACAGTAACAATTTAACATTAGTCATTTGCTTGCACACATTTAAATGGATATACATGTATGGTTTGTAAGTGAATATTTTGTAGGTCATTCTTTAAATGAGTTAGAACTTATCTGTTTGTACACTAGTATTGCTATTGTTTCTACAGAGGTAAATGGTTTCAATTATTGCTATCAAACCCTTATAATTCAATCATTTGTTTGCACACAGTGAAGTGGTTACAAGTGTAGCAAATTAACACTAATTATTCTATTTATTTATTTGTATACAGTCAAATGGTTTCAAGTATTACTATGTATTACTAATAATTCAATTTAGGTACACTGTTAAAGAGTTTCAAGTATTGCTATATACCTTGTAATTCTATTGAACATTGCTCATTCGTTTGCACACAGTTAAATGGTTTCAAATGTAACTACGTATCACGAACAATTCAATTAGATAATCATTTGTTTACATATAGTTGAATGGTCAAACAGTTCTATTCCTAAGAATTCGATTTATCATAGTCATTTATCTGCACAAAATTTAAAAGTCAAACAGTTCTGTTTGACTCATAGATAAGACCCTATCAGATGCTACGACTCCGAAAGAAAAAAAGTATATCCATCCAATCTTGTCTCACGACTGATTGTGACCCACTGAAGGATATCTGTAAACTCATGAGTAGTAAAATATCTTGAGATTGCTTACCAAGTTACATCAAAGCCGCAATCGAGGGCACGCTTAGCTCAATGTGTATCGTCATAGAGAATGGAATCTGCGGCCCAAGTTCAAATCCCGGACGAAGCTCTTTACCTTTCACTTTGCGCTAATGCTCTTGCGAAAAGCATGAATCCATCTCTTCTCCCTCTCTCTAGCTGAGGGTAAATTGAATGACAGATTGGGTTCTTTATACTTGTTTGAGCAACCAATCTAAGAAAAGGAAAACTCTAAATTCAAACCAACTTTACTCCGCTTAAAAATTGACTTTGTGTTACTTCCTACTCGTGGCAGAGGGTGGGGTGTTGGGTTCATAGATACAGCAAAACTGCGCAACCGGTTCTTGAGATATTCAAAATTTGAAAACTTTTCAACCAAATCTCATGTAGTTTAAGGCTGAGTTTTAGAACAGTCAGCAGATAGCGGAGGGGATTATGTTTTTGCCATGTTGTTGACGTCGATACAACAAACTCAGAATGCTAACTTTATTTTGATTCAAATAATCCTTTTCCCGACTTTTGCACGTGCATGCTACATTGCATACAAGTGTTTCTCCATTCATACGAAAACGCCAATTCGAGTTATCAGCGTCTTTGCCAAAATAGCAGCTTTTCAAGAGTTGTCACTCAAAGTTATTAGGATTCAACCTTCTAGCTGAGGATTAGTTACTTTTTTTTTTCTTTTGTTAATTGTTTAAATCAGTTTACATTGACGTTCTTTATCAATTTCCTGTATGATAAGATGACAAGTAAGCTGTTGAAGAGGATGCTAAGTCTGGATGGGTGATGAAATTGTTTTATAATCTCTATAAGGACTTTTAAAAATTACTTATCGTTACTAACTTATTATTGGCAAAGGCCGGTAGACTCTTTTGAATAAAGCACTTGTCTTGAACAAGTGATCGAGTATTTAAGCCTTTCATAGTGAGATAAGGAAAATATCAAAAGACCGTTGTGGACACTTCTACATGCAAATGACAGAACGGAACGTACATACAGTAATATAGGGACGCTAACATCGTACAAATACAGATACCTTAAATGTGATTCCAGTAACATGGAGAAAGTGTTAAATGGTCGTTTCATATCTTCTGTTGTTAATAGTCCTACAGTTACTTCACATTTTCTGTAATTTCTTCCTTAAAGTACACGCATATATTGGGTACATATACGGAATTACCCATAAATAAATGCATCCATACCGATTCATTTCATAAAAAATTAATTTTCTTCTAAGTCAAAATACCTAGATTTTATCATTTCTAGAGGAAATCAAAACAGTCAAAACAGCTATGAATGAGTAGAGTGTTCGCCAATAGTCTGGGAGACTGGGGTTCATACCCAGGTCGAGTCATACCAAAGACTCAAAAAATGGTACTTGACGTTGCCTTAACACTCAGTATTATCAGGTAAGGATCAAGGGTAGTGGAGCAATCCAGGGAACGGAGTAGCGCCCTCCCTACACCTCGGTTTCGTAGCTATTGAAAAGGGAGCCTTCGAGTCACCCTCAACTAAGGTCGACAAATTACCAAACTATATAATACAATTATTATCTATTACTAAAGTCTGTAACCAAAAATACGAATATGTTACAGTTCAAAAATAAGTACAGCCCTTACATATATCAATGCAATTTCATTGTTAGTTTTTGAGTTTGCTTTTTTTTAATAAAATGTTTCTTTTAATTTCTTAATTCTTAAATACAAAATATTGTTAAGGGTGTATTTATTCATGGATGAAGAAAAGATGCTATCGTAGTAGAACAGGTATAAAGGCTAAGAATATTAGCGTTGATAAGTATCAACTATTTATTTAGTTTCTGTTAATGCTTTAAAGATACATCTAGATCTATTTGGTATCTTTCCAAATCTTACCCTTCCTGCTTGCCTTTTGGACGCTGCTAAAAGATGAACAAGCCATCCGTACCCAATGTATTTATTTGTTTGGGTGGGGTGCATAAATATTTTATGCAAGTTCTTCAATCCTTATTTGGCATATCTCTCTTTTCATATTTGTTTCATTTAATATATTTTTGGCACACTCTTTAAACTTGTATCTCCTAAAAAGGAAATGATTATCAGAAGCACACTTCTTGAACTGCATCAAAGAATTTTCGTGAGTTTGTAAAGACAATTTTTTTAGACCATCACTTTTACTGTTGTTGTCTTCTTATGATAAAGTAGTAGCTTTGCTTAATACGTCACAAATAACTTCTTCTTCTTCTTCTTCTTCTTCTTCTTCTTCTTCTTCTTCTTCTTCTTCTTCTTCTTCTTCTTCTTCTTTATTTTACTCTTCACTTGATATATTATTCCAAGATTAAGTAAAAAACTGACATACCCACAAAAACAAAAATAACAAATAAAAAGCACACAAAAAACTCTCTTCCCCCCCAAAACATACAATAGTTTATTTGAAAAAGAAATGAGGTTATTATGATGTTCAACTACATTAAGGCAGAAGAGTTGCCGGAATATATCACGGGGTCCATTTGTAACATCGGTTTTTTAACCAGCCCTACCATTTTTGGCATAGAACAAATCTCAAAGCAAGTTACTCCTCTCAGTTTATTGTTAGGAGGAATGGTTTGTTTGCAATTATTTTAATATTATTATAATATAGCTCTTGATTTTATGAGAAAATTTCTTTCAAAACGGGGTGTTCTTTTTAACTCATGGTTGGGGGAGGTTGACCAGCAGTTATAGAATTATATATATATATATATATATATATATATATATATATATATATATATATATATATATATGAGGTGTCTTCAATAAGTTTCCAGCCTTTTTTCGTATGGGAACTTTTATTGATAGTACACACATGAAACTCTGTGACAAGGATGGAGTTGTGGACTGGTTCATTGTCCTGGTGGAAATTCCACTGACCTGATTTGAAGAGTGATGGACTCTTCCGGCGGAATCTCTTCCTGAATTCCCTTAAAACCTCAACATAGTGTTCCTTGTTGACTGTCTGTCCAGTGGGAACCCAGTGCATGTAGATCATGCCAGTGCTGTCAAAAAAAGGGATCATCAAAAGTTTGTGGGTGGATTTGCTCTGTCTGGGCTTCTTTGGTCTGGGAGAGCCAGCATGCTTCTACTGGGAACTCTGTCTCTTGGTCTCTGGCTCATAGCAGTAGATCCAGCTTTCATCACAGGTCACCAGATCATCAAGAACTGCGGGATCTGAATTGATCAGCTTGACCGTCTTCCTGCTGTCATCACAACGTCTTTCTTTCTGATTTCTCTGAGCACCCTTGGGACAAACTTCGCGCAAATCTTCTGCATCTTCAGTTCCACTCGAATAATTGTGTGTATAGTTCCCACACTGACATCAAACTGTGCACTTATTATCTCTATAGACACACGACGGTCCTTATCCATGAAATCCTTTATTTGGTCAATCAACTCTGGTGTTCTGACTTCCTTACTCCTCCCACACCTATCATCATCCCTCACAGACTCCCTGCCTTCCTTGAATCTCTGATGCCACCCAAAAACCGATGCTCGATAATGGAAGATGGTCGAAAAGCAGTCTGAAGCATTCCATACGTTTCTGTGGCATTTTTTCCAAGTTTAAAAAAGAATTTTATTGCATATCGTTCTTCTAAAGTGTCTTCAGGTCCAGATTGCGTTTTTGAAATTCACCAGCTGTGACAATCAGGCTTTAGTAGGGTGTATTCCAATTCGTGCTGTAGCTGTTGATTTGAATCTGAAATCATAAAAATTGGTCAGTCATCTAATAAGATGTATTTCAATAACATACTAAATTTTCAAGAGTTTACGACAATTTTAAATGCCTGTACAAAAAAAGTCTGAAAACTTATTGAAGGCACCTCGTGTGTATATATATATATATATATATATATATATATATATATATATATATATATATATATATATATATATATATATATATATATATATATATATATATATATATATATATATATTTGAACTTAGTTCTATATATGCACACTTTCTTTATAAACATAGCAATCTATCTATCTATCTATCCTGAAAGTGGTTGTAGTGAAATGGTCATTGCCGTAGGAAATGGACACGGAGAACCGAGTTCAAACCTGGACGAGGCTGTTTGCATTTCATATAAAACTAACACCTTTGGGAAAGGTATGAATTCAGTTATTCTCCCTTCAGTTATGGGTAAGTAGTAGGGTAGACAAAGCGCTTTAATCTTGGAATGACAACTAGTCTAGGAAAAGGAAAACTGAAAACCTGTTAAGCTCCGCTTAAGTCTTGACTTTGTGTCGCATCCTGTGGAGGGGTTTGAATAAATACATACATACATACATATATACACCCCCCCACACACAGACACTCTCTCACACACACACACACACACACATATATATATATATATATATATATATGGGGGGTGCGTGCTTGTGCATACGTTCATCTATACTAGATTTATGATGCACCGTACAGTCTCTTATCTCTATATTATACTTACTGCATCGTAATCAAGATAAAAAAAGTTAAAAGTAAACATGAAACATTCTTCCCACTTAATCTATTTTTCTTTGAACTATAAAAAGTTTGTTTTTCTTTTAAATGCAACAAGTAAAAAATGTCTTAAAGTATTTGTGCAAACTCATCGCCCCCTGTTTTGATTTAACAGTGCATTTATCAAAGGACCCCTGGAGAGATATTTTCATGGCTCACATCAAATAGAAAGTTATCATCAGCGTTTTTATCGTTATCAAAGAGATTAAATCTCAGAATTTTTTGTCAACTACATGTTCAAGCATATGTGTTCTGTCTGGCTATCTGGAATCTCTCGAAAATCAGCTGAGCAGCTTTGATGAAACTTGAAAGTCAACCGAAGGGGACCTTACTGCGCATATGTGAAGAGATATTTTGTCTTTAACAATGTATATGTTTTTACTTGAAAATAATGTGCTTGATATTGCATACCCTTGAATTCAAAACTCCAGCAAATTTTTATATTGCTCGAAGCTCCTCTAAAAATCCTGCAGTTGTGCAGTTACGCCGTCGTATTTAATGCCCTCCACCTTCTCAAATCTTACGCTTGAGATGAATTTTCATATGTACAATCCTGTGTTCCACCAAAATGAATTCATCAAAAATGTTATCGAGATAGGCTTCATTTTTTAATTAGCTCTGATTTATCTAAACAATAGATATAATTATGTCGATCTAAATCGACAATCTGTTTATTTATCTTTATAAGTATGAATAGACGGTGAAACAAAATTATTTTAGATAAGGGATTTTGTAATTTTTCAGGACCAATATGGCCAAATAAAGAGACACTGAAAGAACCCAGTCTCTGTTTGATAGTACTGTAGTTTGAATTGATACTAAATTCAACAATTTTCCTGCGTTTTTTTTATTACTTTACATTCATGATAGAAAACGCCGAAAAATTGTCCTTACAAAATCCTTTATCTAAAATAATTTAGCTTCACTGTTTATATATATATATATATATATATATATATATATATATATAATGATGAGTTCTGATTGAACGAAACAGATCTGTCTGTGGATGACTATAGAGATATATACTCCCCTACCCCCGTAGGGTTGAGTTCTCCGGCGAATGAAGTAATCGTGTTGCCATTAGCGTTTATTGCAAGCCTCTTCATATATGAATCGAGGTCTCGGTAGCCGTTGAACGGATGTATGTAAACAATAGTAATTGTTATTCATAACCGTTTAAAATTTACCTCGCAGCTATTAGCTCCTCGTGGCTGAAGGGTTAGAAGCTTGGATTGGCGTTTGAGTCAACCGGGTTTCGATCCCAGCTACGACGAAGATAATATGTCTAGCCACAGTGATGACTTCTGATTGAATGAAACAGATCTGTCTGTGGATGACTATATATATAACTGGAGGGAGAATGATTGGATTCATACCTTCTTATATTTTTTCTTTCCTTATTTGGTCTCTTTTCATTTATCCAGTATATTTCTTTCTTTCTTTTAATTTCCTCTTTGTTTGTTTGTTTGTTTGTTTCTTTCTTTGCCTTCATTTTAATTCATTCTTCACTTTCTTTCTTTCTTTCTTTGAGAGTATATATATATATATATATATATATATCATTGAAAAGACAAATTTTTAAATTCAGTCAACTTACAACTTGATCATCAGGTAAATGTTAGTGATGATTAAGAAATTATGAAATTTATACTTGTGAGTTGTGATTTTAATGTTTTTTTTCTAAATAATATTCTTGTTATATTAGCTCTACAGTACTTTTATATTAACTGGTAATTGTTGGCACGATTATTTTAGTTTTCAAACCTACATTTTTGATTTTTGATTGAACGGTATTTGTTTTAAAGTAAAACACACACTCACACATACATACGCACTCACACATACACACACACACAGAGAGAGAGAGAGAGAGAGAGAGAGAGAGAGAGGGAGGGTGGAAGGCACGCTCAGCGTAATCGTTATCGTCGTAGGAAATGGAATCTGTGACTCGTGTCCAAACCTGGACATAGCTGTTCGCGTTTCCCTTCGTACTAATGACCTAAGGGAAGGCATAAACCCTTATGTTTTCCTCCTGGTTATGGATACATAGTAGGGCTGACTGATTTCTTTAGCCTTGGTTCGGTTACCAAAAGAAAAACTCAGAATTCAAACCAGATTTACTTCGCTCAAAATTAAACCTTGAGTCACTTCCTGTTCATGTCAGAGGGCTTGGGTAAACACATACACACCTACACGCACCCACACATGTCTAATTGTCAAACATTGCGGTATTCTGGTAACAGGACAGTTTTTCAAGATATCTCTCAATGAGACAGAACGTAGGGAGAAATGAATAAATGCAAATGCATTAGTACTAAATGACCATGAAAAATGTATCTGTCGATTAGTAGATTGCTTTTATAAGTTTATGTCAAACTTGGGTCATATCAACATTAAAAAAAAACACCAACGCTAGAAGTGGAGCCTCTCCTAAATTTCGGTTAATTTAGCAGAGTCAATATAAATCAGAAGATTGAAAAATGTTGATATAATAAATACAAATAGAAAGAAAGAAAGAAAGATTTCATAAAATTGATTTCTAAGAATAGTCAATGTCGACCCAGACACTAAATTTGCTTTTCAGGAATATTGAGTCTGTCTACCAAACATGTATTATTTTGACTTTCTCAAAATAGTCCGCAAAGTAACCAGCCATTGTTCAGAATTTTCCAATTGGAAACTTTGTTAAAGAAAGGAAGTCTTTATCCCGAGAGCTGGGAAGTAGTTCTCATTCTAATTCGAGAAGAAATCGGGAGAGAGGAAAAAGAGTCATTTTCTTTCTTTCTTTCTTTCTTTCTTTCTTTCTTTCTTTTTTACTTTCTTTCTTTCTTTCTTTTTTACTTTCTTTAATTTTACATCATTTTCTGCTTTTTTCCCTTATTTTCTTTGGGCTTCTTTTTTTTCTTGGCTTTTTATATTTTCCCACTTTTTATTACCTTTTTCTTTGGTATTTGATATTTTCTTTATTTTCTTTTTCTTTGCTTTCTTTCGCTTTCTTTCTTTGTTTTCTTTTTTCATCCTCTTATTTAAAGTAGTTTTCTTTATTTATTTAGTTTAACGTTTTTGCTTTCAGTCATTTAACATATTCTTTCTTTCTTTCTTTCTTTCTTTCTTTCAACATATATTTCTTCTATTCTTTTTCGGACATTTTTTTCATTTACTCTATTGATTGTTCATATTGTTCTCATGGTTGAATAAAAAAAACTCATTGTTCGTGATTTCTTAGAACTGAAGATAAACTTCAAGAAATAGCAAGTGACAAAAAAAATAGCTATTTAAAAATTTCGGTCAGCTACGTCGTGTTTTTTGAAAATTTTAATTATTCATATATACTTTAACTTGTAAATCATAACTTTTGACTTTCCGAAGAAGTAAAGTACTGAAATGGCTAACACTTATAAAGACAAAAATTGCAGTAAAATTTAAATAATTATGTTTTCTCTTTTAATTTCTTAAACAATTAGCCTTTCCGATTAAGATCATCGTAATACTATAGTATCATATTTTCGGATAGTTCGTTTATCAATCCTGTCTGTGCCCACGCTGTGTTTGAAAGATCCTCAGACAGGGAATGACTCAATCCATTCGGAACTTCTTCGGACGGTCGGGGTGATCTATTGGAACAAAATTGCCTGGGTGTTGGCAACTCAAGAACAAGAAGAACTCTCCGTCAACAATTAACATTTTTTTATTGTTTGATGTTCAGACTGCATACAGTAGCACGAGAGAAAGAATCTATAAGGGTCTATGAACAGACACAAAGAGACACGCCCCCCCCCGAGCCTGACAGAACTCTCTGAATGCAAACTTCTCACTGACCGACTGGCTAACTGACTACTTTTTCAAAACTTGCTAATTTTTATATATTTAAATTCAGGATATCGGTGGAGTGATATCATCTTGCTAAATCATTGCGTCATCTCCCAAGTGTCAAAAATTCCCTGTTTTTATTTTTCCAATCAAACCTATATCAGAAAAGATATGAATCCATTTTGTTTACATTTTGGCCTTCCTGTATTGAACGTTATGTACTCGCTTGCAACTTTCTAATTTGACTTACATTTCCGCTCAAAGATTTTAGCTATTTTAACAGCTAACTGAAAAGCCCGAGGTATAACCAAACCAGGTAATAAAATAACTAACCATCACGGCAACTGTGCCACATCATAATCCTTGGTTTTATTACAATGCTTCGGCCGGTGTACTTTCCAGCTTTCATCAGGTATCCTCCTGTCTTGAGATGATTAGTCTTGGTTTTATAGTAATTCCTGATATCTAATAACATAACCACAATTCCCAGTTAATTATTTTCAGAATCAGCTATACCCGGCACGTAACATTATTGTGTAGTTCTCATCGAGCGTTTTCTTAATACGTTTTGTTGGCGGCCATGTAGTACAACCATGTAGTAATATGGACACAACTACGACTTGGAAGAAATCCCATTTTACTTTATCGGATAGCATTTCAGTTGATGAGATGTTACTACCGAGATATGTGAATTGGTTTACTAATTTTAGAGGCTTGCCATTTAGAAGAGAAATGGCCCCTTTTTGTTTAAAACACATGTACCGTGTTTTATTTGCATTCACGTATAGGCCAGTGCTTTTCGCTGTTTGCTCTAAGCTATGTGGGAGGGATTCTGCTTGTGCTGGTCTATTTGGGAGAAGTGCTTGGTCATCTGCATAATCAGCGTCTGTAAAAGTTTCTGCTAGATATCATCTGCTTCTTGCCTTTTTTAAAATGTGAAACCATTTTTTATCAGATTTATTATATTTATCAACTCCTCCGCTCGGGCAGGATATGACACAAGGTCCATTTTTTTAAGCGGGGTTTAACAGGTTTGAATTCAGAGTTTTCCTTCTCAACTTCTTCGACTAGTTGCCTCAACAAGCCTGAAGAACCTAGTCTGTCCTACTATTTACCCATAGCTGGAGGGGGAATAATTGGATTCGTACCTTTCCCAAGGGTATTAGTCCAGGATTTGAACTCGTGTCGCCGTGTCTATTTCTTACGACAATAACCATTACACCACGGGCACCTTTTTTATTAGATTTATGGATGCTTGAAGTTTTTCGTGTAGGTAGAGTATTAACAAATATGGTGCTAATGTATCTCCTTGCATAACTCCAGTGAACGTGTTGACGAAGTCTGTGTCTCCATCAGATGAACGAACTATTTTTGGTTAAAGAGTTTCTATTTTATAGAGTTTGGTATAAATGCTTAAAAAATATCTGCTTTCATTATGTGATGTTCTACTAGAAATAATAAAATGCTGGTATCTTCGGTTAAGAAGAAAATTAGCTTTTTAAAATAAAAGATTGGTAAGTTGTACGTATCTATGGGCGACACAGTGACTGCATGAGTATGAAAGACTACAGATAGCAGATTTTAATTATTTATCTTTAAATTATTTGCCTTTAAATAATCTTTAAATGATTTTCGTTATTTAAATTTAATATTTTATCTTTAATTATTTATAAAAATATTATTACTTTACTTTTGGGGAGTTCGTTTTTATTGTATAATGTTCGACTAGAAATAATGAAATTCTGTCAATTTGGGTTGAGAAGAAAATTAATTTTTATTTAAAAAAATGTTAGGGTTTTAATTGAGGAGAAAAATCCACAGGTGAAGAAATTTCAATTTCAATTGATTAAGCAATTACAATTTTGGATGATTTCATGAGGGGTAAAGTGGTTTCTCTTGAAATAGTTTTCCTGGGTATCGTTTTATTGAATTTAGTGTTCAAGGAAAAATTCAGAGTGATTAAAATTTCTCTTTTGCTTTCTTGAAACTTTAGAATGTTACCGAAGAGAGAATTTGTGAGGTCATTTCTTAGAACCGTTTTTGAAATGAATTTTTAAGGAGTTACAAAACGAAAAAGAACACACCCAGAATTAATATTTTTTAAAAAATCACAACTTAGAAAAAATTTAGCTGTTTTTATTTCGCTGAGAGGTTTTTATGGTACATAAATTTTGAGTTACCACTACTGAAGTGTACTTCAAAATGTTTGAATTAATAATATAGATATTTAAGAAAAAAATATGTTATTTATCAAATTCTTTTTTTTAAATAAATATTGCCCAGTCAGCTGGGGCTATAGAATACACTGTCTGCACCTCTGCAGAGGGGTAAGACCCCCCCCCCTAACGAGTGTCCTGGATATGACACTAAACAGTCTGATGGTGAGGTTCCAGCAGTGCTGGAGCTTTGGGGAATGCAGAGTACCCCTTCATTGCCATCGCTCCAGGTCTACTCTGGCCGGAGCGGTAGCACCTGATAAGTGCTACCGCTCTATGGGTTAAATAGAACTAACAGCATACTTATGCTAAAATGAATTGTTTGAGTAAACTGAATAGCTTAAAATAGAAATGTTTTTGACAATTAAACCGTACTTACATTTAAACTGCGTGCTTATGCTTAACTGAATTATTTAAATAGAACTGTTTTTCGACATTAAAACTGTATTTACACTTAACTGAATTGTTACATATAACTGCTTGAATAGTTTGAAATGGAAATGTTTTTGACAATTAAACTGTGTACTTATGCTAAATTGAATTGTTTTCAATAGAACAGATTATTTACATAAAAATGGATTTGGCGTTAAATAACCGACAAAGGTTGATATGCCATAAAACCCAACAAACCAAACCAAACCTTTTAATAAATATACTCTCTATTATTAGTCTATTCAATTCCATCATTGTTATGTTATTACTAGTTTTACTTCATTTTATTATTGTAGCCTTTTGCCATAAAACTCTGAGGTGGCATATCGCGAGGATAATGTGAGTGGAGGGATATCCATTAAATCCGATGGGGACTATGAGTACAAATGGGGTGATGCGTAAAATATAGAATGAGGAGTAAAATGTTTTATGTGTTGTAAGAATTAGCGTACAAAAATATTATTGATTGATTTTAACGGCATGTCAACCTGTCTTAGATTATTCCATCCTTAGAGGTTAAGGAACCATGTCTTTACATAGTTAGTGTATTTATTTCTTAAGAGTTTTTTTTTCTTGCACACGGTCCAATCGAATACAAATTATTTTTAGTCAGATTTATTTGACTCATAGATGAGATCCAAACGGGTTTGAGTGAATCTTGGAGTAATGGCAATTCTCCAAGAATGGTTGTCTAACCAAGGTTAAATGATGCCGTCTGCCCTACTGTCTTCCCATAGCTTAGGAGAGAAGAAATGGATTCAGGCTTTTCTAAGTGAATTAGTGCGAAGAAGCATGCAAACAAGATCGTTTAGGATTTGAACTCGTGTCATCGATTTCATTTCTTGCGACGAAAACCGTTATGCTAAGCCCACCTCCATAAATGAGTATATATGCGTTTACACATAGCGTATATGTATGGATAAACATATAGGTGCGAGCATATCAATAGAGGTGTGTGGGTTTAATTTGGTTTCTTTAATGAAATATGTACCTTTGTGGGTTATTTGATGCTAAAGCCATCATTGTAGAAGATCCCATGGCTAGGTAGATAAGAGGGTTCTCAAGGGTATTTGTCCGAAAGCGAGTTCGAACTTACTTCGAGGTCACAGTCCAGCGCTTACTTCGAGGTCACAGTCTAGCACTTTAGGCATTTTGCTACAAGGTCTCCCCCTCGGGGTGTGGAGGCGGAACGTATATGTGTGGGTAAAGTTGTGTCAAACAGATAGCTAAACAATTTAGCGAAGTTGGCAGATTTTAATAGATAATAGAATAGAAAGAGAAGGATTTCTCTATGGGAATGAGAACATGTTTTTTAATGTCCGTAATAAATTGAAGTCTTCGGGGGCAACTACGGTCAGAGATAAGTCCATAAAGATCTTATTTTTAAGGTATTTTACTTCTGGGGTGTCCAGAGTTTTTCTTTATCGGGAGTTGAGGCCTCATATATTTAAAAGAATAAGTTGAGTTGTGACAGTCCGAGAGAGAGAGGTGGTTGAGTTGGACTGAGCAGCCTGGCCGAGTTGGGGTCCCTTCCTTTCTCACCGTCCACTATAATTTGTTGAAAGAAGAGTTGAAGTTCAGTGTTTGCTCAAGGAAAATGGCCAGACTAGTAAGTAATGGGTCGCCAGTAGCAGTAGAAATCCGAGTAAGCAGATACAGAACGAGGAGAAAATTGACCAAGTCTTAGTCGGCCATCCGTATCGCCATAGTTAGGGTCTACTCACTCAGGCTGAAGAACCTAATATCATACCTCCTTCCCTAACCAGGATTGCTCGAAGAGTAAATAAAGACTGTTCAGCAATTGTTTTTTTTTTCTTTTTTCTTTGTGGAACTGACCTATGGCTTATACGGTTTCGATGAGAAGCAACGGTTGACTAATCTTTTTTTTTTTTTAAATAAATGAAACACGATAAAGAGATTGTTCTGCTGGCGAAACAGGGCAAACCGAAGAACGACTCTGTTGCAAAATTACTAATTAGAATTATAATAATGTTTGTATCTTTACTCTTACAACACTGCAAAAACAACTCTTCGCAGCATAATTTTTAACATAATGTTTTTAAAATGCTCTAAATTGGAGAATAAAACAATTCTCAGACTAATAGGACAACTGGTTACTGGGTAATTTTGACTTACTTTTAAAATATATAATCATTGTAAAAATTAAGTTTGAAATATATGATTAAAAAAATTGAAATGTACGATATATGATTTTTAAAATGTCCGTGGACGATAACTCTAGTTCTATTAACTTCTAATTTCAGAGTCATTTTCTTGACCTGTCTGCATTCACCTATGTCACCTAGAGCGGCATACCAGTGACGATATTTTAATAGCAATGATTGAGCTGAGTGATCTTTATTATTCGCAAATAATTATAGCGTAAATATGAATTGGAAGTGATTTGAATAGCTCGAAGGCTGCTTTTAAGTAATTTGTTTATCTGACTTCCATTAGAGCAGAATGTTACGTAAGCTCGGTTTAGAAGGAAGAGGAAGAGGAGGAGATCTCACAGTAATTTGACTAACAGAAGGAGAGCCCTTTTGGTTTGAATTTAGTTTTTCTTTTCTTAGACCGGTTACTATACCAAGGTTAAAGAGCCCAGTCTATCTCAAGATTAGAGGAAGAATAATTGGATTCATACCTTTCCCAAGAATATAAGAGCTATGTGAAATGTAATTAGTCTCGTCTTTGATTTGAACTCGTATCACCGTATCCATTTCCTGTTGTAACTTTATCATATTTACCCAACCCCTCCGCTCGGGCAGGATATGACACAAGGTCAATTTTTTAAGCGGAGTTTAACAGGTTTGAATTCAGAGTTTTCCTTCTCCTAGACTAGTTGCCTCACCAAGGCTGAAGAACCTAGTCTGCCCTACTATTTACCCATAGCTGGAGGGAGAATAATTGGATTCATACCTTTCCCAAGGGTATTAGAGCGATGTGAAATGCAATCAGTCCAGGATTTGAACTCGTGTCGCCGTGTCCAATTCCTGCAACGATAACCATTACACCACGGGCACTGTTGTAACGATAACCATTACACCACGGGCACTGTTGTAACTTTATAGATTGGTGAGTATAGCATTCGAATTAAATCTAAATCGTTAAACGGTGGAAAGATACCGCATGTGGTTCTTTTAAGTGACAGATTGTTAACCCTGGGTCAATTTAAATCCACGTCAATGATTGGTTAAGATGACACTCGGAAATTTTCATCAACTGCAGAGTAGACGTCCAAACAGAAAAGTTGTGCTCCACCTCAGCTCTCAACTCTCGTAAAGGTCTCGCAGATAAAATGTTTGTCGTAAAATAAAACACGTGCACATAAGAATGGTATCCGCGTTGTTGTTATCTCAGCAAAGAAGAACTAAGACAATTTGGGTTGCAACAACGAATGACGAAAAGAGAAGTCACAGAGATGCAACACGAAACGACGGCCAAAAAGAAATATAGCAGCCGATGGTAGAAGACAGATCTAGCAACAAACGAAAGACAAGGGCATCGAGAAACAAATACGGTAAAAAGATAAGCCGAGTAGCCGAGTAAAAGATTAAGAGTAAACGCAAGAACAAGAAAAAGCTTATGTAGCACTACGTCGATAACCGTTACTGGCACCATGTAGGGTGCACCGCAAGAAGCAAGTCTCCTGCTGAATGGTTTTAAAAATTGCTTATTTCCGTGGACATTGCCCTTCAAAAGCGTCTCAGGCAACGGACAATAAACCCAGCCCTTAACCCTTTCAGACATGGGGACAGGTGTTGCCTGGGAGGAAGGTCCTCTGGAACTAATTATTTTAGGTTGGTTTTGTTACTTTGTTTAATGGCATATCAATCTTCTTTGTTTAATGGCATATCAATCTTTGTTTAATGGCGTATCAATCTTCTTTGTTTAATGGCAAATCAATCTTCTTTGTTTAATGGTGTATCAATCTTCTTTGATTAATGGCGTATCAATCTAATGTCAAAGAATAGTTGTAGTTATATTTAACCCATAGCTGGAAGTATAAGGCAGTTCCTACGTCTTCCAAGTGTATTAGTCTGAAAGTGAACGTAATAGTTTGAACTTGTTTACTACGATGTCGCAGTGCAGCACTTTAGCCACTACGCCAGAAGAACTCTCCCTTATTTTATATGTCTCACAGGCAAGTAGCAATAAATAGTAGTTTAAATGAATTATGTAAAAACTGTTAAATATTTCTTAGATGTTTTCTGTTATGATTAACTATGACGTAGCTTAATTTTAACCTGACGCGAATTTAGTCATCAACACTTAGAGATGGGAAAGAGAAAAATGAAGAAATGAAGAGACAACGAGAAGAGCAGAGAAGTAAGCATTGATGGATTCAATAACGGAAATATGTCAATTCTCATTCCGTGCTGACAACAGTGCAGATACCCTTGAAATATGCGTGTCCGCTTTTTTTTTTTTTTACTTGTTGGCCATTAACAACTGATCGCCGAGAGACTGAAACACTCAAAAGTCTCTTTCGAAAATGTACGCATCACAGAGACTTACAGAACTGAACACAAGTATCTAACAATTCACAAGTACTATTATTCATGAATCTACAGAATTCCCTGACAGCACTGAAAAAGGCTGTTATCTTCTTTTTATTTACGCATCACGCCAGTCTATTTTTAGCAATTCACTACTGCACGTCAAGCTATTTGTGTTGATACGTACTCCACTCTTTCTTTTTTTGTTTAACTATATAAAGTAAAGATCTGAAAATCGATATTTGAAGTCGATCCTTTTTTTTTTTGGTTTTTTGATATTTCGATATTTTTCGACATTTTATTTTCTATAATAGACATTTTTAAATAAAGTATGATGAATTAATATGAATTCAAAATTCAGTTTTTTAATTGAATATTTTTAATTCAATTCATTGACGTAGATAGGCTGCTAAGTTCATAGGCTGACCAAGATATTCAAATGAAACGAGACCAAATTTATTAATTCAACATAGTCTCACTTGCAGGTTTATACACTTCTTTACTCGGTATTTCAGTGTTTGGATCCTATTAGTCAAAGAAAAAAAATCATCAACAGCAGAAATGACGTCTTCATATGAACTTCTCAGCCTATGAAACTTTCAGCCGATGAATTTTTCAGCCCACTTATCGTGATTTTAATAATACCGCATTTATCTTGCAAAAAATGATACAAATATGATACAGATAATTCAAATTAAACTAATTAGCGATCTTGAATAATTACGTTTTCAGTAAACTTGTGCACAACGTAGTTTTATAATGATTTTTAACGTCATGTCAATCTTTCTAAGGTTATCTTATCCCAAGAAATCATGGAATCGCGTTCATTGTAAGTTCCTATTTACATTTTTTGTGTAGTTGTTTCTTAAGAGACGTTTTTTTTGGGGGGGGCAGGCTCATGGACCTTTTGAATTCGAATGATTTTTTAAAACAGATCTATTTGAACCATAAATGGGTTAGAGTGGACCTTAAAGTAATGGGAATGACGGGGTATTCAACATTCCCCAAATCTCGAGAACTGGAGCCTCACCATCAGATACAGTTTAGTGTCATACCCAGGCCACCCAACTTTTTAAAGGGAGGGTTACCCCTCTGAAAAGTATGCAATCAGCATATTCTTAGCTCCACTGACAGGGCGGTACTTTTTTTTAATGAAATTTGAGTAATCTAACAATAAAGTGAGTCAGAACACTGAGTGAGGAAGTACTTTTAACGAAAAATATTGTTCATGAAGTTATGAAACAGTGAAATAGTCTTTTCAGGGGATTCATTTCATTTATTCTAAAAGTTTTTGTATGGTAAATAAGTATTTTATATATCATATGGGTACATATATGAAGCATTACTACTGTTAGGAGACTAAACGGAGTGGTCTTCTTTGTCACAGAGTTTGAGGAACTCTCCCACGTCACGAGTCCTTTTTGGTCACGTGTAAAAGTGAACTGAGGAATCCGCCTCCTTCACGAACAGGACTTATGAACAGCAGACGTGGTAGTTCGCTTCTCAGCGGTGAGTGTATGAGGCCTGCTTTCTTTATATTTCCGACCAGAGAAGGGTAAGTGATTTCCACCTTTTGGTCGTATGGACTTTTCTGTCAGTTCGTTGAACGTTTGTGACTCTTGTATACCTTGGAACGGGAACTTAGTTACCTACTCGTTTTGTGTACAATTAAATGCAATATTATATTAAATGACTTATTCTGTTTCCAACCGAATATTCTGTGTTAGGTTGAGATAACTTTGGGATAACCTAAAGCTTTATAAGAAACTGGGTGTTATCTACGAGTCAACACGTCATTAAGAATTTATACTATATTATGTTGAACTTTAATACTTGTTGCTGTTTATAATTAAACCATGGAATTTACACAGGAAAAAATAAACAAAAATTGACGATACACAGAAGAATAGTAAGTGTAGGTTATGTAATGACAAAGATGAAATATTTCATCACATAATGACAAAGTGCAGCAAACTGTCACAATACAAGCACAAGCATCACTGGGTAGGGAAGGTGATCCACTAGGAATTGTGCAAGAGACTAAAATTTGCCCAGACAGATAAATAGTATATGTACAAACCAGAATCTGTCCTAGAAAATGAGACGCAAAAGATTCTTTGTGACTTTGACAAAAAAATCACAAAATTCAGATCAGAAGACCAGACATAGTTTTAATTCACAAGAAGAGTAGAACAAGTATAGAACAAGTTATCAAGTGACTTTTGCTGTTCCAGTAGACCACATAATAAAAATAAAAGAAAAACCTGAAAATACCTTGACTTTGCCAGAGAACTGAAAAAGTTGTTGAACATGAAGGAAATATTTATGCCAATCGTTGTTTGAACCTCTGGAACTGTCTCCAAGAACCTGGAAAATAGACTGGATAAATTGAAGTTCAGGGATAGAATAGAGACCATTTAGACATCAGCATTTCTAAAATCGGCTTGGTCACTTAGAAGTGTCTTGGAGATTTGAGGAAACTTGCTGTCATTCAGACTTCAGTAAAAAAAAAAAAAAAACTACATGTTGGAGCTGGTATAAAAAAACTGGCAAGGAGTAAAAAAGTTGATAAACACCCCCTCCCAAAAGGAAGTTTGACACTAAACTGAATTGGATGGTGAATCTCTAGTTCTAGAGATCTGAGAAATGGGTTGTATCCTATCATTGCCATTACTCACAGATCCACTCCGTAGATATTTAAAAATTATTCGTATTCGAGGGGTGCGTAATGGCTAAAATCTGAACTGCAAAGTATGCAAGTTCGAACTCTAGTCGCGCTATAACATTCACTTTTGGATTAATATTCTTGAGACGGGCATGGCCCTTCTTATCCCTCCTGTTATGGGTTACATAGCATCACAACTGTTCCACAAATATGGTTTTGGTATTAAATAACCCAAGAAGGTTGATATTATTAATTAATATATGTATGATATATACAAAACAAAACTAAAAACATTCGAAAGGAATAGGATCATGCGCAAAAAATTCTCTAAAGAAACAACAACACAAAAATGTAAATATGGACATACAATGAACATTATTCCGTAACTTCTTGGCATAAAACAGACCTAGACGGGTTGACATGCCGTTAAAATCAACCATTCAATCTAACCAATATACGAGCAAGTATTTGTGCTGTGATAAACGCAATAAAAATTAAGTGGTTTATATGAATAGATGAGATGTGAGGTGTGCTAAAATGGAGAGAAACGAATGAAAAGATCGTTGGAGTTAACTGCGCGATAAGTGAAGAACTATGTAAATAAAATAAAACGAATTTATATTAAAATTAGAAACAGTACGAGTAATTTTATTTTTTCAAAACCCCCATAACCATCACGTATTCAAACATTCTCAGGATAGCAGCTGATAGTGTTCATCTAATAAAAAGACACACCCCACTGCGCACAACTTTGCACTCATTAAACACCAACTACTCCAATGCAGTCATTGATTAAATTAAACGCAAAATAAAAAAAGGCATTTGACAGAACTTATTCAACTCTAAAACGCAATTCATTTTCCAAATGAGTTTTGTTCCTCAAGGTAACATCTTACAATAAAAAAAAAAAAAATAAAAATATCCCGGATATACGAGAGAATTAAAATTATTCTTTAAGTTAAGCTCCTAATCTTATCTGATCAAAATTTAACACTTTGCCAATATCAATAGTTTTGTTTTACTTGTCTTAATTTAAAATTTTCATTCTTTAGTTTTTTTTTTACATTTCTTACCAGACAGCAATTTATCATTAGTACCATCTTCCCTATATACGAGGGTTGTTCAAAAAGTTTTAAGCCTCATCCAAAAAGAAGAGCCATTGCTGAACATTCTTTGTTGTTGCAGTGCACTACTACTTCCTTTCAAACGGGAAAAACAATTCAGATTTCTGTCTTAATTTCTGTGCAGGCGAGATGCATACAAAGTTGAGAAGTGTTCAACAAATCTAAAAAGATGATGAGGCTTAGAACATTTTTGAACGACCCTCGTACTATATATATATATATATATATATATATATATATATATATATATATATATTAATATTATCTTTATTATCGTTGCCGAATTTTTTACCAATATCAAGATAATTGTCCCGAATTCGTCTGCAGGTTTAGCAGAATTTTAACAGAAAATGTGGAGGATTTAATTTATGATTTTTTTCTTTTCTTTTTACAATGGATAACCTGAGGGAACATTTATTTTAATCAATATTAGGCCAATGTTATCTTTAATTCAATCATTGCTTTTTATTACGACTTTCTAAGTTGATTGGTTGGTCGGTTTTACGGCATCTCAACCCTCGTTGGATTATTTAATGCCGAAGTCAGTTTTTCTTCAGTCTTTTTTTTAATACTTTTCAAAGTAAGTAAGGATGATAATTTCTTAACAATTATCGTTTCAAGTAACTATTCTTAATACAAATAATTTCCATACAGTTACGTAGTTTAGAGTATTTCCATATCTTTTATTCTGTTCATCTGGGAAAACCGTTAAATAACAACGTTAGATTTAATTGTTGGATTGGTTGGTTTTGTTTTATGGCATACCAACCCTTGTAGGTTGTTTAATGCCAAATCCTATTTATACATACATATATATTAAATATATGTGATTTGTAAACGAAGAATTTTTAGGTAATATCATTTTTAAACGAGTCAGAGTTCATTTATTTGTACGCAGTTAAATGGTTTCAAGCATTATTATTCAACACACGTAATCCTATTCAATATAAATGGTTTCAAGTTTAGTAAATGAATAAAGTTCTATTTGACCTATATATAGGACCCTAACAGGTGCTACCACTACGGGTTAGAGTGAACCTAGGGATTAATGGCAATGAAGAGGTACTCCACAGTCTATAAAACTTCAGGACAAGAGCCTCACCATCAGATTTTTTAGTGTGTCATATCAAGTACATTCGTTTGCGGGGTCTTATCCCTCTGCAGGGATGCAGTCGATATATTTTACAGCCCCAGCCTGGGCTGGTTAGATTTAAAGATTAATTCTCTAAAATTGATTCTTTAATCTCTATCCACTTCTCTCTATTTCTCTATGTTTCTTCATACCTTCCATTATTTTACCTTTCGTCTCTGCTTTCCTCTTTTTTTTTCTTTTATCCTTTCCTTTCTGTTCATTTCGCTTTTGTTTTTTTTTTAATTTTCTGGGTTTTTGTTTAATTCGACTCTGCTCATTTCTTGTTCAATTTATTTTTACAGTCAATTTTGCTTTTTTTTTCTCTCTCTTTTCTCAACACTTAATATAACTTCTACCTCGGGTACATAGAAAATTGCCGTTTTCTCGTGTCTGACTCATGAAAATGACGAAAGGAATCGTTTTTCTACCCTGAAATGATGTAAGATTTTAATGACGCATGACTCAGCATTTCTTTCTTATATAATGCTGATATAATCAACGATATTTCTGAAAAAATGCTACAAATCACACGAAATGATATATTTCCTACGTTACGGAAAATGACTTGCGCAAAACTGATAGCGTGCATGTAAGTGTGTGTATGTGTGTGTGTGTGTGTGTGTATACATATGCAAGTGAGTCCATATGTGCGTCTGGGTTTGCATGTGGATGTGTACATGTGGATTTTATTGCGTACCTGCCTCTGTGTATGTAAGCATGAGAATGTGTGCGTGTGCTGGAGTGAGTGTGTAACTGCACTTGTGTGCGAATGCGCTTCCGTGTGTGTACGTGTGTGTACATGCGTGTGAATGTTAGTGTGTTTGTTATTTGTGCATACGAATGTCTGTAAGTGTACATGCGATATTGCTGGTGTTTGTCGGCATGGGTATTTTTTTTTTATCGTTATTAGTTTACACACATTCAGATAGAATGATCCAAATTGCTTTCAATATAGTGTTGATTATAATCATTGCAAACAATACATTTCTAGCCCAAAGCAATTTAGAAATTTGCCTTTTTTAGCATCAGATAACTGGATACAGTTTCAACATTACTCTTTAGCGAACTGATCAACTTTAAAGAAAGCGTGCTTAGCGTAATGCTTATTGTTGTAGGAAATGAAATCGGTGATCAAAGTTCAAATCCTATACGAACCTCTTTGCGTTTCACTTCGCACTAATTTCCTTGGAAAAGGCATGAATCCATCTGTTATTCCTTCAGTTATGTGTAAAAAGTAGTACAGACTGGGTTCTTAAGCCTTGGTTAAGCAACCAGTAAAGAAGAAGGTTTAGTTTGGTTGGGTTTTATGGCATATCAACCATTGTAGGTTATTTAATGCTGAATCCTCATTAGACATATATATCAAATATACATGATTTGTAAACATGTTTTGTTGATAACATTTTAAACCAGTCTGAGCTCATTTTTTGCACGCAGTTAACTGGTTTCAAGTATTGCTATGTAATACGAATAATTCTATTTACTATTAATCATTTGTTCGCACACAATTAAATAGTTTCAAATATTGTTGTGTATCTCCAACAATTCAATCAAACATGAGTCATTTGTTTACACAGTTAAATAATCACTCCTTTTTATTTCTAACAATTCAATCTAGTAAAAGTCATTTGTTTTCACTCAGTTTAAAATGCCAAACATTTTAGTTCTATTTGACCCATAGATAGGGTCTATGAAGAGGTACTCTGCTTTTCCCATAGCTCCAGCATTACTGGAGCCTCACCATGAGATTGTTTAGTATCATATTAGGATACTCGTTAGTGGGGGTTTCTTACCCCTCTGCAGAGATGCAGTCGGTGTATTCTACTGCCTCAGCCGACTGGGCAGTAAAAAAGAAGGAAAACTCTGAATTCAAGCAATCATTACTCCATTTAGAATTAATCGAGTGTTATATGCTGCTCATGGTGGAGGGGTTGGGTAAAGACAGACTTCAAAGCTAAAAGTTTTTAATGGCGGATCAACTAAACTATCAGAGTTAACTATAACTAGCTATACCCATGGAAATTCCACTTGTTATAAGTTTTCTTTTTCTTATTTTGACGCAGAAATTTATTAATAAAGAAAATTTTATTAGACTAAAGAAGTACTCTTTAAATTAAACATTTGTAAGCGTAGTGTCTAACTTGCTAGACTGCGATATCGTAGTAAGCGAGTTCGTGTTCCAGTCGCGCCATTGCGTTCACTTTTGGACTAATACCCTTAGGAGATATATTAACCTCCTTATTACCTTTTCATACATTTCCCAAGGGTGTTAGTCCGAAAGAGAATGCAATAGTGCGCACTAGAGTTCGAACTCACGTATTTCGAGGCTGCAGTTCAGCATTTTAGGCCTTACGCCATGGGTACTACCTCTACGTATGTATTTACCCATTCCTTCCGCCACGGGCAGCATGAGACACTAGGTTAATTTTTTAGTGATGTTTACCAAGTTTGAATTCAGAGTTTTCCTTCTCCTAGACTAAGGGTAAATACCCCATTATGACCTACTATTTACCCACAGCTGAAAGGAGAACATTCTTACCTTTCCTAAAGGCATCAGCAAGAAGCGAAACACAAACTGCTTCGAGCATTTGAACTCTGGTCAACGATTCTATTTTTTTACAACGATAACTATAACGCTAGGTATACTACCACTCTGAGCCAGAGTGGACCTGGGAGTTTGGGCAACAATGACTAACTCTATATTCTTTAGATCCACAACTCATGAGCCTCACCACCGAATTCTGTCAAATAACTTTCCCGATACACTTATACACATACATAAAACTCAGTACTTTTAAAATAGTCAAGTTTCCGTTCATCCATATTATCCAATAAATTTTGTGAAGCCATACGATTTAATCGTGACTCGTTCAATGAAAGAAAGAGAAAAAAACAAGCTGAGCTCAGTAATGTTGAGATCTTTTGGGTAAAATGGGTTATTGAACCATAAACCCATTTCACTCTGTCATCCAAATCTATCAATCTCGCAAAACTATTATTCTACTCCCGAATCTCAGCATTGGCCCAAACAAGTTTCTATCGATTACCAGCAATTGCCTATGTTGTAAGTCTCTCCTTTTCACAAGATGAGTATTAACAAAGGCAAGGTCTTTCTTCTCATTGACCAAGGATAAAGTACCCAATTCTCCCTATTATTTACCCATAATTCGAAGGAGAATAATTGGATGCATACCTTACCAAAGAAAATGCAAACAGTTTCGACCAGGTTTTGAACTCGGATCAACATGTCCATTTTTTACAATTGTAACTGTTACATCACAAGCTCCTTTGATGTTTAAGTAATTAAGATATTTTAATACTTTTATTACTGAATAAGACGTTCAAGTAGCGGTGCGCTTGGCTTAAAGATTAACAGCGGAGAAAATGGTATCAGCGGACCGGGTTCAAATTCCGAGATTGCATCCACTTTTGCATTAATGCCTTTAGGAAAATGATGAATCTATCTCTTCCCTCCTCTACACATTTTCGCGAGACTTTGGATCTACGCCAGGATCTCGACACAAACTCGAGCAACGTTGTATGGAAGACCAGCAGTTGCTCATGCAGCAGGTATCACTTCTCGACACTGATGTCCAAGGTTCTATACAATTTGGTTTTAGGGTCGCCATAGGAGTTGACTTCAGCTCCTATTTTTGAATTCAGAGTTTTCTTTTTCCAGTTTCCCTACAAAGGCCAGAGAACTCAGTCAATCGTACTATTTTACCCATAACTGGGGGGGGGTGATTAACGCCTTTTACGAGGGCATTATTGTAAAGTGAAACGCAAAATGGCTCATCCAGGATTTGAACTTGGTTTGTCGAGTCCATTTTCATCAACGATAAACATTGCGCCACCCTAATCAGCTGAGAAATAAACGGCAGGATAGACAGGACTCTATAGTATTAGTTGGTTACAAGTCTAGGAGAAGGATAGTTCTGGCTTGCAGTCATACCTGCATATGAGAAAAGCATCGAGATTAAAGACGGTAAACAATGCCAGATTTGTTGTCCTTAAGGCAGTTCAAGGCTGTCGTTATTCTCATTCTGGTAACTCCTGTAATGATACTAACATCAAGCTGTATCGTCTCTTGTCTTTCTCTTGGATTATATCGGTGATGAGAAAACAACCAACTGCCTGTCTTTTATACAGCCTTCCCTATGATTGTGTACCGGAGAGAAAGCAGCTCTTTACAGGCGCAGTCTCGTGGTTTCGAGAGACGAATATGCCACAGAATATACGAGAGAGTATTTAAAGATTTTGTTCATAGGTAAAGCTCATGGCACAAGAGTGAACGATTATTGGTTCAATTTCAAATAAGCGAAGGATGTGACCTGCTGTATGGGAATAAATATCTTATTTTTAATAAGGCCGGTAAACGTGTTCTCCTTGCGGTGACATCAGAAAAAAAAAAGTTTGTTTTGTAGTTGCGCATTCAAAGAAATGTTATCATCTGAAAAATAAATCGTTACTTTGAAATTGACTCAATATCAATTTGAAAGCAAGCAGAAAATTTCTCATTCAATTTGAAGTGATCAGGAGATTAGAATTCATGTGTATCAAATGAGAATATATTATCTATTTGACTTTAAACAGAGTTCATCTAAGCATGTTCAAAGATATTTTACGACACTCTGACTCTAATAATCTGTAATTTTTCTGATTTTTTTTTTTAAATCTCCGAAATAAGGATAAGCATAGTTTTTTTTTAATCCCTAAGTTTTAACAAGAGTTCATTTGAAAATCTTAGACAGCAGAGAATCTAGTTTTGTTCATTGTGTGAGTTTTTATGTTAAAAATATTCACCTTATTTATAATTCCATTACTGAACAGTTCAGCTCAAACTCTCCAATTTTGTTTATATGACTTCTTTGGTAAATTATTTTCCTGCAATCCAAAGTTCATTTCACATCGTCTTGATATCTATCATAGTATAAACATTTCTAGGAGTGTTACATTGAACTAAATTCCATTGAAATATCAGGCCGTAAAAATCGCTCCAAGCTCTAAATATTAACTTCGCTTAGCTTTGTACAGCAATTAGTATTTTATTTTACATTTTGTTGATAATTTTTTCTCTGAATATAGAACTATTATTGTTACTTATCATTTTTCGAGAGGTAAGATGCTTATTATAGGCAAAGAAGTTTAGTATTTTTTATCCTAAGTAGAAAGAATGTTACATGTTGGGTTGAATATCCTGGTAATCAGTCTCGTACATAAAAAATTGAAATAAGAAAATTAAAAAATTGGCGGTACCGACATGGTGTCCATAATTCTTAAAATTTCAAGTCTTAGTATATATTTACCCAACTCCTCTGTTACAGGTAGGGTCGACACAAGATCAGTATCTTGAGGGTTGATTTATTTTGAATTCAGAGTTTTCTTCTCCTAGATGTGTTGTCATATTAAGGTTAAAGAGTCTATACTGTTCTACTATTTACTCATTGCAGGAAAGAGATAGATTCATGTATTTCCCAAGGGCATGATCTCTAGGTGAAACAAAAACAGTCTGGTCCAGAATTTGAACTTGGGTCGACGATTCTGTTTCCTACAGGGAGTCTCCAGACTGCGACATCGGAGTAACCGAGTTCATAGAAAATCATTTCCAATGACACGTTTATATCAAGTATAAGTAAGTGATTGCGATGCGGGATTTTTAATTTGGAATCGTTAGGTTGGGTCATGTTTTTGCTGGCTGTTTTGCAAGCCAGCTCGCAATCCTACCATAACAATAATACATACAACTTATATCTATTGCTAAATACACGTGATTGCTAATGTACGCCAATAAATATCGTCATAAATACGAGTAGGTAGAAATACCAGTATGAAACGCTGTAATTACAATCTTGAGCTATTAGTATAAATACACCCTAATTCCAAAATATAACTATAAAACACTATAGCTACAACTTTATCAATACATATTTTTATATAAATATTTACCCAATCCTTCCGCCACTGGCAAGACGTGACACAAAAGACTTTTAAAAATTGTTCTGCCGCGTCTGTTTTTGTTGTATAAGCAATAGGCACTTGGAAGCCATAAATATTAACTATTCGATGAAGTTTTTTAAATTTATACTCTATAGTCCAACAAAAAGATTCGGTACTGTTGTGTTTACATTTTTAGTACGAACATTGGAAAACCAAGGGGCAATAAACTTTAACCTCTCACAGATGTTTATTGACTTATGATTTGTAAAGGAAATCAAAATATAGTTTGATGTTATAGGCCTTTTAAGCGGGTTTTTATCTAATTCTAATAATAATCAAATTTTATATATTTTTGGATGAGTAGGTTTCGGCTTTCATTGGGTGAATTTAGCTTCGTACAAAGTCAAAAGTATGGCCTGCTAGTCTAGCTCGCTAATTATAAAACCATGTGAGGCGCCTGTCGCCTTTCCTTGATTGTATGCCGCGTTTGACTCGGCGAGTAGTAGAATACACTGAGTTATTTATTCTCCGAGCTATATTTGAAAAAGTTAAAATGTCTTTTGCTCATCGACATGTTAGATAGACTTTATTTCCTTTCAATAAGCCCGTTTTGAAGATAGAGAATTTTTTAAAAAGTCTCAAACGGTAGAAATTAAAAATCCATCTCTTATAAAATAAAAATAACCCCACTAAAATCTGACAAAAAGGCAAAAATTGAAGGTCATAATATCTATATATCTATCAATTTGTTTCATTTACAAGTTGTCTTAATAATTTTGAATTTTATGAAAAAAGGCGACTATTTCTGAAATTTTAGAGTCTCGTTAAAATGTTATATATTCCCTCAAAAATGAGTGAGATTCTCTTTCCTCGAACACCATATCGTATAGTAACCCAAAAAAAAAAAAAAAAAATTATCAAGTATAAATGCAAGCTAACGGATAGCAATAAAAATGACTATCCGAAAAAGTCTAATGGGAATAAGTTATTTATATTTATAACCATAAAAAATGAGGAGAAAATTGCAGCATAAATAAGTAAGATTAAAACTGAAACTCCGATTAATATTTTAAAAAAAAGCATAGTTTGGCTTTTAAAGTTAAACATAGTTAAAACTTAGTTTGAAAGCGAAACGTTTTTTTGTGATTCACTGCAGAGTCTTCTTCCTTGGAAGGTTTGTTGGTTTGGTTTGGTTTTTATGGCTTATCAACATTTGTTTGTTATTTAATGCCAAATCTGGTTTATACATATATATTAGATATATATGATTTATTAACATAAATCAGCGAAGTATTACTAACAATTCAATTAAACACCAGTCATTTGTTTACACACAGTTAAATGATCAAACAGTTCAATTTCAAGCAATTCAATTTAGCATAAGTCATTTGTTTGCACTCAGTTTAAATATCAAACAGTTCTATTTGACCAATAGATAAGATCCTCGGGTGATACCACTTCGGGCTAGAGTGGACCTGGGAGCGATGGCAATGAAGTACTCTGCATTCTCCAAAGCTCCAGCATTACTGGAACCTGACCATCAGATTGTTTAATGTCATGATAGGACACTTATTGGGGGGTGATCTTACCTCTCCACAGAGATGCAGTCGGTGTATTCTACAGCCCCAGTCGACTGGGCTGTCCTTGGAAGAATATCAGATCATATTTGTAATAGGAGCACGGGTACGTATCAAACAACCCCATCTATAAGTAGTAAAGTTTGCAACCTTAGTCGAAGGTTACCGAAGGCTCCCTTTTCAATAGCTACTACTCCGAGGTGTAGGGGAGGGCGCAACTCCTTTTCCTGGATTGCTCCACTTTACCCTTGATCCTTACCTTATAATGCTGAGTATCAAGCAAGGCGGCATGAAGTACCATTTTTAGGGTCTTTGGTATGACTCGACCTGGGACTATTGGCGAAGAGTGGGGTCTATTGATTTAAGAAAAAAAGAAAGCCATCCAAAGACTACTATGATTCGTTGTTAGGAAACTCCGTGCCCTCAATACCATTTGATGATGATGATGACGACATTATTCTAACTTACACAATGACTCTAATTAGAACAAATCAAAATGAACATCCAACACATTTTTTCAGTTTGAGGCTCACCAAGAACAGTCAGCCCAGTCAGCAGGTGAGGGCTGTAGAATACGCCGAAAGCATCTCTGCAGAGGAGTCAGGCCCCCACCCTAATGAGAGTTTTGAATATGACACAAAACTATCTGATGGTGAGGCTCAAGTCCAGGAACTTTGAGGAATGTGAAGTATCCTTTCATTGCCATTACGCTCGGAGTGGAAATACCTGATAGAGTCACATCTATGGATCAAATAGAACTGTTTAACCATTTAACTATGTGCAAACAAATGACTAATGTTAGATTGAATTGTTAGTGTTGCATAGTGATACTTGAAACTGTGAGCAAATAAATCTATTAGTGTTAGATAGCAATACTTGAAACCATGTAATTGAGTGCTAATAAAACTACTGGTGTTAGATATCAATACTTGAAGCTAATTGACTGTGTGCAAAGAGATGATTAATACTTAATAGAATTATTTATGTAAGATAGGAATACTTGAAACTAATTTACTATGTGCAAATAAATGAGTAATATTAAATAGATTTATAAGTATTAAAAGCACTTGAAGCCATTTTACTGTGTAAAAATAAAACTATTTGTGTTGATAGCAATAAAAGTAAAGTTGGCGACTGTGACCTGAAAGCTCCCTTTTCGAAAGCTACTACACCAATGTGTACGAAAGGGCGCTACTCCTTTCCCAGGATTGACCTACTTTACCCTTGATCCGTACCTTATAATGCAAGGAGGCATCATGTACCATTTTTTGAGTCTTTGGTATGACTCGACTTGGGATTGAACCCAGGTCTCCTGGGCCATTGGCGAACCATTATGCCAATGTCCGGGCGGACATTGATAGCAATACTTGAAGCTAATTCACTGTGTACAAAGAAATAGAATAATTCGTGTTAAATAGAAATACTTGAAATTAATTAACTGTGTGCAAACAAATGATAAATATTAGATTGAATTTTTAGAATTAGAAGTGCTTGAAACCATTTAACTGTGAATAATCAACTGAGCTCTGGCTTGTTTAAAATCTTACCAACAAACTATTTACGTATGTACAAATTATATATATAATCAAGATTTGGCATTAAATAACCTACATGGGTTGATGTGCCATTAAACCCAGCCAACCTAACGTAGCAGTTAGCGTCGTTGGAAATGTATTTGGTGATCAGAAATCAATAACAGCATTTCCCATTTTGTTTTGTTATTGCCATCATATCGTCAAAATTGTCTTTACGAGCTGTTCACCCCTGAATCTTCACCCAGAAGTTCAGCAACGCTCGCCAATTCATTACCTCTGATAATTGCGTGATTTCCAAACAAATAAAATATTCCATTTCTTCAGTTATCTGCGGCCTTTGTTTAAAGACTTGAGCCCTCAAGTATTCCCAGAAAAAGTAATCACAAAGGAAGATATCCGATGTGTAAACCGGCCACAAAATATCACCTCGTAGTGAGATTAAGTGCCCTGGAAAGATTCATGATATTTATGAGTTCATGCCATGAAAGCAGCTGAAATGCTATTGCCACTTCTGCTCAAAGACATACCACACATACTGGTGTAGGGAAGGCCCGCTTAGCATAAAAGTCATCGTTGTAGGAAATGCAATGGGTAATACGAGTTCAAATCTTGGACGAGTCCGTTGGCGTTTCCTTTTGTGCTAATATCCTTGGAAAAGGCATGAATCTATCGCTTTCATTCCCATCTGTGGGTAAATAATGGAATAAACTGGGTTCTGTAGTCTTGATTACGCAAGCAGTTGAGAAGAAGGAAAACTGAATTCAGACAAGCTGTACTCCGCTTAAAAATTGACCTTGTGACACATTCTGCACATGTGGTAGAGGTTGGGTAAGTATATATTTATTGTTTACTTTGAAGCGCGCTTAGCGGAACTATTATCATTGTAGGAAATGGAATTGGTGTTCTGAGTTCAAATCCTTGACGAGAATTTTTGCGTTTCACTTACCGTTAACACACTTGGGAAAGACATGAATCAGGAGAGCCCTCGTGGTGTAGCGGCTAACGTGTTGGACAGTGACATGGTATTAAAGAATTTGAACTCCAGTCGCGCTATTACGTTCAAATTCGAACTCACACCTTTGGGAAAGGTATGAACCCTTTTATCCCCCAACTATGGGTTAAATAGTACCATTACTGTTATTCAAGAAGGATGGCGTTGGCATTAAATACCCAACAAAGGGTGATATGCCATTAAGTAAAGAAACCAAACCAAGCCAAAGACATGAATCCATCTGTTCTCCCTTAGCTATGAGTAGATAGTTGGGCAGACTGTGTTCTTTAGACTTGGTTAGGCAAGCAGTCTAAGAGAAGGAAATCTCTGAATTTAAACTAGCCTTACTCTGCTTAAAAATTAACCTTGTGTCACATTCTATCTATAGCAGAGGGGTTGGGTTAATACTCATTTTTGGGTGAGTATAGGTAGATATGAAGCTGTTCATTTTGATAAAATTGCTTTTACTGTAATATTTTTCTCTTTATCGACACACGCAGAAGATCCTGGAGATCACCAACATGGTCTTACAGCCAATGGAAATCAGTCAGAAGTTTTCGCTTTCTGTCTTACATAATGAATGAAAATGACGACACGGGGAAAATATGAAACTATGTTTGCGTCAACACTTAAGGAAGTGAATAAAACTGTGGAAAAGAAAAGCGTAGGTCTAAGAATTGATAATCGGAAGTTCTAAGCGTTTCGTCGTTAGGTACTTCGTGAATAACTTTTTGAATGACACTTATTTTGATAGGAGTCATTAAGTCGACAAGTTGGGAATAAGCCAGTGTTTACGTCATGTCTAATGCATGAATATTGGTATTCAACACACAATGTCATACATATAAAATGCTGAAAATTAAATCTTTTCCCTGAAAGTGAAATGTAAGTATGCTTATACAGTGTATAAGAATATAAATTAGAGATTGAAAATGAAGGATTGAAAACTATCTTTATCGAAGAGAGAGTATTTACATTTGGTTGATGTTTTTACATTCAGATTTTTTCTGAAAACTTCTGATTCATAGAAATTCATACCGTCATTAAATAGTCATTAAAGTTTCGTAGATACTTGAATATAAGTCGATCTTGAGTATAAGATGCGGTCAAGTTACAAAAGAAGATCCATTTAAACTGGATGGTTCGAATATAAGTCGAATTCATAAACATACAGCCTTGTGAGCTGGGGCTGGGAGTGTAGAATACATCGAATGCCTCTGTGCAGAGGGGTAAGACCTACCCTCTTACGAGTGTCTTGGATATAACACTAAATTGTATCTGATGTTGAGCCTCAAGTTCTAGAGCTTTGGGGAATGTGGATTACTCCTTCATTGCCATTACTACCATTACTACCACTCTAACCTGGAGTGGTAGTACCTATTAGGGTCCAATCTTTGGGTCGAATAAAACGGTTCTATATTTCATTAAGGAGTATCGTTATTAAATAGAAGTATAAGTGTTAAATTGCAATTCTTAAAACCATTCAACTGTGTCCAAATAAATGATTGATATTAAATAGAATTATAAATTAGTACAAAAAAATGAGCTATGGCACGTTTAAAAATAGTAACCGGTCAACTATTCACTTACTTGGATTAGGAGCTTGCTCCTAGGGTACCTAGCCTCGGCTGGGTCACCGGGCATACGTGCCAGGTGGAGTATCAATGACAAGTATAGATTCACATTGCACTAGACCTCCGGTTCTGGTGAATCTATGACCAGCAAGGTCACCAGGCTTCGTTCCGGGAGACTTAACAAAAGCTAGTATAGTTTGCATTGCAACTAGTGATCTAATGACCAGGATAGTCCACCAGGGTACAAGCTTCGGCTCACGCTCGACCTTCCTTTCCCTTAAATCCCAACAATGAAAAAAAAGATCTTGTGTCAAATCCTATCGGGTAGGAGGCATGGATAAATATCTACCTGCAAACTATTGACTTAGAAATCACGCACACACACACACACACACACACACACACACACACACACACACACACATATATATATATATATATATATATATATATATATATATATATATATAGACAGGGTTTGACATTAAAAGATCATAAAGGGTTCATATGGCATTAAACCAGGCAACCAATGACCAAAAACATCATTGTTACTTGATGAGATATTTTTTGGCCATATACGAGAATATTTTCTACATTTTATTTCGATATTTTATTTTTAACACATTTTTGTAATTTTCTCTTGAGGTTTCTATAACCATTCGTTGCCCAGTCGGCTGGGGCTGTAGAATACACTGACTGCACCTCTGCAGAGGGTAAGACTCCCCCATAACGAGTGTCCCGGATATGACACTAAACAATCTGATGGTGAGGTTCCAGCAGTGCTGGAGCTTTGGGGAATGCGGAGTACCCCTTCATTGCCATCGCCCCCAGGTTCACTCTGGCCCGGAGTGGTAGCACCTGATAGGGCCCTATCTATGGGTTAAATAGAACTAACAGCATACTTATGCTAAAATGAATTGTTTGAGTAAACTGAATAGCTTAAAATAGAAATGTTTTTGACAATTAAACCGTACTTACACTTAAACTGCGTGCTTATGCTTAACTGAATTATTTCAAATAGAACTGTTTTTCGACATTAAAACTGTATTTACACTTAACTGAATTATTACATATAACTGCTTGAATAGTTTGAAATGGAAATGTTTTTGACAATTAAACTGTGTACTTATGCTAAACTTAACTGTTTTCAATAGAACAGATTATTTACATAAAAATGGATTTGGCGTTAAATAACCTAGAAAGGTTGATATGCCATAAAACCACCAAACCAAACCAAACCAAACCAAACCTATAACCATTCGTAACAAAGCTGTTAATTTCGGAATTAACCAACAAAAACGATTCATTGAACTATAACTGAATGTAAAAATTATCTTATTTTATCCTCTAACCCCAATCTTGCGTTTGTACTGTGGCAACTTTAAATCCGGATGATTATTCTGCCAAATCCTGTACAATATATATATATATATATATATATATATCATTATCAAGTCACGCTGGCAGCACGGAGTTCCCTTGACGCTCTCTCTCTCTCTCTCTCTCTCTCTCTCTCTCTCACCATCCATCTTTATCATCCATCACTCAAGGCAGGTTTTCTAGTCTGCATCTTCTGTCCGCACAGAGTTGATGTAAGTCTTTACTGGTTGACAAACACAAGCACAAGCATGTGTAAGAGTCCACAAAAGAACATCGCTTCTTGTTCTTGTTTCTCCATCAGTGCCCCACATGTCTTGTTCGTCTTACTTGAATGGCTTGTGAGATGGGAGGCAAGAGGCCGTACACCTCTTGTTTTGTGGAATGTTACTTCCTGGATTTGTTCAAGACAGCGCGCAGTATTCTTGTGTAGTTCCCTTTTAGCTTTTTCTCAATGCACTTTGTTAGCGTCTATGTGGTGCATCCATATAGTTCTTACAGCTTGAAAGAAATCCCGTTTTATTTCCTCGGATAAATCAGGAAGTAGTAATCAGCTATGGGGAGCTGACCAACTCTGAAAGAATTATCCAAGAGAAGGTGCCTGATATTGGGAGATCTAAAACGTTCAATGACTCTAAGCTGAAATAAGATGTATCATATATATATATATATATATATATATATATATATATATATATATATATATATATAGTCACTCTATTGCCTAGTCCAAATTTCGAAAAATTCTAGTTGAAAACACCACTATAATAGCACACGAAATTAATAAGCTACGACTACAAATGTGAGAAGCCCTACAAACAAAAACCTAGATCAGAATTAACTTTGAAAATAGCGACAATCTTTAGAAATGCCTTTAGTCCCTTTTTTTATTATTTTATTTCTCTTGATAATATTATATTTTTGTTGATAGCGTTTTGTTTTAAATTCGTTCGATATCATCAGCATTTCAGTTTAATGCAACCATACGTTGGCATAATTTTTGCAATATAATAAAAAGCCTAAAGACTTTGAAAAAATAGTTTTTACTCTCACAAACAACCCATGATAATGGCCTATGAAAGGTCAGAAAGTGCTCGGGACAATTAAGGTAAATTGATTGACCAACTCCAAACTAAAACCAAAACACTTGTCAAGAAACTTGAAAGGATCCTAAAAAATTATATAGACAAAATGTGTCTTTATCATTCAATCAAATATGCTTAAATGAAGGACTGCTGCCCAACCATAGACACACAGACACACAGTTATATATATATATATATATATATATATATATATATATATATATATATATATACGAGCACCTTTCAAAAAATTCTAAGCCTAGCCCAGAAAGAAGAGTCATAGCTGAACATTTTTTGTTGTGCTAACAAACAACCACTTCTGATAAAACTAGAAAAATTAATTTAGATTTCTGTCTTAATTTCTGTTCAGGTGAGACCAGTACAAAAAAGAGAGACGTATACAACAAATTTCAAATATAAGAGAGGCTCAGAACTATTTCAATAACCCTCGTATATATATATATATGTATATAGGTGTGTGTGTGTGTGTGTGTGTGTGTGTGATAGTCCCTAAATGCTGTTGTTGTCAAACAGTATTGTATTTTCGTTTTTCCTGCATATCACTGTGCGTAATATTAGAATTAATTAGCACTCATCGTCTCTGTTATAGAAATAATCTTTTCTATTGTCCTGTACCGCTTTTTTCTTTATATACTTGCATATTTTCTTGTCTTTTAATATCCGAGACTTTTGTTTGCAACTAATTGTTGCTTATAACATATATATATATATATATATATATATATATATATATATATATATATATATATATATATAAGTCCTATTTTTTTCGCTGTTTAGCTGTAGGGAATGTTATATTTATGGTAACTGGTCTATCAAAAGAATATACGGAAAGATTTTCGCTGGTAGAAAATAGTTAAGCAATGTTGAAATTAAATACACTTTTTAAAAAACAGAATGTTGAATTCCACTCAGAACGAAATAAAGATGAACATGAGTTGCATAGAGACGAATTACTTGCATACTAAAGTTTAGTCTGTTTTTTTTTTTACTTTATTCAAAAGATTAGATAGGTTCCTAATTAGATATAAAAATGGATTGATTTATCTATGGTTATAATTGGGTGCGGGGAGGGAATAGCGCTCTCCCCTAAAACTCGGTGTTGTATCTAATGAAAAGAGAGCCTTTGGGTCGCCCTCGACTACTGTCGCCAACTTTACTTATAATTGGATGAAAATGTATTTTTAATAATCATGAAAGGATCAGATTTCTTAAATTTCTAAAATCATTTTGGGTTTTGAGCTCTCATGTTTTGCCAGACAATTCAAATATTATCGTCTGCCGTCTCAAAGTTTTAAACGAAGGCACTGATTGCTCTGAAAATGTAAAAATATAGATTCAAAAGCTTCTGGCAACATTTCTTACGCAAAAATTAACATTTTTGTTTTTTATGGAAACCAATTGATTTTGTATACGTTTGTTTCCCTTGGCGTCTAAAACTCAATTCCCAGCTTCATTGAATCTAACGCTTTTAATTCGTACGCAACTGTCCACAGCCAAACACAAGCACTCTCATAGTTCCTGGTGACCTTTGACCCGACAACTGTAGATCACTCCTACATGAATGTTGGCCACACTCGGTAGGTTGGTGGGAGGAAGCCATTACATGAGAGGTTCTCCAATATTTATTTTTCAATATCTCTGACTTCTGTCAGCTATTTCCTCTTTCTTTCTTTCTTTCTTTCTTTCTTTTTATATATCGTTAATATCCTTATTTATACTTTTTAGTGTATCTTGATCTGTAAGCGTTTACTTTTTTATTTTTCCTTCTACCTCTATCTCTCATTCTCTTACTCTATCTATCTCTTTATATATATATATATATATATATATATATATATATATATATATATATATAGTTTTTCATTTTTTCATTTGAAAATCATTTTTCAAAAGTAACATTAACTATCAATTGCACCGCCGTAAAGATGGTAGTAAAAACCAAAACATTGGCAAAATACACCTGAATATTTTTTTTTCATGTTAAAAAATATTCAGATGTATTTTGCCAATGTTTCGATTTTTACAACCATCTTTAGGGCGGTGCAATTGATAATTATCGTTACATTTGAAAAAAAAAACAACATTCAAATAAAAAAATGAAAAATTATATATATATATATATATATATATATATATATATATATATATATATATATATATATATATATATATATCACATCATCCCTCATATTATCTTGAACTGAGATTTAGACATTAGAAAATTAAAAAAAATAAAAAACGAAGAAAAAAATAAGGCTATCATGTTTGGTTATTTTCTTTGCAAATAAAAAAAAAACTTAGCAAATAACACTTCAAACTTATCTATTTGTCCGGCACCTGTTAATCAACAAAACGATATTCATGTGACTGAGTCCAGTGAAAGTCGCACGTTAGTGTTTTAGATGAGTCAGGCACGATTATCAGTCTATTTTTAAAGTGTTTGATTTACATTTTTAAGAAGCCTTCTAAGATATATTGACATAGGATATGGGATAGTTTTTTCTTTTTATTCTACAATTAAAAGTATCAATTCAATCGGCGAAATCAGAGTTTATGAAAAGAAAATGCTAACTTATTATTTGAGTTTTACAGCATTTTCGAATATTGATATCAAATTGTATATTTAGACAGAATATTTTTTGACGCGGATCAAATATAAAGTTTCGGCGAACATATCATCCACAGATTTATGAATGGTGTCGCTTACATTTAGATCATTGATATTATCATAAATATAACAGCTCTATTTTTTTTACCGCTGATAATCTTTTTTTTCCTGATTTTCAATACATTTATGTAGTAAAATCATTAATGACGCATTTACATCGAACATATAATAGCCATATTCTGTGAATAATGCAAGCATTATTAGCTGACAACTGACAATGTTTTTCTTCCTAATTTTTAATACATTTCTACTGTAAAACCATTAGTAACGCATTTAAAGCGTACACATAAAAGCTATATTCTGTCATTAATTCAAGTATTATTATCTGGCTGCTGACAATACACATCTTTCTGATTCTCAATGCATTTCTATTGTAGCAATACATTGACTTCATACGTATATTCGGTCAGTAAGGCTTGCATTATTACCTGACTACTGACAATATCCTTCTTCCGAATTTTCAGTTCCTTTCAATTGTAAAATTAGCAATACATTGACATCATGCATATGATAGCCATATTTTGTCAATAATTAATTGTAAAATTAGCAATACATTGACATCATGCATATGATAGCCATATTTTGTCAATAATTTCACATGCAAATTTTCAGAACAGTAAGGCTATCCCTACTTGTGAGATTGACGCAGCACAATCTTCTGAGTCTCATTTCACCTCGCTTAGCCTTGTGCTCTAATAAATGAAGCTTAGTGGAATGGAATAGTAAGTGCCATATCCTTTAAAGACTTGAGCGATCATAGCTCTTCACAGCTTCATTTATCAATAGTTTATGAATTACCATGGTTATTAGAGGAGAAAAGAGACAGAGAGATAGACAGAGAAAAGGAGAGAGGGGGAGAAAGACATAGAGACAGAGACAGAGATATACAGTGAAAGAGACAGAGACAGAGACACAGGGAGAGAGAGAGGGGGAGGGAGGAAGAGGTTTCCTGTTGTTTTCTCCACGGTTTGAACTTAAAGTTTTCTTTCTCCTAGAGTGGTTGTCTTTTGATATGTCTAAAGGGCTCAGTTAGTTTTCCCTTTTGACTCATAGCTCGACGGGTTGGAATGATTCATGCTTTTCCCACGAATAATACGACGAATGGAACGTTAGCATTTTCGGTTCGCCGGTTCCATTTTCTGTGCTAATAATCATTACACAATCTCCATTTTCTAATTCTATTAAATATCGATATTCAATAATTACCAGGTGTAACATTCGTCTGAAGGAGTCCGGGAAGAATATAAGCAGAATTTTTATGGTAAAAACGACGATGAATATCAATCAGTCCCGATAATTCACAATATCAAAAATGTTACTATTATTTTGAAATTGACGTTCATTTAGTTGTAAACAAAGACAACCATATCCTTAGCTGTTGTTTTCTTCATCACATCCTCATTGTTGATTGATTCATTGATTTTAGCATGTCAACCCATCTGGGGTTGTTTCATGCCTAGAGGTATTGCGTACATTGTTCTTTACTTTTACAGACATTGTATGTTTACTTTTTTTTGTATCGTTCCTTAAATTTTTACACCCGGTTACATGAGTTCAAGTATTCCTAACTAATACAAATAATTTTTAAACAGATGTGTTTGACTTATAGATGTAAAACCACTTCGGGTCAGAGTGGACCTAGGAGTAATGGCAATGAAGGTTTTATTTGATTTGATTGTATTTTAAACCACATCAACTCTTGTAGGTTATTCAATGCCAAATCCTGTTCATACATGTATATTAAATACATTATTTGTTAACGAATAGTTCATAGGAAAAATTATTTTAAAAACAAGCCGGAGCTCATTTGTTTGCTCACAGTTAAACGATTTCTAGTATTGCTGTATAATACTAATAATTCAATGTAATATCAGTCATTTGTTTGCACAAAGTTAATTGTGTTCAAGTGTAGTAAATGATTAAACAATTCAATTTGATCCATCGTTGAGACTCTAATAGATACTATCACTCCGGGTCAGAGTACACCTAGAAGTAATGGCAATGAAGAGTACTCCACATTACTCAGTACTCCAGGGCTGGAACCGCACCATCAAATGCAGCTTAGTTTCATATCCAGGACACTCGTTTTGGGTGGGAGTCTAACCCCTCTGCAGAGATGCAGTAGCGTATTTTATAGCCTCAGCTGTCTAGGCTGAGCATTGAAGGAGTACTCTACCCTCACCAAATCTTCAGAACTAGAAACTCACCCTCAGATGGAGTTTAGTGGTATATCTAGGAAACTCCTTCTTTTTGGGGTTGGGGAGGCTTAACCCTCACCAGGGGATACACTCACTGAATTCTTAGCTCCACCGACAAATAACTACATCCTTATGAGAAGTTAAAACTGTTCCATTATCATTATCACCTATCACCTCCACCCGATCATAATTAAAGCGAGGCGCATTCTGGAAAACGCATCCAAAAGAAAATCATATAACCTTTCTTGCTTTTAGTTTCTCTATTGTTCATCTTAGAATTAAATGCTGAATTTTCCCATTTTTATTTTGGCTTCATCGACCGTATGAAAGGATCGGGCATTCTTCACTAAGTGAACACAGAAGATTAATTCTAAATGGAATGAAGCCCGTTGATTTCCTATCGTATTAGGCTAGATACTTAATCCAACAGGAGTTGATTACAGTCACAGAATTTTCCTGATTATTCGGACAGATCAAGGCGATACAAAAGCCTAGATACAAGTTTCTAGACTTGATTTCACGTTTCTATGAAAGTGAGCGATGAATGGGTTTAAACACTAAATTTATGAATGCCAGGGTCTGTTGTTTTGTAACGCACAAAACTTGTAATGTTTTTGTTTTTTTTATGATTATTTAAACAGTATATTCAGCCTCTAGTCACAAAAATGTACTGAAAACTCTTGCACTCAACTAAAGAATTTTATAATTATTGATCGATTTTATTCTATATAGGGTTATTTTGTGCCTAGAAGTTAGAGAACCGTATTCATTATAAGTTCATATTTACATTTTTGTGCAGTTGTTTCTTAAGAGTTTTTTTTTTTTTTTTTTTTTTTTTTGCAAACGATCCCATCGATTACAAATAAGTTTTAAGCAGATCAACTAGACCCATAGATGTGACAATAACAGACAGTACCACTCCGAATCAGAGTAGACACGGGAGTAATCGCAATGAAGGGATACTCCACAGTTTTCAAATCTCAAAATTTTCTAAAGGAGAAATCACTGGATAATCATACAATTTCATATATTATTTGGAGGTCATGAGAAATATTGAAGTTTACTTGTAAATTGAGAGAAACGGGAAGTAGAAACATTGAGTTGCACCAACATCAACTATAGAGACAATTTGCTTGCGTAGAAATCGTAATTTTTTTTCTTCGGTTTGAACCCTGACTACGACGTCGGTGTTAAATGTGTAATTTGTTAAGCTATTTAGAGCGAAAGTCGATGTGAATACATTTGAGGTTGTATAAAATGTCATGCAATGGGCGGTGAGGTTGCATATAAGTAATAACCTAAGAGATACCATATTTAAAACCATTTAAAATAAAGCCAACGTTTTCTCTAAATAACTGGTTTCCATTTGCACAAACAAGAAAAAGGTAGTTATTCTCTGGAAAAATCTCAAAGTATATATTCTCAACTTACACACACACACACACACACACACACACACACACACACACACACACACACACATATATATATATATATATGCACGTATGTGTGTGTATGTGTGTGTGTGAACAAACCGTTTCAAGATGTTTTTCTTAAATCACGATAGTGCTCAAATACTGGCCAGAAGAGCAAGATAAATTCTAAAATAAACTGCTGTCTCAGTTCCTCATTTTGACTTTATGACTAAAAATTAGATGTATTTGAAAAAAATACAATCATCAGATGAAATGGGTGGGTAAAATGGACAAAGAATGACTAATAAATACTCAATATTACTCCTACAATGCAAAAATGACTGTATGGCGGTTCTCTTCTAAGCATAAATTGCAACTGAGTTCACTGAGTTCAATTTGCCTGGGTATGCTTGACTAGTGGCGTGTTTCATCTGACGATTATATTTTTTTAATACGTGAAACTTTTCGTTATGAAGCCAATATAAAGAGATAAGATAACGATATATATATATATATATATATATATATATATATATATATATATATATTGGGAGATATTTTAAACATTGGCGTGACATAAACTTCCCCATTATTTTTTTTATTTGTAATTTTTTTTTTGTCACATCATTTTTTGTCACATCTTTTTCCAATTTAAACAACCCGTTTTTAATCATCTCTTCGGTGTGATCGTTTGAAGAGTACCGGACGAAAGAGCCCTAACATCCTTTTTTTTTAAATAATTTGTTCTCCCATATACATATGATTCCGCTATCAGTTTGCCTATATATATATATATATATATATATATATATATATATATATATAGTGCAGCTTATAAACATTTAAGCAACCAGAAAATTTGATTTGAATAACTCGATTTTGAAAGTTTAAAACAATTTCATTACAAAAAAACAAGCAATGGATTTAGAAATGTGTTTGTCGTTTGAATGCTAAATTTTCTAGAAAATATTTTTGAAAAGAATTAAATTGTTGAATAAAAAAAACAAATTCTTTTCTATACTTTTAAAATCGATCAAGAAGCTTGAAAAGTTGCTATTTGGAAGAGTTACCAAAGTACAAAGGTAATTTGGATTCTGCCGTTTAAAATCCTTAATGACCGCTGAAATCTTCGCCACCCAACAAGAAAAAAAAAAAAAAAAAAAGGAAAGCAAAAAACCAAACAGATACAGTGCTTGTTTAAATACTTTTTATAGTTTTATGAACATTGCACGCCCTGTCGGTAAGGCTCAGAATATGCTGGGTGTATCCTCTGCTGTGGAGTAAGAACCTCACTCCACCACGATAAAGGGGTGTTCTGTGTATTACACTTAACTGCATTTGATGATGAGGTTCCAATCCTGGAGATCTGAGGCGTGTGAAATACTCCTTTGTCATCATTACTTACAGGCTCACTCAGACCCAGAGGGGTAGCGCCTTTTGGGGTTCTTTGAATGGATCAAATAGCTCAGCTGAAAAATTATTCGTATTCGATAGAAATACTTGATGCCATATAACTGTATAATTTTGTATTTAGAATAGTTACTTGAAGCTCAAATTGTTTACAAAAGATTAAAATTGATTACATGAAACCACATAACTTTTCACAAAAATGACTATTATTAGACTGAAATGATTACTTGAAATTACATAAACATTAGTATTAGATAGGAATACTTGAAACCATAGAACTGTGTGCAAATTATTTGTATTAGATAGGAATCCTTGATATCATATTACTGTGCGCAAAAAAAAAAAAACTCTTAAAAATCAACTACACAAAAAATGTAAATATACATGAAAAATAAATGCAATTCCTTAACATCTCGACATAAAATAACTCTAGACGGGTTGGCATGCCATTAAAATCAATCAATCAATCTATTAATGATTTATGAACATTGCTCTATAGAAACTATCGATCATAAGTATTTTAACAAGCACTAAATCTTTTTACTGTCTGGTTTCTTTATGCGACTTGTATTATTAGGCGTCCATCCAGTTCTTGATTACTAAGAATTGCGTAGTCTGGCTCAAGGCCATGTCGTTTACAGCTTCTAGTATTAATTAGCAATTACCCAACTAAATACTTATGGCAGCTGTTCATTATTTCTCTCTTTTAAATTTTTTGTCTATTTTAGCAAACCTGTGTTTAGAGTTTTCTCCTTAGGCAAACGTTCAAAATTTAAAGTTTTATTTTCTCACCTGTCATTCAGGTACTCCTTGATGGATCTCAGTGGGAGGGTAAGATATTTACTAAGGCTGGCTTAACACGATACAAGACCAAATTAACCGTCGTGGTGGTGGTGGGTAGGGATTGAATTACACCAATCTTCCAAGTGGGAAGGGACTGCTTGCATAAAAAATCAAGATTCAAACTGCTGGCTTTTACTTGAGCTTGAACACCGATCTCTGGCATCGGTGGAACATATTTCCCGAATAAAAGAGGTGTAACTAACTTTGGTACATAGACACAATTTTGCACTGGTGAAGATCAAATCCTTCGTAGCAAATGGAAAACAACACACTAACCATTGTATTACTTCAAGTGTTCCTTCAATTTTTAAGTTATATTCCGAACTTTATTATGACTGTAGCCACAAAAACTTAGTGGGTGCTCAACATTTGTGATCTTGTGAAAGACAAAGTTAAGCATTGTACCTATATCCCAAATTTGCGCAGTGGTTAACGAGCTAGTCCTCGTCAATCATTGCAACTATAATGAATTCGCACGTCACTAGGTACCTCACGCTTGTACCCTTGAGCCAGACGAAACTAAACTAAGTAAATATTCAGATATTAGACACCTCCATTAGTTGTTTGCAAGCTAAATAGTTACTACTGTAGTGATTTCAATCATTACAGTGTATCTCTGGTGAAGTCAAACATAGTTATCTCCCTACTGGATCTGTAAACTCTAAATACTAAAGAATCTTCATTTTAACAGGATCACAGTTATGTTATATTGTATTAAGCTTAAGAAAAGCAATTACCTTGTTCGTCTTTTGTTACAATTACGTACCTTTGAACCTGTGCCAAGGCTAATCTTTAAAAATACCTAAATCCAAAGGTTATCTTTATAACATTATTCGAAGAAAATAATTCCGATTTAAAAATTTGGAAAGTCTACAAATTAGGTGCAGATGTAGGGCTTGAAAAATTATCGAAATTTTTTTATTAGGCGGACAAAAATTAGTTCAGGTTTTAAGTAAAAATAAAAGACTTGTTTTGAACCCTTTAATTTGTGCGGCTCGTATTTGTGCCGCTACCTGATTTCCGGTCAGGAAATCTCCATTTTTTTTTACATTGCTATTGCCTAGCAACAACGCAGCCAATCAGATGTGCTCTTCCATTTGAGTCACGGGTCAGCGCATTCGACCAATATTTCTGTTGCTACCTATAGTAGTAATTTACTAAGCTTTTTGCTTAGATGTGGTACAAGGCCGAGTGAATGGGGCACCCAATGAGGCATGAACTCACTCGTGAAGGTTTGCTAGTCTAGCTTGCTAACCATTACGCCACCTGATATGCCCCTGTTGCTACCTATAAGTGCATATAACCGGACTTCCTAAATTCTTACCGTGGAATCGCCATTTCAACATCGTTATTGTCAATAAAATATTGTAATCTGTTATTCAACAACCTGTAAGGCTGTTGAATAACAGGTAAAAACATTTATTTTTCAGTTATATTTTTTTGCTAGAAGGACAGAGTTGGGTAGGGAGCCGTGGACGCGAGGTCAAGGTTTTAAGGGTTAACTTTACTGAACGGTATATACACCGTTGTATTTTTTTTATCAACTGCCGTCTTTCTTTTGCAGGCTTCTAGGGAATCGAATAATTGAATATTATTTTTAACATCTCACCTACCAGGCGTATACCAAGCGTCTTGGCTGAAGACTATGGTTTCGTTCCTTTGTTTAATGGCATATCAATGTTCGTGATTTATTTAATGTCAAAGCCACCCTTGTAGAACATTAGTTGTACTATTTAACCCATAGCTGGAGGAATAAGTGATGTATATCCAACTTCCTACCAAATCATATTTGGCATGAAGTCATTTTATAGGGGAGAGCCACGTACGAATCGAGACTCAGGCGTGGCTGTCACAAAGATGCTTGATCGCTTCGACGTTTCCCATTTTAGGAAGCCTCAAGCTCCAAGTGATAAACTTAACCCAGCCAAGCAGATATTGCCTGGAAGAAGAACCATTAGGACCAGACGATCAGCTTAATAACACCCATCTGGCGTTTGTGCTAGATGTCTCTCAGAAAATGCAAGAGGGATGAGAGTAACTCGTTTACGACAATTTCCCTGTCTAGCAAGTTAGTTACAAGCCAGGTGGGGGGGGCTCCAAGAGCTATGTTTTGCTTGCCAGAACAAACATGTCATGACGGAAGTTTAAAAAAAACAGTGAAATTGAACTCACTAACAATGGTCTCCGTGCTTAGCTCGCTAGCTACTACATAATGGAAAGCGCCTACCTTCAATGTCAATTTAAAATATATGCTCTAAAGTGCTCTGCCACGACAGTTTTCCCCTTGTAACGAAAAATGATCTTTTCGAAGGAAATTATTTAAAACTGCCATCAAACGTAAAAAGAACATTAGCTTAGATGCACAAAGCAAAAAGCAAACCTTTCTACTCTTGGGGATACTTCAGAAATATCCGTTAGAGTTCGAACAACTAATTTTAATAATTACAACATGAATGACGAACATCAACTACTGTGCCTGCTTTATGCATTAGCAAACTATTCCATTGCTAGAGGTCAGTGTTCAAGCCCGAATAAAAGCTATAGATTTTAAAGGTATACGAGTTTTCTCTTTTTGGAAGATGATCGAAACATAATCTTTCTTCTCAACTTCAGCAAACATCTGTTGTCCGCCTGGCGTATGAAATGATTGCATAGTTCCCATGTGTGCCCGTGTTCAAATCCAAAATTTCGAATACTGATATTCAAGGCAGGTAATATCTTCTAAGATGATGGAGTAAGAGTCAAGCTTGGACCAGTCATTCATATTTAACCTTGTTTCGTATTTATGCGAAAATTATCGCGATCTGTCTGCTTCTCTTTAAAAACTATCAATGGAACATCAGAAATAATCTCCAATTTGCAGACACAACTTTTTTTTTTTGTAACCGAAATAGATTTTTTTATACAGTGGTTTATTCGTAGTCTTTACTGTTTTTATTTAAACATTTCGGTCAAAATATACTGCGCCCTTCTTTCTGAGAGAATTTTGTTATTATTTTAAAATGATGCTTTAAGACCAATTTTTTTTCGTCTTTATTTTCATCCGATATATCCTTCCATCTATTTTAGTTTCTTGTAAAATTTGGTTATATTTTGGAAATGATTCACAGAATCTTTTTATATATCCACACATAAACTACTCATCTCAACACATACACGTAATATATATATATATATATATATATATATATAGAGAGAGAGAGAGAGAGAGAGAGAAAGAGAGAGAGAGAGAGAAGGGGGGAAAGAGTAAGGAACAGAAAAACACAGAGAGAGAGAGAGAGATACAGATTCAGATAGTGAGTGATATGGATATATAGAGAGAGGTTATATATATATAGAGAGAGAGAGAGTGAGGGAAAGAGAGAGGTTATATATATATATAATCAAGATTTAACGCTAAAAGTGTTTTTATTCGTCAAATCTTTTCGATGCTCAATGAATAAAAATGCCAAGCAATATCACAATATATTTCAAGTATAAAATAAAATAATCATAAAACAGGTCAAAATCTTATAACTTTGAGTGAGTCGTGTTTTTTTTTATCCTGTTTTATTATCATCTGATTTTATAGTTGAAAGAAAAAGATCGACTCTCGTCATATGAGAACCCAACAGTTGGGTCATAGATATGAATTATTGGACTACCTACACAGGTGATTTGTTTATAGTGGTGAAAGTTTTGTGTAGAACCAGCCACACTTCTTGGATGAACTGATAACAAAAGAGTGGTGCGCCAATGAGCAAGAGATTTTCCAGAACAAAATTCGGCAGGTTTTGAATTCAGTTTTTTTCTTCAAGGCCGGTCACCTCACCGACGCTAGAGAGTCCACTCTACCCCACAATTTTACTCATAGCTTGATATATATATATATATATATATATATATATATATAGAGAGAGAGAGAGAGAGAGAGAGAGAAATTCCTTTTCAAAATTTTTTTTAAGTCTTGAAAGTTTATTGCGATGCCGTAATCATTTTATTGGGGTGTGGTTTTTATATTTTTTACTTCAGTCTTCTTTCCAGCCTCTTATCAATTTGTTTCATTTTTCTTCTATAAGAAAAGAAAAAAGTAAGCCAACTGAAGAAGATGCTGTTACCCCACTTCTTTTTAGTGTAAGTCATCGACATTCCATTCCAATTAATGACCTGCGCTGTGAGGAACGAAAGACTTCCGGCGGATATGACGGAGTTAAAAGAATGTGATCATTGAAATAATAATAATAATAATAATAATAATAATAATAATAATAAATGAATAAATAAATAAATAAACTTAGTTTATGATGAATATCTGTATTTATCTTTGATTTTCAACGGCACACAGACTAGAGTAAGACAGTTTGGTGTAGTGTATATTCAATCTATGACCGTTTTATGCTTATAACTATAATGTTACCATTCATTAACTTTTTTTGGCGCATTTTTCAGGTTGTCACAAAAAGTTTCAATACTCGAATTGAAATAAATGAATGAAATACAATGAATCATATTAGTTTGTCAGCAGGGAATGAGCAAGATAAGAAACAGGGGACATTTCTATTTAGGGCATTAAGAAAATTGACGAATTATTTAACGAGAAACCGCTCAAGATGTGCGCATGAGTTCGGAGATAATGAAATCTCCGAGTAGGGAGTCAAAGGAAATTAAGATTAATGCTCCCAGTACGATTGAGATCGATTAGATCCTGAATATTTCAAATTTTTCATCATCATCATAATATATAATTTCCCTATTCCTTCCTTTACTCAGCCAAGTCGGCTGGGGCTGTTGAATACGCCGACAGCATTTCTGCAGACGGGTTAGACCTCACTTCAGACAAGTGTCCTGGATATGACACTAAGTTGCATTTGATGGTGAGGCTCCAGTCTCAGAGCTTTGGGAAATATGGAGTATCCCTTTCATTACCATTACTCTCTGGTCCACTCTGACCAGGAGTGATAGTACATGTCAAATAGAACAGTTTAATCTTTTACTAGACTTGAAACCATTTAACTGTGTGCAAACAAATGAATGATGTTAAACTGAATTATTAGTATTACATGGCAATATTTGAAACCATTCAACTGTGTGCTAACAAATTAGCTCTGGATCGTTTAAAAATGTCACCTACAAACAATGCGTTTACAAATTATGTATGTTGAATATATACGTATAAACAGGATTCTATATTAAATAACCAACAAGAGTTGATATGCTATAAAACACAACAAATTAATCAACCTTCCTTTTCTGTCACCAACTTCTCTTTCACCTTTTCTCGTACATCTTCCTTCACTCCATCTCTTAAATGATAACTTTTGCTATAAACGTTATTACATCATCCTTTACATCAATATATCCCCCGCAGTCTACTGGAGTTGAAAAATACGCCGACTGCACCTCTGAACAAGAATAAGACCCCCACCCAAACGTGTGTCATAGTTATGACATTAAACTGCATCTAATGGAGAGGCTCCAGTCTAGGAGCTTAGGGAAATGTGGAGTACCCCTTTATGGTCATTACTCCAAGATTCACTCTTATCTAAAGTGTTATTACCTGTTATGGTCCCATCTATGGGTCAAATACAACTATTCTATGATTTACAGTTCTTAAAAACCATTCAACTATGTTTAATCGATTGATATTACATATAATTATTGGTATTAGATTGCAATATTTGAAACCCTTTAAGAGTGTTCAAACAATTGAGCTCGGGCTCGTTTAAAAAATGCTATCTACAAACTATTCGCATTCAAATCATATATATATATATATATATATATATATATATATATATATATATATATATATATATGATGGATGAGGAATTAAATAACCTAACCTCAATATCTTCCTACCTCTCTCCGCGGGGCTTAGAATATGCTGACAGTATCCCCTTTAGAAGGGCGGGACTTGCCTACAAAATGGAAGTCCTATGTATAATACGAATTTGCATCTGGTGTTGAGGTCCCAGTTCTGAAGCTCAGTAGAGTGTGGAGTACCCCTTCGTTGCCATTACTCTCAGATCCACTCTGACCCGGAGTGGTAGTATCTGTTAGAGTCCCATCTATGAGTCAAAGAGATCCGTTTTCTATTTTTTTATATTAGATATGAATACTTGATGCAATATAATTGCCCGCAAATTAATTGTATCAAAAACGATTTCTTGATACTAAAATTATTTCCGAAGGTTTGCTTTAGTTTGGTAGGGTTCTTTGCCAAAACATCCATTGTAGGTTATTTAATGGTAAATCCTGTTTCTACCTATATATTAGATCTGATTTGTACACATTTTTTTATAACATTTTTAAATGAGCCATAAATGAGACTTCATTTATTTGCACACAGGTTTCAAGTATTGCAATCTAACACTAATCATTCAATTCAACATTTCTCATTCGTTTGCTCACAATTAAATGATACCAAGTATTCTTATGTATCACTAACAATTCAATTAAACATCAGTCATTTGTTTACACACAGTTAAATGATCAAACAGTTCTATTTCAAAAAATTCAGTTTAGTCTTTGTTTATACACCGCTTCAATGTCAAACAGTTCAATTGGACCCATAGATAGGACCTTATCAGGTGCTACCAGTCCGGGTCAGAGTGGACCTGGGAGCGATGGCAATGAAGGGGTACTCTGCATTCTCCAAAGCTCCAGCATTACTGGAGCCACACCATCAGATTGTTTAGTGTCATATCCAAGACAGTCGTGGGGGATCTTAATCCTCTGCAGAGATGCCGTCGACATATTTTACAACCCCAGCTGACTGGGCTGCGTTTCCTAATGATTATTATTAATTACTTGAAACCATGTAACTGTCTGTAAACAATGAGTATTATCAAAGAGAAATAATTACTTGAAATCATATAATTGTTTATAAATCATTAGTATGAGATGGGAATACTTGATACCATATAAATATGCGCAAATTATTTGTAGTCGAGAGGAATATTTGATATCTAATAAATGTGTACAAATGATTATAAACAATTAAAAAAGTGAAATTAAGAAAAAATGCAATGGAACATAGAAAATATAGTCATGATTATAATCAAGCATTTACAAATAAATCAAATTCCGGCATTAAATAGCCCATAAGGAGTTGATGTGCTGTTAAATAAATGAACCAAATCAATCAATAACTTCCAATTCCCTCCTTCTTGGTCTCGTTTTTCAAAAATATTTACTCATCTCTATCCTCTTTACCTCTTCGTTATTTTAATTTTGTCTCCTCATCCTTTTCCTTCTTACTTATAGATCTATTTATCTACCTTTTCATTTCTTTTCTTTTTGCCTTCTCACGTTTTTCTTATTCTTCTTCTTGTCACCTAATATATTTTCTCTTTGTCTAATCTCCTTTCTCCATATCTTTTCTTCCTCTTTATCTCCTCATCCTTTTCTAGTTGGTCTCCTCTTTCTCTGTCCAAACATTCATCGTTATCTTCTAATATTTTTTCGGTGTCTTTTCCCCCATTTCCTCTATTTTCTGTTCTTTCTCTATGCTCTTCAACCATTTCATTTTCTTCAATATCACCTCATCTCTTTCCTCTTTGACTCCCAATTTTTTCCTCTCGATCCTCTCATAATATCTTTCTCCTGTCAACATTTTCATCTTTGTCTTCTCATCATTTTTCTCTTCATCTCCTCATCTCTTTCCTTTTTGTCACTCCACCCAATTCCTCTTGATCCTCTCATCTTTCTCCCTCAGTATCATTGCACCCTTTTTCTCTATTTTTCTCGCCCGTTTTCCTCTTTATCTTTTCATTGCTCTTCTCAATATCTCTCCATCCTTATACTCTTTATCTCTTCCCTATTATTATTATTATTATTATTATTATTACCCTTTAAAGTTTTTCACATCAGTTTAAACTGATATTTTTTCACTGGAGTTTGAGTGACAGCAAGTCTCCTCGAGTCTCCAGGATTCTTCTCAGTATTCTGGCCGTTCTCAATAATGCTGTCGTTTGGATGGTCTCCACACGTCCACCAACTTCCAAGTCACCCAGGCCCTTAAATAATCCTTTTGTTACTTTGCCAAAAACAACAATCACAATTGGTATAATTGTCACCTTCATGTTCCATAGTTTTATCAATTCCCTCGCAAGGTCGAGGTACTTATCCTTCTTTTCAAATTCTTTCAGTTTTATTCTGTGGTCAGCCGGGACAGCAAAGTCGACAATTTTGCAAATTCTCTTTTTTTGTTGATTATTATAAGATCTGGTCTTTTGGTCGAGATTAGAGGATCCGTGTGTATGTCAAAATCCTATAGGAATTTATGTGTGTTATTTTCTAGGACAGCTGCTGGGTTGTGCATATATCATTTGTTCGTATGGTCAAATTTAGACTTCTTGCACATTTCGCAGTAGATCACTTTATACACCCAGTTGTGTCTAGTTTTATACTCCTGCTGTGCTAATTTGCTGCATTCGCTTATTATGTGATTCATGGTTTCATTTCTGTCGCTGCATAGCCTACATTTGCTATTTTGTTGCGTCTTATCTATTCTCGCTTTGATATGATTGGTTCTTATGGCGTTGTTTTGTGCTGTTATGAGGAGAGATTCTGTTTTTCTTTTAAAGTTTCCTTTTCTTATCCAGGTCCAGGTTTTGTCGTGTGAGATGTTGTTTATTAGTCGTTTAAAACACCCATTGAGTTTTTTCCCCATTTTTGTTTCCTAGTCATAGTTACATGTTTCTGATGAATGTAATCAGTCCTCGATCGTATTTTCCTATGTATTCTTCCAGTCATTGTATTGATGCGTCAACGCTGTCTTTGATGCTGGCAAGTCATCTTCGTTCCCCTTTTCCTGATATTCATAGATTATTATTATTATTATTATTATTATTGTTGTTTTTGTTGTTGTTAAGGTCTTCAGATAAGAGCGGTGGAAGAACAACTCAAACAACGGGTGATAGGTAAACGTTATTGCATTAGCAGAAAAAGGAAGTCATACAAAGGAAGTACTTGCCGTGCTCGACTTGCAGCCCGTCTGTCAAATGTCTTGTAAGTAACGAGAAGTTGTCTAAGCTCAGAGAATATGTTTAGGTTGGACGAGTCCATCTTTGGGGTATGGTAGGATATGTCCCCATAACAATTATTATTATTATTATAGTAGATAGTAGATGGTTCTTCCCTCGAATTTAAGTGACAGCTAGTTTCCTCAGGTCCTTAGGACTCTTCACAGTATTCTGGCCGATATCAACAATAGTGTAGTCTTGATCTTTTCGATTATTATTATTATTATTATTATTATTATTATTATTATTATTATTATTATTATTATTCAGTCCTTTTCCGTCCTCGTGTTTATCATTTGCACTCATAATCATCGTCTTCAGCGAACCGTTCATTCAGTGTTTATTCACAAATTGAAACTAACATCAAAACAGGCTTATCTTCCTAATATCAGAAATTGAAGTTAATCTATGAAAACAACGTTTGTCACTGTTCTGTGTGGTTGGAAGAACAACGAGAAAATATATAATTTTTAGGCCGCGATTAGTCAGCGCATTCATGTGTCAACATAGACACACTCCTAGATTTATAAGATATTTGGCCTGGCATAATATTTTTTTGTTATGCTCAAAGTGGTTTTATATGTAATTAATATATCACAATGTTCTTTAAAATATATTTTCTGTCATTTTAACACTGTATGTCATTGTTCCTTCGGTTCTTTATGCTTTAAATATATGATATTTTAGTCAAATGAAAATTGACAGAATTATTTTTGAAGGAGTCATCATTGATCTCGATTTTCAGCTGTATAGACTCTTGAATTCTATTTTCAGTAATATAGATTTTTAAAACTTGATCTTCACTTTCAGCTGTATCGTCCCTCTGTCTTGCTCTCTATTTTCGGTTGTATAGTTTCTTTTTCTTGAGCTTTTCTTTCCGTTTTATTGTATTTTTTCTTGATCATTACTTTCAGATGTATTGTTGCTTTATCTTGATCCCTACTTTCGAAAGTCTTTTTGTCTTGATCTCTATTTTCAGTTATATAGTTTTTTGCCTTGATTTCTATTTTGCGTGGTATTTCTTTTTTTTTTTATACTTACTTTGGCAGTATAGTTTCTTTATATATATATATATATATATATATATAATATATATATATATATATATATACTTTTAGTTATATAGTTTAATTTTCTTGATCTTTACTTTAATAATTTCAGTTGTATTGTTTCTTTTTCTTGATCTGTGTTTTAGTTGTATAGTTTTTGTCATGATCTCTATTTTCAGTAGTAGAGTTTATTTTTCATATTTCTATAAGTTATAAAGGTGCTTTTTTTGGACCACTACTTTTATTTGTATAGTTCCTTTTTTATACCTACCTTTATGCATTTACCAAACCTCTTCATGTGATCAGAATGGGACACAAGGTCAATCTTTTTTTTTAGTTGCATACTTTCTTTGTATTCTTCCTAACTTAAAGTTTCTTTTCCTAATCCTAAAAAATCGTAGAGTTGATTTTTAGAGGATAATTCTTTATTTTTGATTCACCTAACTTTCTTTAACAGTTATCGAATTAATAACCTGTGAACATTGTGATGAAAACTGTAACAAAACTTGTTCAAAGTAACAATGAAAATACATTCTCTAAGAAATCCACATCAAACTGATAATATCTATCTATCTATCTATCTATCTATCAATCCTTTAAAATGAATAGGTCCACAAATGAATTTGCTTCTGCAACTCATGTTTCTAACGTTTTAAGTCGTCTTTAAGAAGCAAATAGTTTATTTGAGGGATCCTTTTGGTTTTTATAGTTGCGACTCTTTTTATAGGGCTGTGGTCCTTTTTAATTGCAGGATTTGTATCTGTGGATGTCCTATTCGAGTTAATTGTCCGTGACAAACTTTCGTCTCTGCCGATGTTGCATTTCTCATTCTTTTTTACGAGAGTATATTCTGTGTGTTTGTGAGTCTGCATGGCTATTCGTGTCTATGTATGCGTATATACTTTCGGTTGTTTTTTTCTCTCCTTTATTACACTTTTCCCCTAAGATAATCTGATAGTTGATATGTCATAAAGTTCAACAGACTACTAATCTTCCTCCCTGAGTAATTATGTGTGTGTGTGTGTGTGTGTGTGTGTGTGTGTGTGTGTGTGTGTGTGTGTGTGTGTGTGTGTTTGTGCATGAGTAGTGTGTTTGTGCATGAGTAGTGTGTGTGTGTGTGTGTGTGTGTATCATTGAGACACACACACACACACATACACACACACACACACACACATATATATATATATATATATATATATATATATATATATATATGAAATATAGTAGATGGCTACTTGATTTATTTCACCTCATGTATTTAAGAAAAGAAAGAACCCCCTACCCCACCAAAAAAAAAAAAAAAAACACACACACACACACATCGAATGCTCTGATACACAATCTGGAACACATTGGCTTCATAACTTTCATAAAATTATCTCTCTCTCTCTCTCTATATATATATATATAAGCCGTAGAATTTTAAGGAATTCTAAGCTTTTTAGTATATTATAATCAACTTTGGAATTATTTTCGTTGATATTTATGTTAAGACTATTATTCTATAGGTTTCTCAAATGCTCAGTAATGCAAAATCCAATTCTTTTTTTGCATTCCATGTTTTCTATGTAACACTATCTCTTAATATTTGTAATTTTTTTCAGAACGTAGTATTGTCTGATGATCTTGAAAGAGAGAGAGAAGAATCAATTCACTAAGGAGCAATGGTCAGCGAACAGATATAGTGAATTCAATCCTAATTCGGTGTCCTATATTTGTGCCCTTAGAGAATATTGTTACTGCTCAAAGTAAGTAACTGGCTAGTTTGAATGGCGTACTGAGATAGAAAATTACTTTTTCTGAGCAATAAAAAAAAAGAGTGGTGATCTTGCCGCATGCTAATACTTGTCTAAATATAGCAATGATGGAGTTGGAATAGGAAGTCTTTTATGCAGCGTATTTTCCAGGGACAGTTACATTCAGTCTTTTACTTGTTTGGTTAATTGTTCCAATAGTTTCAAGATACAGAAAAATTATTCGGCCAATTCGTAGAATCAAAAGGAAAATTGTTCTTTTATGATGGAATACATAAGTTAGCTGAAAAGTGCAGCAAAGTCAAGGAAATACGTTGATGACAGAATAAAGATTCTGTGAATTTATATCATTATTGGATTTTTGTCATAAAATTACTAAAAACATTTGCTGCGACCTAAAATTTTTTAATGCCCCTTACGAAAGATTCAAAACAATATTTACATTATCATATTTACCAACCCCTCCGCTCGGGCAGGATATGACACTAGGTCAATTTTTTATGCTGTGTTTAACAGGTTTGAATTCAGAGTTTTCCTTCTCCTAGACTAGTTGCCTCACCAAGGCTGAAGAACCTAGTCTGTCCTAGTATTTACCCATAGCTGGAGGAAGAATAATTGGATTCATACCTTTCCCAAGGTTATTAGTGCTATGTGAAATGCAGTCAGTCTCGTCCAGGATTTGAACTCGTGTCGCCGTGTCCATTTCCTGCGAGGATAACCATTACACCACGGGCACCTCCACAATATTTACATTATAAGCTTAAATGCAGAGATTTCTGCCGACCGTAAAGCTCTTGTAGCTCAAGCGGTTGAACAACTGTTATGTGGAAACATGTTTTAAGGCAAAAGGTGTTAGAGTTTTACAGAGACTCTTGTCCTTATTTTTGATCCACCCTGAACAAAGCTGCTGACACAGGGTCGGAAATGGTTGATAATTTTTGGTATAATACAAATCTCAGACAATATTGTTGTTATTCCCCCTAGCAAAAATTATAAGATTAACACTCTTAGAGGATGCTCACCTTGAAAATTTATGATAGAAATCTTTTAAAAATTGTTTATTAGAAGGTTCTATTAATCAAAGATCTATTAATAACCATTTAGGAAAGATGGAACTATTTTGATAAAGATCATTGCTTTAAATTGATGAATTCTTTGCCTTGAAGAATTAAGACGGTCATAATAGATGTAGAAGAGGCAACTAAGTATCAATTCTAATTTTTTAGGGCGTGGGGGTTAATGAATTCTATAATTTTTCCTCAGTATTGGGTTATTCCAATTTTTTTGAGGGGTGTCAACGGATTCCATAATTTTTCATCTGTATTAGGTCGTTCCATTTTTTTTTTTTTTTTGGAGGGGCTCAATAAATTCCATAATTTTTCCTCAGTATTTGGTTATTCTATTGCAGGGGGGGGCAATGAATTCCATAATTTTCCCTCAGTAGTCTGGAACGAGCTGCTGCAGGCATAAGCTTCCATGTCAACGCAGACAAGATGGAATACACGTGCTTTAATCAAAGAGGCGACATCTCCACACTAAATGGTAGTTCTCTGAAACTAGTAGACTAGTTCACCTAGGAAGTGACACATTCCAATGGCCAGTAATCGAAAGAGATCGCATGGGCGGATTTGGCTGATGAAATGGGACAAGGTAAAAAGCCCATGATACACTCACAGACTGATGCACCGGAAAAGAGTGACCTCTGAACTGCATGACAGTTATTTCCGCTTGATGACGATAAAACAAGCCATTCCAAAGATTGAGTGGGTGATTGAGTGGTCGTTGAACTATTATATAACTCAGTCAAGACAGGAAGTCTGATTGAGTTGGGGCCCCTGATTGAGTTGGGGTCCAGAGAAGTTGCTGATAAGATGTGATAGGGAAAGCCATTCCCGGCCGAAGGGGCCCTCGGGGCCCCCAGTAGTTTCGGAGACCCATTGGTGACAAGATGTGGTAGAGAAAGCCAGCACTCAGCAGAAAGCTGAGCCCCCGGGCCTCCGGTTGAGCAGCCCTGGAGAATGAGAAAGACACAACGCCGACTGCTATAAGAGTGGGGGGTCAATATATTGCAGTTCTGTTCGGTCTCCAACTCCCTCTCACCATAAAACCTTGAATAACCTTTTTGAACCCTTACAATAAAGTGAGAGGTACATATTTTTCTAAAGAAGCCTTTACTCGTCCTTTATCATTGTGTCGTTGTGATTCTTTCTGCATGTATATGCATGTGTATATGCATATGACAATACAACACCACCCATCACGAAAACTATCCAAGTTAGACGAACCAGACATGTGGGACACTGCTAGAGAAGTAGGGGTGTGCTCCAGACATACTCCTGTGGACCCCTTCACATGGATGAGCTAAGGCAGGACGACCAGCTAGAACCTATATACAACAGCTCTGTGCTGATACAGGATGTAGTCTTGAAGACCTACCGGGAGTGATGGATGATAGAGAAGAGTGGCGGGAGAGGGTCAGGGAGATCCGTGCAGGCGGCACGACATGATGATGATGATTAGGCTTTTTCATTTATTTTGGCAAAAGCAATTTCTGTACAGGAACAAGAAAAAGTAAAAATTATTTTTTATATTGTAGCTATTTACGTTGTAGATATTTATTTATTATTTTAGAAAAAAAAACTTGTCAATTGAAAAAAAAAAACAACGTGGTCAGACTATCAGAACTTATTCGCGTGTTTCATTTTGCGGGAAATTCAATATTAGATTTGGTGGATAGCATAATCTCTTTCCTACTCCATCAGCCGCTTTCACAGTCTATAGGAGAACTTGGAGCTTCACCAAAGCCTGTAAAATATTGGCAGTAATGGGCCTCACCTTGTCACCTTGACCTATGAGGTATTAGTAGGGAACTTGAATTCAGTTTTCTCTTTTTCGTAGATATGTTGCCCTACTAAGGCAAGAGAACTCAGCATAACTTACTATTTATCCATATCTAAAAAAAAGAAGTGGGTTCATGCCTTTTATCAGAGCATTAGTGCGAAGTGAAACAAATGCAGCCTCAGCAGGACTTTTAATTGGGCCCACCAATTTCATTTTACTCGACGATAACAATTATGTCTCAAACGCCTTATCGTTATACACGAGTGTAAAACAAAATGATTGGATTTTAGCTATATTATCATAACAAACCAATCAAATAGAAGATTTGAAAAATTCAAACAAAATAATAACTTGAATAACTTGAATTAATTTTAGATTTAAATTTGAACTATAATGTGTTGACAGATTGAAAGTCGATATAATTCCTCTTTAAACTTGTAATCTGAGTGTACTGAGTAAATTTTGGTTTAATTAGTACCCTCAGATTACAAGTTTAAAAAGGAATTCCTTTTCTGTATCTGACTGTGCAGCTCTATTTTTTAATTCTAGGAAGTGTAGAGTACCTCTTCATTGTCGTTGCTCCTAGATCTAATCATACCCGGAGTGTTAGTACCTTTTAAAGTTCCATGTATGACTCAAATAGATTTGTGTTTGATAGAACCACGCACAAAACTCCTTTTAAGAAACGATTAATCCAAAAATATAAATATGAACATATAATGAACGTGATCACCAGGCCTCGAGGCATAAAATAACTCTAGACAGGTTGATATGCCATTAAAATCGATCAACCAATCATCAGAAATTTTTTGTTGTGTGCAAAAGTTCCTAGTTACTTTTTTAAGACTTGAGATTTGATATACATCTGAAACAATTTATGGAAAAAAGTGACATGTTTTGTGTGTTACAAAGCAACGGATACTGATGTTCATAGATTTATTGTCTTACTACATTTGTCACTCACTTTTATAGAAGCCATTTTCGTCGACAACGCCAAATCAAGTTTAGAAATTTGAATCTAGACTTTCATATCTCATTGATCCGACCGACCAATCCGGAAGATTCAGCGACAATTGTCAACTCTTGTTTGATTTAGTATCTAGTATAATACAAGAGGAAATCAACAGGCTTCATTCCATCTAGGATTAATCTTCTGTGGCCACTTTGTGAAGTATGCCCGATTCTTTCATACGGTCTATGAAGCCAAAAGAAAACTGGAAAAATTCAGCGTTTAATTCTAAGATGAACAATAGAGAAACCAAAAGTAAGAAAGGTTTCATGATTTTCTTTTAGATGCGTCTCATGATGCCCTATATAAATTGTTTGTTATGAGAATAATTATTTGAAGCTATTATTGTTTAAAAATGATTTTAAGATTGGTTACTTGTAATCACGTAACTGTGCTAAGAAATGACTTGTTAAATATAAGTTTACTTGGGACCATATAATTATTTAAATCAAATAGGAATACTTGAAACCACACAGGTATACTTAGTGTAACGGTTATCGTCGTAAGAAAAGGAATTAACAACTCGAGGTCAAATCTTGGAGGGAGCTGTTTGTGTATCGCTTGTGCTAATTTCTCCAAGTTATGGGAAAATGGTGGGTCAGACCAGGCTCTTTAGTCTTCGTAAAGCAACCTCTACAGGAGAAAAAAAAACTCTGAATACAAACCAGCTTTACTTAAAAATTAAACTTCTGTCACGTCCTGCCCGTAGGGATGGGATTGAGTAAATATATATTCGAAATCAAATTATCTTATCTTAGAAATACCTGATGCCATATAACTGTAAATTATTTGTATTAAGATCGATTACTTGAAGCTATAATTGTTTACTAAAGGTTATTATTAGTTTCTTGAAACCATATAACTGTGGACAAACAAATGGCTGTTATTGAATAGAAATAAGCAAAAGTAAGTAAAGTTGGCGACCTTAGACTAGGGTGACCCGAAGGCTCCCTTCTCAATAGCTATTACACCGAGGTGTAGGAAAGGGTGCTACTCCATTTCCTGGATTGCTCCACTTTATCCTTACCTTATAATGCTGAGTGTTAAGCAAGGCGGCATCAAGTACCATTTTTGAGTCTTTGGTATGACTCTACTTGGACCATTGGCGAACACTCTACTCATTAGACCAATTTTTTGAATACAAATAACTACATGAAACCATGTGTTCATTAGATAGGAATGCCTGAAACCATGTAACTGTATGCAAATTATTTGTATTAGATAATCTAATTATGATTCATTGCGGTAAAAATAGGTTTTGTTTCTTTGTTTAATGGTATATCGACTTTTGTGGGTTATTTCATGTTAAAGCCATCTTTGTGGAAGAACGGCAGTGATACTATTTAACCCCTAGCTGAGGTATACGGGATTCATGCTTTTCGAAAGTGAACGTAATTATGTGACTGGAGTTCGAACTTGCTTACTGCAAGGCTGCAATCCAGCACTTTAGCCACTACGCCACGAGGACGAAAAAATTGAACAGCTTATAAGCCGTTCGAATTCACTGGTTGACGTAGTTGTGAGGAATCACGTGAGAAAGAATTCAGCTTTTTTAGCCAATCAGTAGGCACTGCAAACTAAAATTGTCGGTACATTATTGATCCTATCAAAAGCATATAAAACATACCCAGGAATCCATATGGAGCAGTTCTTATTTTCGCAGCCCCTGCGCAACTTCGACAGACAGTAGTTACTTCCCTCATCCCAGGGACCAGGCACGGACAACAAACAAAACATATGCTTTTGGAGAGCAAGCCCCCTCACTTCACATACACACCAATCGATAGCCCCAAACAAGTTAGCTATGAACTTATTGAGAGCTTAACACAACTGAACGGACATTCAACAGCTTAGCTTCTTCGTTAGCTCTCCAAACTATTATAAGGAAAAAGAACCCTTTTGTAAATTTCTCCAAATAAATTCCACCCCATTTGCTGATTCTTATATTATTTCTTATCATTTCTTTCATGCTTGCTGTGAACAGAAATTTGTCTTTCTTGAAGATATCCTGGTCAGCAAATTACAAAGCTCTCTTCCTTTGTTGATTCATTGATTTTAATGGCATATCAACCCATCTCGGGTGATTTTATGTCAATAGGTTAGGGAATTGCGTTCATTTCACGTCCATATTTACATAGTTTGTGCCGTTGTTCTTAAGAGTTTGTATTTTTTTTAACACATGGTTCTATCGAATTCGAATAATTTTCAAACTGATCAATTTGACCCATTGATGGAACCCTCACAGTTAAAACTACTCCAAGTCTAAGTGGACCTGTGAATAATGACAATGAAGATGTATTCCAAACTTCCCATATCTCAAGAACTCTGCTCTCTTACGATACCGAATACAAACATAACACTACCTTGGTCGGTCCTAAACGCTAAACGACACGACTAGGAATTACGATGAAGCATTATCTATTGCAACGTAATATTATAAATGGGTGTTCTCTAACGGCAATTGCGCGTTGAAAGTATAATACCGAAAGAAGAGACTGCCTTAAACATTCTGACTCCTTGAAATTATACGAAGTTGAACAAGGACTATTTATCATCAAATAGAGTTGTGAGATAATATGAGGCTGGCAGATGTACAATAAAGAGCGAAGACAGAGATACATTTCTGGATCTATTAGGGTGTATAAAATATTTCTTATTTACCAACCTTTTCTCCGATGATTACTTCACGTACACATCCAAAGACTATGATTTAGAGTGTTCGCCAATGGCCCGGAAGACCGGGGTTCAATCTCAGGTCGAGGCATAACAAAGACTCAAAAAGTGGTACTTGATACCTCCTTGCTTAACGCTCAGTATTATAAGGTACGTTTCAAGGGTAAAGTGGAGCAATCCAGGGAAAGGAGTAGCGCCCTCCCCTACACCTTGGTGTTGTAGCTATTGAAAAGGGAGCTTTCGGGTAGCCCTCCACAACTGTCGCCAACTTTACTTACTTACTTACTTAATTGATATTATCATCGTATATATATATATATATATATATATATATACCTTTATTCCGAATATGATTTTCGTTATTTACATACGTCTAAAGCAAATCTCATTTTATGTACATATCTGACAATTATGTCTCCACTATTATTATTGTTATTATTATCTTACATCAAGATATTTTCGTTATTTCATCTATATATATATATATTATGAAATCTTACTGAGAGGACGAAGTTCCTTTCCATTACGCCACCCGTCCCTATTGTCCATCGCTCCTGGCAGGTCCTCTCAACTGAATCCAGTATCCGCACAGAGGTGATATATTTAAATCCTAGCTGGTCGGCCAATACTGACGCGTCCATGAACATAGCTTACGAGTTTGTCCAGCAGTGCTTAGCAAGGTCTTGTTCGTCTTATTAGGATTGTTCGTGGAATGGGAGACAAGTGGTAACTGCTATTTTATGGAGTGTTGCTCCCAAAAATTGTTTAAAACTGCACGTAACATTATTTTGTGGTTCCAATCTAGTTCTTCGTGCATTTCCTGTAAGTCTAGTTGGTGCAACCATACAAGAGTACTGACACAGACACAGCTTGGAAGAAATCTCGTTTTATTTTATCAGAAAGATCAGATTTCCATATGATCGATTACCTATCAAAAGCAATTCACGTCTTTCCTATCCGTATGTTGACATTGGTTTCATTATATGAGATTCTGCTGCCATGATATGTTAACTAATTAACTAATACAACCTTCGTCGGTTATTTGATGCCAACGCTATCTTTATAGAAGAACAGAAGTGGTTCTATTTAAGTCATAGCAGTTGGGATAAGGGAGTTCATACCGTTCCCTTGGGTATTCGCCCGAAAGTAAATAGAATAGCTCTACTGGAGTTCGAACTCGCTTACTTCGAGACTGAAGTCCAGCGCTTTAGCCATTATGCCATGAGGACGCTTTAAAACGTATGGTAGAGGAGAACCCTATCATCAGCACTCGAAAACTTTCAGAAGAATTAGTATCATCAAAAGATATATAAACAGCTTAACATATAAAGCATACTCGGAAGTCTAAAGAAGTTCATCTTGAACTCGTATTTGATTAAAAAACGAACCTAATATTTACCACAATGTAATTACAGACTATATTTTTGAAATAATTATTTGCCCAAGTGTTCACTCATCCACCTTCTTCTCCACCTACCATCATGACTTACCAGTGACAAGACATTTTGTTAAGATTTTTTGCGATGGAACTAAGCTCAAAGAGATGTGGGGTTATCTATTTCCTAAAAGTATTCAGGTATTCGTACTTATTAAAATAAACAGTCGCATTTGAGATTTGAACTCGCTTACTAGGTGCCGTAAAGGTGCTAACCATTACGTCACCCCGGGTATTCCGTAATGATTAGCAAGCTAATCTCGCAGATGCTATTACTACAGAATAGTGAGTTTGATCCTCACTTGAAGTCCTATACTTGCGGTTTTGTGTCGAATGTAAGCTACGTTTAGTTATTTATGGTACCTCAATTGGTGTAATGGTTAGTAAGATATATTATCAGACTTCGATTCTCACTTGATGCTCCATACTTCTGGCCTTGTGCCACAAGTAAGCTTAGGGAATAACTATTTGTTTCTCAACTAAAAGATTGACATTGTGTCACATCCTATTTGTGGCAGGGGAGTTGAGTAAATGCCACCTCTTATGTAACCTAGTAGGTTATACGAACACAGAATTCTCGGAGTAGCTTTTGGGTAGTAAGAATTATTTATCCAACCCCTCCGCTTTGAGCAGGATGTGACACAATTTCTAAATGGGTAACTGCTTGTTTGAATTCAAAGTTTTCCTTATCCTTTGACTGGTTGCATTACCAAGGCAGGAGAACCTAGTCTGTCCTTTTATTTACCCATAGCTAGGAGGGAGAGATATGGATTCATGCCTTTCCCAAGATCATTTGAATAAAGTGAAATCCAAACAGCTTCGTCCAGGATTTGAGCTCCATCTTCAACGACTATAACCGTTACGCTAAGTTCACCCCTTAAGGAGTAACTGAGAGTGCATTATGCCAATTCCTGAGAAAAGTGAGCAACCTAGCCTGTCTCCCCTAAAAAGCAACATTTGAAATTTTAAATATGCCTTACTAAGTATAGGAAGTCACCCGACGAGTATTAAAATATCAAACTGGAACTAATCGCCTGAATGAACAAGAAGATTTGATTCTATCCGCCAGTTTTATTTGTCTGCCCACCTATATGATAATTATTAATACTTCCTTAGAAAAAAAGAGCTGACTTCAAATAACGGTTATAATTCCAGTTTCGTGCGCGCTCAGCAAAACGGTTAACATTGTAGGAAATGGAGTCGGAGATCCGAATCAAATCCTGGCTAATTCTCTTGAAAAAGGTATTAATCCTCCAGTTTTCCCTCCAGTTAGAAGTGAATAACAATACAGAGTTCTTTCGACTTGGTTAGGTTACCAGTCTAAGAGAAGGAAAGCCAACTTTCCTCCACTTAAAAATGATCTTGTACCACATCCTGTCTGTGGTAGACAGGTTGAGTATACATGTGTATTTCCAGTTTCAGAAATGCTGAACAACATAAATATCTTTATTTATTTCCTCCATGTTTGCAGGTATTTGTGTTTAGTAGAATCGATACGCTCCATGAAAAAATGGGGTAATTTATTTTAGTTTCAAACTGATTTTTCTTTTTTCTTCATAATTAATCGATTAGATATCTCGTAATAATATAAAACACAAGCGTAGCATTCTGTGTATACATCTGTGTGTCTGTATACATAATATTTAAGAAAGAAAGAAAGAAAGAAAGAAAGAAAGAACGGAAGGTGAGATTTCTGACGTTTTTTGTTGTAATCTTGAAAGAAAGAAAGAAAGAAAGAAAGAAAGAAAGAATCATGTGGTTTCTGGCTTGCCACTTCGAAAGAAAAAGGAAAAGGAAGTAGACAAGTTTTCGGGAAAGCAGGCTGACGTTACAACGGAACGGTTTCTTCAGTTTTTGAGTTCGTCTGGTTGGCTATGTATCTTTTGAATCTACATTGACAGCAACAAGGAAGAGAGAGAAAAAGAGAGAAAGTGAGAGAGTCTCTATTTATTAACGACATAGACAATTTTATTTTTTAGATAATTCTAAGTTTACTACATGAAAGTTGTGTTTTTTATTACAATAACATGAGAGATACTTTTCATTTATTGATTTATTCTTTTTAGGTTCTGAAATCTTTTTTATTTGAATTATAAAAAAATATATTTTATATAAAACTCAACTGTCTTTATTGATGGGTGTATTCTAGCTTGTAATTATAGAAGATATCAAACTTTTAGCATTTGATTACATTAATTTGTTAAGGTCGAGTTGTATCACTCGGCCTTAATGTCGTAGCAGGTTGAATACGATGTAAAACTTGCTGAAATGCTGGGTAGTAGGAAAGATACTTAGTCGAGTCTCCATTCATTAAGGAACAATATTAACATTTGTATATCCAACACAACGAGAGGAAAGACAAGATAAAATCCTTTACATATGCTAGAATATTTAACCTTTCGTATACATAATAAACATACAAGTAGCATTATAAGAATATAGAAACGTATTCCGTTATATAATTATATTCATATTTTTCCATTTACAAGCAGTATAGAAGTGATATAAAATAGCAAAAGGTTTACTTGAATCTGTAAAATATAGCCATGTAGCTTTACCGTTCCCTGATAGGGTTAGCGACAACGTCTCTTCTGTCCAAAGAACACTAAAAAAGAGGCCGAGAATGGGCTTCTGGGATTGAGGAAAGAAGGATGATAGAAGAAAAAGGAAGGAAAAAAACTCAATGTAAGGGACTTTCTTTTCGGGTTACATATGTACATATGCCCGTGGTATAATAGTTATGGTCGTAGGAATCAGACACGGTTACTCGAGTTCAAACCCTGGACGAGGCTGATTGCATTTCACGTCACACTAATACCCCTGGGAAAAATATGAATCCAACTATTCTACCTCCAGCTATGGGGAAATTGTAGGGCAGACTGGCTTCTACATGTCTAGGAGAAGGAAAACTGTGAATTCAAACCAGTTAAACTCCGCTTAAAAATTGACCTTATGTCACATTCTGCACGTGTGGAGGGGTTGGTAAATACGAATATATATACATATGCATATATATATATATATATATATATATATATATTATTGCAGTAAAATATTTTTGTTAATGAGTTCATATAAAGAACTCATTTGTCTATTTAAATACGCTGATTCGACAATTGGTTATTCTAGTTGTCGTCAATCGGTCAGAATGACCAAAATTAGACTATACCAGATTGGCGCCAGTGTCAATAGGAATACGAAACTCAGACGCCACCCGAGTTTGAGATGACTGAAATAATAAATTCAACCAATGTTCAGTTTCTTTTACTCTCTCCAACCAAAATTCTATATAAAGCAATAACTCAACTAAAGACGTTTGAGTTATATTTCAGCGGTTCTACCACTTAGATGATGACGACGATCACCGGCTAACGAAGACGTATAAAGAAACAATTCATTATGTGTAGTCTAAACTGCAGGAAGGAGTATGTATTTGCTAAATCCCTTCGCCACGGAAAGAATGTGACACAAGGTCAATTTTTAAGCGGGGTACTACTGATTTGAATTCTGTTTTTCTTCCCCTAAACGTTTTGCCATGCCAAGGATAAAGAAACTAGTCTATCCTACTATTTACCCATATCTGGAAGAGAACAGATGGATTTAGACCTTTTCCAAAGGCATTAGGTGAAACGAAAACAGCCTCATCCAGCATATGAACTCGGGTCGCTGATTCCATTCCTTCAAAAACTTTATCAAATCAAACTGATGCGCCTGTTAAACTTATAATACATTAATATATTAATCATAGGTTGTTTTCCATTAGAGACATACGTCTGCATGTTATTTAAAACTTTAGAGAAAGTAAGCCGAATCTATGTCTATCTTAAAATCTGGGAAATTTGTCTTGCAATGAGAACGTGAAGTTGGCAAAGATTATGTTTACATCTCGTTGTGCGAAAGATGATAAGGATCGCTCAAGAGAAAAGTCACATTGGAATTCCAGCATACATGTTCTTGTTTGGTAAGGCTTTATTTATTTATTTATTTATGCTTTATTCTGTGAGTAATGCACAAAGGAAGAATTAGTCTGTCTTTTCATAATATAGATTATAAGATTTTTTTATTGGTGGGGGAAGGTCAACACATTTTGAACATGAGGAGAAACTGCAGACAGCACGGAATGACTTAACTCTCTCCCCCCTCTCTCTCTCTCTCTCTCTTAAATTTAGATATATTTAATGAGAAGGAGATACAGCGATTATTATTGTGAAAGAATGGATGTTGTTTCCAAAGCAACTTTTTCTTTCATATGTATGGGGTTGAATCATTTTAGTAAAATATGATTTATTCATATATAATTTAACCATGAATCAATTTCAATCAAAAGTATATTCGTTATTATTTTGAATCACCTCTTGCCATTTATCAGGTTGCTTGTTGATTCCTCAAAAGTAAAATTTAGCTGGTTTCCTGTTCAATGAGTTTTCTACAAACGTTTTTATCTGATCTTCTTGGGGAAAATTTTTGTCATTCAGAGCATGTGGATTGGTCAGAGCATGTGTTGTGATCAAGTGCCAATTTTCTTGTACTTTTACGTGGATGGTATTTCACAATTCTCTTAAGGTATCTTGAACTAGGTCTGATGAGCGTGCATTTCTGGGTTCATCTCTCAATGATGTATCGGCAGAACAAAACTTTGAAAACCAGTTTCGGACGTAACAGTCAGTGATGACACCTTGATCATAAATACTAGAAATTTTCTTTGCTGTTTTTGTCGCGTTTTTGTTATTTTTTAACTCCCACAACATTATATGTCGAATAAGCTCTTTCAGTTCCTCCACTTCAGAGACGTGAGATCATAGATTAAATTATAATGTGCACTCTTTCATTACTGAAACAAAAATGACTAATGAAGGCACTCTTTAATCAGGTAATTTCAGGTGGCGTTTAAAACATTGGAAGATTGAAATGCGTAATTTCAACTTACTTTTAAAAAACAGAAATCATCTATGACTAAACTCAATAATTACCCGACCACGTTGTAAAGGGCAGGTTGTGACACAAGGTCAGTTTTAAAGAGGAGTACAGCTGGTCTAAATTCGGAGTTTTTCATCTCCTTGACCGTGTGCTATATCAAAGCTAAAGAGCCCAGTCTGCCATATTGTCCCATAGTTGGCGGGCAGACAGTTAGATTCTGCCTTTCCCGAGGGCCTTAACGCGAGGGCAAATGCAAACAACTTCATCTTGGATTTGAACTCGAGACATCAATTCCATTTCTCACGACGATAACCGCTACGCCTTGATGAAAGTATAAAATCTACCTATTTTCTCAACGTGAATGTCGAAAGAGAAGTGATGTTTATATCAAAGATATGATAGGCCGCTTAGAACGCAAAGGTCGTGATAAGATTATGCTTTATTGTTGAGCAAATGAAATCTATCGCTCTACGCTATTCACCGAGTCTTGCGCTTGTGTAGTTTACTATTTTTCATTCTTTTATTTCACCTTCTGTTCTTTAGTAATCACATGAGAATTAATTATTTGATATATTTGCACTAATTTCTCAAAGATTATTTTCCCCCGTGTTTGTTAACACTGAGAATGATAGTTGTTTGTTTGTTTGTTTGTTTGTTTGGTTGGTTGGTTGGTTGGTCTAGGACATGTCAACTTTTACAGAGTTAGTTAATACTGATGTCAGTCTTTTTTGAAAGCAATTATATGGTTCCAAGTAAGCATTTATAGACACACACACACACACACACACACACACACACACATATATATATATATATATATATATATATATATATATATATATATACGTGGTGTATTCAATAGGTTTCCAGACTTTTTTGTACGGGCATTTAAAATTGTAGTAGACTCTTGAAAATTCACTATGTTATTGCTATACGTCTTATGAGATGACTGACCAATTTTTACGATTTCAGCTTCAAATGAACAGCTACAGCAGCAATTGGAATACACCCTACTAAAGCCTGATTGTCACTGCTAGTGAATTTCAAAAATTCAATCTGACACTTTAGAAGAACGATATGCAATAAAATTTTGTTTTAAACTTGGAAAAAATGCCACAGAAACGTATGAAATGCTTCAGACTGCTTTTGGACTATCTTGCATAAATCGAGCATCAGTTTTTCAGTGGCATAAGGGATTCAAGGAAGGCAGGGAGTCTGTGAGGGACGATGAGACGTGTGGGAGGAGTAAGGAAGTCAATACACCAGAGTTGATTGGCCAAAGGGTTAGGGTTAGGGTTACTATGTTGAGGTTTTAAGGGAGTTCAGGAAGAGATTCCGTCGGAAGAGGCCAGCACTCTTCAAATCGGGTCAGTGGCAATTCCACCAGAACAATACACCAGTCCACAAATCCATCCTTGTCACAGAATATTTGACCAAGATAGGTATCAAGACAGTTGCTTACCCTCCCTATAGTCCAGACCTTGCTCCCTGTGACTTTTGGTTATTCTCTAAGCTCAGAAGTTGTCGTTATGAGACAACTGAGGAGGTGAAAGAGGCTGGAACGATGGTCATTGACACGCTCACTCAAGAGGACTTCCATGGGGCGTTCCAGAAGTTGTTGGAACGGTACAACAGGTGCATTGCAGCCGCAGGAGATTACTTCCAAGGGGACTAGAGTTTCATGAGTGTACTATCAATAAAAGTGCCCATACAAAAAAGTCTGGAAACTTATTTAATGATCCTCGTATATATATATATATATATATATATATATATATATATATATATATATACATATATATATATATATATATGAGTGTATGTGGGTTGCATTTGACATAGCGCTAATATCCTTGGGAATAGTATGAATGCAACTGTACTCCTAGTGGAAAAGCTAATTCAGATTTTTCTAGTTTTACAAGAAGTGGTAGTGCGTTGCCACAACAAAACTATGAGGCTGAAGACTTTTTGAACAACCCTCTTACACACACACACACACACACACACACACATATATATATTTATATACATATATATATAATGAAAGTTATATATAAATAGGTAATGATTAATTAGAAATGTATGTCTTCAAAGAAAGGTGCGTCCATTCATTGAATTTTGATTGGAGTGACCCTCGTGATCGCATCAAATGTTAACAGCTCAACACTGACATTGTAGGCGCGGTGATGTAAAATGGTATCACGTTTATCGCAATAAACACTCATAATATTATTCTTATAAAACCTACAACCAATTACAAAGGAATTCGTTGCTTGAAACTTATAATTGATTCTAAGTGTTAGGTTGTTAACGCTATGGGCAAAGTGACAACAGGTCTCCTCAATACCCTCAGTACTCTCCTTAATAGTCTAGCTATTCTTAGCAGTGTAGTCATATGAACCCTTTCTATTCTTCATCTGATTTACAGTTCTTCCAAACTTGTAACTTGGCTCTTCGGGGTTCTTCTAAATGTTCCATCAACACATCTGAAGAAACTGTCTTCTTTATGTTCCATCATAGAGAACAAAACTATGGGAATATTGTTCAATAAAGATCATAGTGAAAAAATTATCTTTTATTTTTGCTTTATAGAGCGAACGATTTTTTTTTTTTTTTTTTGGTTATCCAATACAAAAAGAAAGAAAACATTCATAATGTAAAAGCATATCAAGCTGTTGGTAAGAATCTCTGTTAACTTTTGTATAGACAACGCAGTTGTAAAATCAGTAAGTTGGAGAAAAAAGAAAAAAAGAACAGGTGTCTCAATTCTGATTGGTTAAATAGACACGTGCTTACCTCTTTGTGAATGGTCGAATCACTGGATGAATGAACTTGGATTTGTTACTTGAAAACAAAATTATGGATTGAATGAGTGACAGAAGAAAGGAAATGAAGAAGGATGAGCGGACAGACTGAAAGAAACGACACTGACAGTGAATGATGATTTAGACACTAATTGAAATAAACTAAGACCAGTTTTTCTGGCTGACAATAGAATTTAATGCATTTCTACTAAAGTCAAGGTTGTTTTTTCTTTTCTTTTTTTTTTTTTCCTGCTATTTGTGCCGCTAAAACGTCTTGGCTTTTGGCCACCAAATTTAGCACGGCAATGACTAAGCAGTATTTTAGCCTTTAATAGGAGGATAGCTCTAAAAGATCGAACACATTACTCGGCCAGATTGTTTTCCAGATTGCTTGTTAACCATCGCTTTTCAAAAAGCGCCCAAAACTCCAATCTGGCACAAAGCCATAATAATTGGGTACCCATTTAAGATAGACTCATTAGACAAGTGGTTTTCCAGATTGTTTGTTAACCATCGCTTTTTAACAAGTGCCTCAAACCCTTTTCAATCTGGCACAAGACCATAACAGTTGGGTACCCAGTTAAGATAGCCTCAATTGCCAGATTGCTTTGTTAATCATCATTTTTTGACTGGTGCTTAAAATTTTGCTCAATCTGGCACTTGGCCACAACAATTGGGCACGCAATGAACGTAGACGAATGGGTTTGGGACGTATGTGCTGCGTGTGTGTTCTACGTGTTAATACATATATACTCGCGTATCATGCAACTTTCAAAGACCTAAATTTTAGTCAAACATTAGGTGGCACCATCCGCGAAATATAAACATTGTGTTGGTAGATAGTTGGCCAAGGCTAGGCCTAGGCCAACTGGTAGGCCTACAATTTCCTGCTTCAAAAGATCTCAATTTTGGTCTTAGAAGGTCGTATATTCACAAAATAAAGAAACTAAGACACTGCTTCTTTACACGTAGCGGTTTAATTTAAAATTTATTGAAGAAAATTCCTTGTGGTATTTACCGTTCATTTTCTTTGCGTGAAGTGATAAACTAATTTAAGTACAAGCCCCAGGTGAAGTGAACGTGTCACTGAGTTAGAGTGCTTGTGTGCTTTGAGAAAGAAAAGAAGAGTAGAAAAACAAAAGGTGAACAAGACTCTTAACCGGATATTTGGAACCCAGGGTTCAAGTGATCAAAATGCCTTGTTTGGAGGGGAAACTAAAAATTTATATTCTTCATTTTCATCATTTTACTTATTTTGTTTTAAAAATTTCGTTCTATTTTTTTTTATTATTTCTTATTCTATTTGATTTATATTTTTTATTCCCCCCACTGACAACTGAGACATTAAATTTTGCCAACCCCACAAAAAAACTCGATACTCAGTTTTGTAGAGAACCACTTGGAGTGTATTACTGCGACTTACAATCGACTAAATGCTAAAAATTAAACGCTTCATAAATTAATTTTTATCCTCATAACAATCCAGGTTTGGTTCAATTTATTTTGTTTTATGATATATCATATCTTGAAGGTTAATGCCAAATCCTATTCATATATATATATATATATATATATATATATATATATATATATATATATATGTGTGTGTGTGTGTGTGTGTGTGTGTGTGTCTATGTCTGTGTCTGTCTGATTTATTAAATAGTTTGTAGTTAACTTTAATTGTAAACGAATCAGAGCTCATTTGTTTGCACACAGTTAAATGGTTTCAAGAATTGCTAAAACTATTTAATATAAATTATTTGTATGCACACAATTAATAATATCAATCACTTATTTTCTCACAGTTGAAAGGTTTCAAGTATTGCTATTCAACTTTAGTAATTCTATTTATTAAGTATTTCTATCTAATATGAATAACTTGCTAACTACTCAATGGTTTTAAATGACTCATAATAACAATAATCCCGAGTAAAAAAGAAAAATGAATCAATTCTGCTTGACCTCTTGATGAGACCCTAACAGGTACTACTACTTCGGGTTCCAGGGGATCTGAGAGTAATGGTAATGAAAGAGAACTCCATATTCCCCAAAATCCAAGACAGGAGTCTCACCATCAAAAGCAGTTTTATGTAATACCCAGGACACGCAATACTCTTGCATTTCTGTACAGGAACCCTGATATTTGGTTTTGTTCTTATCACTTAAACTTTGCTATAACTTAAGTTTGTAATGAACCATTTTCAACCATTAGCGCAAAAAAAAATCCGAACAGTCTTTTTGATATATATTAAGATGTAATTCTGAACAAAATTTTCTTAAACGTTTTCATGTAAATAAGTTGATGCTTTTATTAGGGTTGGTTAAAAGTATTTTCGATTTTGTACTGACTTTTACAAAAACACTATTTTATGTACAGATTTAATGATTATATATGACACAACTATACTATTTTAATCCTTGTGAGCTTTTCACACCCGCTCTAATTGGTGGTTTTTCACTGAAGCCTGAGTGACAGCAAGTCTCTTCACGTCTTCACGACTCTTCTAAGTATTCTACAGGTTTTAACAGTGCTGCGGTCTGTTTGGTATCGGTTCGTCCCCTGATTTCCATTTCACCCAAATTCTTTTCTAGGCCCTTGGGGACTGTTCCAAGTATTCGAACTACAATTGGCATCTTCATGTTTCACAGTCTTTTCAGCTCTCTGGTAAGATCTAGGGTCCGGTCTTCCGGCTGGTATTGAGTGATCCTTTTTTATCTCAAAGTTCCAGGGCAGTGTTTGCTTCTCATTTTCTGGGACAAATTCTTATTTGTGCATAAACCATTTGTCAGCATGATCAAATTCTAGTTTCTTGCACAATTCCCAGTAATCACCTTTCCTACCTAACTATGCCGACCATTGTATTCCGTTTATGCCTGTTTACTGCATTCGGTTAAGCAACTAACGGTTTAGCTTTAGTATTATTTCATTCGTCGCAAGTTTTTCACACCAGTGATCTCTGACTGGAGTCTGTGTGACTTCTAGTTTTTTTCGGTCTCCAGAACTCTCCTAAGTATTCAAGTCGATCTTAATAATGCTGTGGTTTAGATGGTCTCGATTCTCCAGTGGTTTTCAATTCTTCCAGTTTTTTTCCAAGCCTTTGGCGACCATTCTAAGTACACCAACTCCAGTGGTACTACTGTCACCCTCGAGCTCTCAGGCAAGGTTTAAGTATTTTTCTATCTTTTTGCTTTCTTTTATTTTCACTCTGTAATCCGTCAGAACAGCAAAATCCACTAGATAACTAGTACTTTTTTCTTGTTGATAATAATCATAATTATAATGATAATGATAATACAATTGCAGCAAAAAACAACGCTACAAAAAGTAACTATGTTAAGGCAAAATAGATAAGATGTAAGAGAAAAGCAAATGTAGATTATGTAGTGAAAGAGACAAAGCAATTAATCTCGTTATTAGATAATGCAGCAAACTAGCACAAAAAGAGTATAAAACTAGACACGACTGGGTATGAAAGGTGATCCACTGGGAATTGTACAAGAAATTGAAGTTTGACTATACTAAAAAAATGATATATCATTTGGGCCTCTGAGATGAACCTTATCAAGAGTTACAACGTTTATTTCTTGTCCCTTTCTATTCTGTTAGTCACCCAAAATTACATAACATTATGGATAAAATAGGCCTACAAAAATTGGGTCCCAAAATTATGTACTTCTTAAATTTATTTCGGGATTTAATGTAGAGCATTATATTGCTTTTAAAAACATTCAGATGTGTGAACCTATACCACGTATCGTTTCATCAAGGAAGAAGATAAAAAATGATCGGATCTTCGCAGCAGAAACAAAAAAAAAATGAAAACAACCGTCTTAGATGTATAAAATGCTTTTGTTCACATAACCAAATTACAGTTGGGTCGAACCGAACCCTTTCTCGTGAGATTTTTAACACTCTGGTTCCCTCGGATTGCTTCGTTTTCTCCCTATAACTTGCCAATGAAATGAACGAACTACACTTAGTCCTCAAGCCGATGACTTAACTTCTTAAGTTAAAACTCTTGAACGACTCTTTACTCGAATTGACGTGCAGATAACTCCGGCTGAAATGTAAATCGATGACTTTTCTCTACCCAAATTCATAAAATGATTGTTTTGTGTTTTATGGCATATCAACCTTTGTGGGTTCTTTAATGTCAAATCATGTTTTCATATATATATATATATATATATATATAGTCTGTGAGCATGTATGTGCGTGATTTATAAGTTAGTAGGTAACTATTTTTAACGAGTTTGTCGATCTCATTTATTTGCACACTGTCCAATGGTTTCAAGTATTGCTGTTTAACATTAGTAATTCTCGTTATCAAGTATTCCTATGTGATATAGATAATTTGAACACTACCATATGGTTTTAAATAACGAATAATAATCTTTAGCAAATGACTGAACAGTTATATTTGACCAATAGGTTAGATAGGTACAACGAATCCGAGTCAGAGTGGACTTGGGAGTAATGGCAATGAAGGTGTACTTCACATTCTTCAAAGCTCCAGGACTAAAGTCTCACCGTGAGATATTGTTTAGTGTTATACTCAGGACACTTATTGAAGGGGGCTCTTTCCCCTCTGTAGAAGTGCAGGTAGCGTATTCTACAGCCACAACCGATAGGATGGTGATTTATTAATCACGAATTAAAACAGTGTGCAAACACTTTTATTCTTTATTGTTCTTTGATTAAAAGAAAAAAATATTTGTCATTTCCATGAATTGTATTACCTATTTCTTTTTTTTTTTTTTTCTATACTGCGACGGTGTAAGAACATATTGGTGAACCCGCTAGTTAAAACTGTGAGTAAACACGCTTACTTCCGATCTCTCTCAAGTGAAAAAGATATTTGTCACTTCCATAAATTGTATTACTTTTCTATTTGCTCATCCCATGACAGTGCAAAAGTGTATAGCTGAATTTACTGATAAAAACCGTAAGTAAACACATTTAAGTTTCATTACAATTTATTTACTCATCCTTATACAGTGTTAAAGTATGTTATATATATTGACCTTTGACAGACGGTTATTGTGGATTTCTAAACAAGATATTCTTCCTGTATAAACAAGGGGACAGCGGAAACAAATCACGTGAATTGGGAACTGGAAGGAAAACGCGTGGACCTTTCGAATATTATATAACGACAAGAAATTTGCAGTCAGAGGTACATAGTTTCAACCCCCACATGGCAGAGATTCGGTCAGATTCGGAGAGCAGTCAGTGAGTTCCCAGAGAGGGGCGGCTAGCCGCCCTCTGCTGGCTGAGAAGTAGAAAAAGAATTAAGTGGGGCCCTGAATATTGAATCAAAACGTTTGTTAAGAAGATATGGTGTCAAATTTAGCAGTCCGAGTCCGTCTCTTCATCTCTCTCTCTCTCTCTCTCTCTCTCTCTCTCTCTCTCTCTCTCTCTCTCTCTCTCTCTCTCTCTCTCTCCTGCAACATTTCGACCCTTTCGTGACAATAAAAATAAAGAGACCTATATTTTTACAAACAATTATTGTCGTACCTTCATTGGTATATAATAAATATACCATTGGCTGCTCTGGGCATTTCCAAAAATTCATCAAATGTCTATCACTATGAGTGCTGATTAGGCATCTATAGAATAGGATAGTGTTCCAAAGATTCTTGAGAGGTTCCACACAAACTCTTAGTTGATTATATATATATATATATATATAGAAAGAGAGAGAGAAAGAGAGAGAGAATCAACTGATTTCCATACTAAAAAAAGTGTTAATTTTTGTGCAAAATATAGGCTCCAGAAGCTGTAATTTTTGTATTTGTATTTTTGTATTTATTAACCAATCAGCGCTCTTGCTCTCGTTCTAAAGTTACTTTGAGACAGACCGACGAAAATATTTGACTTGCTGCGAAAAGTGAGAAAGATCAAAATAAAAAATACTTTACGAAATATTTTTCCTTTTTTTGTTAAAAAAATACATTTTTAATCAGTCAGAATTATAGATAAATCATCAACTTTAAAAAAAAAATTCAATTCGAACCTACCTCAAATGTATAAATAAGCGAAGAAATAAATATTTTCTTTTGTAAATATGGAATTATTCTATACTTACCCAACTACCTTTCAGTTTTTTTCTTTTGAGTGGAAATTTAACATTCTTTTCAAGGATGTAATTAATTTTAATATCGATGACTATCTTAAACTGAACTATTGTGTAAGTGTTTATTTAGATTTATTGATAATGCTACTTCAGTCTAACCTTACTGATAAAAATTTCTCCAGTAGCCGCATATTCGTTTAATTCATTAATATATTTTCTCTCTCACATAGTAACACACTTACACACAGAACTTTTTTACGCACAAAAAGTATATCCCTTTAGATTAGGCTAACAATAACTTCGACATTTCATGAATGAATTTTCCCTTTCTCTCTTAAAGTTTCTACGTTCTAACAAATATTATCTTTTCTTACAAGAAGAGACTTTATAACTTGTGCTTTTCAGCAAACTTTTCATTCAATTTAAAGAAATAAAAATACATTACTTTGTACGTCGGTGTTTTATTCAAACATTTACACCTTTGCCCGTTACAAATATACATATCTGCGTGTATGCGTGTTATATTTAAACTTTGAATTAACCCGTCACTTATTTTATTTTATCAGATACTTTTATTTCTGAATATTTTGTTTCTGCATTTGTGTGTATATGCATGTTTAGTCACCCATAATGTCATAACAGCTGCTCTTTTCCTGAAATGTCACAGCTTGAACTAATAATCAATTTCAAAAGGTTTGTCGCTCTGAATATAGTTTTTAAAAAATCACAGCATTGAGCTGAGAACACTGAAACACGTATATGTCAACGTGGCATGAGCCATCAACACAACGTAATTTATCTATATGTTTCTTTCGGCACGAGCCGGTGACCTGTCACAGATTAATTGAGCATGGTATGAATTAAAAAGAGACTGTTACACTATGTAATACAAATTTTGTTCCAGGATAGCATATATTATTTCTTAATTGCATATGTAAAAAGTATAGTAAATGGCCATCATTTCCCCAATTGTCTACCCTAGATAACACAATTTTTTTTACCCCGGAGAGTATATATAATTTCTAAATGGCTTATCTTGTTAAGGTATCGAAAATTACCAATATTCTCTTCAAACTGCTTTTATGCCCTGCATTATCAAATTCAGAAATTTATCTATTTTCTATTAGTGGAACAAGTAAATTTGCTTATTTTCATTTACATAAGATCTGAATGAAACAAAATATGAATAGAAATAAAGTTTATAAACTAAAAATCAAAAATCAAAAATCAATAAAAATTCACATGAATTTATACAAGAATTATACTATTCATTTACTTTTGGCATAAGCAATTGGGAAATATTGCTTATTTTCCAAGAACAACCAGACGTTGTATTACATAATGTAACGTACTTATTATTTTGAAAAAATGTCTAATGAATAAAAGGCAACGTGGCCCGGCCATTAGAGCTTATATGTGATTCATTTATTTCGCGGGCACTTAAATATCAAACATAAAGGTTAAAATCGTTTGACATCATTATCTCCATCCTACTCTATCTGCCTTCCACGGGACTTAGGCCTTCCCCAAGCCTGTAAAACATGGGGAGTAATGGGCCTTACCTTTCCACCTTGACCTATGATGTGTTGGTAGGGAGTTTGAAGTCAGAGCTTTTCTTTTCGTCGATCTGTTGCCCTACCAAGACGTGATAACTCAGTCTATCCCTCTATCTATCCATAGCTAAGGGAAGAAGTGGATTCATGCCTTTCGGAAGATCATTAGCGCTAAGTGGAACGCTAACAGCCTCAGTAGAAATTCTAATTAGGTTCACTTATTCCATTTTTCTTGAATATAACCGTCACGTGTTCTGCGCCTTTGTATTATACTCGAGTGAAAAAAAAAATGTTTTTCTACACTATAGTACAAACTAATGAACATTCATATTTTTGGATTATTATTATGTAGAAGATTAGTGAAAATTAAATCCTAGATTAAATTAGATTTTAATTTAAATTAACTTGAATTAATTTTAGATTTAAATTTGAACTATAATGTGTGAACAGTTTTAAAATAACCACATAACTGTCTGCGTACCAATCTAAGCTAAGACTCTTCGTTGCGTATTCCATAAAAGCAAATATTTACTCGTTTATAATGCGAGAAACTTCGAGTAAGAATCAAAATTTGGGGTAGCATTATACTCTAGAGTAAAAACCGCATTTTACTTTATTATGGTATCAAATCACAGAAGTTGGCTTTTTATTACGCGGAAGATGAGGAAATTTCTAACAAAATTTTAATCTTTGGAGCGAACAGAATTAGATCGTGATGACAAGAGACCAACTGACATAACCGTTTTCCTGTTCGAAGGTGTAACAATTTTTTATATGACATGCTACCTACAGGGATACCTTGTCTGTTGGTAACTTGATTAAATCAGCAACGGTAACTGAGTTCGTCAAGGATCGTAAACTGGCTAGATACGAGTCGCTTTCGGACATTTCTTTCCGTGCAAATTGCAGTTGAAGTCAGGGGTTATACGTTTTCGAATAGCCCCCGTACACAGCTATATTGGGTCAAAGGATGCTGGCCAAAGGAATAGTTCACGAAAGATTGAATGGCTATTCTAAAGAGGCAAGTTTAGCTGTTATCACTGTAAAAAATAGAATCGAAGACCTTTTGATCGATAGCCAAACCAACGATAAACCTGCGAACAAATACAGTTACGTGGAGATTTTATATAAGATGTATTTAGAATTTCCAGCAACATTGTTGGTTTTTAAAAAATACCCAAGGCAGAAATCGAAGTAGAATTATATAAATGGGTGAATATGTTACTAACATTTGCCGCAAAAACTGTTTTTTGATGTGATGCCTTGATGTTGTGAGATTCGGGAGATTTAGTTATCTGAATTCCAGTGCAAAGAGAAGTTATAGGATTTAAAATTCTATATTCTACAACCAATGGGTGAAGCACAAACTAGTAAGAAGCGTTAATACATAAATCAGATCAAAATCACTAAAGGAAAAACTTTATTACAAATCAGTAAAAAATTAGGATCCAAAATTAGATAAATGGTTTCTGGAATCTAATTAGACAGAATAGTAACGTGCTGCTCATTTTTCCCTAAGTCCGCGCAGTTGAACTCTAAATGAACTTGCCACTGAGACGATTTCCCGCTTAGAAATAAAAACTTTCATTTTTTTTTTTTTTTTGCGCTTTCGGTGGCAACTAACACAGACAGCAACGCACAGCCAGACATGCGAGAGTTCGAGTCAACACACTCGGTAACACACAGCCTACGAACAGGGCATACTAAAGCTCTATAAAACTCCTCCATAGCAATGACGACACACTGGCGGCTGCATCGACATGCTAACACCCACCAAAATTCCATTTCGTTACAATGACAATAGCGAGTTCACACACCTCAAAAAAACTACATTCATAGTAAGTTTACCATCTTTCTGTTTGTGTATTTTCTTATGGAACCGCCTCAGTCAGACTTCACACGTCTCCATCCATAGACACACATCTAGTCAGCAGTCAAACACACCCTCCGTTAATATGTGCTTTCACTCTCCAGTATGCATACACTCACACACATTATACTAACTTCTTACCAAGAACATTTTTGAAGTTTTGAACTTATGGTCTCTTACGACCATAAGTTCAAAAGTTGTTTTTGTGCTTTTTATAAAAATATATATAAATACCGTATAATACTCGGTAATAAGTGATAGGTAGATTTTTTATGTATGAATTGTTATAAATATTGGACAATATTTACGATCTAACTAATATCATTTTTCTTACAAGAAATGACTTTGTAACTTGTGATTTTTCAATCAACTTTTCACTCAATTTAAAGAAATTTATTAATTTGTAGATCGGTGTTTTATTCAATCATTTAAACTCTTTGTCCGCTGCACTCTGGTAAGTTTAAGTAACGATCTACACACATGTGTTGGATAAATGTGAACAAAAGACATTTAAAAATATATCAAGTTTATGGAACTTGAAATAGGTCGCTTTTTGTTATTATATCTTCCGGGTTTTTTAATTATAGATTCCATTTTGTGATTTTTGGAACGATTGCCAAGATAAGTACGAAACTCAAGTGGAAAAAAACCTCAAATTTATGACGTTTTATTTTATGAAATGTTCAAACAAAAGATATTGGCACCTAGTCATACAAAGATCCATTGTTTATACATATATATATATATATATATATATATATATATATATATATATATATGAGTGTGTGTGTGTGTGTGTGTGTGTATGCTTTCGACAATCTATTTCATAAGGGATGGTGCTGAAGTCACAAGGCATTAAATAATATTGCACAACACACATTTTTATTCAATAGCTAAATTCTTTTTCATAATAAAGGATTACAAACAATGATCTAATAGTCATGTTATTGATTATTACATGCGTGCGTGCGTGTGTGCGTGTATATGTGTGTGTGTGTGTGTGTGTGTGTGTGCGCGCGCGTGTGTGTGTTGTAAAACCTTAAAATCCTGACTGCCCTGTCGACATGGATTAGAATATACCGATTGTATCCTCTGCCGAACGAGAAGACCCCCAACAAAAAGAGGTGTCCTGGGTATGACATTAAACTGCATCTAATGATAAGGCTCCAGTTCTGGAGCTCTAGCAAGTTTGGAGTACCCCTTCATTACCATTACTCACTGGCACACTTTTACTCGGAGTGATAATACCTATTTGACTCCAAACTATGGATCAAATAGATCTGTTTGAAAATTTTGAATATCTGATATTCTATTACTATATGCAACATAATCCGTTCTATTGATTTGTCACGTAAAGTAATCATTAATCTATTAGTCATATAGTCTGGAGTACCCCTTTATTACCATTACTCACAGGCGCACTTTTACTCGGGGTGATAAAACCTATTAGGCTCCAAACTATGGATCAAATAGATCTGTTCGAAAATTTTGAATATTTGATACTCCATTATTGTATGCAAATTATTTGTACTAAGAAAAGTTACTTGAAGCTAAAATTGTTTACTAATGATTACCATTATTAGTTACTTAAAATCATATAACTGGAGGCAAAAAATGATTATTATCATATAGAATAGGTTACTTGGAACCATGTAATTGTGTATAGATTATTAGTATTAGATATAAGTGCTTGAAGCCATGCAACTCTATGCAAATTATTTGTATTAGATAATAATACTTGCTATCATAAAACTGTGTATAAATATTCTTATGAAACAACTATACAAAATAAAATGTAAATATAACTGTTCAATGTACGTTATTCCATAATCTTTTGGCATAAAATAACCCTAGATGAGTTGACATGCCATTAATATCAATCAGTCGACCATTCATTAAAATTCCGATTGAAAACCGCTAAGAAAGTGTTTGTATATGAAATGTTCTTTTAATTCGTTTTTACTGACGGTTTTAAATCGGGATTTTAAGGTTTTACAGGGTCTGTCTTTAGATAATGGGCACGGTAAGGGAAAACAACAAAAGGGTTGTTTTTATGTCTTACAATTTACATTCACATATTATATGAATGACACAAAGATGCTGCGTGCTGTTTTGAACAAATTCTTGAAAAAGTACCCAACAAAACAAAATCTGTACAGCCACTTACCTCTCATCTCACAAAACATTCAAGTAAGATAACTAAGACATACTGAGCGCTGCCGGATAAGTAAGGACGAACTCATTAGCGACGTTTTCCAATGAGCACATAGTCACACCAGTATTAGCCAACCAACCAAAACTTACGTTCATCAGCGCTGTGTTGACAGTGGATCTCGTCAAGAGAACTTACCAAAAGTAATGGTCAATGAGAATATATAGAGAGACAGTCAAAGGTATCCGTACTGTCGACACGCGTTGATGATGATGATCTCTCTCTCTCTCTTTCTCTCTCTCTCCCTCTCTCTCTCTCTATATATATATCCAGTGTTCTTCACTGAAATTATTGGCACTGTCTTATTTTTATTTATTGTAAATAGTTGCCAAAATAAGTGAATGGAAAAATTTTCTGCAAAACATAGCTAGCTAGAGATAGTGCCCCTATTCGTAAATATTTGATTTTAAAAACTTGTAAGAATGATAACTGTTTAATCAAATATAATTTTACGAGAAAATTGGAAGTCAGTTGTATATCATTTTTATCAATAACTTTTTGTAATCTTTTTCAATTAGAACAAATATCTTCAGGGATATTTTGCAACTCTTCATGGGGAAAATCTTTGAGTTGTGGCAGATTTGTTGGTTTTCTTGCTTTTACAACTTTATTATTTTTATTATTATTAACTCATTCTATGTTTTCAGATTGATTTTCGTTGGAACTCTGCGAGGGCCAAGATAAAACGTTTCTATTTTTATCCTGAAGATATTCTGGGCTAATTTAAAAGCATGTTTTGTATATTTTTCGTTATCCTTTTTTGCTTGCTCTTTCTTTAAGGTGTATACTCCTGAAGAGTGGATCGGCCGAAACAACAGAACAGCAGAAATAAATAAGTAAATGTAGTTTTGAACAATTCTTGAAATGAAAATATAAGTACTTTGCAAGTGTTCCTTTCCCTACGTTTCTACGATCTTATTTGTGGGTGTGAACAGAAGATACCCACAACGTGTGTGTGTGTGTGTGTGTGTGTGAGATACGAAGTTATTTGTGCGTGCACATGTTTTGAGTGACGATATATACGTATAAGCATAAGCCTATCTGAACTAAGATTTAATGAATGTAGAAGGAAATATTATATTTGGGTTTAAGAATATTTTTTACTGTACACAAGAACGAAATATGATGACCTTATGTTTTTAATTGGATCGACACGTTGCCATACTTCCGGTTACAAACTGGACACAATCCAGCCTGCCAGGACAGAAATGACTTGCAAGTGAGAACATACATACGTATACACTCTAATATATATATAGTATCAGCCATAAGTATATTTATATATCAATGTTTTATTTTTGATAAGTTAATTTTTTTCTAAATCAAATTTTTTCTGTGTTTTATTATGTCTAGTGAAATATGATACGATCAAAAACAGATCTTATTGCATATTATTTATTACCAAAGTCTACAGCATTAAAACTCAGTAACCAAAAGATAAAATGGCATAAAATATATATACGGAATATACTTAATTTTGGACTGCTGTATGTTTATATTTTTGGTAACTTAGTTGATATTATAAGGCTTACGATAAAAACTTGACGGCTGCTACACAAGAATGCTGCGAGCAATATTGAACAAATCAGAAGCTGTACGGCCACCTACCACCCATCACGAAAACTATAAGAATTAGACGAACCAGACATGCGGGACACTGTTGGAGAAGTAGGGACGTGCTCATAAGTGATGTACTCCTGTGGACCCCTTCATATGACCGAGCAAAAGCAGGACGACCAGCTCAACCTACATACAGCAGCTCTGTGTAGATACGGGGTGTAGCCCTGAAGACCTGCCGGATGCAATGGACGATAGGGAGGGTGGCGAGAGAGGGTCAGAGATATCCGAGCTGATAGCGCGACATGATGATGATGGTGATACAAATATACATATTTGTATGTTCTAAGGTTAGATCAAATTTTCAGCTAGTTTTGTATATATAATTATGAAAGTCCAAGTGAATAAAACAGCCAGACTTATAAGTGAATATATACAGTAATTTCATCATCAAGTCATACTGACAGCACGGATTTCTCTGATTCTCTCTCTCTCTCTCTCTCTCTCTCTCTCTCTCTCTCTCTCTCTCTCTCTCTCTTCATCTGTCCCTGTCATCCGTCACTCCTGGCAGGTCCTGTAAACTACATCCTGTGTACGTGCAGAGCTGATGTAAATAAGTTCTTGCTGGTGAGCCAACACTGGTACGTCCATGTGTAGGGGTCCATAGAAGAACGTTACTCCTAAGTTCGTCCTTGCTTCTCCATCAGTGTTCAATATGTTTTGTTCGTCTTACTTGGATTATTTTTGAAATAGTAGGTAAATGGCTGTACAATTGTTATTTCGTGGGGTGTTGCTTCTATGATTTGTTCATAATTGCTCGTAGTTTACCTGGGAATGGAGTAGCGCCCTCCCCTACACCTTGGTGTAGTAGCTATCGAAAAGGGAGCCTTCGGGTCACCCTCGACTATGGTCGCTAACTTTACTTACTTATTCTTGTGTCGTTCCCATCAAGCTATTTACAGTAATCTAATGTGCTGGATTTTGTAACTTCGCCAGTTAATATCTACTCGAATATGATTGGCTGTTTTGAAGTTATGCCGTTATCCCCCGTTCCTACTGTTATTTAAGTGAGACCCGCCAAAGGATCTCTCTCTCTCTCTCTCTCTCTCTCTCTCTCTCTCTCTACTTTCGTCTTTTTAACACGAGCAGAAGGCTTTGCCTGGCTCTCTCTTTTTGCTTTGCGAACTCTTGTTTATTCGCATTCAACTTTAGTCAGTTTTTCTTTAGCAAGGTGGCTGGAGTAAAAGGTCCATTAATTGCTTACAGGTGTTTGTTTTTTTGTTACTTGTTAAAACAATAAGCCTACTGCAGGCTAATTGTAGTTTTGGTATGCTGTCCCCTTCAAAAGAGAGTTGAGTCTAAGGTCTGGAAGCGGTATTATTGAACTTTTGTCGACAAAGGAAGCTGTTGGCCGGGACAGAAGATGTAGTGAAAGCCTTCGTAGACTCAGCAGAAAAAAATTCGAGTTGAAACAGAAAGATATTCATCTCTTCAAAGAAATAGGAAACTTCGTTTTCAACAAATCTATACAAGAAACTAGAAGAACGTGGTTGTCCAGGTTAATTCTACAAAAGAAGGAGACGCCGAGAAGAACAAACCCTAAAAATAGGCTTCAAAAAAAACTTTGACATAAAATACCTAAGAATGGCATTTTAACAAAAGTTAAACTGGCAGCATTGCTTCCAGCAAGTGAGTCGTTATATTTCTTTATACCCTTCTTCTTTTTTTTTTTTTTTTTTTTTTGGTTATAATGTTGTCTTTACTTGAATATATGTTATTTTTGTTACCTTAAATTCGATGTTTTCGACAAGCATAGAGGAAAATATGCAAAGCCGGATTTTGTAAAGTTTATTTCTCTTGAAATAAATTACTTTGTGGGAACTGGTTGTTTTTGTTTTTAAGAAATATAGATACACTTCTCTTTCAGATAGCAAAAGTAAGCTCCCCTTCCCTTTTTTATCTCCTTTATTATTCTTTTCTCTCCCCCTTCGCCAACTCTAACAGTTACCACCAGATTCTTTTGGGCTTGGAAGATATAAAGTTTTGGGCTTGGAAGATATAAAGTCTACTGGGTAATTTAGTTAGAATTGTACTTTATAGCAACTAGCATTCGGATGATTTTGTTAACTTTTCGTATATTGGCTGTTGTAATTTAAAACCTAAAAAGCCTTGCATATTTATTGAATTGAACACATTTCTCATATCTGTACCATTTTGACCATGTATCATACAATGCTTTGCTCAACAGGTTCTGATCACAGAAAGGAGGAGGAAGAGAAGAGAGAGAGAGAGAGAGAAATGTATCCATCATAAATAAAGAAGAACAAACAATTTATCGTAAAATATCGTCTCTTTTAGACAGTACTTCGGTGTATATAAGTCCATAGAAAGTAAAGAGGTTGTAGAGAAGAGAAAAATTTCGTATTTTGGTTTGGCGCGCAATTTAATTCGACACTTAATTTCTCCCAATCAGGATGACTTATCCTATTCACCCGGACCTTCTTTTCCGGTCAGCAAATCGGGTAAGCTGTCAAACCCAGTCTTTTTGGCTGGAGAACGCCGGCCAGTGCAGACTTCACACTGGCCGTTCTTCAATTGCGATGCTTTTTAGCAGGACAACGCCGCCCAGTGCAGACATCTCACTGCGGCTTTAAAATAGCAGCAGCAGCAGCAGCAACATGGATACAAGAGGGAACCCATCTAATTTATGGATTCCTTACGAGGAATCCCAGTTGAATATAAATTAGATGCATTCACCATGCCTCGCACAGGCACAACTTTATGTCACCCCAAAATTGGTTATGTCGATCTGAACATAATCCCGCTCTCGACACGCTAGCTCCCAATTCACCTCTGGGCCACTTTAATGGAGACCAACGCACGCTTCTCCACAGACAAAAACCATGGTGACTCCAAAACACAATCCCTCACACGTCCGACGACACACGCTGCTATCTCAACCTTCTCAACATCTCATAACTCAATTTCGTCTCAATACTCACAACCCTTCACGAGTCTTGCAGCACCAAAAACAAACCCAATATTCCATGCTGCAATAAAAACCTATTCATAAAAACACCTTTTGACTATCGCCATCTTACTTCATCATTCTACCTTTTATTTCTCACAACCTAGCGAGGTGACTAACAACACTAAGCGAGGAAACAACACAACGTAAACACACATACGTTACAACCTATCCTCGCTAACAAACAAACTTCCCCCTCGCTACCATCCTACAAAAATCCTCGTACAAGGTTCGATAATGGTAAAGAAAGCCGATAAATTATGGAAAAATTAAGCTGGATCTTGGCTTAATAAAAGCAAAAAAAAACCCAAACAATTGATCTGTTCTCGAATACGTTTGCACATATAGTCAGCTGTCACATAGATATTTAAAATTCACCTCCTAGCACTTTGTCTTTTTTTTTAAATTTTAACGGCTGGGCGTCAGATTTAAAATTTGCAACCGACTTCTTGATTTGTTCCTGAACGCCCAATGAAAAAAGTGTGTTAAATATTTGTTTCTGCTTTGAAAAGCATCCCCACTGATACATGTTTGTAGAAAAAATAACAATAACAGATATGTAAAAAAGCAACAATTAATTGAGGTTTTGAAGAAGCAGTCACCATAAGCAAGTTAAAAAGTTAATCACGTGGTCAGTAGCTGATAAATATGTGTGAAAGGTCTGCTTGACAAAGTGAAGTTGACCGCCATTTCAATAGAAATTCAGAAATACAATTATTAAAAGATTTGAAAGTGACTAAGTTGCTTTAAATCAAGATTTCTCAAACTTTTTTTGGCTGCACTCCTTGTAACCAAATTCAATTTTCATTCACCTCCAAATAAATTGATTGAAAATTAAATTACAAAATATAATCGATTTTCCAGTAATTAATTTAGATGAGGCAAGAATCAGTGAAATATAAAAGCAAACGCACCTTAAGTTCTTGGGTTATTTTTTAATGGGAAGGATGGGTTTGGCAGGCACTGAGGAGATCAAAGTACTCCTTGATCCCAAGTTTGAGTTTGAGTTTGAGCCACAAATCATCACGCTCTATGTTCAAAGTTCACCTCTGTTTGCTGAGTAAATAATATACATGACAAAACCCAGATTCCACCATTTATAAACTTGCAAAAGCTTGTAAAATTGACTCAACTCTTTCCCAAAGCTTAGAATATTATCCTACAATCTTTCGTTCACCAAATAATATCCACTTCCTTTAAATATGTACATAGACTTTGCTTCAAGATCGAAAGTAGTTTCAATAAATTCTTCTTTACGAAAGGTGTCTAAATTTGCACTTTCCACTTCAGCATTCTTCATTCATTTAAATTATCCGTGTGTTTTAAACGGGTCGTCTGTAAATGACACATTACTAGTGGCCATAATACCCAGTCAGGCATTCTAGTTGGTGTTCGATTATTAAAAAATTGTTAAACTAAGGCTGAGAAAAGCCTACCCCTTTTTCTTTGTTAAAAATGAGGAAATGGTAATAAGTAAGTTCTTTTAGGCTCAACTTAAGTTCAACATGGCTTCTACTGTGACAGCTTTGGAGATACAGAGTCAAAGAAAACTTCTAGAAAAAAAAGATCCAAAGAACTCTAGAAAGCTCTTCCCCCACATAGATAAAGAATTGCTTTTCGCCCAGAAAATACTTTTTAGAGACGGCTCAACGGAGCCAATTTCGCGCATCATAACTCTACAAACTGGCGAGGTGGTCACTAAGCCAATAGCGGTCAAATCACCAACATGAGAGGTTAACCCTCAAACGGGTGGCTATATAGACACATGTGTTTGGTGGCCTTTGGCCATGCAATGCAAGAGATCTGTCACAGTAGTTATCAGATGGAACGAAACGAGCAGTGCTAGGAGACAAAGAGAAGACGCCCAGAAGTTCACACGACAACCCACGAAGTCTAAACTCTTTGAGTCAAGAATAAAAGAACTCTTCTTCACCAGTATTAGCAAAAGTATCAACTGATAAAGACAAAAAAGACGTCCCGCAGTTCACATTTATCTCCGAAGGAAATCTCCTTCGTCAGAACCAAGCCCCCCCCCACTCCGTAGCAGTCTAAAAAGATAGACAAGTGGCTTGTATTTTATCCAACCTCCCACCAGGTAGGATTTGACACAAGATCATTTTAATGTGGAAGGCCATGCACGAATCGAGACTGGTGCAAAAAAAAAATACTTGCTTCCGTCGACATACCCCTTTAGAGGCGCCGCAGACTCCGAGCAATAAACCCAACCCTGCAAACCAGGTTGAACCTGGGGTGGGGACCACACTGAGGCCAAGTTTAAAAGAACAAATATAACCAGCGAGTACCAAAGCTAGTTGACCGGCCCGAAGGCCAAGATGAGCGGCTCTATAGATTCAATGTTGAATCTAGGCCAGTACCAGTTGAGTACATAGTGGGCTGATTTCATCAGCTGAATCCAGTAGATGGATCACACTTCAGCCGGCCGTGGTATCAACGCCCCGATCTGGTCGGGTGTGTCACGTCTCTGGACATACCTCGAGCCTCAGGGGGCCTTCCCTCAGGCTTTAACCCTCCTCGGAGGGGTTAGGTTTATCACCCGGTGCCTGTGACGCCTCTCTTTAGGAAAATGCCGACGGGGCCCGAGGCATTTTTGGGAATGCCGGGCGCGTCTGGGCTACGGCCCTGTGCCCGGACCCACCTTAAAAAGGCCTTGTGCTACACTCGTCCAGTTGGTGGGATGGAGGGCAAATACCGTTGAGTACATATTGAGTACCAGCCTACGAGGCGTAGGTTCAACTATTCGCAGACGTAAGATCTGCTAGTCAAGCAAATCAGTAAGACATCCTAGCAACAAAACGTACCGGCCGATGGAGACAAAAGAAGAACACCAGAAGTTCATATAACCTACAAAGTCAAAGAAATTTGTGTTCAGAATAAATGAATTCTTCCTCTCCAGGGCTCTAAGACTCAAAATACCGCTTCATATTTATTTCTTCTTCAACATCAACTCTGAATTTCTCTGAGGGAACTTAAGCCTTCAAATAGACACCTATGCGTTATTCTTACTCAAATCGGTAAATCTTCATAGAACTCCCCTACTACTATGCTTAAATTGTAATTAGATGCTAAATGGAAATATTTGAGCTAACCTATTTTTCTATTTATTATAATTCCCCTTATTTATAAGTTGCCTCTTTTTCTACTCTTCATGCAGAATTTAACGTTTTGTCTCATATTTTGCTTTAATTTGTTTTTCTTTTTTCTTTTCTTTCTTTTTTTTTTAACTGTAATTGTAAGATCCCTCTACTAGACTCCTGGGTATGACACTAAACTGTATCTGATTATGAGAGCCCAGTCCTGAAGCTTTGAGGAATGTGGAGTACCCTTCCATTGCCATTAATCCCAGGTACACTCTGACCCCGAGTGATAGTACCGGATAGGGTCCTATCTATGAGACGAATAGAATTGTTTTACATTCAAACTTTGTGACAACAAATGACTTACTTTAAATCGAATTATTAGGTTAGATAAAAATACTTGAAGCCATTTAACTGAGAACAAAAAAAAGTGAGCTCCGGTTCATTTAAAAATGTTATCAACAAAATGTGTTTATGGATCATATATTTAATATATATATATATATGTATAAAGAGGATTTGACATTGAATAACTCAAGCAAACAAATATTTGATAAACAAATAAACAATGAATCATTTTTGTGTGCAACTATAATTCAAGAGAAAGGCAGTACTTTTCATATAGTATAAATGATATGGCGTAGAGAAACAAGTGAGAAAGGATGGATTAATTTAAATTTTCATAAAATGTAAAATGACTTTTATCGTAACTATTGTTAAGTAAACAGCATAAATCAGCTTCTTATCGAAAATAAGGAAGTAGTTTTTGGTGAAATTTGAACCCATATCCTTGTGAGCCCGTCTATTTAACAATGCAAAGTTAACTCTAACCATATAACTATCTTCCCTTTCTTTCTTTCCAGGAACGCCGCTAACGTCAGCTTTTAGCGTGTTTAATGGTAGCCTTCGTCATTATTTCCCGCGGTTGGTGGGTTTCATGGTATATAAACTTTTGTAGGTTATATAATGTTAAATCCTGTTTATACATATATTAAGTACATGCGATTTGTAAACAAATATTTTGTTGGAAATATTTCAAAACAAACGAGAGTTCATTTGTTGCACACAGTTAAATGGTTCAAAGTTTGCTTTGTAACACTCACATTTCAATTTAACATCAGTCATTTGTTTGCAGTTAAATTGTTATACATATATGATTTATAAGTGAATAGTTTGTAGGTAATTTTATTTTTAAATTTTAAATTGCACACAATTAAGTACTGCTATTGCTTCCAAACAGTTAAATGGTTTCAAGTATATAGGTATGGTGTTTCTTTTTTTTTTATATTTTGTATGAAAATAATGCTTCTTGAAATGGCCCATATAGACTCCTGGGAGTAAATAAAATTTTGCCTGGGTGAATAAAAGCATAGAGATCCGCAGGGAGAGGTAGTTATGTAGTTAGATTTAACTTTGCATTGTAAAATAACGGGTTCACAAGGATATGGGTTCAAATTCAAATCTCACCAAAAGCTACTTCCTGGTTTTCGATAAGAGGCAAATTTATGCTGTTTGCACTTATAAATCCCTTACTAACAGAACAAAAAATCGCTGGATCATGTGAACTTGTCACTAGATATTGGAAAAAATTTATTCTATGTAAAATGCTTATTTGAACAAAATACGTGATGCCTTCAATAAGTTTCCAGACATTTTTTTTTGTACAGGCATTTAAAATTGTCGTAGACTCTTGTAAATTCAGTATCTTATTGCTATACATCTTATGAGATGACAGACCAATTTTTATGATTTCAGATTCAAATGAACAGCTACAGCGGGAATTGGAATACACCCTACTAAAGCTTGATTATCACAGCTGGTGAATTTCAAAAATGCAATCAGAACGTGAGGACACTTTAGAAGAACGATATGCAATGAAATTCTGTTTTAAACTTGGAAAAAATGCCACAGAAACGTATGGAATGTTTCAGACTGCTTTTGAACCATCTTGCATGAACTAAGTATCAGTTTTTGAGTAGCATAAGAGATTCAAGGAAGTCAGGGAGTCTGTGAGGGATGATGAGAGGTGTGGTAGGAGTAAGGAAGTCAATACACCAGAGTTGATTGGCCAAAGGGTTAGGGTTAGGGTTACTATGTTGAGGTTTTAAGGGAGTTCAGGAAGAGATTTCGTCGGAAGAGGCCAGCACTCTTCAAATCGGGTCAGTGGCATTTCCACGAGGACAATGCACCAGTCCACAACTCCATCCTTATCACAGACTATTAGACCAAGATGGGCATCAAGACAGTTTCTCAGCCTCCCGATAGTCCAGACCTTGCTCCCTATGACTTTTGCTTATTCCCTAAGCTCAGAGGCAGTCGTTATGAGACAATTGAGGAGATGAAAGAGGCTGTGACGAAGGTCATTGACACGCTCACACAAGAGGACTTCCATGGGGCGTTCCAGAAGTTGTTGGAACGGTACAACAAGTGCATTTCAGCCGGAGGAGATTACTTCAAAGGGGACTAGAGTTTCATATGTGTACTATCAATAAAAGTGCCCATACGAAAAAAGTCTGGAAACTTATTTAATGATCCTCGTATGTTTAAGAAATGATATATTAAAACTCTTCTTGAGCAAAGCATAAAAATGTTATATATATATATATATATATATATATATATATATATATATATATATATATATATATAATTTATAAGCGGATAGTTTGTTGATAACTTTATTTTTACGTGAGGTGTTAAGACTCATTTGTTTGCACTGTGTTCAATGGTTTCAAGTATTCCTATCTGACACTAACAATTCTTTTTAATATTAATCCTTTTTTTGCACACAGTTAAATGGTTTCAACTATTGTTGTTCAACATTAGTAATTCTATTTATTAAGTATTCCTACATAATTTTTTTTTTATCATACAACGTGTGGAAGCACGTGCGATACCCTAGCCTCATCAGCCGCCAACCAGGGTGATAACACAAGTATTGTCGTTCAACATTAGTAATTCTATTTATTAAGTATTCCTACATAATATAAATAATTTGCACATGAGCCCAGTTGGTTGGTGCTGTAGAAAACGCCGACTGCGTTTCTGCTAAGGGATAAGAACCCCTCCAAAAGGCAAAATAAAAGTTAATACATACGTATTAAATTTCCGTGCTGACGTTAGTGCTGACGTTAGTGGTTGAGAGGTATGTTATAGGCCTGACGCAAAGTTAGGCAAGTTTCGATCCCACCTTGAAGCGTCCGGCGTGTCTAGCTACACTGTAATACAACGAAACAGTTTGTCTATTATTGACAGTGTGTGTGTGTAGTCTTATAAGAAGATTACATTTTTTTTTATATATATATAGTCTCATTTGAGGATTATAATATTTTTAAATACATGAAACTTGCAGTGATGAGACTGCGACAAAAAGGTGAGCTAACAGTTAATTCATTTTAGATTTTATTATGCTTTACTGGCTGGTAATGAGCACTTTTTGATTCATGAAAAAAGCGTCTTTAAAAGACTTGTTTATATATATATATATATATATATATATATATATATATATATATATATATATATATATATATATATATAATGTGTGTGAGTGAATGCTTTTGTTCCTTTTTAACTTCGTTCTCTTTCACGACGAACGAAGATAAAATAACTGTTAAAGGGAAGCTACTCTTTATTCTTTATTGAAGTAAATTTCTTACATGAATATTCATTCATTATATGTTTTCTCCATTGGTTGTCTCGACATCAGGACCTTTATATTATTACACTCTTTTTTTAAGAATATGGAAACACGTATATCATTCACTAGTTTACTAAATCCCTTGTTTCAATGAATTTCATGGTGAACAATATTAGGATAGTAAACTCTTATTTCAAGTCATATAAATTGTGCATGTATAATTTTTCTTGTTGTTATTATAAGTGGCAATTCCTGTTTCCTTTCCTTCGACACTTACTCTGCAGACTGCTTACATCACTAATCTTTGACATATCATTACTCAGGTAAGAAGAGATTCCAAGGGAAATCAGGTAAAATTACCCATACTCACTTCAGTTTAAGAGGTTTGGTACGATTCAGTGTAGACGATTGGGTGTAAATCATCTTTCTATTCCTAGAATACTAAGTCAGAAGATTAAAGGTTACAAAAACTAATTTCAAAGAAAGACAAAGTTAAAAGAGATATTGGCAATTGGTCTTCAAACCTGTTTTGGCATTAGCTCATTCAACGATGGATGTTATAGTGCTAAGAAGATTTTTTATGGGGCAAAATATATCTGTTATTTTACGGCAAAATTATATTTTTCCTTCTTGGCCCTTGAACATAATGCTAGCTTATTGTTTGGAAACTTTTTCTCGAAAATTTTGTAATGATAAAAAAGAATTATAATACTTATTATACAGCCATTTTAGAAATCTATTGAAATCAAAATAAGTATTACGCCTTGTTGGTGGAACTTAAAATACGCTGACTGTACCTCCTGCAGAAGGGTATGACAAGGTATGGAATTAAACTGCATTGGATGGTGAGGTTCTATTTCTGGGAATTTGGAGAGCATGGTGTACCCATTCAGGTTCACTTTGACCAGGAGCGGTAGTACTTGTTAGGTTCTTGTCAATGAATTAAATATATCTATTAAAAAATCATTCGTATTTGATAGGAAAACTTGATGCCATATAACTGTAAATTATTTGCATCATGAATAGTTACTTGAAGCTATAATTGTTTACGAAGGATAATAATTAATTACTTGAAATAATCTCTTGAAACCATGTTATTATTAGCATTAGATAGGACTACTTGAAAGAACACAGCTGTGTGCAAATTATTTGTATTAGATAGGAAACCTTGATATCACACAACCGTGTGCAAAAAACTTAAGAGACTACTAAATGTACAATGAAAACAATTCCTGAACTACTTGGCATGAAATAACCCTAAAAGGATTGACCTTCTGTTAAAATCAATCAAACAATTATTGAAAAATGATAAAATTTTGTATAACATGTATAATCGAATATTTATATATAAAGTAACTTATTTCGTCAGGGGAAATTTTATTACTTTTTTCTCTTAACTATCGCATTCATTAGTATCTATTAATAACTTTTCTTTAAAGAAGAATTTGTCGAAGTTGTTGTTAATGTAAATAGCCTTCACGTTTGAAATCTCACTGATATGACATGAAGTGTTGCTTCCAGGATTTGTTCAAAGTAACTCGTAGCATTCTTGTGTAATTCCTATCTAGCTTTTTCTCCATGCGTTTTGTTAGCGTTCATGTTGTACACCCATACAATAGTATTGACACAACTGTTTTATTTTATCGGATAGATCAGACTACTATATCATCGATAACCTATCGATAGCTGTCCACACCTTTGCTAGGCATATATAAACATCACTTTCAGTAGATGAGAGTCTGCGGCCAAGGTACGTGAAATTGTCTACTAATTGCAAACGCTCGCCACTTAGAGTGGAGATGACTCCTTCTCGATTAAAACACATGTACTCTGTTTAATTTGCGTTCACGTGGGGGCCAATGCCTCCTGCTGTCTTACTCTATTCAAAAGATTTTTTCTCGTGCTAAAACATTGACACCTAAAAACGATCTCGCCAGAACGGCAACAGCCAACTGGCTATAGGAAATATTTCTACAATCAAGTAACTATAAAATATACTGCTAACTGAACAGGGATAGTTATTACCGATTTAATCAACATGGATTATGAATATTAGTTTTTAAATTTTTGTAGAAGTTTCTTAGAGAATTTCAGCGAAATGGGATGTTCTATCATATTTTAAAAGAATGTTTCCCTGCAACAAGGTTAATGTTAATTCTCCTTAATATCTCATGTTAAAAAAACATCGCAAATCTGATGGTACTAACAAAAAAGTCACAAATTCTGATACTACTAGAAAAACTCTGTGATAGCACTGATAAAAAAAGACACAACTTTTGATGGTACAGAGGAAAAATGTCACAAATCTGATGGTCCTGACTAAAAAGATTTGTAATTAAATAAAGGTTTTATTTTATGAAACGTTTTCTATATTATCAAGAAATATAAAAAAATACTAGGGTGAATCAAAAGTTTTGCAATATTTTCGTATATACTAGTTTGTGGCACGTATATCATGTGACCATTGTGGTTAGTAGTATCGTGGTAACTGGTGTGCCGACTCGTTGTGCATTGCTTCACTTCATGTGGGATTCAAAAGCTGTGCAGATGAACGTGCAATGCAGTCTAATTAAAGAACTTACAGTTTACGAATTTCAATTTGTCATAACGCTGCAGAAACAACCAAAAACATTTGTTGTGCAAAAGGTGAAGGCGCAGTTGATCACAATACAATAACTCAATGGTTACAAGAACCTTGACGATCAGAAAAGATGAGATCGGCCTAAAATTATGGATTCCAATACTGAGCTTCATGGGCTAATAAGGGTGTTTTTTGTAATGTCTTAGGGAAATTATGATATTGGTTACTGACTTTTTTTTTTTTTTTTTTCTCCCATTCACAAGTGATCTTCTTTTTGTTTGATGTAGCTGTAAAGGAATGAATGACAGAAAGGGATATATTAAAACTCAATTTTTATTTTCGGGGTTTACGACTGTTTTGTGGTGGGAATGTTTTCCTGAACCAGCTGAATTAACCGTGCTTTTCAGTCAAGGTGTTAGAGGAATCTCAGGAATCATTTTTGACTAATTATGAATCGTCGGTATTGATTATAAGGGGTTCGAGGGTCATTTTGGTAAATTGTGAATGTAATGGTCCGTCCTTAGTATCTAAGGTCTGTAGGTACGTTCAGCTGACGCCGCTGCGAGCAGGAGACACAGCGTGCTACTCGGCTAGAGGCCTTCGCAGATACGTGTGCTCTAACTGGCTGTCGAGAGAAAAAGAAAATCCACTCAGTCAAGGTATGTCAAGAGAATTGAGGCCAAGCTTCTTTTTGTTCCCAGGAAGCTCATCTTTTCAGGCATGCGAGGATTGTGTTTTCTATCAGAGCCCCCCACCCCGCCTGGAAAATTATTATTTTAAAATTTATCTTATTTCGTGTTTATTTTATTTTTTATTTAAGTTATTTTCTTTTTTCTTTCTTATTCAATCCTCACAACTTCAAACGATAATGAAAATCAAAAAAGTAACATTTAGAGAGAACCAGGTGAGTTCGGTGTGGTTCGTCATTTTCACGACCTCGGCAAAAGCATGTGCTTTCCCTCAACAAAATATTGCAAAACTTTTGACTCACCCTAGTATTTGTAAAATTTTATCTTTGTACGCAGACGATTTCTTCTGCAGAGGAGATTTAGACTTAAAGGGAGGTTACCTTTGAGTTTTCAAACTTACATACAATTATAAATATTATAATAATTACCAACTTCGCTCGGGAAAATATGAAGATAATAAAGTAAAAGAAAACACACACACACACAAACACACACACACACACACACACACACACACATATATATATATATATATATATATATATATATATATATATTATTATTATTATTATTATTATTATTATTATTATCTTTCGCTAGAATTAGTTTTCATAGCATTGTATTTCCAGAGTTACTGAATTCGGAATATGAAAGTTAATATACAAGTTGTTTCCCTTGAATAACTTGTCTTAAAATATCTATCACTCAATCTATCTCAGGGCTTCTTAAAATGGTCCATAAAGACCGTGGCCGTCTCTAATACCCAGGCCTGCTCGATAAAATGAGACGTCGCGTCAGTGGATCCATGAATCTCTCGTTTCATGACAACGTTGAATTATAATCACAAAGTCGTTTTTTTTAATAAGGATTTTAAAACTTTTTTAATAAAGATTTTAAAACTTTTAAAAATGTAACAAGAAAGAAAAGAAAGAGACATGTTTTGATTTATACTGGTTTTTATTAATTATTATTAAAATTAAGAAAAACAATGATTAATAAGAAAATATAAACATCACTGACTGTCGGTCATGTTTGTAAATAAACACGGTTTTAAAGACAAAATTTTTTGTTAATTCGTCTAAATTTTAAAAACAATTTAACAAACACTGCTTAAATTTTCATATTTTTAATTTAATTATGAAAAATCACAATCACTTTTGTTTTAATTGCAAAAATGTTTAAACCGGAATCACTCAAATATAGCAATCAAGCAACCAACAATAGTATCATTAGAATTTAGGAACAAACAAGAAGCAACAATAAATAAGCAAAAATTAATAATTAAAAAATATTAAAAAATGCAACAAATTAAATTCAGTCAAATTAATTCAAACTAAATAAGTTCAAGTTACAGTTTTTAAAAATCAAACTTATAAAAGTCTTTTTGTCTCAAAATTCAGTTGAATGTTTGAAGTTTTCTTTTTTTACTTAACTTCTTACAAGTAATATTATCATTTTCCTTGCTACAAAAATTATTTAATAATGCATTAGAAGAGCTCCAGACAATCATTTTTTCTATTTTTTCAATGCTGTGACCTTCACCACATGAGTCAACATGAAAGAGAAGTTCATCATTAGCCAAGACATCCAAAGTTATGTACATAGACAATTTCCTTTGATTCATTGAATGAAGAAAAGAAGGATTCCTTACAAGTTTATTAATAACAATAAAATTGTGTTGTACTAAATTCGTTGTTACATGATTGGGATATAACAGAGAACCTCAATTGATTCCTTGAAAATAACTGTTTATATCAGGTAGCATATCATCTCTTCCTGATACTAAACTTTTGCAACTATAATATTTCATTCTTTTATATGTATATATATATTTAAAAAAGCACGGCATAACAGCAATAACCCGCTAAATATATACATATATATATATATATATATATATATATATATATATACATATATATATATATATATATGAGTACTATTCGGTCCAGTTAAACTGAAGTTTAAATTTTCCTGGTAAAGAGCTCAATGTAACTGACATTACAGAGCAATAATTTTTTTTAAGAAAAAACAAAACCGTTCACATTAGGATTATAGATTTATTTCCATCAAAAAAAAATTAACAGGACTTCTTCAGATCTTATGGATAAAATAATTCAGAATCGACACAGGAAAGGAGGGTGGGAGGGGATAGAAGAGGGGTGAAGAGTTTTCTCCTCATTTAGCCCACTTCCGGGTTTTTTATTGCCGGTTGGAATTATAGTAAATTATTATTATTTTTTTTTTTAATTTCTAATTACTTTTTGACTTAAAACTCCAGATTAAATACTAATTTAGATAAAATAACTTTATTTAATAACTTTACGTAAGGATACAGTAACACTTATATTAAATTAAATTCAAGATTTAAAATTAAAATTAAAATTTATTTAATTTCAATTTTGTTTTTGAGCCTATTAATTCATTTACCCTTTTATTGAAGAGTACGTATACATATGGTTTCTTCTCATTTTTTTTAATTTTATCTTATTCTTATTCATTTACCTTAAATCTCAATTTAATCCAATGTTTTTTTTATTTAATCATTATCTATGATAATTTTTCTATAGTTTAAATTCAGTCTTATGTCTACATCAAAACATTTTAGAGTATTTGACTTTTTTTGATTTGTCTGGTCATGGACATACTCAGCCACCAGGATCCTATCTTCAAGCATGATGTGCTACTATCCATGACCAACAGGTGACTAGATTGGGTGGGGCAATAGTGACTTGACTTTTGGTACCAATAATTTTACTGAGTTTTCAAATAAAAAAAACCTTAAAACTAAAACAAATTCTTTTAACTGCTTACTGCTTATTGCTATCTCTGCTAATTGACTGTTCCCTCTTTAGGGTTGAAAACTTTCCTCATTTTAATTTTTTCGGATGCTTATGCAATTCTTCCTATGCAATTAACATGGCATTCCCACTGTCTTTTGTTTAGCTTAAAACACAGCTGTATGTCCCATTTTGAAATCCACAAACTAACCAACCTGTCAAAGGTCAATATGTAACAAATTTATTAACATAGTAGTAATGCTTATTGTCATAGGAAATTAACTTGGTGAGTTGAATTCAAATATTTGACTGGGTTGTTTGTGTTCAAGTTTGCACTAATGCCCATTGGAAAGGCATAAATCCATTTCTTCAACCCTAACTATTCATAAATAGTAGGACAGAATATACTCTTTAGCTTTGATATGGAAACTGATAAAGGAGAAGGAAAACACTGAATTCAATCCAGCTGTACTCTTCTTAAAAACTAACATTGAATTGCACATTGTCTGTTATGAATGGGTTGGGTAAATACATACTAACATATACATTCAAGCAACGCTCGTGATGTAATGGACATCAATGTAGGGAATGAACACAGTGACCTGAGTTTAATTCCTAGACAAGACTTTTTGCATTTCACATAGCGCTAATACCCTTTGGAAAGATATGAATGTGATTATTTGCTCTCCTTCTATGGGTAAATAGTTGGGCAGACTAGGTTCTTTAACCATGGTATAGCAACCAGTCATGGAGAAGGAAAATTCTGATTCAAATCTGTTAAACACCACTTAAAAATTGACCTTGTGTTGCACCCAGCTCATGTGGAGAGGTTGGGTCAATACATAAATATATACTAGCATGATGCCTCTCATAAATGAAATGGTTTACATATTTTCTTCTGCCTAGGAATAAAAAGTCACTCCCCAGCATTTATTGAGGATCAGAGTGTAGTATCTCAACCTGTGAAAATCCCACAATCATTTTATAAACTATAAGCTATAAAATATGCAGATAAAAAGATATTATTTCAAAGAATATAAAGCTTAATATTTCAAAAACTAAATACAAAAGAAGAAAATTGGATATGAATATAAAATAATTATTTTGATTTTTTAAAATTTTAAATTCATTTGTTTGTTCAGTGGTACCTTGACTTAAGTTATTAAATGATTCTTGGGAGGGTCCATCGTAGAATACACTGAACCCCACATCCCACCCAATCTAGTCACCTGTTAGTCATGGATGGTAACACATCATGCTTGAAGATAGGATCCTGGTGGCTGAGTATGTCCATGACCAGACAAATCAAGTAGCCAAGTGACTTGTGATTCTTCACTTTGACTATTACTGGGCTAGATGGGCAGTTGGAGAAGCCTGATCAGATCAATCAGCTGATCAGATCAATCAAGCCTGATCAGATCAATCAGCTGATCAGATCAATCAAGATCTATAAGATTGTCCTGGCTGCATTCTTCAAATTGCTCTTATGGCAAACAAATACTCAACCCTATTTTATCTTAAAGTGACTAGAAGGCAATGGCTGTGGGTCAGTCGTGCTGAGATAGCTATAGTTGAAGCCATTTAAACTGTGTGCAAAGAATTGATTAATATTAGAATTATTAGTGTTGGATAGCAATACTTGAAGCTGTCCAGGGTATGATTCTAAACTGCATCTGATGGTAAGGCTCCAGTCCTGGAGTTTTGAGAATGTAGAGTACCCCTTCATTACAATTACTCTCAGATTCATTCTGATCAGGTGTATTTGTACCAGTTAGGGTCCCATGTATGAGTCAAATAGAACTGAGAATTAATTTTTAAAAAGATTTTTTTAATTCATTGCGGACTTTTTATCCTTTTCTTGATAGTTTTTGTGTTGTTTCTTCTTTCACTACATTTCAATTTCACCTCTGGCCTTCTTCAGGTGATTAACTGTGACCTCATATAGGAATACTGAGTCTTGTAACTGTATCCCAGTAATTACTGCCTTTCATAGTTGTTGTCTATTGCACCACGTTTTTGACCAAGTAAACCTCTGGGCGGCTTGGGTAGGATTTGAAACCGCTATCTTCTGACAATGCTCACATGGAACCGTAGGGATTCAATGCCTCTATCCACTGCGCCACGGGCCCCGAAAGTCCGCAATAAATAGAAAAAAAAAAAATTTATTCTCAGATTAAGAAGCCTCATCTCAAAATGATTCCAATTAAAGACAATTTCAAATAGAACTGGTCAATGATTTACAAGGATTATTATTATCATCATCATTAATATTATTATCATCATCATTATTATTATTATTATTGGTTATTTGGAACCATACAGCTGTGGGCGAATTGTTTGTACTAAATTGGAATATTTTATAAAAAGAATTAATAATGCTAAATAACAATATTTGAGACTATTTGGCTGTATAAAAATAGAATTATTAGTGTTAGCAATACTTGAAATCATTAAGCGTTTGCAAACAAATGATTAATATTAAATAGAATTATTAGAAATAGATAGTGATATTTGAGACCATTTAACTGTGAGCAATTAAATGAGTTCTGGTTTATTTAAAATAATATATATATATATATATATATATATATATATATATATATATATATATATATATAACAGGATTTGGCATTAAATAACACAGAAAGGTTGATGTGCCATAAAACACAACCAAACTAAATTTGGGAGGGTTCAGATTCAGACAAGTTTTACTATTTAGATTAATGTAATTTCAATTGTGGCTTTAAGAAAGACATAAAAACCATGGCAGTTTTTTCAAACCTTCTATAAGGTATTTCTGGTTTGATGTTAACTGCATCTATTTGCATTTTTTAAAAACAATTCTTCAGGTTGACATCTGCTTCTCATTTTGGAGTCATAATTTACACTCTATAATATTATAAAGAAAACTAATAAAATATAATTTACATTAATAAAAACACTAATAAAATATAATTTGATTTAATAACAACACTAACAGGATATTTACTTTAATAACAATACTAATTAAATATGATTATTTTTAATAACAATATTATTAAAATATAATTCATTTAGATAACAGCACTAATGAAATATGATTTACTTTAAATACAACATTAATGAGGTACAATTTACTTTAAGCACTTGCTAATAAAATTATCAGTAATTATAGATAAAAATTTATAAAATAGAATCAATTAAAATATCATGCAATAAATAATCCTCGCAATAAACAATCAATCATTAAATGACTCCAACAAACTTCTATTTTTAATTTAATTTAATTCACAATTAAGAAATTTGAAATAATTTATAATAAAATAATTGCTATTTTTATTGATAATAAATGGATCCAATAAATAAATTACTACAACAATTTGGTCAAATCACACAATTCAAAGAATACCAAATCTCCTTCCACACACAACAATGTCACAAAGCAAACTGTTATAGGAAATTTATACAAGATATACAACTTTTTACTTCAATTTAGAACCAGTAATATGAGCTAGTTGTATATCTTTTACATGGGCAAACTGACCAAAGAAAGTAATATAAAAAAAAAGAAAATTGAATAGGAATGAAGACCACATGTTCAATATATAAAGTAAAGAAAAAACAAAACAAAACAAAAAAAAAGAAACAAACCTTTATTTTCTCTACTACAATAAAACAAGAAAATGTAGTAAGGAGTTAATAACTCTGTTGGGAGGCAAATAAATACATAATTCCTGTAAACTTTTATGATGTGACACATACTAGGCAATGACAACAAAGACAAGAGAGTATATTTGAAATATCAACCTTTTTATTTGGTGAATCATACAAATGAAGAGTGTTTATTGGTCTGTTCATGGAGCAAGGTTGTTGCTTGAATGGCTAGGTTATATAACCAAAGTTACCAGGTATGTCTGTTATGCTTCCAGAGTCAACATTGCTGATTTTCTGGAGAAATTGATGGGCTGAGGTGCAGGAATTGGTGCTTATCTAGAGATGTCAGCGTGTTGAGATGCAGGAATTGGTGTAACTGCTTGTCAAGATACATTGGCATGCTGAGATGCAGGAATCAGCACTGCTGCTTGTCTCAAGACACTGACATGCTGAGGTGTTAGAATTTGTGCGGCTGCTTTGTCATGTCCCATGGTGTTAGTGACTCTTACTACTCTGAAAAGAGCTGTAAGTGAGAGGAACAGAGGTAGTCATTAAAGAATTATAAAGACTTTCAATTTTGTCGTGAAAAGGACTGGGAAAAGGAAAAGCTAGAGTAAAGGCTGGACTGTCACTGGTTGGTCGGGAGAAAGCATTTTGTCATCTGTGTGCTGGTTGTAAAGCATTTGTGAAAAGGGGCTCGGTTGATTTGGCAGAACTGTGGCTTTGGCTATTGATGGCTGAGGTCAGGCATTTAGTTAATGGGTGATGAAAGACAGTGAAAGACAACAAATTCTTTTCACCTTAAGGTTGCTGGCAGTTACTGACTGCAATTTATCTGACATGTCAGAATATGACATAAGATCGTTTTATGGTGGTGGCTGTGCACAAATCAAGACTCATGCATGGCTGTTACAGAAATTCTTAACACCAACAGCATTTCCCTTTTGGAGTGCCTCAGGCACCAAGCAATAGACTTAGTCTTGCAAGCAAACAAAGACCTAGAAGTAGATCTCCCTGAGACCAAGGTTTCATAGTAAGCAAACAACTACCTGGCATTCATGCTAGGTATCCGGCTCAAAGGTGCGTCATTGACTGTTTTCTTGCTGGTTTTATAGCATAAAAGGGTTTGTATATTTGCTAGGTTTCCACGTGTCCATTTTTTGGACAGGAAGCTTCTCTTTAATTATGCATGATAATGAAATTAATCATTATATGGTTAAGAGAAACTTGCAAATACTAACCATTATGCTGAACTGTTAAGAAATATTTTTGAGACATTTTGTAGAATTAATTTGTCTCAAAAATAGCCTCTAAGTTGGTATTCAAAATTTCACTCGCTGACAAACTTGGCAATGTTATCTATATTGATACCAGGGTTTGCTTACAGTTGTGGCAATAGATTCTTTCATAGACATCGTAGATGATGTTGCATTTTTTCACAACAGATTCCTAATATGAGTAGCTGGTGAACTACAATAGCTATCTCAAAGCTGCAGAAAAGATGGACTTGCCACTGTTTTGCATTTTGGAAGAAATTTTCGGTTCTAAGGTTTTTTGAAAATTTGCACAAAATGTTTTCTGTGTAAGGTTTGTTTCGTAACAAAGGTTTGTTGAACAGTTCATATCTTGGAAGGCTACCTGAAATATCTCCAAGAGAAAGTTGTTTTCTTTTATTGTAGTCAAAAGATGCTTCTCCAGAAATATTTCCCAGAGATAGTCAAATTTTTCTGTTGCAGTCAAAAAGTACTTCTTCCAGAAACATCTCCAAGAAATATGAGTGTTAAAAATTATTTGAATTGTGAAGATGAAAAATTGTAAGAATTTTGCTTGTCTTCCTGACTTGTTAGGAAGTGGTGGCCCTTAAAAAATGGGCATCAGTCATTTGGTTGGTAACTCAATGCATTAATAAAGGTTTCTTTTTTGAGGGAGTTGATTTTCATTGGACAATGAATTCTCCCTGCTTTTCTTTCACTGCAGTAAAAACTTGTTCAAGACACTTATTTATAGTTGAAGGAACATTCATGACAATTCAGTCAGAATTTTCTTTTATTTTCAGAGCAAAAGATACTTCAACCGATCAATTTGAATGTTACAAAATTTTTTTGTCTTTTTCAGGCTGTTAAATTATACCTTTTTTTAATCTTTATTCAACACAAAGTTTTGAATTTATGGAAATTATGAACAAATCAGTTTAGTCATTATTTTTTGCACAAATTTATAACACCAACCTCTTCACAAGTGAATAGTAATTCACTTCCAGATGAAATTTTAAGAACAGAAAGAGCTCTTATCAATTTCTTTGAGTGTGAATTAAAAACTTGTAAAATGTTCTATCTCATATAAAATTGATAAAATTTTATTTCAAATCTTTAAACAGTTTTTTAAAAAATTCTCATTATGAGGCAATGAAAGCCAAGTAACTATGTGTTTACCCAACCTCCTTGCTATGGGCAGGTTGTTACACAAGGTCAATTTTTAAGGGGAGTATATTTGGTTTTAATTCAGGGATTTCATTTTTCAAGATTGGTTGTCATATCAAGGCTAAAGGACTCAGTCTGCTCAACAATTTACCCATATTTCCAGTGGAGAAGAGATGGACTCATGTCTTTCCCAAGGGCATTAGCATAAAGGGAAAGACCATGGGGTTTCAAGGTAATTTATGTTGTTGTTTGCTATCTGACTCCATTCTGGGTTATTCTATTCTTATTCCAAGTTATCTTGCTGGTCTAACTTCTTGGATATGAAAGCGGTAAAGTATTATATGAAAGAAGATAGGAAGAGAAGACAGGAGGCCAAGATATCTTTTATATTTTGCCTTTATTTTTAGGTTTAACAACCATTCAGTGGGTGAGAAAAGTTTTAGGGAAGGGGTGAGTGGTTACCATTTTTAGCATAGTAATATTGGTTACCATTTTTAACTAGGAATATTGTTACATTTGTTGTTACGTTAAGTTGTTGTTTCTTCGCTAAATGTTGTTGGAAAATAAAGGAGGATGAAAGAAGACGAAGACGCCGTAAAGTTTTATCTGAAGGTTTTAATGGCAGCATGGAATAAAGGGTTTATACTGGTATGTTGCAAGTCTCGTATGAACAAAAGAAGTAAGGAAGGAAATGAAGTTGTTATAGAGTTGAGAAGGCATTTTAGCAGCTAAATGCCAGAGCAAAAATGTGCATCATTAAGTTAAGGCATTGTTGAATGTGTGAGTGAAATATGTTGCCATCAGTGTAGCAAAAGTCATGTTTGCTGATTGAGGACAGGAATGTTGTCATCGTCCATGAAAGTGTGGTCCTGGTCATTTAGGAAGAGAAGTGTGAATTTCTCCAGAAAATGTTGCCCAGTGATGAAATGACTGGCTGTCAGAGCGGTAGTTTTTGTCGCAGTCAACATAGCCAAAGTTGAAGTTGACTTAGAGTTGTTCCTATTTGAGGTGGATTGAATTCATCTAATTTATATTCAACTGAGAATGCTTGGTCTAAGAGACTAGACTCAAGGGGTCCATAAATTAGAGGGCTTTCCTCATGGTGGTGTGATGCTTCTAAAAGGAGAGCGGATAGTAATTATGTCTGCCCATTTTGAAAGCTTCTGAGGAAGAGAGTGTTAGATGGGCTTTTACCAATTTGGTGCTGCCCGGAAAAATGATCCGGGCTGAATAGGATAAGTCATCCTGATTGGGTGAATATATGCGTTGACCCTCATGGTCAAATTAATTAACGCGCCAAACAAAAATACGAAGTTCTTTCTGCTACAAATTCTTCCTGAATACAAATGAAATGGTTGCATCTCCCAGTCAAGGTTTTACAATGTGTTAGTCGTTCTTGGGTATATATGTCCAAATTTGGTGTTCGAGGCATTAACAATGTGTGAGATGCCTTTGGATGATATGTTTAAATGCGGCATTTTCAGTTGTAGTTGTTAAGTCCGTTATATGGTGTCTTAATTGTGATTCTGATGAATCCATTATTTGGTGTTTTTAGTCGTGGGTCATTGGTAAATGAGACAGCTGCTACTAGTGGAAAGATTAGCCAACACATCGTCTAGAGACAGACCTATGGAGCTTTCCACCAGTAGCAAGAAAGATTTAGGTGTTGTCACTCGGCTGGTCACTGCTGAAAGAAAACAGTCTTCTTTCTTTTGCCAAGAGAGTTCCTTTTTTGAGCATGCCCCGCCCCTTTTTGTGTCAGGGGCTTCTGGGAGTTTCTATGTTTTTGTATATATTTTTAATTTGCTTTTGTTTCATTTTCATTTTATTTATCTTTATTAATTCCCACAAGACAAACAACCTTGTCAAGTAACTCATTATAATTTTAGGCAATTTTTCACTCTCAAACTGCCAATCTAGCTTGCAAATAATGATAACTAGGTGTAACAAAAGTTAAGATACCACTCAACCACAGAATATATAATGAAATTTCCATTCTACAGATACTATATTCTAATCCTTGGTAGAACAAACTGATACTATACTTTTTTCCTAGCCGAACTTTTAGACAGATGAACAAGAAACAAATAGAAAATATCACACTGTTCGTTATTCAAAAAATATACAATTAAATGTATAGGTTTGAGCAAAAATTTTAATACAGGTTATCGTAGTCAACTGACTACTCATAACCCAAACAAAAACAAAACAAACAAACCCCATTCCTAAAAATGATGAGTCACTGATGTCGTCAGCCAATAGGATTTAGGAACGATTCATTAAGGGACTAAATTGCTCTGCACAGAATGTTTTTTTAAATATTCAGCCTGTTTTTCTAAGGACAGTCCTCAACAAATGGACAAAATAGGTAGTATTTAAAAACACATGGTTGAATTAGAATGAAGTTTCTCACTATAATATAGTAATAATAAGCAAGGTAATCCAACATAGAGCACATAGTGTAGTCGCACATAGTAGCTATAAAAGCAGTGGTATCAAACCGGGTCAAGTCAGTTGGGCTGGACGCCAGCTGAGGGTGTGGGAGGAACCAGATTCTCCCTGGTCGTTCTATGACCAAAGCCTAATCAGCAGCAGCTGCCCACGAGGACTGCTCAAGGCTTCCCCTAAAGCAGACGTCCTGATTCCAGCTGCAGACGACACAGGAAGATTGCCAGCTTCTCAGCTTAAAAGCCCTTTTTAGGGCTACTCAGAAAGTCTTTCCACACACCTCCTGAGACGGCACAATGCAGCAGACACAACTACCAGCCTCTCAATCTAACAGCTCTTTTCAGGTCTAATTCAGAAAGTCTAATACTCTTTGAGACGGCACCAACAGCTACCTTCTTGCACCGGTGACCACTTCACTGCAGCAGCAACTACCACTCCTGCACCAGCGGCCACTTCCCTGCAGAAGCAGCTACCAGTCCTGCACCGGCGACCATCTTCCTGCATCAGCAGATACCAACAGCCACCAGCCCAGCACCGGCGACCTTCCTGCAGCAGCGATTGCCAGTCCTGCACCAGCGACCACCTTCCTGCACCAGCAGACACTAGCATCCACTTTCCTGCACCAGCAGATACCAGCAGCCACCAGTTCTGCAACAGCGACTACCAGTCCTGAACCAGCGACCACTTCCCTGCACCAGCAGATACCAGCAACTACCAGTCCTAGACCAGCGAACACCTTCCTGCACCGGCAGATACCAGTCCTGCACCAGCGACCACCTATCCAACGAATACCAGTCTCGTACCAGCTATCCAAACCTGATCCAACGATCACCATCCGGCCGCGGCGATTGTTCGCCGTACGCTTTTTCGATTTACGATTCGCCATAATAAAGTTCGGCCTCTCGAAGAACACCCTTGTTTTGTCATTCTTGCCTAGTTCGTTGTCAATCACTTATATTTCAAAAGTTTGCGGGGACCGGTATATTTATCTGGCCTCCGCAACAAAGTAATAAGTTGTTATAAAAAAACGTACGTAAAATCAGTGATTAGAGATAGTTATCTCCCTTATTATGATTGCATTGTTAACTTTTAAAAAGAACACAAAGGATTTTTTTTCTATTTATAATGCTATAATAGGAAACCAAATTAAATTAAACAAATCACAAATTTAAAAATACTTAGTCTGGTTTAAATTGGCAACATTTGATCAAAGAATTATCCAACAAATACATAAAAGAAATGAATATTAAAATAAACTTTATCTTGTTTTTTGAATTTGTTTTATAAATATCAACATTTTTGCAATGTGTCAGCATCCTGCTCTCACAGGAGAGAAATGAGAAATCCTGTTGTTATAGTAACAAGTATCATTTTCGCTCTGAATGGCTAATAACAGAATTCCTCATTATTCTGTAGGGAGACCAGGTTGCGTGATCGATCAATATAAAGTCATTTAATCATTATATTATTTGCCTTATTTATATTATTTATATAAAGATATATTTTTCGTAAATGGATGTAACGAAGTATTTCAAAGTGTAAATAAAGACGATTATAATCAAATGAAATCCAGACAAAATTAGCAAACGAGCTCACTTCTCATATTATTGCACTTATGGTCATCCTTATTACTTGAGTTAAAAGCGAAGAACGCATGCGCTTTTATTCAGACACACAGAGAGCCTTTCAAGATGGCGTCCATTCTAAGAGGTTCAGTTGGACTGACGCAAAAAACATTTTTAAATCATTTGGTAAGAAGTGTTGTATTTTTATTTGTAGACTTGAAGTTGGTTAGAATTGGTTTCTTTGAATGTTTAGTGTTCGACTTATGTTTTCATTTTCTTTGTTTTAAATAACCTGACTTTTTGGTGGGTGGGATGATTTTCCATGAGGTGGTTTTTAAACTTGCTATGCAAAATAAATAATTAGATTCTTTACTTGTATTGAAAAAAAAAAATTAAATAAATATATTAATATCTGTTGATTCGTTTTTCGTGTATAATTTGAAAGTTGTGCTTGTGTTGAATTTAAACAACCTTTATTTATTTATCAATATTGACCTTCAAGAAAGACATTTCAGGTTTAAGTTTTATATTCTAAAGAGAGGAAAAAAGAAGTTTCTTCATTTATCTCAAATGATATATAAGACTAATCTTTGCAAGGTTAAACTAATGAATCTATTTTTTTCTTAACTTAAGAAATATGTTCCTCGTTTGATTTTTCGAAGTCCAAATAAAAAAAAAATCTAGAATGTACCAAGTTAGACAAACCATAATAAATATTTTTTGGGTTGGTGTTTACTTTGATTTGTGCATCTTATGTAAGTGTTTGTGAAGTAGTAGTTGTAGTAAATGCATATAAAAGAAAACAACATTGACTTTCCAGTGTCTATTCATTTTAAAGATCCTAATTTAAAGTATATTTATTAGATCATTTTTGTTCATTTATTTGAATGGTCAGTTTTGTGACTTTTGGTTAACCTTTTAAAGCACTTTGACTTTGTTTATGTTGTTTCAATGCTTATGCAATCGTTTCCTTGACCGCCGACAATATTTTTCCAAGTACATAAACTGATTTGAATCTGAAAAATTCTCATCGTTGTTGCATTTTGGCTTAAATTTTAATTAGCAAAATAAAAGTAAAAACGATTTATATTGATGAATATGGAAATAGCAGTAAATCAATCTTTTAAATTAAAATGTTAGAAGAAAAAATAAGAAAGAAGCAGAAAATACAAGTTGAATTTCCTGATTTTTTTTTTTTTTTTTTGTTAGTTAACACAATAAATGCATAATAAATAAATCTAAAATTTAAAATAAATAAAATTAAATTTATTAGTGGTAAGAAAATATAAATTTATCACTTTTTAAAAAATAACAAATATACAACTGTGATTATTATTGAAACACTACAGTTTGTTTTGCAAAGAGATTGAATTTAAAAGATTTACAAATCGTTAAAAAAAAAGACCTTTTAGGATTTTAAAATGTTTGTGATCGAAAATTGATTAACTTTTGACAAAGGATTTAAACATAAATCATATAAATGTTTTTTTTTTTTTTTTTTTTTTTTCTTCAACAATTTTAAAAACTAAATTTTATCTTTTTGTTCATGATGGTTAATTTTAGAATTGTGAATCCCAAGGGTGAATGAACTTCACATATAAGACCCGATGACTTATTATTTAAGCTAATATGATTAGTAATAAACCATAATTTTCCTTTTTTAAATACATAAAAAATAATTTTCCAGTCGCAGATCGTTCTGCTAATAGGATAGCAAATTATTCATTTGATATTTAAAATCTTCCGTTTGTAGTTAGTGGTTCAGATTGACTATTAGTTAAAAATCAAACTTTCGAAATTGTGTTTCTTTGCAGAGGAAGTTCCAGCATCAAGGATTCAGCCAAAATTTAAATAGAATTAACTTTTAAAAATTGAAAATAAAGTAACACTCATTCTATGTGATGATGAAAAGTAAAATTTCGAGATTTGGCAAAAAATGACTGAGAAATGCATTATTTTTACGATTTTCACATTTGTCTGCTGTTATATAACTTCGGTTGTCTCGTGCGAGTATGGGTGTTTTATTGTTTTACATTTCTTTTCTTTAGAAATTGGCAAAAAATCAAATTAATTTATTTTCTTCGAGTGTTCTTAGTATTGACAATTTATTTTCTATTATGTTAATATGTGCTTAATTAAAAAATATGTAATGTTTATTTTGATTTTTCTTGACTTGAGTTATATTATCTGTTACGTAACCAAGAGTTATACTTATAAATGATAACTCATTGACATTGAAAAATCTATTACAAAAGCTTTTTTGATAATATTTTTTTCATTTATGTTTGTTTAATAACTAATCATTTCATTTTGCACTTCAAGAAAGTTAATAAATGTGATTTTAGGTTTAAGTTTTATATTCCTAAGAGAGGGAAAAAAATAGTCCCTTGATCTTAATTTATTATAAAGACTCATCTGTGCAAGGTTAAACTAATGAATCTATTTTTCTAATACTTGAGAAATTTGTTCATTGTTTGATTTTTTTCGATGTTTAGATTAAGAAACAAAAGCAAACTCTAACATGCCAAGTTAGACAAGCAAAAATAAACATTTTGTGGGTTAAAAGAACTTAAAAAATCAGCCATTTCTTGTGTTTACTATGAGTTGTACATCTTACGTAAGAGCTTGTGAAATAGTAGTTGTAGTAAGTGTATATTTAGAAACAACATTGACTTTTCAGTGTTTATTTTAAAGATCTATAAAGATCCTAATTTAAAGTATATTTATTAGATCATTTTTGTTCATTTATTTGAATGGTCAGTTTTGTGACTTTTGGTTAACCTTTTAAAGCACTTATTTTGACTTTGTTTCAATGGTTATATAATCATTTCCTTGACCGTCGACAATATTTTTCCAACTACATAAGCTGATTTTAATCTGAAAAATCTTTCTATTTTCAACTTTCTTCTCATCGTTGTTGCATTTTGGTTTAAATTTTAATCAGGAAAAAAAGTAAAAACGATTTATATTAATATGGGAATTTTTATTCTTTTAAAAATAAAGATAAGAAAAAAACAAAATATACGAATAATTTCCACCTTTACATTAATGACAAAATGTCAAATGAATATATCAAAATATTTTGAAATACCTAATAAAATTATGTAAGTTATTCGTGCCAAAAAATAAAAACTTATATACAGTAATCTCATTGATTACTGAAACACTATTGTTGGAAATGGACCTTACAGTTTGTTTTGCGAGAAAATTAGATTTAAATAATGATTTTTTGAAAGGTCTTTTATTTTTTTAAAAATTTATTATTTATTTATTTATTTGTTTTTTTTTTTTTTTTTTTTTTTTTTTTTTTTTTTTTTTTTTTTTTTAATTTTTTACTGCAAATATTTAAGGAAAAAAGAACTTTCGTAATTTAAAAATGTCCGTGATCGAAAATTGGTTGATTATTACAAAAGATTTCGACAAAAGTCAATCAAATTTAAGATTGAAATCATTTTTCCAACTATTTTCAAAATTATATTTTAACTTTTTGGTAATGATAGTTAATTTTAAAATTGAGATTTACAAGGATGAATGAACTTCACATTTATAACAAGCTATTTTTTTTTTTTTTTTTTTATAGCAGATCTAATATCTTTTTAAAATCATATTTGGAAAATTATTTAATATAATACATAAAACGATAATTTTATTGAAAATTAAACTGATTAATTTTCCAGTCGTAGTTCGTCCTGCTGGTAAGATAGTGTTATCGCAACCTAATAAAAATCATTCATCTGATATTTAAGATCTTCAGGTTGTAGTCATTGTTCAGATAGACAATTTAGTTAAAACTGAAAACTTCGAAATTGTATTTCTTTGTATTGAGGAAGTTCCAGCGTCAAGGATGCACTCTGATTTTAAATTAATTAATAAGCTGAATTAAGGTTTGAAAAATTGAAATAAAAATGTACCAATTATCCTTCTATGATGCAAAGTCTATTTTTGAGATATATTTGGAGAGAAAAAAAATGACCTAGAAATGCCATAATTTCGCTATTTTCATATTTTGTCTGCTGATATATAAATAACTTGTCTTCTGGAGCGGATATGGGTGTTTTTATTGTTTTAATTTTCTTTTGCTTTTGTCAAAGGAAAAGATAGAATTTACTTATTTTCTTCGTGAGTACTTAGTTAATATCGACACTATATTTTCTGTTATTTAAATCGGTCCCTAATTTTAAAATATGTAAGGTTTATTTTGATTTTTTTTCTTGACTTAGTTATATTAACTGTTACATATCCAAAAATTATACTTACAAATGATAGCGCATTGACATTGAAAAATCTATCGCTATCACTACATCCACAAAAGTTTTCTTGATAATATTTTTCTATTTTCGTTTAAGTTGATCATTTATAACTAATCATTTTAACTTGCACTTTAGATATACTTGTAAGTGTACTCTAGGAATTAAATTTTGGTTCAGCTTAATTTTAAGTATTAAAATATGTGCAACTTGATTCTTCATCTCTTTGGAAGAGCTTGTAATGTTTTAATTTTAGTAATGAAATCTGCTACGTGACTGTTTCAAGATTTTGCTTACATAAGTGACCTCCACAATTAATGCACCTCTTTGGCAACAGCAACAAATCAGCAGCCTACTTACAAGATTTTCTAATATCAAAAATCAATTATCAGATTAAAGATTTTTGGTACTTATCAATTTATTCATAAAAAGATATTCAGTATATTCCTTATTTGAATTTATGAAATCAAAATATTATTTGGACACAAAAATATTTATTCTGTATAAAAATATTTGTTCGGAGAAATTAAATTTAGGTTTATTCGAAATTTTAACTAGAAAATATTCCCTGAATAATGGAAATACAATTTAAATAATTTTCTTGTTGATGCTGCTGCTTTTCTTTCTCTTTCTCTCTTTTCTCTTTTCTTTCTCTCTTTTCTCTTTTCTTTCTCTCTTTTCTCTTTTCTTTCTCTCTTTTCTCTTTTCTTTCTCTCTTTTCTCTTTTCTTTCTCTCTTTTCTTTTTTCTTTCTCTCTTTTCTTTTTTCTTTCTCTCTTTTCTCTTTTCTTTCTCTCTTTTCTCTTTCTCTTTTCTTTCTCTTTTCTTTCTCTCTTTTCTTTCTCTCTTTTCTTTCTCTCTTTTCTCTTTTCTTTTTCTCTTTTTTCTCTTCTTTCTCTTTTTCTTTCTCTTTTTCTTTTTTCTCTTTTTCTTTCTCTTTTTCTTTCTCTTCTTTCTCTTTCTTTCTCTTTTTCTTTCTCTTCTTTCTCTTTCTTTCTCTTTCTCTTTTTCTTTCTCTTTTTCTTTTTTTTCTTTCTCTTCTTTCTTTCTTTTTTTTCTTTCTCTTCTTTCTTTTTTTTTCTTTCTCTTTCTTTCTTTTTTTTCTTTCTCTTCTTTCTTTCTTTTTTTTTTTTCTTTTTTTTCTCTTTTTCTTTCTCTCTCATTGCTGCTGCTGCATCATAAATTATAATTTTGAATTTATAGGTGAATTTTATAGAAGTATCAATTTAATTTAAAAATATTTAAAAGAAATTATTGTTATATAAAACCATTTTAATAGTCGGGAAATGTAAGTTGATAAAAGCTGATGATTTGGATATATAAACCATTCTTTTATTTTAAGATTATATAAGACAACAAATTATCTCCCTTGATGACAAATGTAAACAAAGATTTTTAATTCTTATAAAAATGCTTGATTATTTTAGTTTCAGTGTGGCAAGCATTTGCAAAAAAATTTTTATATTCCTCAATTTTCATTGCTCAGGAAAACCTTTGAATGAGGATACTAAAAATAAAGGCTTCAAGAATCTTAAGGTTTTGATGAAGTAATTTTTATGAGAACTTCAGTTTGTGCTCTGGGGTATTATTTTGTATTAATTCAATTATTTCAATTATGTCTACCGAGAAGAGAAAATCACTGCTCATATAGCTCCCAAATATATCTGAAATTTCAGCTAAAATATGTTGAAACAAAATCTTACCCACTAATTAGATTTCAAAATATCTAGAAAAAGTGTTGTCTATGCAAAGAAGCTTATTTCAGATTAGAATTAATTGCTGTTTTTCCCTTCTTGATTTGCCTGTTCATGCTGTCATTAGCTTTTTATATATCTAACATAGTGAAAATAGGCAACAAAATGGATATGATATCCTAACTTAAAATTCAAAACTACAAATTTATTTGCAAACTATTTTTAATTTTAGTTATTAATCCTAATTAAAAAGTTCATTTTTTTTCCTTTTCTTTCACTTTCATCCAGCATATAAGAGGATATCTGAAAATTATAAAAAAACGTGACTCAATGAAAATTAACATACTATCTCCACCACCTCATTCATGCTAAAAACCCTGCAAAATCATGTAGGGGATAAAAATAGGCTATATTAAAATTTGATAACTTTGTTGACTGAAAAACTAGTTCTGTAAGACTTCAAAAATTAGTCATCAATGTGATTATGTAATCAATGATGCATAACCATCCAGTGAACAAAATGAAATTGTCTACTGCAGATTATGTTAATGAAATAACATTATAAAATAGCAGTAATTGTGCATGGTTTAACAAGTGTAATCTGTATACAAAAAAGCCATAAACTTAGAAATATAGATAGATAGATTAGTCAAAGGACATGAAAATTTTTTTGAAAACAAAACTTTTACTTGAGAAAATGTAAACATCACATTCATAGGTGTTTTATGTCAAAGTGAACATGCTGTTTATGCTGCTAAACTTGCTGAATTCAACACTTGATAAACATCCAGTTTATAAAGAAGTATCCGATACAGGACAACCTGCAATATCAACTAGATAATTCAGAACAGGTAGACATTTTAGTATAGAAATTAAAGCAAGAATAAGATCATGAAATTCGCTTTCTATTGGAAAAGAAACTTTAGTCTTCTTGGCAATAACTTTTACACTCGGTGATGGTGATATAGAACTATTGATATAAAAGCAGCTTTTCTTTAAAAAAAATATATTGAAGCCAAAAATGTTTCTTAAGTCAGTATTACTGAAAAGCTATGACTTCTAAAGAAATGTGTGTATAGATTAAATAAGTGAGCAAATATGGCTTGTTGCCAGTTTCAATTCTTTGACAGAGTAAAGCACTTAAGACTACAATTAAATGTTGCCAGTTTGGAAACAAAAAGCATCATTGAAAACATATTCAGTAATTTTCAATTCTTTTAAATTTTATTATAACAGTTAGTGCTATGAAAAAAATAAATGGAGGGAAAATTAAAGATGTCATACGTTTATTAAGGAATGGACATGGTTATTACTAATATTAATAATAAAGCAGTGTGCTTAATAATGTTACTATTTTTAAATAGTATAATTTAAATAACTTCTAAGAGTTCATGTATTCTGAAGAGATACCATTGGGTCATATAGTGATTGGAAATGATGAAACCAAGGAGGTGAATGAGTACATCTACTAAAGATGGATGGTGAATATCTGCCAAGACATAGATATGGAAATCCCACTGTATAAGATCAGGATAGAAGTTTTTTTCCAAAATAAAAGATCTAATCAAGGTAAAGCTGGATAAAGCCTCCTGTCAATTTCTTCAGTAGCACTGTTTTGCCTGTGATATCATATGCAAGTGAAATGTGGGCTACCACAAAAAGGAAGAATGGCTACTGGTTACAACACTGCTATAAAAAGATCCATACTTGGAATATTGTTGCATGTGCCTATTTAAAGTAAGATAATTAAAGAGTGGATATAAGGACGTGATTGCAGATTTCTGAAAGCAGAGGTTTTGCTGGGCTGAACCCATGCAATTGTCAAGTGATATCCAAGAGACATGAAGCTACCACAAAAGCCATTTTTACACTTTTTTTTTTTATAAAATTATGACATTATCTTCTGAAGTAAAATTCTAAAAGGACTATATGCTTGATTGATGCTGTTGATATTGTCTGCCTTGAAGTAAAAGCAAAAATAGAATTTTTCCAGTTTTCTATAGTTTTGTTGTATTGATGCCATTTTGAACAATTGTCAGATCAGCTACTTGAAACTGGTAACTCACTAGCACTCAAAATAGTGCATCTTGCAAATCAAGGAAGCAATTTAAACCATAAAGATAGTGTTCTACTTCATTGCCTGATAGGTCAAATTAAACTGTTGCTAATCTCTTCGGAATTAAATGTGCTTGTTAAATAAATAAATAGATATTTTTTTAGTGAACCATGTGACATTGTTCTGTGATGCATCATATACATACATAATTGATGGAGTTTCCAGTGTGGGGTAATAATAATAATGAAAAATGTTATCCTTTTAGTATGGAACTCCAAGGAAATATGCTGAATTGTTGAAAATACATGAGCTGCTGAATCTCTACTCATGATTGAAAGCCTTTATACAGCATACTGCCTTGGATAAAATTAACCAAAAGAAATAAACATTCCTTTCTATGAAAACATTCAAGGTGTCTTCAAAAAGAGACAATCTTCATAATTTTCTTTCAAATTGACGCTGGTTTATCTTGACTTCACTTTATTAAATAAGTTGCTCAACTGTGCTATTTCTTTAGTTCAATTTTATTTTTCTCAGCATTTTCTCATGGCAAAAAAAAAAAAAAATACGGAAAAAGTCTGAATTGAATTTTACCAAACACTGAGCAAAACTGTTTCTGAAACCTTTGACATTCTAAAGGAAACTTCTGGACAGGGTTTTTGATTAGCATCATCATTTCAGAGAAGGAAGAGAATCAATTAAGTAATGAGCATTTAGGCCTTCCACCAGCACAAAATCTGAAACAATTGTTTCAAAGTGTGAAAGTTGATAGGAGCTTGACTCTCAGGGAGCTCTATGATGAAGTTGGCATTTCCATTGAGTCAATTATCACCGCATATACCCTTCCCCCAAATGAGACTAATACATACTTGGAGAATCAGTCAATGAAATGTGACAATTAAAAAAACATGTATCCATCAAAATAAAGCAGAGCTCTAAATATACCACCAATAAAAAGGAATTTAGATCTTGTATCTGTAATTGAATCAAATTGAAAAATTTGGAAGAAGCTAAGAAATATAAGATGGTAGCTATTGTTAAAGATCATGGAAAGTGAAATATTACAGATAACATTTTACTTTTATTTATTGTTTACATTTTTATTAAAACTAGTTTTCTGTTTGAACTTTATTCATGCTTCTCCACTTAATATATATGTTGTTGTGTTTTTTTTTTTTTTTTTTTTTTTTTTTTTTTTCCAGGCAAAATGTACAAGTCTTGGAATCCAGCAAAACCAAAAATTTCATTTCAGAATACATGGCCGCAACACTGATGCTAAACATTCTGCCTCTGCACAGGTTAGTGCTTCATATCTGCATGTAAAATGATGAACCTGTGTAAAATAAGTTCAAAATTTTTCTTGAGGTTTTTCATCTATCATAACTATAACATTTTATCTGTAAAGTGTGTTGTAAAAGGAATTAATTGTATTTATGAACCTTTCATTGAAAAGCTGATCATTTATGTACTATGAAATCGCATCTTATTTATTCAATACCAAAATTTCATAGTTGACAGCACATTCCTAATTAGAAAGAAAACATCAATAACTTTTTTAAATATGCATGCCCTATCAGCAGGGTTTAGATTATGCTGATTGTATGGGGTGTCCTAGATATGACACTAAACTGTATTTGGTGGTGAGGTTCCAATTTTGGGCCATGTGGTGTACCTCTTCATTGGTAGAATACACTGACTGCATCTTTGCTATGGGGTAAGACTCCTCACCCTCAACAAGTGTCCTGGATGTGATGCTAAACAATCTAATGGTGAAGCTCTTGGAGCTTTGGGGAATGTGGAGTACCCCTCATTGCCATAACTTCTGACCTGATGGGGTAATATCTGTTAGTCCTATCAATGGGTCAAATAGAACTGTTTGACATTCAAACTGAATGCAAACAAATGACTTATGCTAAATTGAATTACTTAAAATAGACATGTTTAATCATTTAACTGTGCAAACAAATGAGCTTAGGTTTGTTTAAAAACGTTATCAACAAAATGTGTTCACAAATTGGATATAATTAATATATATGTATAAAGAAGATTTGGCATTTAACAACCTACAATTGTTGATATGCCACCAAACCAAGCCAATCTTTTTTGCTATTACTCTCAGGTACTCTCTCACCCAGAGTGTAGTACCTGTTAGGGTCCTATCTATGGGTCAAATAGATGTTTACTAGTTATTTGTATTAGATAAGAATACTAGATATCATATAACCATGGACCAAAAACTTTCACACAAAAAATGTAAAAATAAATGTGCATTGTATGTAACTCCTTGACCTCTTGGCTTAAAATAACCCCATATAGGTTGACATGCCATTAAAACCAGTTAATTTATAAAAGTGGAACATCATTACTCATGATTGCCTATATTTAATATAGGTATAAGTATTTTTTTTTTTTTTTCATTACAAATAAGAATGAAGACAAATACTAATTGAGAATTAATAATAGTTGACTCATCTTCATCCAAAAATAAATAAGAATATAGGTATGTGTAATTCTGATAATATTCAGGTGATTTGCCTTAATATTCTCACTTGGTCCTAAACATGGCTAATTTTGCTAAAATGATACTCCAGTGAAGAAAGTTAACTTTGTACTGGAAGTATTTATTAAGCTTAGCTTAGTTTGGTACAGTGTCATTATTGTGAGGCCTCTGGTGAGGATCAAACTCAACAAACATTAACCATTACATCATAATAAAATGCCCATAACTGTCTTTGGGAATTTATTCATTGTGTGAAAAGTAATTCTAAAACATATTTGTTAACAAGAGGTTATAGGCTTCCAACTATTTTGTGGTTTGAGTGCTTTTAGAGTTAAGTAGAGAAAATGAAATTAATGAACCAAGTTGAAATTCTAGCCAAGACAATTTGTTTTTACTTTGTATTTTTGGGGCTTAAATGATATTTGTTTGATGTAAAATAAAATGTTTTGTAATGCTGTGATGATTAAATGAATTCTTTAGTTTAGATAGTTTTGTTTTGTAAATTTTATGTAAGAACAACTCTACATTTCATCTTTCCTTTCTAGATTTCGCGTGACTATCCTGTCATTGATCACACCTATGATGCCGTTGTGGTGGGTGCTGGTGGTTCTGGTCTGCGAGCAGCATTTGGCTTGGCTAATGAAGGCTTCAAAACTGCTTGTATTACAAAATTATTCCCTACACGATCTCATACTGTTGCTGCCCAGGTAAAGTTTCTATACTCATGTATAACTCAAAATAAGTAATTTCAGTTTTAATTATTCTATTTTCATTAAATTTTAATATTGAAAAATATAAAAATTAAGATCTATTTGTATTAATATAAAAAGAATATTTTAGTGACAGTTATGGAATAAAATCTCTTAAAAAAAAGATTTTAAAGATTATTTTCTTGGCTAGTCTATATAAAATTATCTATTTCATAGATTTAGATTGCATAAAGAAACTTCATTTAATAATGATTCTGGTTCATTAAAATTTTCCATAATGGATTTTTGATGTGATGTTATATTGGCAACATGTTAGAGTATTTGTGTTGTTACTTTTTGCATCCTCTTCATTCTAATTTGAACAGGGTGGAATCAATGCAGCTCTGGGGAACATGGAAGAAGATGATTGGCGCTACCATTTCTATGACACAGTGAAAGGATCTGATTGGCTTGGAGACCAGGATGCTATCAGTTACATGTGTGAAGAGGCCCCAAAAGCTGTTATTGAGGTGAGCGGCTTATATAATGCTCAATTATTTGTATAGAGTGTATTTACAAGATTTTGGAAATAATTTCTATATCTTTTTATATAGCTGATTGAATTTTATTGTTAGTGAACTTTTTCTTTTTACATATTTTTAGAACTTTTTATTTGTTTAAACTCTTGAAAATTCTTGTTTTAATTTTTAATAAATGGCTTTTTTTATGCATATTGGGTAGAAAAACAATTTTAAGAACTAAAAAAATATTTTTCCAGGGATTAAAGGAATGCATTAATTTTGCTTTCAAAACTTTTCAAATGTTAAAAATAGAACATTCAACACTTCAATTATATATCAAAACTATTGCAAAAAATATTTTTTCAATAATCTTATAAAATAATTGATCTTTTTGAATTTTTCTTTTAATAGATTTGTAGCTATAATTATTTTTAATATTACTTTCTCTCTTGTATATGAAATTTCCAAAATGTATTTTTAATTTACTTTAATCAAATTTGAATCATTACATATATCTTGCTCAAATTGTCTTGTCTCTTTAGTCATTTGTTAATGAATGCTGTTGGTTAATGGGCCTTTTTTAAAGTATATTTTGAAATTAGATTGTAGATCTTAAAAGCATTAAAGATATTTTAATTTCTAATATTTTGCTTTAATTTTGGGATTATGTAAGCAGAGATTGAATTTTTATTCTCATAATAAGAATGCATATTTTTTAGTTTTCACTTATGAATAACATCTGTTCAGTATTTTGCTTTAAATTCTTGTAATCTTATTTGTAAATGTAAAGAAAAAATTCAACTAAAAATTTGTGTGTAAAATTAAGTATTCAGGAGAGTAATAGATTTTCTATTAAGTTTATGCTAAAGGTCCCAAAATTTTGTGATATTAATTCATAGCATTATTATTGAGTCATCAATGCATTTTCTTTATACCACTTTTCAGCTAAATTTATGTATTTCATCATAAAAGAACTATTTTGATTCAATGGATTCTTTGAGGATATTTTATTTTGAAATTGTTGAAACATTGTCCAGTCAAGAAATATTGCATAGAGTAGATTTAATGGTTGACAAATCTGGAGAATATTCTACAGGTGGAAGAACCTACCATCTCAGCTCTCTGGTTGTTGCTGCTACATCATATTTGTAATATTAGGATAAGTGTTGTCATGCTCTGAAATTGCCCGTCAGTTTTCTGGCTCAGAAAAATCTTTTCTCTTTCAATATATTATTCAAGCTGATTATTCTCTGTAACTTTATGCTTAATATATCTTTAGTCTTTCCATTTCCCAAGAATTCATAATATAAAGTATTTTTGAACTAAATAGAACTTTTTTTTCTCACTAGATTCCATTTAAGTTGATGTTGAAGGATATCCTGGATCTGTCGGGGATTTTCTTTATTTTGGATCATTGTAATAATTCCATTTTTTTTTTTTTTTTTTTTTTTTTTATTTATTACCAAAAATGATTTTTTTTCTTGAAGAGAAAGATATTTCAATATTGATGAATTTTTGTTTCATGGTGAACCCATTTTCCTAGCTTTTAATTTTTTTTCTCAAGTTTGTAAATCCTATGGTACCACTGACTGATTTTACAAGCAATAAAGAGCTGAATAAACCTTAAAGACGTTTCTAAGATTTTGCAAACACTAGTGCTGAGAACTTTTGCAACAACCTAATAATTTTTAAAATAGCTGATTTTATAGCCATATGTAAGCAAAATGTCTTGATAAAGAGGTTAATCATTGGCTTAATTTTAAGTTGAATTATACCATGTCAGTTTTCTAGTCAGTGATTGAATAAATTTTTTTTTAAATTCCTTTGTAGTTGGAGAATTATGGAATGCCATTCAGCCGACTGGAGAATGGACGTATTTACCAGCGGGCATTTGGCGGTCAAAGCTTGAAATATGGCAAAGGAGGTCAGGCCCATCGTTGCTGTTGTGTGGCTGATCGTACAGGTCATTCTCTATTACATACTTTATATGGACGTGTAAGTGGTTTATTATGTATATTAGAAATTTTAAGAATATATTGAGCTATTTATCAATCTCTTCTTAATTTTTTGAAGTACTTAGCTAAAATGATTTGGAATTCTTACTAAACAGTTGTGTAGGAACTCATTTTTATTGAAATTTTTGGGACAATTTTAATGTGTGTGTGTGTGTGTGTGTGTGTGTGTGTGTGTGTGTGTGTGTGTGTGTGAGAGAGAGTGAGAGAGACGGACAAAGGACAAATTTATTGGAGGAAAAAAGACTGATAAAAGTGTATGTGTAATATGATTGTTACAGGCTTAAATCATTTGTTATTATTCTCTACACATTGCAGACGGCTATACTCATCTTGTTTGCTAGTTTAGGCTGCTCTACCCTCACGGTTTTTAGCTCTCTTTTGTTGTACAAACCTTCCATGAATTCCAAACTTAACCCTTTATTTGAATCACCGTAGTAGAGTGTTCTCATTCTATCATCATTGCCTTGGAGGTATCTCACATCAGCCACTTACAGCTTTTTTTCACAACTGCTGAAACAGACCTGGGATTGAACTTACAGTCTCCAGTTGGTAGTCTGCTAGGATATTTGACAATGTCTTAATCCTCTAAGCTATGTATCCAATTCTAGTTGTGATATTCATTTTATCTTAAGATTCTTGAAACCACTCACCAGATAAGAGATATTGCATGAAGCAGAGTGAGACATGGTATTCTACAGTAAATATACTTGAAGAAAGTTGGAGGGTACCTGACTGAAATGTAAATAAACCTCAGGATAGACAAGGCTGTTTCACTTAGCACTTATACCCTTTGGAAAAGCATGAATTCATCTCTTCTCATCCCAGCTAAGAGTAAACTAGTAGAGCAGGCAAGGCTCTTTTTAGCCTTGATATAAGTCTCGGAGAAGGAAAACTCTGAATTCGAAACCAGCTGTACTCCACTTAGAAAGAAAAAAATCTATTTTGTGCCACATTCTGCCTATGCCAGGACTTGGGAAAATACAATGATGATAATAGTCTATTCAACACAAAATGAATGACAACGTGAATTATTTTAGTACTTGTTACTGATGAAAAGGAAATCTAGCACTTATTAACTATTTTTGGTATTCGGTCTTTATCATTGTTGAATTTTCAAAACGTTTGTTGAATGCTTTCTTCTTTGTTGCAGTCATTAATGTATGAAACACAATACTTTATCGAATACTTTGCTTTGGATCTTATAATGGAAGATGGAGAATGCAGAGGTGTGATTGCCCTCTGCTTAGAAGATGGATCAATCCACAGAATTAAAGCTAAAAATACCGTCATTGCTACTGGGTATGCATGTCTCTCTCTCTTTCTTTCTTATATATAATTTTTTTTGTGTTGTGTTGTTGTAACTGTAAAGCCATTATCTGTTACAGTTATAATTAGAAAGTTAAAAAATAAACAAAATTTTTAATTATCTCCTCCCTTATCCTTAAGAGCCTATTTTACTATTAAAGTGTCTTACTACTTAGGCAATAAAGATTTCACTTGTAGAGATTGCTCTATTAAGCCAGATAAATATTCTCTGAGCAACAATATCTGCTATCCAATTATTTTGGATTGCTTCATCTAAGAATTTCAAAAACTTATCTAATACTAAAAGTAACTTGATGAAGGTGTGCTTAGTGTAAGGGTTATTAGAGGAAACAGAATTGGCAACCAAAATCAAAACCTGAACAGGGCTCTCTGCATTTCATTTCACACTAATTCCTTTGGGAAAGGCATAAATCCAGCTGATGTTCCCTCTGCTGTGAGTAAATACTAGGATAAACTGGATTCTTTAGTCTTGGTTAGACAAAAAGTCTAGTAAATGGAAAATTCAAATCAAATTTACTTGGCTTGAAAATTGACCTTGTGTCACATCCTGCCCATAGTGGAGGGGTTGGATAATTATTAACTTAATTAAAAAAAACCCAAAAAACATGGCAGTTTAGTGGAAGTTTGTTATATACCGTACATATGAACATTAATGGGCTGTCTCATTCCTCAAATACAAACTGGAATTAATTTTTCATTTTAAAATCAAGTTTTGCAGATTGTTTTCATAATAAATTGTAAATCTTGAGTATCATTGGCTGATTAATAAATTCATTGCATCCCTTATTTCTCATGACTTGGTTCTAAGATGTTTAAATCAAAGCTTTTGAAGACTCATGCGGTTTTATATTATTATTACTATTATCATGCCTCCTTGGGCATCTCCACTTTTTACTGTCTTCTCACATCAACCTTTAAAAATAATGGAAATATTTTAACATCTCATTAAACTGTTAACTTTTTTTATGTAGAATTTTAAATTTTCTTTCAATGTTAAAAATGTATTTAAATTTAGTTTTAAGATTTGTAAAAAGTGTATTTAGGGAAATGTTTGGGTGTCTATGAAAACCTATCAAAGTAGATGATTATAAGAGTAATGTTTGGCACAATACTATTATACATGTAATACTTGATCTGATATCCAAATATCTTTTGAACTGAAACATTTTCTCTTTCTTCAGAGGTTATGGCCGTACCTATTTTTCCTGTACCTCAGCTCACACCTGCACAGGTGATGGTACAGCAATGATCAGCAGAGCTGGTCTTTGCAATGAAGATTTGGAATTTGTTCAATTTCATCCTACAGGTGAGTGGAAAAAATATATCTACTTAATGTTTTGTAGAAAATAGAATTGGTGAATGGAGTTCAAATGTTGAACAAGGCTGTTTGTGTTTCATTTTATGCTCATACATTTGGGATTGGCATAAATCCAGCTGTTATCCTTTCATCTATGGGTAAATAGTTGGCTAGACTGGATTCTTTGGCCTTTGGTTAAGCAACCTGTTTAGAAGGCAACCTGAATTCAAACTGAATTTACTCTGCTTTGAAATTGACCTTGTTTCACATCCTGTCTATGGTAGAGGAATTGGGTGAATATATATGTAGTGTTTTTAATTTTCTTTTTCTTAGATTTCTTTTAACCTGTGTGCTTGTTCAGATTTTTGCTCATATAATAACTTGTCAAGAAATATTACAATATTCAGAAACCTTAAATCTTGATTTATACAGTATTACTTTAACTTAATTGCATAAATCTTGCTGGCACTTCCAAGTACATCCTTTTTAACATTGCTCTGAGTGATAATGTAAAGGAGAATTACTTGGCATGTTGTTACACTAACAATCTAATAAGTTATGATCTAAAGTAATGTATAAACCAACCCAGTTAGCTGCGGCTGTAGAATACACTAACTACATCTCTGCAGAGGAGAAGAAGACCCCACCACTTCCCTCAACTAGTTTCCTGGACATGACATTAAACAAACTCGTTGGTGATGCTCCAATCCTGGTGCTTTGGGGAATGTGGAGTATCCCTTCATTGCCATTACTCCTAGGTCCACTCTAACCTGGAGTGATAGTACCTGTTTGGATCCTATCTTTAAGTTAAATAGAAATATGTAATCATTTTCTGAACTTGAAACATTTTAACTGTGTGCAAACAAATTACTGATATTAAATTGAATTATTAGTATTATATAGCAAGTCTTGGAACCATTTAACTGTATGCAAACAAATGACTGCTGGTTCATTTTAAAATGTTGTCTACAAACTATTCATTTACATATCATGTATTTGATATTTATGTTTAAACAAGATTTGGCATTAAATAACCTACAACGGTTGATATCATAAAACCCAACCTAATAATGTGTAAACTTTGTCTAACAGGCAGCATTAAAGTTCTGAATCAGAAATCCCATTTGTAATTGATTTTTATTCTTGTTTTTATTACCAGGTATTTATGGAGCTGGCTGTCTTATCACTGAAGGTTGCAGAGGAGAAGGAGGATATCTTATCAACTCTGAAGGTGAACGTTTTATGGAACGTTATGCTCCTAATGCAAAAGATTTGGCTTCTCGAGATGTTGTTTCCCGAGCCATGACCATTGAAATCAGAGAGGGCAGGTCAGTTGGATGAAATATTTGAAATGGTTTTGATCTAATAATCAAAGATTTCATTAGAATTGTTAATGCAAACTGTTTTGTTCCTATTTTACTCGTAGTTAGTTGATATTTTTGTTGAAATAGTTGACCTGTTGTAATAATACTTGAATTTCTTAAAGGAAACAGTTGATTACTAATTTTTCAGACATAAAGGAGATAACTCGTTTAAAGTACTTAGAGTTACAACTCTTGTTAATATTCTAGAGTATGATTGCTTGTGTATCTATTCAAATTAATCACAACTTTTTTTTCTGTTATTGACGACTGAGTTTTCCAACATTATCATTAATTGAGCACCTGATTATTGCATAATTACTTAAGAATGATCGATATTTCATATCATTTATTTAACATTTATTGATATCTAAACTATTCTCTTATTGATTTATCATGACACTATATTTCTTTGCGTTAAGATTAGTTTGTAAATTAATAAATAAATCATATTACTTTATTAATCATCATAGATCTTCAGAGTACCTTTTTGTTTTTTATACCTAGACAACCTTAGATGTTTGTAAATGGAGATCTTGAATTTATTTTAAAGCTTTGCTATGTTTATAACATATAGCCTAAATTCTTGTTCCAATTCTGAAGTTTACTAATGATTAACCAGGTTAATTTAAATGAAGTTAAAAAATAGTTTTAAAATTGCTCAACATTTAGCTTAGATAGGTTTATTTATTTCCGTGGTAATATATTGTTCAGTGTTTGTTTGTTTTTTTGTTGTTTTTTTTTTACTTGCTTACGTTATTATGGATGACACTTGAAAGAAAAACCTACAGGAAAGATATTTATAAGATGTGTTGAAGACTTGAAGTAAAGATGCAATTGTGATGCATTGCTTGCAAAAATATTTTGCAACTTTTTGGCTATATATAATTGATTCTAATTGTTATTAATTTGTTTTGTATTTCAGAGGTGTTGGGCCTGAAAAAGATCATGTTTACCTTCAGTTGTCACATCTGCCTCCAGATGTACTCAAAGCTCGTCTACCTGGAATCTCTGAGACTGCAATGATTTTTGCTGGAGTAGATGTAACTCGTGAACCCATCCCAGTACTCCCTACTGTACATTACAACATGGGTGGTATACCTACGAACTACAAGGGACAGGTGAGTTAGTACTTTCCTTTTTAGTAACATTTTGAAGACCTTGAAGTTACACTTCATTTAATTATTGTATCTTAAATATTTTAAAATTTTGATGTCACAGTTTATTATACCTTTTTAATTCTTATTTCTTAAATATCTTTAAGTATATAATACTTGGGTGGATTTTTGTTATTTTTGTTAATACATTGAAATAGTTAAAATTATTTGCTAAAGTGTCATTTGCTGGTTTTTTTTGTTTTTTTTTCCTCAAGTTCCTGAAGAAATTTTCCCAATAATAATGAATTATTTCATTAACAGAAAATGTAATATAATGGCCGAGGGATTTCATTTTATGCCTTTGGGTTTAGTTGGGCTGAGAACCTTTCGGTTCAGTGCATGGGTTACTTAGATGCAACATTAACGCAGGTGTTCACGTGCACGCGGAGCGGACGTGTCACTCAGATGTCATAGTAGCCCAGATGAGAAACGAGGCTACAGAGAGCGGGTGACGTCATGCACCAGAAGCGCGCGTGGGATTTGGGGGATTTTGAAAAAGTCAGTTGAGTTGAGTCCTGCCTCGGGAGAAGACGGTTGACTTTCGCTTGCTTGCCAAAGCCAGGCCAGTGGCCTTTGTCACGTGTTGGGGGGATGCAGATGGAAAAGCCAGAATAGAAAGAATGTGTATCTCTCTCCTTATGTCGAAGAACCTTTAAACTCAAAGGTAATAAAAAGTTTTGTACGTAAGTGTTTTCGTGTTTTGGGTTTCCTATGTTCTATGTATATATGTAATGAACATTCTAATGTACATTTCACACATAGCCGTATCTGGCTATGGTACAAAAATCGGAAAAATGAAAGAAAAATATTTCGTGGAAGTTTCTTCACTGATTCAAAAATTTCTTCCTATGAATTTGACAAGGGGATATATTGGAGTTGAACATGATGGTGAACCAATATAAAACTATTGGTTAAGATTGTGTAATACATTCTTTTCTAAGTAAATAGATCCTAATTCTAGCAATTTGTGCCTTTTATAGTCACATCCTGTTGAATTGATAATAAAAGCAAACATTTGTTGTTAAATCAAAATTAATTCAGATTTGAGATTTGTCATTTTTTTGTTGAATGGAATTTTGCAGCTATCAAAAAGGTCTTTTGATAACTATTTTATCCTTAATTTATTTTCTTTCATTTCAGGTAATCAAGTACACTCCTGAGAAAGGAGATGAAGTTATACCTGGTCTCTATGCATCTGGAGAGTCTGCTTGTGCCTCAGTCCATGGGGCTAATCGTCTGGGAGCCAATTCTCTCTTGGATTTGGTTGTCTTTGGAAGAGCTTGTGCTAACACCATTGCAGAGGAAAACAAACCAGGTGAAACTATTGGTGATATATCACAGGTGAGATCTACTTTATTGTTGTCTTCAAAATACTGATGGTACTGCATGGTTTATTATTAGGGAATATCTTCAAATTGAATGATAGAATCATCATTGATAATGTCAGTTTTGAAGTTGTTTTTTTACTACATATTGATATAAATTGAACTGATTCATAGTTGATGACAAAGCATTTTATTTATTCTTTGTTGATTATTACTGTTGTGTTTTATTCATTGAATATGATGGGAAGATCAACTAATTGTAAGAGGTGTACCCTATATTTATGTCTTGGTTATGATGCTAAACTGCATCTGATGGTGAGGCTACAGCCCTGGAGCTTGAGAGAATGTGGAGTATCCTTCATTGCCTTTATTCCCTGTTCCTCTCTGACCTAGGTTGGTAGTATCTGTTTTGAGGCCCATTATTATGGATTATTATTATTAGTTATTTGAAACCATAGAGCTATGCAAATTAGTTGTATTACATAGGAATATTTGTTAAATAGAATTATCAGTGTTAAATAGCAATTCTTAGAACTATTTAATTATGCCAACAAATGAGCTCTCACAGCACATTTAGAAATAAAGTTACCTACAAACTATTCGCTTGCAAATCCTATATAAAAACAGGGTTTGGCATTAAATAACCCACAAGGGTTAATGTCATAAAACCCCAACCACCCCTTTATCCAATATGCTTATCTTTCATTCTTTTATTTTATTCATTAGAAACATGGAAACAATATGTTCTTGTTTGTATCGGATGATAAACTGGTGGTCTGTTTTGCTGTAAGATTTATGCAACCACTGACATACTAGAAAACCATATTTTTGTTCATGGTTTTGACATAAATAGAAATCTCACAAGTTTTGTATTTTGAAATTGTTGATATTTTACTGTTCATATAAGCCTGATATTTTTTTACTAATAATAAAAAGCTTAAATTATCAACTATTGCCTTTTGATAGGATAGATTTAAATAAAATTGTCTGTCCATGGAGTAAAGTTGTTTTTAAACTCAAGTACAGAGTATCTGATGATAAAATATTTAAATATTTGCTTTAATTTTTACAACTCTGCTATTTCAATTTTACAAGGGTTATAAAATCATTTAAGTTAATCTTTAAATAAATTAGTGAATTATTTGAGTTTTTTAAATTGTAAAATCAAAAAAGTTGTGAAATCCAATCCCTTATAATCAGTAATGAATAGATAGAGCTGAAAATTTGTACACTTGAAAATTGAATTTTTGTCAAGTATAATGTATTTCTGCTTTAACATCATACTGAAATAGTTTTTATTTTTGACCCATGACAACTTTGTTTTGGAATTGCTTTCCCAAGAAAAACATTTATTCATCTTTTAGTCCACATATTACAGACACAGAATAGTTGTTCAAGTTACATGCTTATTGTCTACTAATTTTGGTGGGTTATCTCTGATAAAACAGGAATTCTTCCAAGTGGTAGTCATGTCATTACTACTGTATGGTTGCACCATTTTTTACTCTAACAGAATGCCTAAAGAAAAAGCTAGATTGTAAATGTACAGGATGCTGCAAACTGTTTTGAACAAATCCTGGAAGCAGCATCCTACAAAACAGGATAGTGGTTAGTATTTGCCAAAGGCCCAGGAGACTGGGTTTTAATCCCTGGTCATGTCATACTAAAGACTCAAAAAATGGTACTTGATGCCTCCTTGCTTATGTGACGGCAAATTAAAATAAAAGGATCCCCGGATGAGCAACCATTTAAAAGCGTATGGGAACTGGTGCATTTAAATATTATCACCAAACGGGGGAGTTTATTTTTTTTGCACGTGTGAAGACGGGCCGGTCTGGCATTTGATCCCTCGTAGAATAAGTCCTTGTTCAGAGTCCTTTCTCGGGCATATAGGAACTGGCATATTATGTGGGGGTTAATTTAGGGCTAGACTGACCGCCGCTGGCAAGGGGTTTCCAAATTTCACATTACACATACACCCACCAGGCCACTAGCTCTTCCACCCCTAGATTTATGGAAGGTATGGACCTCTAGGTTTAGATATAATAAAATTAATTATAGTAGTCAACAACTCCGGTTTCCTGTATAATATTCTCACAAACCATCCAAGCAAGATGAACAAGACATGCTGGACATTACTGAAGAAGTAAGGAGAAACTCATAAGCAATGTTTGCCTCTGGACACCCCAGTGGTTGTCAATCGGCAAAAATTTACATTCATAAGCTATATGTGGACACTGGATACCGTCTAGAGGACTTTCCAAGTGCAATGACCTATTGGAATGGATGTTGTTATAGAATTGAGGGAACCTGTGCTGTCAGCATGTTTTGATGATGAATGAAGGAGGGTGCTTATTACAAAAAAAGAAAAAGATAGGTTCTAAAAATGTTAATAGTCCATATTTAGTTTGTATATTATTTTACTAAGAATTTTTTGATGATTGTATTTTATTTATCTATTTTTTATCAGAATGCCGGTGAAGAATCAGTTGCTAATCTAGATCGGTTACGATATGCCAATGGAAGCATACCCACAGCCGAATTACGACTTAAAATGCAAAAGGTAACACTTTATAACTTGATTATTTTTTTAATTGATTGATGACAAAAGAGGGTGATATATTGGAGTTGGCTGACAAAATTTTATTTTATTATTTTATTTTATTTTTTAAAAAAAATTTTTTGTGGGTGGGGGGAGTACTTTTTGAAAAATAATTTGAATGGTTGTTTTAACTTATTTCAAGTTAATGATATCAAACATTATTATATTCTAAAGGAAACTTTAATTTTTAATCATATTTTAGTTCAGTTCTCCCACCACACTATTTATTTTTCTCTTGTTTGTAAAACAAATTCATAAGTTTAGCTAAAAAAAATGAAAACAAAAGTAAACCCACCTATTTTTGATTTATACGGAGATGGTTATGTAAATGAAATTATTTCTGTCAATTTTACTGAATTCATTTAAGTATACAATCTTTTGGGGTCTTCTAAGTAAAAAAAAAAAAATTTACCTTCCATCTCACAAACTATCCAAGATGATCAAGGCAGGCTGTACATTACTAAGAATGCAAGGACAAACTTGGAAGGAGTCCTATCCATGGAATCACCTAATATGACACTGATTTCTTTGACATTGTTGTTGAAGTCTTACAAGGAGATACATTGACGCCATTTCTATTCATAATCAGCTTAGATTATGTGCTATAAACTTCAATAGATCTAATTACAGAAAACAATTTCTCTCTTCTTTTTTTTTTTTTTTTTTTTTTTTTTTTTTAAATAATACCGTCTAGAGGACTTACCTAAAGTGATAGCCAATAGGGACTGATGGCGAGAGTAAAGGGAATCTTTGCTGTTGACATGCCTTGATTATAATGAACTTAAGGCTTTAGAATATTTGTATATTTCCCCTCAAATTTAATGACTTCACCTTTTTATTTCATTTATTTATAAATTTCTCTCCTACTTAAGTATTGAATATTTTAAAATATTCTGAGGACTAGTATCCTTTCAATAGTTTGGTTATCACTGGATAGATATTTTATCATATTCATTCAAATATTTTTGTTATCAATGTTTTCACTATTTATCTTTTTATATTTTTCTTAGGCCATGCAAAACCATGCCGCTGTATTTAGAGAAGGAGATACTCTGAAGAAAGGTTGTGAAGTGATGACTGATATTTATTCCCAATTAGATGATTTGAAGGTAAAGAAATTATTTGTTTTTTTTTTTTTTGTCTTTTTTTTTTCTTTTAGATGAAACTTTTAACATGTTTGATGCTCTTCAGGAGACATTTGAAAGACATACTCTAAATGGCAAATATGAAAACTTTTACTACCAACCCAGAAGCAGGAAACTTCAAAAATTATAGACAAACCAACTGAAAAAATTATTCATGACCAACAATACATTAAACTTGGTCACTTCATGGAGTATGAACTTGACACAGTTATGAAAATAGAAACAGAAAAGCTGCTGGTCTTGATGGAATACATTCAGAAGTATAGAAGAGAAAGGAATTTGATGTGATGCTTCTTTGATAATGCAATGCTGTATACAATACATGTGAGAAATCGATGAAAGGCTGCATCCTCTCCTGAAGAAAGACAATCTTGGAATCACTAAAGCTACAGAGGTTTAACTCTTACTGCTATAACTGCAAGATTTATAATGCCCTACTTTTCAAACATATCCAACCTGAAGTTGAGAAAGAACAATTTTGAGAGAAATCTATCCACACTCTCTCAGATTCTAATCATTCATTGAATCATCACGTGCTAAAAATCTTGAGGTAACATTCGTTTGTAAATTTCATCAAGGGATTTTGATTCCATTCACTGAGAAAAGGTAGAGCAAATAATACCCAGATCATGTGGATTTCTAAAAGAAACTGTTACCATTATAATTATGCTTTACAAAGATACTAAGGCCATGGTTCAATCACCTAATATGACTCTAATTTCTTTGACACTGTTGTTGGAGTCTTGCAGGGAGATACATTGGCACCATTTCTATTCATAATCTGCTTAGATTACATGCTATGAACTTCAGTAGATCTAATGACAAAAGTTTTATACTTAAAAAAAAAAAAAAAAAAAGCCAAGAAGCAGATGATATCCCACAAACACTATTACTTGGATGACCTAGCTCTTGAAAATATACGTGCTCAAGCTGAATCTCTTCTGTATAGCTTGAAGCAAATGGCATTGGTCTCTAAGTAAATTCTGACAAAACAGTTGGTGTGTGTTAATCAACGTGACGCCATCTCCTAGTTAAACTGCCAGCCTCTAAAATTAGATTTCATTAGCAATATTTCATGTTTTACATATATGTAAAACATGGACTGCTATTGTCAGGTTATCAACATATGGAAATCTGATCTGATAAAATGAGAATTCTTCTAAGCTGTAGCCATATCAGTACAACTGTATTGTTGAACTACTTGGACCTAAAGTTAAACAAGAACTACACAAGGATGCTGCATGTTGTTTTGAACAAATCCCAGAAGCAGCACCCTTCAAGATAGTGGCTGTAGGGTCACTTAACCTCCCATCACACTAACCATTTGAGTTAAATGAACAGGATATGCTTGGGTACTGTTGGAGAAGTAAGCAATGTTTTTCTATGTACTCTTACAAATGTGCATGCTAGTGTTGGCCGACCAGCGAGAACTGATGTTCATCTCATCTATGTAGACACTGGATGCTATTGAGAGGACTTACCATGAGACCGATGACCGATAAGGACAGCTGACAAGAGAGTGAAGGGAATCCATACTGTTGGCACACATGATTATTCTTGGTGTGCAAGGTTTTCATGTTTGGATTGATTGAAATTTCTATTTTATTATAATATTACCCCCCCCTCCCTGCTTTAGCTATATTTCTTACTCCACCTTCACACATTTTGATCATCTTGAGTATTTCTAATGAAATATCAGTGGTAGTTGGAAATATAAATTTACCAATCTCATATCACTTTGGGGATTGAAATCATTCTTTGTACATTTGTGATTGTTATCAAAGAAGAGTGAATCCTTGTATCAAAAGTAGCAATTGTCAAGACCATGTCTTCAGAAATCTCTAGGCTGGAAATGTTTAAACTCTCATGAAAAACATTCAGTTAGTGGATATTAGAATATGCGGACTGTATCCTCTGCACAGGAGTAAGACCTCAAGAAAAGGGGTGTCCTAAGTATGATGGTAAACTTCACCTGATGGTGAGGCTCCAATTTTGGAAATCTACCTCTTAGCTATTACTCCCAGATTCAAACTCTGGGTGGTAGTACCTGTTAGGGTCTCCACTATGAGTCAAATATACCTGTTTGAAAATGATTCATATTCAATTGAAATACTTGATGCCATATATTATTTGTATTAAGAATACTTACGTGAAGCTATAATTGTTTATTTGGAATTAGTAGTTACTTGAAACCATATTACCCTGTAAAAACAAATGTTATTAAATAGAAATATTTACTTGAAATCATAATTGTTAGTATTTGATAGGAATAATTGATATCACATATCTGTGTACCAAGAGCTCTTAATAAACAATTACACCAAAAATATGAATGCAATTTAACTTCTAAGCATCGAATAACCCTAGATAGATTGACATGCTATGAAAATCAGTCATCTTCTTTTCACTCTCAGCTAGGTTTGATTTAAAACTTCAAACATTTCTTTCTTCTATTATTTTTCTTTTTTTTTCTTTTTGTTTACTGTATCTTAACTTTTTCTTCTCTTACCCTAAACTCAATATAACTTTAAATCACTCACTAAATTACTTTTTCCCTTTCATACTCAACTTTTCTTTCAATAACTCACTTTCCAAAGTAGCAGCATTTCTCAATTTTAGTCTGTTTTTCATTGCTATCTACCCTTTTATTTTTATTAGCTCTGTTAGCAAATTTAAAATTGATCAATACGTTATAATTTTTTGGTTATATCAGGAGTCTGACTAGACAAACAACATACAACCTTGTGAATTATGTTTTTGATTTACTTTTTTTTTTTTTTTTTTACTTGTTACAGGTTTCTGATCGTGGCCTAGTATGGAACACTGATTTAATTGAATCTCTTGAATTACAAAACTTGATGATCAATGGAATGCAGACCATTTTTAGTGCTGAAAGACGAAAGGAATCTAGAGGTGCCCATGCACGTGAAGATTACCAGGTGAGTGCTTTCTAGATGCTTCATAATTAAGTGTGGCATGAATTGAACTTGATGCTATAGGGACGAAACATATAGCTCTCTACATAGAAGGCTAATAACCAAATCTTTTATACTGAATGTATAATGTGATTTTTATCCTCAAAATGGCCAAATAAAACTTAGGAAAATGGAAATGAGTCTAACTTAAAAAATTTTTTTTCTCCCCTTTCCTGGAAACTAAACTTGATTGAAAGCTTGATAACTCTGAAGTTTCATTTTCATGTTAATTTCAACAAGATATATTTCGTTTCTGGAGAATGTCTCTTCAGTCAAAAATAATCATTCATAAAAAAATTCATTGGCTGCAAGAAAGTTTTTATATTGAAAAAGTGTTATCATTTCAAATACAAATTTTTGATCAATTAAAGTGATCTTCCATTATTAATTTGAGTAGTATTTTCTTCAATATTTAATTGTACTTTTTGAACAACTCATCATTTCTACTATAACAGCTAGGAATTGAAAACCAGCTGGTGGGAATAACCAGACTTTCTTGGCAAAAATCAATGAGTTTTAATTTAACCAAGAGCTTATCCTTTATTATTGTTTTTGTTACATGCTCTTCCTAGATATCAAAGAAGTGACATAAGAGTGTGATGGCATGGTATTTACCCAATGTGGGTTGAACTGGCTCCACACATTGAATTGTGATGGCATCTTGGATTGCTGTGCTCTATGCTTGTCAATTGGCAGAATCAGCTTTAGTGGTGTCAGTCATTCACAGATCCATTGGTGGAGACTGTAAAGACATGAATCAGACTTGATCTCTTTAGCTGACTGCCTTGGCATTTTTTCCCTCCATAAAGAATAGTTGGTAAAATTGCTTTATTTTTTGATCATTTCTAATCTAGGGCACTGTAGGGTGTATCCAAAACAGTGAAGCCTTTGGAATGAATTGCAGCAAGAAAAAAAAATCAAAGGCAACTGATGATGAAAGAAAAATCATCTAAAAACAAAAATGTTTGTTTTCTTTCTTAGCATGAAAGGCTTTTTTAAATTAAATGTTTAAATCTCTCTCATATATATAATTTTTTTTTGTTTTGAAAGAAAGAAACTATTAGAGGTGGGGAGAGACTTTTTTATAAACTTGTTTGAAAAGAATATAGCCAAAAAAGATAATCTTGCATATCCAATCATTTACCAGGCTTAAAGTTCTCTTAGTGTTCTAAAGAGAAAATTCAGAAAGAAATAATGTCTTTATTTTTTATTATATATATATATATATATATATATATATATATATATAATAATTTTTTTTTTTTTTAGATTGTTACACCCCCATTTTTTTTTTCTTTTACACTTTTCTTGATGGATGAATGAACCTTTTTCATCTGTAAACCTTTGTGTTGCTTTGTAGAAACGTATTGATGAATATGACTACAGCAAACCCTTGGAAGGCCAAGTGAAGAAGCCAATTGAAGAACATTGGAGAAAACACACAATCAGTCATATTGATATTAAGACAGGAAAAGTAAGGGAATTTATTTTTTTTTTATTTGTCATTATCATAATCAATATATGCATTGTTATGACTGAAACTATTGAATCTATGGTGCCAATTTACTAGTAAAGTATTCTACTCCAGCACTCTGGTGCAGATTAGAATATGCTAACTATATTTGCATTCCCTACACTGGGGTAAGATTTACCCCCTCCAAAAAAAGGGTGTCCTGACTATGACACTAAACTATATCTGATGGTGAGACTCCAGTTTTAGAGTTCTGGAGTATCCCTTCATTGCCATTACTCCCAAGTCCACTATGATTTGGAGTAGTAGTATTTGTTAGGGTTATATCTTTAAATCTGTTTAGAAATTATTCTTATTAGGAGTACTTGATGTCATATAACTGTAAATTATTTATGTGAAGTTTTTTAAGCTATAATTGTTGATCACCATGTACAAACAAATGACTTATTAAAAAAAATAATTACTTGAAATCATAATTATTAGTATTCGATGGGAATACTTGAAACTATAAAACTCTGTACAAATTATTTGCTTTAGGAATACTTGATATCATATAACAGTGCAAAAAACACTCGTGAAAAATAAATCTACAATGAATGCAATTTCCTAACTGCTAGGCATAAAATAGCTCTAGATTGGTTGATGCCATAAAATCAGTTATTCATGTACAATTTTCTTGTGTTTATATGTAGTTACCCGTGAATTTTTGAATTTCTACTCTAAAAATAAGAACAAAATTAGATGTTTCATTGTTTCTTTCATTTTATTTTTTTTTTCTTATTTTTCTCCAGGTTGACTTGACCTACAGACCAGTTATAGATGACACATTGGACATGGATGACTGTCCATATGTTGTACCAGCTGTCCGATCATATTAATCCCACAATGTTTGTAGGTATTTGATATTTTTAACTAATATTTCTTGTAGTTGATAATAATGAACAAGTTAATGATTTTGACTGATTTAATGCTGTTTAAAATAAAACAAGGTTATGATCTTTGCAAAAGTTTATTTTTTTAAAACTTAACATTATTTGGGCAGCAAAATACTGTTGTTGTCTAAATTTTAGCATTTTTTTTTTTTTTTTTTTTTTTCATTCATTTTGTATTACATGAGTTAATAATGAATTTATAAAAGGCAAATTTTCTTATTTGACTTAGCACTTAAATTAGCTATTTATTTAATATTATTCTCAGTTGTTTGTAATTAAATTAACTTTTTCATGTTAACATTGACTAAACAAAACTGTTTATTTTGCTTTAAAGTATTACGTTTTTTTTCTTTTTCAGTTAGTTCCTTGCCTTCTCCTCCTCCTATGTGCCACTTAGATGAAGTCCATTATTTTAAATAGATTTACTTAGCATATGTACCTTTCTTTTTTCTTTGACAAATTTGTTTTTTTTTCTCACTTTTATACTGTTAATATTATTATTATTATTTAAAAAAAAAAGTGGACCATGGCTTGTAAGGATTCACTTATAGTTCATTCTGCTCATTGTTTTGGATTTAACTAAGAAAAACTTCATAGTTTGAAATGTAGTTAAAATTACATGAAAAGATGAAATCCTTGTCAATCAGATACATAAGTTGGGCTTGTAGAGACTTTTGCCCTATGTGGTTTTCTTTGCTTATCAAAGGTGTTGAGAAACTACTTCTATGCATAAATTAGAATCACCTGGGTACATGGACGATGGCAATGCTTTAATTTGTACCTGGTGCTGCTAAAGTGGACTGATAAAGTTTGTATGTTATCATTTCAAAGGAAATAGGTTTTTTTTTTTTTGTTCTTATGGATTATGCACTTGACAAAGGCTGAAGAATGGATCATCCAAAATGCTGTGGTTACGAGAACACAAAGCACTATTTCAATTGTTGAAATAAAAACTTGGAATGTTTATAATTTTGAGAAAAGTCATTGACAGCATATGAAATGCTATAGAATTTACTGAAGAGATTTTTGGAGCATGATTTTTGTTTGAATTATTTAACAGATATTTCTCTATTAAATGTTATTCGTTAGTTGGCATTCAGAGTCTAAAATGATTTGAGCTTTTCTTCAACTGTTTATCATTATTTATTATAAAAATATTTGACCACCTTATCAGAAAGGTGGTTTTTACTTGTGTATCATTTTGGAAAAGATTTTTGTTAACTTTGAGTTAAATTGAATTGTTCAAATCAATTTTGGATCATGTGGAGAATATTCTGATGTCAGGTGATCAAGTAAAAGAACTTCAGTCATACACATTTAAAGAGTTTGTATTACTTAATATTATTTAATATAAGTTAAATTATAAGATAATGACTTATCATTGAAAAGATTCCTATCTTTATCACATAATATAGTACCCAACTGATTTGATAGTAGTATTTCTTTCATGTGATGTTTTGTGTACATTATATTTTTCACTTTATTATCAGATTTTTTAAAAAATTTTCAATAAAAACAGCCAATTGTATTGAATAAGAAAAATATCACTTTCACACTCGTATTACATTTGGTTATATATATATATATATATATATAATCCACTTCAATATATACTTTTTTAAATTTTAGGTTTATTTTGGACTGAATTCTTTTCTCATAATCCTAGATCCACTTTTACTTTTCAAAGACAATTGAGATTTCAGAAAATGGTTTCATGTCTGTTTCGGTTTGTAAACTTTCTCCATAGACTTTTTTTTTTCTTTTTTTAAGTTTAGTTTTTTTTTTTTTGCTCTCGGACTTATAACTTTGGGTGCACACAGTGAAAAGGAATTGGTGGCAATGTATATGTACATTTCTGATGAAAGACTTGGCAGAGCTGAAGAGTTCACTTGACTGCACCTCATATACACCAGCATTCTCTAAAGATGAGAATAGATTGGAAATTTTTTTATTAAAATAGAAAAAAAAATTTTAAGTGTTTTTTTTTTTTTTTTTTTCCCTCCCCTTTCTTTCTATCTGAAAGTTTTTTGCTTTTGCCTATCTTTTTTTTTTTTTTTTTTTTTTTTTTTTTTTTCCTTTTTTCAAATTTATTGATGTTATTATCTTGTCTTCAGTATCTGCACATATTTTTAGAACTATTTGAATGTACTTGGACATAACTTGACCATATTTTTATGTATTAACCAAGCCCTGTTATTGTACATGCAAGCATTTTTTACTTTTTTTCCCAAGAGTGAGTCAGTGTGGCTGAATTGTTGGCAGATTTTTCACAACCATTCAATCAACTAATTCTCTTCTTTCATAAACACCAAACAACAATGGTTTCCTTTTTGATTTAGTGTCATGCAATGGAATGACATAGAATGTGCATATCTCCTTCTGTTCCATGACAAGAAAAAAAACTTTAAAAAATATATATATATATATATATATATATCTGTGTGCATAATCTTTATCATCTCTGTTGTTTCTTTTATTCTTGGAAGTGTGAGTCTTAACTTCATAAGAAAATACCATCTCACTTCATCACCACAAAGGCTCTGTGAGGTGAGGAATCACCTCCGATTTTTCTAATATGCCTTAAGTAGTTTTGCAACAACTTTGACTTAATTCTGTTACAAAATAGATTGTAATTGCTGTATTACTTAAAATATGAATCTCACGTCTGGAGTGTTGGGGGCAACAAAGATGAGGATATTTGTCAAGAGAAACTCGTTAAAAGTTGATATAATGCTAAAAAATTGGAAAAGGCTTGCATTGCAATGATTTGTGGGATCCTATTAACTGGTTTATTGGGGGCTTAGTTTCTTGTTTGAGAAAAATTGTTCTCCACTGCTCTGACTATTGTGGTATTTTATTTTTTAAAGATTTTATGTACATCTTTACATGATTATTTTATTTTACTGTTATATATATATATTATTATAGTGGTTGTCTGTCTGGTAGTAAATATTGATGTCACTGTCATTCCTAATGATGTAATTACGTTTCTCTTGTTGATAATCTTGGTTACTTGGAAGAGGAGAGGCAAAAGTCATGAGATGCTGCTGCAGCAGTATGAAAAATATTTCTTGAATAAAATAAACTGATTTGGACCAATTTATTAGGGTGTGTATGTGTGTGTTCTACTTAAAATTACATGTCTTGTTTAGGAATCTTTTCTTCGCAGCCTGCTAAAAAATCCAGCCCTACATTGCATAGATTCTTTTAAGACGAGATTAATTGGTCATTGGTTGGGATTGAAACTGTTCATGTCACAAAGGAAAAAAAACAGAATCAAAGAATATACTTGATGTTGTGTTTTTTTTTGGGGGGGTTACCTTTAGTTCTCAGTCCTGGTGGTGATGGGGAAGGGTGTGTAACGCCTTGCATCATGGAATTGGGTGCTGTTCTCTTGCCTTCAGGATAATCCCATTCTCCTTATCTCCCGATTGCTTGCCTAAATATTTGAGCCCCTGGCTTCTTGGAAAAGAACCTCTATAATTCAGTTCTTAGGGTCATCTTGTTTCCTTTTACATGAACGTTAGACATTCAAAAGTTAATGATTGAATTATCAGAAAATTACATGAGTTTAAAAACTGACTATGTTCTGTTTATTTTATTTATTTATCTATTTTCAATGTAGCAGTGGATCCTTTTGAAAAAGGTAACCTGAAATGGAACACTTGAAAAAAAATATTTGTGATTGATCTGTGACTTAATGAATTTTATTTATGTAAAACTTAACAGCAATTGAAAAAAGAAAAAACTATTCTTCTTTTACAAGGATGGTTTTGGCATTAAATAACCCTCGAAGGTTGTTTTAAAAAAATCTGATGGCATAGCAATCTGAGAGAGCCAATCATCTCATAGTCAATCTCTACACACTGTCTCACTCACTTATATAGAACTAAGTCTGTACGCTACCATCAATAGTTTCTCTCTCTCACCCCCCCCCATATATATATATATTTCTAGAGATAGGTAGTGAGCTGTATTGCTAGCTAAATTTAGAACTTGTTAGTTTTTAGGATTGGTCCCCCACAATAAATTGAACTTAGAAAATCAATTGTTACAAGGTATGCAGAAGATAGATGAGTAAATTCAAACAATCAACTCTACACCCTGAAACGGTTTCTCACCAGCTTCTTCCAGCTCCCACATTTGTTTGTTTTTTTGTTGTTTTGGGTTTTTTTTTTTTTTTTCCCCATAAGATGGCTTGTTGAAACTGCAAGGCCATGGGGTTGTTTTATTAAGATAGTGACCACAAGAAAGAAATAAAGTCCATCTGACATAAGATGATTTTATTTAAATTCAGATAGATCTTGAATCAAATCTTAAAGCTAACACTTTCAGCAGAGGTTTGTGATGGATTTCTTTAGTTAGTAGACAACAAACTACACCCAATTCTTTGGCCAACTGCTTGTTTCCAGCTCGGCTTAATATTAACTTTACTTAACTGGCAAACTGAAAAGTATGACAATATATATTGAACCCTGATCAGAAAATGTTCCAATTAAGGTATAATTTCATTACACTAGGAAAACAATATTTTATTTTATTTATTTTTTTTTAAGAAACAGATATTAAATTTAATTACTTTTTTTTTTTATCTCAGGTGAAAAGATATTTGTCTTGTCTTGTAGCATAGTCTCCAGCAGCTGGTATCATCTGATGGTTAAGATAATTAAAAGCAGAGATGCCAAAGGAGGCATTAAAAAAAAAATGACACCATAAACTTCTTTGTTGCCATTACTCCCGGGTCCACTCTAATCCGGAGTGGTAGTACCTGTTAGGGTCCCATCTATGGGTCAAATAGATATTTTCGAAAATTATTATTTGACTGAAATGTTTCAGTTCATGTTATCAAGTCGTGCTGATAGCACCAAGTTCTCTGAATCACTCTCACTCACTCTCTCTCTCTCTCTCTCTCTTGCTCTCTCGCTCTCTATTGCTGTGCATCCCTAGCATCCATCGCTCTTTGCAGGTGCTCTAAATTGCATCCAATGTCTGCACAGAGCTAATGTAAATCCTTGCTGGTTGGCTGATGCGGGTGCATCCATGTGTTGGAGTCCATAAGCTAATGTTGCTTGAGTTCGTCCCTACTTCTCCAGTAGTGCCCAGCCATGTCTTACTCATCTAATTTGGATGGTTTGTGAGATGGGAGGTAAGTGGCCGTACAGCTGCTGTTTTGTAAGATGATAGTGGCACAAATTATTTGTATTAAAAGTTACTTGAACCTTATAAAGGATTGTTAGTTGTTTGAAACCATATTTACCGGGCCTTTGACTTTATTATTAGTGTTTGCAAATGGTCCGGGAGACTGGGGTTCAATTCTAGGTCGAGTCATACCAAAGACTAAAAAATGGTACTTGATGCCACCTTGCTTAACACTCAGCATTATAAGGTAAGGTCAAGGGTAAAGTGGAGCAATCCAGGGAAGGAGTAGTGCTCTTCCCTACACCTTCAACTGTTGAAAAGGGAGCCTTTGGGTCACTCTCGATTAAGGTCGCCAACTTAAGTTATTAGTATTAGCAAGGAATACTTAAAAGTTAAGCAAAGAGAACTTAAATGTGAAGGTTTTTTTTTTTTTTTTTTTTTTTTTAAACTATATAAGTGTGTAAATTATTAGTATTAGATAGGAACAATGGAAGCCATGCAACTGAGCAAATTATTTGTATTCGATAGAATTACTTGCTACTATATAGTTATTTACTAAGGCCAGAAGTAAGAGGCACCCAGTGAGAATCGAACGCACTAACAATGGTTTGTTAATCTAGCTTGATAAACATTATACCATCTAAGTTGCCAATACTTGATATCATATAACTGAACAAACATGATTATTATTATTTTTTTTTTTTTTTTTTTTTAAGTGATTAAAAGTAGATTGCGAAAGAACACTGTAAATAAGAATAGTTTACGAATGCATTAAATTCGGAATTAATGAGTTGATATGCCATTAAATGAGCTAAACCAAATCTGTATCAGAGCTACTTCCCTTCGATTTGGAAAAAAAGTCTTTAATCTAAATTGTTAAACATTAATTTCAACAATGGCATATCGGAATCAAATGTTTTTTAAAAGACAATACACAGAAAAGAAATAAAACTTTAGTTTGTGAACTCCTTCATTCTGTGTTGTCATAGAAATGATTTTTATCTTCATCATTTGAAATTAATTTTACTTCCAATTTCAACGTCCTATCAGCTGGGGTTGTCGAATATACTGACAGCACCTCCGTAGAGAGGTAAGACATCCCAACGAATGTCTGGGATATAACACTAAGCTTCATTTGATGGTGTAGCTCCAGGCCTGAAGTTTCGGGAAATGTGGAGTACTTCATTACCATTACTCCCAGGTCCACTTTCAACCGAATTAATAGTACCTGTTAGGGTCCCATGTATCGGTCAAATAAAATTATCATAATTGAAACCATTCAACTGTTTGCCATCAAATCATTGATATTAAATTAGATTGGGATACTTGATAAATAGAATTACTAATGTTAAATAGCAATACTTAAAAGCATTTAATTGTGCAAATAAATGGTTAAAATTGAAAAAAAATACCATTGTTTGGAATACTTGAAAGCATTTAACTGTGCTAAAAAATGAGCCCTAACTTGTTTAAAACTACACTTCCCTACAAACTGTTCACTCTCTCTCTCTCTCTCACTCTCTCACACACACATAAACAGGATTTGGCGTTAAATAACCATCAAGGGTTGATATACCATTAAACCAAATAACCAATCTTGACATTTCAATTAAAGATAAAAAGTCGAGTTGATGAGGTTTGTCTTCCAGAATCGAAGAGAATCATGACTTCATTGTCAGTTAGACGGTCAGTTGTAGGTTTGGAGGTGGCTAATAAGGTCAATCCTTGCTCCGAAGGGTCATTCATGTTGGTGGGCTCTATAGTGGAGATGGGGAGAGCTTTTAATGTCACTATATATTGTGACACAATGGACCTTTCGTGTTTTAATACATAGGGATAGATGTATCTGTGTACATACATGTGTTGCGAGTTGACTATGGACGAATATATATATATATATATATATATATATGTGTGTGTGTATGTAGGTTAAGACATATCAACTTAGGTGTGTGTAAACAAACGTTGAGTATCTGTGTTGGGAGTATAGATGTGTGTCAGGTCAAAAGTTCGAAAAAAAAAAAAGATATAATCGGAATCTGGTGAAACATTTTTTATTTTTTAAAGAAAAGTTGTTTTTTTAAATGTCAACTATAACCTGGATTTGTGGCGCTGTGATCTGACAGATAAGGGTCGAACCATTTTTAAGTATCCGAACTTTGGGTAGTCCATATCCAGAAACGCTAGGGGATTGCAGATTCTTTATATACGAGTCAGATTTAGAGAATAGGGCAGATCAGCCCAGGACAGGATTCGCGTCACGTCAGTCAATCAGTCAGAGTTGAAGATGGAAGCAGTTTGTTATCGGTTTCAGAGATTGCAGAAGTGGCAAATTGGAGTTCGCGCCGCACACTAAAGCAGAATTGGAGAAAGTTTCCGGCGTGTTGACCCCTCCCCCTTCCGTAAGCTATTCCAGTCTCACAAACCTTGTTTTCTTTGGCCCTGTGACGCCGCTCTCTACTAGGCTCGTGCACTGTGATATGCAACTGTAGAGAGCAACATCGTAGCACAGGCAATTATACACAATGCACAATGCTGTGAAAGATGGACGAGCGGCAAGTGAGGTAGTAGCTTCACAGTACGCATAACAACAGTTATATTCAGAATTTCAAAACCTTCCCTGTTGTGTTTGAAAATGCTCGAACGATAAAGAGCGAAATTTTACGCTGGAAATAAAACAATTTTAACACCAGCTTCAGGTTTTCAAACACTATATATATATATATATATATACGAGGATCATTAAATAAGTTTCCAGACTTTTTTCGTATGGGCACTTTTATTGATAGTCCACACATGAAACTCTAGTCCCCTTCGAAGTAATCTCCTCCGGCTGCAATGCACTTGTTGTACCGTTCCAACATTCTGGAACGCCCCATGGGAGTCCTCTTGTGTGAGTGTGTCAATGACCCTCGTCACATCCTCTTTCATCTCCTCAATTGTCTCATAACGACAGCCTCTGAGCTTAGGGAATAACCAAAAGTCACAGGGAGCAAGGTCTGGACTATAGGGACGGTGAGGAACTGTCTAGATGCATATCTTGGTCAAATAGTCTGTGACAAGGATGGAGTTGTGGACTGGTTCATTGTCCTCGTGGAAATACCACTGAGCCGATTTGAAGAGTGCTGGCCTCTTCTGACGGAATCTCTTCCTGAACTCCCTAAAACCTCAACATAGTAACCTTAACCCTTTGGCCAATCAACTCTGGTGTATTGACTTCGTTACTCCTCCCACGCCTCTCATCATCCCTCACAGACTCTCTGCCTTCCTTGAATCTCTTATGCCCCTCAAAAACTGATGCTCGATTCATGCAAGATGGTCGAAAAGCAGTCTGAAGCATTCCATACGTTTCTGTGGCATTTTTTCCAAGTTTAAAATAGAATTTTATTGCATATCGTTCTTCTAAAGTTCAGATTGCATTTTTGAAATTCACCAGCTATAGCAATCAGGCGTTAGTAGGATGTATTCCAATTGCTGCTGTAGCTGTTCATTTGAACGTGATATCATAATAAATGGTCAGTCAACTCATAAGATGTATAACAATAAGATACTGAATTTTCAAGAGTCTACGACAATTTTAAATGCCTGAACAAAAAATGTCTGGAAACTTATTGAATTCGCCACACACACACACACATACATATATATATATATATATATATATACAAAGATAGAATGTTGTATACTAATACATATACGGATACAAAAACAGATACAGGCAAATACATGTACAAATTCAGGCGGACTCAAATACACAGGCAACTCCGTTGTTCAGGTACGAACGTTTTATCATTAACTTCTTGAATTCGGTTCTTCGACAAGAGGATAGAGACAATTCTTAAAAGTCTTTCGTATCATACTATGCTAACAACACCTCAACTCTCGGCACATTTCCAGGTCCAATCTCAATTTCTCAACACCATGGTCGGAACTCAACACTATGGCAGCGAACTCCATTCTCTGTCCCAATTGCAGAAGCTCAATTGTCTGCCTGCATGGTCCACAGTCAACTCCCAACTGACTCTTTTTCAAAATCTTCAAATTCCCAGGACCATCGCTTCCGGGCGTGACGTCATTCACGTATTTGTGTGACACTATGAGTTGGATATATGCACATATATGTATACACACGTGTGTGTGTGCACCCATACCAGTGTGCGTGTGTGTGTATGTATATATGTATATGTGTGTGTGCGCCCACGCCCACACTCACCGGCATGCATGCACGTGCACGCGCACATATACACACATATATATGTGGCGAGATGAGTTAGATTCGGCCTGGGTATCGAATTTCAAATGTTAGGAAAACCCATTAACTAGATTAAGGAAATCTAGATAAGAAAATGTTTATACATATAGTTGCGGACGTGTTAAGTACTTGTCAGAACTTAAAAGGGTCTGAATTTAATGTCCCTGTATCGGAGACGGCCAGTCTAGGAACTAATTTTATGTCCAGTTTTTTTAAGAGAGAATTGGCTCCCCAAAAAGTTATGGGTCTATTCGTGGGTGTTCCATTAGCCGGAAATAATAATGAGACATTCTGTATATATACAGGTGCATTTTGGGTCCGAGAGTCAGACTTAGTTTGGGTTCGAAGAGAGTTGATTAGACCGGGACAAAGAAATAACGAACAGCGACATTACCAGCCGGACCCAGTTAGTTAAGATAATCTTTTGCCAGCCGAAACTCAAACTAGAATTAATCATCCACTAAGTGTTACACGCTTCTCAACATCCCTTGACGTTTTAACCACAAGTTGTTGTTTTGTCTTGTTCTTTTCTCTGTGAACCTGCTTCTCGCTTTGATCCGGCCCACATAAGTATTCAGATGAGGTCTCAATGACTTATGCAAACTGCAGAAGCGGGTATTATCACATTTGTACACATACACATACATACATAAATATAATCATAGCCCAGTAAGAATAGTGAGTCCTTGCAAGATTACCGCAATACATTTTATTTCTGCTGCGCGAGCGTCTCTGATAATTTTGTTTCGCCCCGCTGGATAGTCCACAGTAAGTAACTTCCAGGAGTTGAGTTCAAAGCTCAGGGTTTTTAGGGACGTTTTTACCCAATCTTTGAATCGTTTCTTCTGCTTCCCTATACCCAACGGAGCACTTTCTTTGGTCGAGTTCTCCGTACAACGGTCGTTTGGGCACTCAACGGTCTAGCATTCTGACAATACGGCTCTCCCACTTCTTTGACAGGGGTTTTTCTACATGAACCATTGTGTCTGTGGTTATATCTTGCCACCGTGTATGGAGGAACTCAAGTTGAAGTGGTTGAACTGCTTGGCGTGTCTGCAATAGACAATCCAGGTCTCACTGGCGTAGAGAAAGATGGCAGGTACCTTTGTGTAGAGTTTTTCACGGAGTCTCCTGAAAACGGCACTCAACTCTATGGCAGAGAATTATTGTTGGAATTAGCTGCTAAAATTGTCCCGAATGTATATATTAGGTTCGGTAAGGGAAAAAAAATTACCGAACTACTTCCTGGATTCCTGCGCGACGACGTTTCACGTGACTGGTCTAGGGACGTCATATATATTTGGCGTCCAATTTGTATTTCTCTTTATCAGCTAATAAATCTTGTGTGCACACGTGTATATCTTTCTTATACCCCAGATACTCGTCTGTCCTTACTGTATACTAACACTATGAGTCGTCTTACTATCCAAACTTTAACACACACATGTAGCACTATATGGGTGGCCCGAATTGACGATTCCTTTGTCTGTTTCGGCGCGAAACCAGACAAAGGATTTTTGGACCTGAAATCTCGCCGTATCCGGAAGTGGTAAGGGGACGCGAAAGAGAGTTGGCTGGACAAAGGGCTGGCAGGCAGTTGGCGACGGGACAGCAGAGAGGGAGTGAGCAGAAGAGTTGGTGTGGAACCACGGACAGATGCGGTCGACTCCGGAGACAGTAGGAGACAAGATAGGGCCCAGCGAAGAAGATTGAGTCAAAAGATGTCGGCATTCCAGTAGCTTTGTGGAATTTTCGCTAGTAACCCACGCTAGCGTTAGTCCGCACGTGCATGTAGTGTTGCATAACTCCTCCTTCTGCTCTTGGTTAACCCCAAGCTTTGTTCGTGTTTGTTCGTCTGTTTTATTTTCTCCTATCCCCCCGATCGTATTCTTGTGGTGGCAAGAAATGTGCTTTACCCCCTCAGCCACTAGTTGATCACCGGCCGGCCGAGAAGGAATGGTTAGAAGACTGATCTAATGTAGTGGGGGTGAGGGTTTATCGTGACACACAAAACAAAATGAAACAAAACAAAACAAAAAAAAAAAAAAAACAAAAAAAAATACAAAGAACAAACAACAACAAAAAAACAGAAACAAAAAAAACCCAAACGTAACGTTGTAATAGATTATAGTCATAATTACTTGTAAATTATCAATATTATACTCTGATAAGTTTATAAAGACGTAGTTAGTCTGTGCATTACTATTGTTCGCGTATGTGTAGGTCCATAGTTTCCCCTCCCTTTTTTGATAGTTTTTATTGAGGCATGTTAATCTATTTTCTATCATGAAATCTGTTAAATGTTATTCATTCCTATTTGACGTGTTGTGTAGGCTGTATTTGTTGTTTCCGTTTTTCCCGATTTGGGCATTCATATCTCCGCCAATGACTAGCATGTTGTGTTTCGGAATGCTACGCACTAGAGAGGATAGCTCATCGTAGAAGGTGACTAGTTCAGTTTCTTCACTAACATTAGTAGGGCTGTAGCAGGAGATGATTGTTGTTCTGGGGTTTTAAGAAATGGAAAAATAGTGCAATGAATTGCGAGGCATACTCCTCTTTCGAGGGTGTGTCCTCCGATCACCGAATAGTCACGGCAAAAATACGACAAAGCCTACGAAAAAACGCCACACGAACAGCGACCACCAAACATTATGACTGCACCCTTCTCAACAACAGAGATATTAGAGATAAATATGTATTAGAATTGAGGAACAGATTCGAGACACTACAAGAGAAGACAGAAAAAGGTACCCCAAATGACGAATATGAGAATTTCGTCAACGCGCACCTCGAGGCAGCAGCGAAGTGTATTCCAACAAAACCTAGAACTAAATATAGAGTCCCATGGGAAACGTTAGAGGTGAGAGAAAAACGTGCACACGTGAAACAGCCTCCAAAAGCTACTGAAAGAACCCAATAAACACAAATGCCCGAAAACTGAAAAAGGCACAATATCAATTAGCAGGCATATATCTAAAGGAACAGATAGAATACATACAAAATCAGATAGATAAAATTAGAAACTCAGTGGAAGATAGGCAATCTAGGATAGCCGGGCAAACAATAAACGAAGCGAGCAGAAGGAAGAGCACAGCTAAAGCAAAATTGAAAGCTGCAAACCAACAGGAAAGAATAAAACTGTCGAAACAGCATTTCGAAAATCTACTTGGAAACCTACCGAAAGTTACGCAGGAACCAATCACCAGAATTATTTGTAAGTTACTGGACATTAAACTAGGATCGTTCACTCAAAAAGAACTCGACTCGGTTCTCAGAAAAATTAAAAATAGGAAAGCTGCAGGGCTGGACGAGATTCCCCCAGAAGTATGGAAGACCAGACAATTCGACGACATACTGCTCCGACACTGCAACGCAGTATACAATCAAAATCCGATAGATAGATGGATGAAGGGATGCATACTCCCCTTCCCTAAAAAGGGGGACCTCGGATTAGCCAAAAACTACCGAGGCATAACACTTACACCCATAGCAGCCAAAATCTACAATGCCCTACTACGAAACCGCATAGAACCCAAAATCGACAACATCCTTAGGAAAAACCAAAATGTCTACGAAAAAATAGATCCACGACCACACAAATATTGACCATCCGTAGAATCCTTGAAGGTGTACGGGCAAAAATCCTACAGGCGACATTACTATTTGTCGACTTTACCAAGGCCTTCGATTCCATTCACTGAGGGAAGATGAAACAAATCCTACTAGCATACGGCCTACCAAAAGAAACCGTAGCAGCAATAACGATTCTCTATAGAAACACCAAAGTGAAAGTACGTTCACCAGATGGAGACACAGAATACTTCGACATTGTAGCAGGATTTCTACAAGGGAACACACTAGCCCCATACCTCTTTATCATCTGTCTAGACTACGTGCTTGGAACATCGATTGATAAAATCAGAGAGAACGGCTTCGAGCTGATAAAGAAAAGAAGCAGAAGGCACCCCGCAAAAACAATTACCGACGCCGACTATGCCGATGACATAGCCTTACTGGCAAATACACCCAACCAAGCCGAAACCCTACTGCATAGTTTGGAACGAGCCGCCGCAGGCATTGGCCCCCATGTCAACGCACACAAAACGGAATATATTTGCTATAACCAAACAGGCGACATTTCCACACTAGACGGAACCTCTCTGAAACTGGTAGATAAATTCACCTACCTAGGAAGCAATGTCTCATCAACCGAAAAGACATCGACACGCGGCTAACGAAGGCATGGACAGCTATCGATAGACTCTCGATCATATGGAAATCAGACCTAACCGATAAAATGAAACGCAGTTTCTTCCAGGCAGCGGTCGTTTCGATACTGCTGTATGGATACACTACACGGACGCTAACTAAACGGCTGGAGAAGAAGCTAGACGGCAATTACACAAGAATGTTGCGAGCAATATTGAACAAGTCCTGGCGGCAACACCCCACAAGGCACCAACTATACGGCCACCTGCCTCCCATCATGAAAACTATCCAAGTTAGACGAACCAGACATGCAGGACACTGCTGGAGAAGCAGGGACGAGCTCATAAGTGATGTACTCCTATGGACCCCCACATATGGCTGAGCAAAAGCAGGACGACCAGCTCGAACATACATACAGCAGTTATGTGAGGATACGGGATGTAGCTTTGAATACCTGCCAGAGGCGATGAACAATAGAAGTGGCGAGAGAGGGTCAGCGATATCCGTGCCAGTGGCACGACATGATGATGATGATGATGATACTCTGATAAAATAAAATGGGAATTCTTCCTAACTGTAGCCGAGTATGTACCACTGCATGGTTGCACCACTTGGTTTGGTTGTGTTTTATGTCATATCAACCCTTGTGGATCATTTAATGCTAAATCCTATATATATATATATATATATATATATATATATATATAAACAGAAATGGGCATATATATATATATATATATATATATACTGATTTATTTTATTTTTGCTTTCTGTTTCCGTTTCTTATATTTTAACGATATTCTTCCGATGACTTTTGTTTCTTTGAATTCCAAATGAGTCTTCTGCATCATTTTTTCTCTTTCTCTTTGCTTTCTTTGTTTAATGGCCTGTCAACCTTTGTGGATCATTTAATGCCAAAGCCGTTTTTGTAGAACAGCCGTAATACTATTTAACCCATAGCTGGAAGATTAAGAGGTTTTTATACTTTTCGCACGGGTATTAGTTCGAAAGTGAACGTAATATCGCGACTGAAGTTCGAACTCTGCATCATTTATTTACTAGAAAGTTTATTTGTTAAAGCTAATACTGCTAATAATATTTATACCGCCCCGTCGACAACAGAGGCGTGAGACATCTCCGCAAAGTGTGTCTTGAGTATGTCACTAAATGATTGTAAGGTTCCAGTCCCGGAGCTTTGAGGAATGTTGAATATATCTTCATTGCCATTACTCTCAGGTCTACTCAAATCTGGAGTGACAGAACCTGTTAGGGTGTCATCTATGAGTCAAATAGAACTATTCAATCTTTAACTAAGGATTATTATCATGAGTTATTTGAAACCACCCAGCAGTGTGCAAATTATCAATATTGCATTGAAATACTCGATAATTAGAATTCATCATCATCATCATCATCATCCTCATGTGCCGGCAGCACGGATATCCCTGACCCTCTCTCGCCACTTCTCTCTATCATTCATCACCTCTGGCAGGTCTTCAGAGCTACATCCCGTATCCTCACAGAGCTGCTGTATGTATGTTCGAGCTGGCCGTCCTGCTTTTGCTCGGTCATATGTGGGGGTCCATAGGAGTACATCACTTATGAGCTCGTCCCTGCTTCTACTAACGTTAAATGGGAATACTTGAAAGTATTTAACTGTGAGCAAACAAATGATTAATATCAAATAGAATATTTAGTGTTAATAGGAATATTTGTCACCGTTTAACTGCGTGCAAACAAAAAAATTAATATCAAATAGAATTATTAGTGTTAGATAGGGATACTTGTAACCATTAACTGTATGCCAAAAAATTAGCGCTAAAAACACCTTTAAACATAGTTACCTACCAACTATTCGCTTACAAATTATATATAAACATGAGTTGGCATTAAATAAATCCAAGGGTTGATATTAATTTACAAAGCTCTTTGCTTTGATATGGCACAAGGCCGAATGAATGGGGCGCCCAATGAGACTCGAACTCACTCGTGTAGGTTTGCTAGTCTAGCTTGCTAACCGTTACACCACCGAGGGTTGATGAGTCATAAAACACCAACCAACCAACCAGCCAGCCAACCAACCCAGTAGTGTTTGCATTTACTAAACACCTCTGCCAGGAGCAAAATGTGATACTAGGTCCTTTTTTTAAAGCAGAGTACAGCTGGTTTTGATTCAATTTCATTCTCCTAGATTGGTTGCCTTACCAAGGCTAGAGAACCCAGTTTGCCCTACTATTTAACCATAGCTGGGGGGAGGGACATGGATTCATGTCTTTTCTAAGAGCGTTAGCTTGAAGTGAAACGCAAGCAGCCTCGTTCAGGGCTTGAACTTGAATCGCCCATTCCATTTCTCACGACAATAACCGTTACGCTAATCGTAGTGCTTTGTCTACTCACCATGCAAAATCTTGTCTTGGTGGACTGCGTGAAAGAGGATGCTTGATAGCCGACCCCAGAAAAAGCGTCTGTGGATCTCGAGTAGAGCCTTTCTCAATTTCCCCAGGAGCTATGCATGCAATAAACTTATTCAATCAATAACATTTGACTTGATTTCTGCTCACTGACAATTTTTTTCCTCTTGATTTTCAGCGCATTTCTCTTATAACAATAATTTACCATAAAATTACCTAATACATTGAATAGGTCTGCACTGTTAGTAATGGTTGCATTGATTGTTGACTCTTGAAAACCTCTTATCTGATTTTTAACAGATCTGAGTACGGTTGAAAAATCAGTAAATTATCAGTCCAAGGGAAACAACTCAAAATAACTTAATTTGAATTATTTCCCTTGAAATCAAATTTTTGGTCTATTTCAAACATTTTTAATGTAGCCGATGCTTTTCTTACATGCCTGACACAATAACCATAAAATGAACTCGCAGCAGATTTTCCAGTGAAGTAAACTAGGGAGAGAAGAGTTTAAAACACAATCTTTTAGATGTCTAGGCAGTTTTTTAATCAATTATTTTGCTTAGTTTTCTGAGAGAAGCAGGGGAAGTTTGAGTGGTATAATGGCTAAAATGTTGGTCTGTAGCCTTAAAGTAAGCGAGTTCAAACTTCAGCCTGGCTATTTACATTCACTTTTGGACTAATACTATTGGGAACGGTATAAACCCTCTTATCCTCCTAGGTATCCTTTGTTCTTCTACAAAGATAGCTTTAACATTAAATAACCATGAAGCTTGATATGCAATTAAACAAAGAAACCTAATGGAACCAATAGATATTACAATAAGAACTTCTTTAATTATTAGGATAGTATTATTATTGTATTATTAGGATTGTTTCAAGATGAATTTAATGTAGAAACTTTACTAGATGGATATAAAAAAGTAGATATCCTGAGGTTATTCAAATATTCCTATAAAATCTGTGTTTTATAGAAAATTATTAACCCTCATTTCAATATTTTTTGATTCTTTTAAATTTTCTTTTAAAACAAGATAGTATGGGTGTATTAAAGTAAGGTTCTTCAAACCTTTTTAATTTCATGAAATAATTTCATGACCTACAAGCGTATATCATGTACAAATGTATAGTACGAGCACTTTTATCTTATATAAATAGAAACATAATACAATAGACAATGTTTGGTTTCTTTGTTTAATGGCTTATCAACCTTCATGGGTTATTTAATGCCAAAGCCATCCTTGTAAAAGAACAGTTGTGTCACTACTTAAACCATAGCTGATGAGAATAAGGAGGTTCATACATTTCCCAAGGGCATTAGTCTGAAAGTGAATGTTATATCACTAGTAAGTAAGTAAAGTTGGCGACTGTAGTCGAGGGCGTCCTGAAGGCTCCCTTTTCAATATCTACAACACTGAGGTGTAGGGGAAGGTGCTACTCCTATCCCTGGATTGCAGCACTTTACCCTTGATACGTACCTTATAATGCTGATTGTTAAGCAAGTAGGTTTCAAGTATCATTTTTAAAGTCTTTGGTATGATCCGACATGGGATTGAACCCCGATCTCCTGGACCATTGGCGAACACTCTACCCACTAGGCCAATGAAGTTTAATTTCAATTACTATGATGCTATAGTACAGCATGTTAGCTATGAGGATTCTCCAGTTATATAACATAATTTTCTTACACGTGTATCATATAAACATGCATGCACTAAATATTCACATAAGCATTTTTTTTTTCACCTTTCAGTCTTTTAAATAGAAAAGAATGATGTTATGGTCCCATCTACAATGTCCTTATATCTGAGGTAATTGATACTTGCTAGGTATTAATTATTACCAAGGTGAATCAATAAGATGGATGATGATTAAAGACAGTTGAAATGTTTGATGGAGGCAGAAAGTGGTGATACTTAACTCGGTAGGGGGCTTTATTAAAAAAAAACGGAATTATTAGAACCTTGAATAAATTCTTGCTGATTTTTCATGAAAAGTGATGCTTTATTTTAAAAAACTAGTAAGAAACATGTCAATGAAAGTATTGTCCATTGCTAGCCACTACTTTTCCCCATCTTTCTGCCAGTATTTGAATTCCACTTTGGAAAAATGACACGTCTTTTGAGGCTAACCACGAGTCGACCCATTTTTTGGCGTCTTTATAAGAATGAAAGTGCTGCTCAGCCATGTTTGGTGAATACGTTGGTTGGAGAAGGATTTCTCATTTATGCGTTTTCAAGTAGGTTTTCACCTGCTTTGCAATATGTAGCCGAGCGTTGTCATGTTGCAAAATTACTTTGTCGTGCCTCTGCTCGTACAGCAGGCGTTTTTTCTTCAATGCTCGGTTCAAACGCATCAATTGTAGTCGTTAACGATCTCTCGTGATGATTTCGGTCGGTTTGAGTAGCTCATAATAAACTACACTCAGCTGATCCCACCAAATGTTGAGCAGAAATTATAACCATGGATAGTCGGCTTTGTATGTTGATGCATGGCCGGTCTACCCTACAATCTTCTACGTTTAGGGTTACCGTAGTGTATCCAGTTTTCATCACCGGTCACGATACGATGTAAAAAAAAAAGCTTTTCTTTTCTGCCGTTTAAGTAGCTGTTTACACGTGACAAGAAGCCGTTCGACGTCTTTCGGATTCAACTCGTACGGTACCCAATGTGCTTGCTTTTGAATCATTCCTAATGCTTTCAAACGTTTCGAAACTGTTACGTGATCAACTCCTAATGATTCTGCAAGTTCAGCTTGCGCCTGACATGAGTCTTCATAAAGTAATTCCTCCAATTCTTCGTCTTCAAACTTTTTGGATGTGTCAGAGCGTTCTTTATTGTCAACAAAAAATCCATATTTTTGAAGCGTCTAAACCAATCTCTTCATGTTGTTTCCGACAGAGCATGGTCGCCGTAAGTCTCATCAAGAATTCTGTGTGCTTCAGCTGCAGATTTCTTTCGAATAAAGTAGTGCTGTAGCATTCCTCGCAAATACACTTTCTTTGGCATGAAATCAGACATGTTTAACGCTATGAAAAACGAAGTTATTTACACTTCGGCGTAATGACATTCACTGAATTTCAAGTTTGTTTTGAGTACTTCCTCATTGATGCGTTACCATCTGAAACTACACACACGTAGTTCTGGGAACGCCATCTATTAGAAAACAGCGATAACTTATTCAAGGTCCTGATATATAACCAAATATATTTTTTTAGAGAATTATTGTTTGTTTGAGTTTTTTAAGACATCTAAAGAACCAGCACTAAAGGCTTTGAAACTGTCTTAAAATTTTAGTATAGCAATAACTTTCTTCGTAGTCGCTGGCATAAAGTTAAATAATGTGTTTGAAAGTTAAGACTATAAATATGCTAACAAAAATCATGGACTAAAATTTATCCTTAAGTATTTTTATGCTTTAATGAATATTTTTTGTTAAAGTTGAAATCACGCTGTGATTGATTTTACAGGTATATTTTCTGTTTATTTTAACCATAAGAAATAATAATTATTTCTTCGTAATTGTTATAGTTGCCAATTAGCTAATTATTGAATATCATTAAAAAGTCATTTTCATCAATATTTCTAAGTTTTAGGTCATCATATGTCTAACTTATGTCAAAGACTCCAATTGTATACATATTTGCTCGATCTATAATTGAGATGGAATCAATAGTTTTTATAGTCAATGGTAAGTAACTCTCTATATTTCATTTAAAGTTACCTCCCTTGAAAATAATATTTTATACAGTCAATCCTAAGTAACAATGCAGGAATACTTAACACTCATACCCTTTTATGGTTAACGGAATCAGAGCAAGCGACCCCTGCATTAAATAAGAGATGTGGTTTGAAGTTCCGTGTAGGCTCCCGAGTTCAACAAGAAACACCTGAAGAAAGCTGGAGGACATATCGGCCAAAACTTTGTGAATATAGCAAGAAGTTTTTTTTTCGATCTTAGTCGAGGGTGACCAGATGGTTCCCTTTTCAATAGTAACTATACCGAGGTGTAAGGGAGGGTGCAACTCCATTCCCTAGATTGCTCCACTTTACCCTTGATACTTACCTTATAATACTGAGTTTTAAGAAAGGCGGCATCAAGTACCATTTTTTGAGTCTTTGGTATGATTCGACCTGGGATTGAACCCAGGTCCCCCGGAATATTGGCGAACATTCTACTCAATACGCGTTCATGAATAGTGCAATTTAAAAAATTAAAGTCACGCATAATATTATCATATTAAGATGTTCATCCAACTGATCATTTCCAAAAATTAGTTATTCTTTGATTTCATAAAATTTGCTTAAAATTTTCTTTAATTTTTAAGAAAATATCAGGAAACCATGCAAAACGTTTGATTCGTAAATAATATACAAAATTCTTCCTGAAATGGTCTATGGTGACCTTTAAGAGGCAATATGGCCACGTAAGCGTTTTTGTTTAAACCTATGAATACTGTAACCCTTTCTTAATTACGTTGATTCGGTTTCGGTTTCTTTGTTTAATGGCATATCAACTTTTGTGGGTTATTTAATGCTAAAACTATACTTGTAGAAGAACAGTTGTGGTACTATTTAATCCAGAGGTATATGTAGGTTCATAATTTTCCCAAACATATTAGTTTGAAAGTGATCGTAATAGTGCGACTGGAGTTTGAACTCGGTTACTTTGAGGTCACAGTTCAGTACTTTAGCCAATACACTTCGAGCATTCCCCTCAATTACATTGAGCAACAAAATTTAATTTCACAATGCAACGTCTGATAATACTAAATAACGGTTCCGCTTTAAAAAAGAGAGAATTCTTCTTTACTATTTCCTAGACAAAGGAACCTGCTTTCTTATTACAATCATACATAAATGTTCCTTGTTCTAGATATTGATAGGAAAAAGGAAACACTGCCAAACGTACCATTAGATATAAGTGTAAATATAGATGTCTCCAACTTCCAATTATCACAAAATCATTCCATGACACTTTGTATTTATGGATATTTTCATTATCATATGTTATCTAAATAAGAGCAAAAAGGTTAGGGATATATTGCAAATAAAAAAACATACAGATGATTGTTCACCCTTAATGTGACAGCCTAGTCGGCTGGGACCGTTGAAAATACCGACTGTATCTCTGCAGAGAGGTAAGACCCTCCCGCATCGACGAGGGTCCTAGATATAACATGAAACAATCTGATGGCGAGGCTCCAGTCCTGGAGCTTTGGGGAATATGGAGTTCCCTTTCATTGCCATTGCTCCCATTGTTGTAGCATCTGATAGGGTTTTATCTATGGGTCAAGTAGAACTGTTTGATATTTAAACTGTGTGAAAATAAATGACTTATGCTAAGTTGAAAATAGAACTGTTTGATCATTTAACTGTGTCTAAACAAATGACTGATGTTTAATTGAATTGTTAGTGATACATAGTAATACTTGGAACCATTTAACTTTTTTTAAAACCGATGAATAATTGCAAATAGAATTATTTTGGCTGCGTAGAAATACTTGAAACCATTTAAATGCAAAAAAAAAAAAAAAAAGACCTCAGGTTCATTTTAAAGTATTATCAACAAAATGTTTTTAGGAATCTTATTTGATATATATATATATATATATATATATATATATATATATATATATATATATATATATATATAATAGGATTTGGCATTGAATAAACAACAGTGGTTGATATGCCATAAAACCAAACCAAAAAAAACCAAACCTTAATCTGAGAATTAATTTTTTATTTTTTTATTTAAAAAATTTTTTTTTTTATTTATTGCGGACTTTTTGTCCTCATCTTGGTAGTTTTTGTGTTGTTTCTTCTTTCTCTAAGTTTCGGCCAAATTTCACCTCTGGCCTTCTTCAGGTGATTTACCGCGACCTCGGATAGGAATGCTGAGTCTTGTAACCGTATCCCCAGTAATTACTGCCTTCCATAGTTGTTGTCAATCGCACCACGTAGTGAATGAAGAAACAACTCAAAAACTACCAAGATGAGGACAAGAAGTCCGCAATAAATTAAAAAAAAAAATTCTCAGATTAAGAAGCCTCATCTCAAAATGATTCCAATTAAAGACCAAACCTTAATGTTTGCATATCAAAATACGTAATTTAAAATATTGACATCATTAATTCATGGCTAACAATATGATAAGAATTATAGTTTCGAAAAATAAGCTAACAGCAGGTAACATTGATATTAACCATAAAAATGACGACATGAAAAAAATTTGGTGATGAAAATAGTTTGCTAATTTTGATATGATAAGAATAAATGGAAAGTAAAGTTGGCGACCTAAGTTGAGGGTGACCCGAAGGCTCCCTTTTCAATAACTACTACACCAAGGTGTAAGGGAGGACTCTACTCCATTCCCAGGATTGCTCCACTTTACCCTTGATCATCACCTTATAATGCTGAGTGTTAAACAAGGTGGCATCAAGTACCATTTTTTGAGTCTTTAGTATGACGCGACCTGGGATTGAACCCCAGTCTCCCAGACCATTAGGCGAACACTACTCATTTGGTCAAAGTAGATCGATAATAATTGCAAAACCATAAAATTTACAAAGTTATAATAATAATACGCCGGTTTCACTTTTTTGCAATTTTTGAAAAATTCTGGTAAATACCCATCTTTAGACTGTTTAGAATTTTGCTTAAGATCTCTGCAGGTGGCCATTTGATATGTTAGTGTAAATAGATGAGCTTTAGATGTATAGAAAATTTGCTTTATCAGGAATTATTTCGGTGTATGAACCTCATATCGATGTGACTATAACAGTAGATTTCTTTTTCAGTGACCAATTTCGTTAAGTAGTATTGAACTGAAAACAAAAACAAAAACACTTATTCATTCATTTATTTTTACATTTATTACAGAAGTTGTTTTGAGAAATAATCACATTTTCGTAGTGTTCTATAAATGCTTCTTGGCGTCTTTCATTTCATTTACTTAGTTGTAAATGGAACTGGGGACGCGAGTTCAAGTCCCAGATGAGATTGTTTGCCTTCCACTTCGAACTAATACCTTGTTCTTACCCAAGGCAGCTATGGGTAAATAGTTGAGTAGACAGGATTCTCTAAATTTGGTACAGAAACCAGTCTAGGAGAAGGAAAACTCTAAATTCACACTAGACTTCCCCCTTTTAAATATTAACCTTGTATCACAGCCTGCACATGGTGGGGGTGTATATATATATATATATATATATATATATATATATATATATATATATATATATATATATATATATATATATACAAGGCTCATTAAATAAGTTTCCAGACTTTTTTCGTATGGGCACTTTTATTGATAGTACACATATGAAATTCTAGTCTCCTTCGAAATAATCTCCTCCGGCAGCAATGCACTTGTTGTACCGTCCAACAACTTTTGGAACGCCCCATGGAAGTCCTCTTGTGTTAGCGTGTCAATGACCTTCGTCACAGCCTCTTTCCTCTCTTCAATTGTCTCATAACGACAGCCTCTAAGTTTTTCCTTGAGCTTAGGGAATAACCAAAAGTCACAGGGAGCAAGGTCTGGACTATAGAGACGGTGAGGAACTGTCTTGATACCCACCTTGGTCAAATAGTCTGTGACAAGGATGGAGTTGTGGACTGGTGCATTGTCCTCGTGGAAATGCCACTGACCCGATTTGAAGAGTGCTGGCCTCTTCTGGCGGAATCTCTTCCTGAACTCCCTTAAAACCTCAACATAGTATTCCTTGTTGACTGTCTGTCCAGTGGAAACCCAGTGCATGTAGATCATGCCAGTGCTGTCAAAAAAGGGGATCATCAAAAGTTTCTGGGTGGATTTGCTCTGTCTGGCCTTCTTGGGTCTGGGAGAGCCAGCATGCTTCCACTGGGAACTCTGTCTCTTGGTCTCTGGGTCATAGCAGTAGATCCAGCTTTCATCGCAGGTCACCAGAGCATGAAGAACTGCAGGATCTGAATTGATCAGCTCGACCATCTCCCTGCTGTTATGACAACGTCTTTCTTTCTGATCTTCTCTGAGCGCCCTTGGGACAAACTTCTCGCAAATCTTCCACATCTTCAGTTCCTCGCGAATAATTGTGTGTACAGTTCCCACACTGACATCAATCTGTGCACTTATTGTCTCTATAGACACACGACGGTCCTTATCCATGAAATTCTTTATTTGGCCAATCAACTCAGGTGTTCTGACTTCCTTACTCCTCCTACACCTCTTATCATCCCTCACAGATTCCCTGCCTTCCTTGAATCTCTTATGCCACTCAAAAACCGATGCTCGATTCATGCAAGATGGTCGAAAAGCAGTCTGAACCATTCCATACGTTTCTGTGGCATTTTTTTCAGGTTTAAAATAGAATTTTATTGCATATCGTTCTTCTAAAGTGTCCTCACGTCCAGATTGCATTTTTGAAATTCACCAGCTGTGACGATCAGGCTTTAGCAGGGTGTATTCCAATTGCTGCTGTAGCTCTTCATTTGAACGTGAAATCCTAAGAATTGGTCTGTCATCTCATAAGATATATAGCAATAACATACTGAATTTTCAAGAGTCTATGACAATTTTAAATGCCTGTACAAAAAGTCTGGAAACTTATTGAAGGCACCTCGTATATATATATATATATATATATATATATATATATATATAAGTAAATAATGGAAAGGAATCCAACATTATGAGAAAATTGAAAAACAGAGTAATCCAAAAGTGATGAACTTATTACGAAGGAAAGTCGACGTTCAAACGTTTCGGTTTTAATGAACCTTCATAAGGACTTTAAGATGGTGAAACAAGTATTGATATAACAACGATGGATGTTTAATAAAAAACAATGACAGGAGAAAGAAAAATATATACAAAGAAAGATCATATAACCGTTCAATCATTCAATCAGCGTTATTTTTCGAAAAAATCCGTTGTATCTCTTAGAACTTCAATATATCTAAACATCATTGCCAATGTCAATCACGTGATAGTTTTTCGAAAAAGAACGTTGATTGATTGATTGATTGCTTGAACGGTTATTGTACCACCAAATATGCTGTCTCCTCCTTTGGAGACACCCGCAGGGCCAATTTCAAGGAAAAAAGGCTCAGGAGAAGGAACCCCTTACACTATGTTATCAAATCCTGTCCAGATCCTCCGCTGCGGCCGCTGCGACCGTTCCAGCCTGTCTTGCATCAACCTTATCAGCCACGAACATGCCTGCTGTCAGCGTGGACCAACCCCTTCTTGATCTTTGTTTCACGAAGCCAAGACTGACGTATATACTATGTAAATAAAGTTAAGTTGGCTGACCGTAGTCGAGGGCGACCCGAAGGCTCCTTTTTCAATAGTTACTACACCAAGGTGTCGGGGAGGGCGCAACTCTTTTCCTTGGATTGATCCCCTTTACCCTTGACTTATAATGATGAGTGTTAAGCAAGGCGGCATCATGTACCATTTTTTGAGTTTTGGCATAACTCGACCGGGGGTTGAACTCCAAGTCATAAGTGGGTGAAATGTACGTTCATAAGGTTTTATTACATGATTTGTTTAAGTGAGAAAGTTCTCTCTATCTTGAAAATCAACATTAAAAATATTATCTTGCTTTGAATAGCTACGAAACCGAATGTACAAATTTACTGAGCTTAATTTAGCCTGGCACAAAACTACCATAGTGAGTACCGAGGAGGATCCTGTCTATTCTGTTGTGCAGAATATCTATCTATCTATCTATCTATCTATCTGCGTATATGTTGTGTGTGTTTAATTGCGTATGATATATTACTATCTATATATCTCTGCAAGCAGCACGTGACGTACTTCCGGGCTGATGCCTGGCATTCGTACCGGGCGGTTGTGTTTGTATACAATAACACTTTTACCTCGTGTGTGTGTGTGTGTGTGTGTGTGTGTGTGTGTGCACTCCCAGGTCTTTGCCTGCTTGTCGGACAAACTTTATTGCTTGGCGCCTGAGCCGCCCCAAAAGGAATGCCGATGAGTTCAAGAATTTTTGCACTTGACACGCATGATTCTTGATTCGTGCACGGCCCCCACCATAAAACGCCCTGTGCCATATTCTGATACTGTGGGATGTCAAATAAATTGCATCTCTCCAAGCAGTCAATTATCTATCTATCTATCTATGAGTGTACAAATTTGTGTGTTTAACTGTATATTATATATTACTATCTATATGTTTGTCTTAACAGTCAATTATCTATCTCCTGATAACCAATATTTTACTTTCACCATATATACAGCATAAGATCCTTTGAAAGAAGACCAGCCTTTCGTACGCTTAGTTGTGGTTCATTTTATTTGAACTACCATTTCTTGATTGTTGGCATGCACTTATCTTCAACCGTCAAAATTTTGCTTCAAAAGAATAACTTTTTAATACGCTGATTTCTACTAAAGGGTTTTATCTAGAAATCACCCAACACATATCACCAAGATGGTGTAAATTATTTTCAACGGTTGATTTGGATATTTTCCATCAGTTGGTCATTTCCTGTCTTGTATAACCTTGATTATTCTAAAATAATGTCTTGATTTGATTACCATCCGCTTCAACTGGTTTACATGGCGATAGGGTCGCGTTCAGTGAGAAATGTGTACTTCATTGACTCATTGTATTGTAACATCATAGTTAACGAGTTCGAACTCTAGTCGCGCTATTATATTCACTTTCCAACAAATACTCTTGGGATTGTTATGAACGCTCTTCTCACCCCTGAGCTGTAGGTTAAATAGTACAACTATTGTTTTTCTACAATGATGGCTATGGCCTTAAATAACCTACGAAAGTTGATATGCCATTAAACAAAGAAACCCAAACCATCCATCTTGTAATCAACAAACAAAAATACACTAATTTGTGTGTAAAAAAAGATGTACACTGATATGAAAGCTGTCACAATACAGTTAAAAAACAGTCGTTCTCGAATGAGGTTCAAACTAAACGCTTCTTATGTCATCTAGCCATAAACACAATGCACTCTTGTCCAACTCAGTAAGTAAAATAAAGTTGGTGACCTTAGTCGAGGGTGATCCGAAGGCTCCCTTTTCAACAGCTTCAACACCGAAGTGTAGGGGAGGGCGCTACTCCATTCCCAGGATTGCCCCACTTTACCCCTTGCTCCTCACCTTGTAGTGCTGAGTGCCTAGCAAACCAGCATCAAGTACCATTTTTTGAGTCTTTGGTATGACTCGACCTGGGATTGAACCTCGGTCTTCCGGACCATTGTCTAACACTCTACTCATTAGACCAATGTTGTACATATTCTGTTATTGCTGTGTCACAAAGTCGTTCAATAACACCAGCTAATCAATTATTGGAATAAGACTCAGTATTTTGAGATGATTAGGTGAAAGTTTAGGTTCTTTATCCTAGGTAGGGCAGCCAGTCTAGGCGAAAGAGTTCAAAAACGAAAACCAACTGCGATCGCTTTAGCAGATGTTTGATTTTAACAAGTCATTTTATCAGTTAAGGAATCGCGCTCATTGTGCGTTCATATTTACATTCTTTTGCGTAGTTGTTTATTATCTACCGTTTTCTTTCTTTCTTTCTTTCTTTCTTTCTTTCTTTCTTTGTTTTCGACACGCATCAAATACAAATAATTTTCTTTCTTTCTTTCTTTCTTTCTTTCTTTCTTTCTTTCTTTCTTTCTTTCTTTCTTTCTTTTTTTCTTTCGTTTTCGACATGCATCAAATACAAATAATTTTTAGTCAGATCTATTTGACCCATTGATGGGACACTGACAGGTATTACCAACCCGGGAAAGAATGGGCCTGGGAATAATAGCATTGAAGTTGGTTTTCGTTTTTCTTTGTTCTCCCTTCCTTTTCAGATCTCAAGAAATGGCGGCTCACTTCTCACTCAAGAAACGGAGGCTTCCTTCTCACTGAAGAAATAGAGGCTCCCTTCTCAGATCTCAAGAAATAGAGGCTCACGATGAAATGAACTTTAGATATCATACCCAGGATTCTTTTTTTTTTTTGAAGGGTCGTAATCCTCTGCAGTAGATACTGCGAGCTTATTTGAAACCCTGCCGACAGAGCGGCCAGCATTTTGAAACCCAATGATTTCCTTATGGATACTAGTAAAATTCCTAAGCAAATTGTTGTCTGGACAAATTATTAAAAATTGTACACTGTCAATTTTCCAGTCTTTCTAAAGAAAAATCACAAGACACTTGACTTTCAAAGATACAGGAGATGAAATTGATTGTTATCAGCTAAGAAAATTGAATCGAGAGGCCGAGTTCTATTTTCGATCGAATTTGTCTGCGTTTCACTTTGTATAAATGCCCTTGGGAAAGGTAGGAATCTTTCTCTTCTTTCTCTTGCTATCAGAAAAATAGTAGGACAGTTTAGGTTCTTTATCCTAGGTAGGGCAGCCAGTCTAGGCGAAAGAGTTCAAAAACGAAAACCAGCTGCGATCGCTTTAGCAGGTCCGTACTGGTTAACATTTTCCTGTCGAAATAAAAAGAGAGGAAAATAGCAGAGGGGCGTCTCAGTATCTTCGTGAAACCTTCCTGGGATAAGTGGCTAATTGGAAGAAGAAGAAGAAGAAGAAGAAGAAGAAGAAGAAGAAGAAGAAGAAGAAGGGATTGAAAAAGTAAAAATACGAAAGAAGTAGGAAAAAAAGAAAGTAAAAGAAAGAAGAAGGAAGGAAGAACAAAGAAAAAGAAGAAAGAAAAAATAAAAGGAAAAAAAGAAGAAAAAATAAGATGAAAGAAAAAGAAAGAAAAACGAAAAGAAAGAAAGAAAGAAAGAAAGAGAAAAAAGAAATAAAAGGTAAAAAGAAAAAAGAACACGTAGAAAGAAAGAAAGAATTAAAGAAGAAAGAAAAAATTTGGAAGATAGAAAAAAGAAAGACAGAAAGGAAGGAGAAAGATAAGAAAGTAGAAGGAAGATTAAGAGAAATAAGAAATATAAGAAAGAAAAAGACGAAAGAAAGAAAGAAAGAATGAAAGAAAGAATGAAAGAAAACAAAGAAAAATAAAAGAAAGAAAAAGAAAGAAAAATCGTAAGAAAGAATAGATAAATAAAGATAGATAGGAAGGAGGAAGAAGAAACGAAGAAGATTCACTTTCAAAAAGGATGAATCTATTTATTTGCCCACAGAGACGAGCAAGAAGCAGAATAAATACACGCGTGATAAGATACATTTATAAGAGTTTGATAGTTTTGTTTCAGTCCGTAGCCTCTAGCTGTTGAATTGGAAGTCATAGAACAGATGTCAAATATCTAAGCGAATCACGAACTGTGTCATCACGACGTAAACTTTCTGATGAGCCAACAAAAAGTTGCAGAAAAATTTCTGACCCATTTGTGGTCACAGCAGCAATACGATATGCTAGTATTTGACAGGATAGTTGCAAAAACGTTGGCTGCTGAAAGTTTACCGTATTCCATTCCCAAAAAAGTATTTAAGTTTTGATAAGATTCCTACAGACTCCTTTGGGTAATATAGGGTCACATGGGCGGTTTTAGTTGCAGGCTCGATTGTAACTGAGTACCACCCTGGTATCGATACGGGGTGGTTGCATGTTGGTACGTGAATGGTGAGTGTGGAAAGTTAAAATAGTGATTTTGAAAATTTGACTGCGAATTTGCGTAGAAAATTGACTTCTGAGTAGCAGAAGGATATGGAAAGGAATAAAAATGATGTCTCGAGTATTAAAGAGTGATCAGCACCGAATAGTCTGATTTAAAAGTTATGTTCAGATTAAGAAGTGGCTAGCTTTTAATAAAAAAGATACAAGACGTAATGTTTTCTTCGCGAGTGGTCAAAATAGGCGTAGCTTTCCCAAGAAGAAATCGACTTTTTGATTGGTCCAGGTGGGTGTGGCTTTTGCTGAGTGGAGGCGGATATGGTTAGGGAGCATAATTGTTTGATCAGTCTGGAGAAGAGAGTCGACCGGAGTAGAATAAAAAATAGACTCTCCGCATTACCATCGTTAAAATATTAAGAACTGTCGTAGAATAACTTAGTAAATGAACTGTTTTATTTCCTTTTCCTTGTATATTAAAAATATATACAATAAAACATTTTTAAGTTGGCAGATTTGATCGTTGCTTGAAGTTGTTCCAGTTCTGACCCAACCGAGTTAAGGACTCAAGAGATACCACGCCACGCAAGGGACCTGCTATACTTGAGTGGATACAACGAATTATTCTATAAGTTCATCATTTGACCTCCCCATCACACCAAGATTTCAGAGTTTCGAGAAATATTACTAATTCGTTAGTGAACAAGATTTGATTCTCACACAATCAGGACACGATTTTAACTAAATGGATAAAGAGAAATTAGGTACAAAGAAAGGTTCCTACTCGTCTTATCTCTTTTGTTCATCTCTCTCTCTCTCTCTCTCTCTCTCTATATATATATATATATATATATATATATATATATTTCATGGTACAGTCTGTGACTCTGGGTTTCATGCAATCAGCAATCGTCCAATGATTGCTGATTGCATGAAACCCACAGTCACCGACTGTACCACGATATATATATATATATATATATATATATATATATATATATATGTAAATGCTCTATCATTGATATTGAGCATTATTTAATTATACTGCAACATTTGGTCCTTCAGTAATTCACCAAGTGAGTTTGAAGAACCACAAACCTCTGTCTTACATATATATATATATATATATATATATATATATATATGCGAGGAGTGCTCCGAAATTGATGCCTCCGATTTATTTTTATGGACCAGATACAGAAAGCGCAATAACACATCTGTAGAGAGTAAGAAAGTGGTGCCTATGTAGAAAATGATCAACAAGTGAAGAAATTAGTGTCTATTTAGAAAATGGTAAAGAAATATAGCAATTGGTGTCTATCTAGAAAATGTAAAAGAAATATACAATTTGGAGTCGATGTCGAAAATGATCAAGAAATTAAGAAATTGGTCTCTATGTAGAAAATGGTAAAGAAAAGTTGAAAGCGGTGTCTCTGTAGAAAATGGTAAAGAAATGTAGAAATTAGTGTCTATGTAGAAAATGATCAACAATTGAAGAAAATCGTGTATCTAGTGTTTTGTGGCTGAATACTCACTGCTCGATTGAACGGTGCTATTGTGCTCTTTTGTGGTTTCCATGGAAATAAATCTGATGCACGACTTTTAGAAACGTCCCTCTGATCAGGTCATAATTATCGTATTTCAAAGCTCGGAATATACATTTTCTTTTGGGGAAAAGTATTTTGCACACTGACATATGTTTGCACACTCACATATGTTTGTACACTCACAAGTTTAAAACTGCTAGTCAGTTTTACATCCGACGAAACGTATTGACTCAAATGTCACGAATTACCTTATTGCCAATGAACCCACAAATGCTTTCTTCTCTTTAAATCATGCTGTTAGAAACATTATCTCTGAATTTTTAACAAGCTAAACGTTACTATTTTCTATAGTCGATCTTTAATACAATATCCTACACACGCAAGAATTCAGTGATGGCAATGAAGTGGTACACCATAATTCATTGTGTTGTCTTCCATGTCTTATTTATTGTATTTTGTTCTGTTTTTTTCCTCTCTCGTAATACACATCGATTATTTAGCGGTTTTAGCAGTCGTTAATGAGGGGAAAATGGCCAATTTTGTTTATAGAGGTTTTCATATAAACTGAGAACTTCCGTATCAATACTTCATTAATGTAAAGTGCGTTTCCAAATAAATAAATAAATAAATAAATAAAATAAAAATAAAAATAAAAAGGAAAAAGGAACGTTTAACCTTCGAAGGAATTTCATCCTCTGCTTTTAATAAGAGTATTAGATTGGCCACCTTTAGAAAGGACTTCATCAAAATAATGAAAATATCGCGTGCCTATCAAAATAGAATTCAGATTTAGATTCAAACCCAGATAGACTTAACCTGACCCAAAGGTTCATCAGTGTGAACCGTCTATAGGAAAAAGATCGAAATAAAAGTTATCCGGTTAAGAGTATCAATAAAAACAAAACAAAAAGCTCCCCAACTCTCCAACCCTAAGTAAAACATAACAAAAACAAACAAACCGTTACGGGTAATTAATAGAGTTAGATATATTGAAGCCGATAAGTTATGGTTCTTCAAAAATTCTATTGGGTCTTTTTCTTTTTGCTGAGATATAAACAAGGCAGATGTTTTTCCATTGCTTTTTTTTAAAGAATATTATTGTCATTTTTATCCTTTATTTTATCATATTTTTAATCTTTTCTTTGTATTCAACATAAAGACAGTTTTATCCGTTTAATTTGAATCCTTCTATTTATGCTTTCTGAAAAGAAAGATCTACACTCTCAGGAGATAAATAATCATTCCTGAAGGTCTTCCACTGCAATGGTGAACTTTTATAGATTTGTGTCAGTTGAATCAATATGTTCAGGGGAGTAAAACAAACAATACACACATCATAGAGACATAGGTAGGCTCGCATGAATGTATACGAAGTGTTATTCAAAAGTTCTGGCATTGTGGCTATCGTGTTGAACTACGACATCATATTAAGCAAGTTCAAACTTCACTTGCGCTATTATGACCACTTTGGGATTGATACCCTTAGGAAAGGTATGATCCTCCATATTGCCCCAGGTATGAGTTAAATAGCACCACTACTGTCTATCTACAAGGATGGCTTTAGCATTGGATAACCCACGTAGGTTGATATGCCATTAACCAAAGAAAGCAATCAAAAGTTCAACAAATTTGATCAGCACGTAGTACGGATTTTTGTCGCTATCCTTTAATAGGAGAGATGGCATGTCAACTCTTGTTCGGCTATTTTATACCGAAGTCAGTCTTTTTGGCAAATATTTACATGGTTTCAAGAAACTCATGATAATAATCCTATGTAAGCAATTATAGCTTCATGTAATGATTCTTAAGACAAATCATTTACACGGTTACATGCAGCCCAGTCGGTTGGATTTGTAGAATACACCGACTGCATCTCTGCAGAGGGGGCAATACTCCCCCAATGAGTGTCCTGGATATGGCATCAAATCATCTAATGGCGAAGCTCCAGTCAGAAGAGCACTGAGGAATATAGGGTACTCCTTCATTGCCATTACTCAACTGATCCGGAGTGGTAGCACCTGATTGGTTCCTATCTATGGGTCAAATATAACTGTTTAACATTTAAACTGTGTACGAACAAATGACTTTATGCTTAGTTGAATTGTTAGAAATAGAACTGTTTGATCATTTAACTGTGTGTAAACAAATGACTGATGTTTAATTGAATTGTTAGTGATACATAAGAATACTTGGTACCATTTAACTGAGTGCAAATAAATGATAATAGTAAATGGAAATTTTCGTGTTAAATAGAAATACTTGAAGCCATTTAATTGAGAACAAAAGAATGAGCTAAGGTCCGTTTAAAAATATATATACCAAATGAGCTTACAAATCATTTAATATATGTAAAAACAGGATTTGGCATTAAATAACCAACAATGATTGAGGGGGGTTGTCCTGGTGGGGTAATGGTTTAAGCGCTGGACTACGGAATCGTAGTACACGAGTTCAAACTCCCGTCGCGCAATTACATTCTCTTTCGGACAAATGCCATTGGGAAAGGGTATGAACTCCCTTATCCTCCCTGCTATGGATTTAATAGCATCACTGCTGTTCTTCTAGAAGGTTGGCTTTGGCATTAAATAATCCATGAAGGCTGATATGCCATTAAAGAAAGAACAATGGTTAATATACCATAAAACCTAACCAAAATTATGTGGTTCAAGCATTTTTCTCTGGTATTAATAAGTCACAAATGGTTTCAACTTTATTGGCATATAAACCTTCTCGGGTTATTTAATGCCAAATCCATATATCTAGAAGAACAGTAGCGGTACTATTTAACCAATAGGTGGGAGGATAAGGGGGTTCATACCTTCCCCAGGTGTATTTGTCCGAAAGTGAACGTAATAGCGTTACTGGAGTTCGAACTCACTACGATTCCTCAGTCTAGCACATGAACCATTACACCCACCTTCTACATGCTTTCAAGTTTTACCTGTTTAATAATATTCGTTCACTTGCTCACAGTTACGTGATATCAAGTATTATCTCAAACAGAAATAATTTAGTTCCAAGTACTTCAAGCAATTATATAGTTTCAAGTCACCCAATCTCAACGAGAAGACCGAACCTCGTATTAATTAATAAGAACTTTTATCTTTCCAGCGGACGACAGAGGGAAAATAAAAAAAAGATAGAAAATAAAAGAAAGTGAAAAAATTAATAGATACTAGGGCCTTATCAAAGGGCTGAAAAAGTTGTGGAACCGGAAGGTGACAGTGAATGTGTAGCTAGAGGACTTGGAATAGTTCCCAAGGACCTGGAAAATAGAGTGGAAGACCTGGAGATCAGAGGACAAATCAAGACCCTCCAGACCACAGCACTTTTAAGATCAGCGGGAATACTTGGAAGAAGCCTGGTCACCAGGGGAGATTTGTCACTCAAACTCCAATGAAAAATAACCCGATAAAACATGTGAAAATAATAATAATAATAATAGAAATCAGCAAGATAGGAGTTGAATTGAGCGGAATTCAGTTTAGGCACCCAGGTGTAGAGTTTCTGGAAGTAATAGTGAAATTCTCTACAGATGCCTTCCTTTGTAATCCGACGTTGTTATTTCCAGCGATGTGACACTCACGATATGTTACTGTGAAGCATGGATTAGTTCCTCGGCTTGGAGTTCTTGAGTCATGTTTGTTATCTCACAAGAACAAGACACTCTTTTTAACTACGAGAGCCTGGTACTTATTATTTTGTGAAAAATCCAGTTCTACCTTAGCTATGTTGATTTCGACGCTATCTTCCGCATTTAGCGCTGTATCTAACTTGGCAACTAACGCCCTTTGCGCCTGCGAATCTATCTAGTTTGAGTCTCCTACTATAGTCGGCAGCATAGGATCTAATTCTATCCTTAAGCTGTGCCCACCTGCTTTAGCATTAGTTCTTGCTGGTCCTGAAAATTCTTCTCATCGATTAAGGATACGTTGAATTTCCGGTAATCAGGCATCCTAAGCTTAACCTTATCTAACCTAATTGACACGACGTGATTTATCTAACAGTCTAACGTGTTAGAATATGGCACAAGGTTATTTTATAGTGGGGGCCACGCTCGAATCGAGACTTACACGCGTCAGGGGCAGAAATTCTTGACCTCGTCAGCATTCCCCTTTTGGGGCGCCTCAGGCACCAAGCAATAAACTTAGTCCTGTAAGACCTGGGGAATGTGGCTCCCTGAGGCTAAGGTATCAAAATATGCAAACACAACCACCCGGCACAAATGCCACGAGGCGCGGTCGCTGACTATCGGATTTTGTTAAACACTTTAAACTTGTACCTCCTAGGAAATCTAGGTCAATTCTCCTAACTATGTTTCAGCCGAGGTAGCTAAAGAGCTGACCCAAGTTCATTCTACCTTAGTCGGATGCTTTTCCCGAAATTTGGTGACGAGATCGAGTCTTGCGACAAACTTGCAAAAGTATTTCACATCCATTTTGTCGGTCACCCTACTAACTCTCCCGCCCTGATCTATTATTGCTGCAGCCAACTTGCTTAAAAGACTACAAACAAACAAGCAAATAGACAGTCACGCAATTTAAAATATCCCTTCCTCCAAAAACATCCCAAACAAAAGACCCCCCAATAAAACAAGAGATAAGTTTGTTTGTTTATTTGGTTTGATTTTATGACACATCAACCATTGGAGGTTATTAATGCCAAATCCATATATATATATATATATATATATATATATAAACAGTTCTATTTCAAACAATTCAGTTTAGCATAAGTAAACAGTCTAATTGTTAAAAATAGTTCTATTTCAAACTACTCAGTTTAGCATTCAAAACAGTTCTGTCCCACGCAATTCAGTTTAGCATAAGTACACAGTTTAGTTCTATTTGACCCATCGATAGGACTCTGTCAGGTACTACCACTCCAGGCCAGAGTGGACCAAGGAGCGAAGGCAATAAAGGGGTACTCTACATTCCCCAAAGTTCCAGGATTACTAGAACCTCACTATCAGATTGTTAAGTGTCATACCATGACACTCCTTTGTAGATGGTCTTACCCCCCTCTGCAGACATGCAGTCGGTGCATTCTACAGCCCCAGCCGAATTGGCAACAAAGAGATAAGAATAAATATATTTATTTGGAAAACAAATGAGGTAAGTCTAGTCGGCTGAGGCAGTAGAATACACCAACTGCATTTCTGCAGAGAGGGTAAGACCCCTCCCAAACGGGTGTCCTGGATATGATACTAAATCATCTGATGGTGAGGCTCCAGTCCTGGAGCTTTCGGGAATGGTGAGTATCCTTTCATTATCGTTACTTCTTGGCTCAATCTGAACGGAGTGGTAGTACTTGTTAGGGTGAAATAGAACTGTTTAATCATTTACTAAACTTGTGTTGTATACACCTTATTCTTTTTCTTATACTTGTTTATCTTTCTGTGGCTATTTGGTCTTTTCTATGGAACTTCTTCGAATGGTCATGGCTTCATTTAGGTCTCTGAGTCCCCTTCTGTTCTTATAAATGGACATAAAGACTTTGATTTTCGACATTTTTATTCACCCACGTCAACCTTAACTGAAGAAATAGCCATTTTAAGCGTCCGTTCGCTACAGCGTCTGGAAGGCTCTCTAATTAACTCTACCCAACTGACCCGTTCTCACGATTGACCAATCAGAGGACTGCTTAAAAGGTCAGCCAGGGGTCTTGCGTATCATATCACCGGTTATTTTCCATGACTTTTCTCACCAGTTAACTTTAAAATTTATATATTTTGAATTCTACACTTACTTCACAAAATTAACAGGCGACCTATTCATTATGCAACACTTGAAACCATTTAACTGTGCGTAAACAAATGATTAATATTAAATTGAACTATGAATATTGGATGGCAATGTTTGAAGCCATTTAACTTTATGTCAATAGAACTATGTGTGTTAGTAATACTTGAAAACATTTAACTGTGTGCAAACAATAAATAACAAAGACAAATTTGAAATGACAAATTTTAAGTTATTCGAACTTAGAGGAAGAATTTTCAATTATTATAGATTTTTTTTACTTGTGTTTATTTCATGTTATTTATACGGCTTTGATGCCTTGCAATGATCTATAATACGAAAAGAGCGGGACATGAACCCGTGTTCAAATGTTACACCCAGTCATCACCACAGATAGATAAAGGATTTTTCCGTTTTGTGAGAAAAAAAGAGAAGAAAAAAAACATACTAAAGATCAGAGACAAAAAGAAAGTATATGTAAGAGAGAGAGAGAGAGAGAGAGAGAGAGAGAGAGAGAGAGAGAGAGAGAGAGAGAGAGAGAGAGAGAGAGAGAGGGTAAGCTTTAACGCGGATACATTAGATGCTTAACGTCTGCTTTAATGGAATAGAAGGAAGAAAGGAAAAAAAATGGTTTATTGGTTTTATGGCATATCAACCTTTGTAGGTTATTTAATGCCAAAGCCATCCTTCTAGAAGAACAGTAGTGGTACTATTTAACCCATAGTTGGGAAAGGAAAGAAGAAAATATAGGAAAAGAAAAAAACAGAATAGATGTTTTGCTCACTAGCTCGATGGATATATAGATAGAAATGAAAGAAAGAAAGAAATGAAGAAAGCCTATTTGAAAAAAGAATTATTCTGGAAATTTATTTTTAAACAAAAAATGACAAGATATTTCAAAATGATATTAAAAATTCCAAGTTGATAAATTATCTAATTTAATATTCAGTACTTATTCATTTATTGATAAAAATAAACTGAATATCAAATCCAAATTAGTCGAATTAACCTTATCTATTTATTTGCAAAGAAGTAAACTTTCCATAGACATGGCCAGTAAAATGTAATAGTATTAAATTTTCTGCATTTATTGTATGAAATATTGTCAAACATTATGAATCATTAATTATAGATAAATTGGTTGGTTGGTGTTTTATGGCATATCAACACCTGTGTGTTGGCATTTGTTTGTCTCTCCACCAAAGTACGGCACACGACCTTTTTTATAATGGGAGCCAGGAACGAGCCAAAGCTCAAATGTGTGTCGGGTACAAAAATACTTTGGCCCCGTCTGTATTCCCCTAAAGAGGGGCAGTTCAAGTGCCAGGCAATAAACCTAACCTTGCTGAAGCAGGTAAAAGCCTTGGGCGGCGGGACTGCCCTCCGAGTTCAAGGGAGTGTCGGTCTCAGCCACCTGACTCAAATGTTAGGTTTCCTCAAGACGCATGTCTGGCGGCCTCGGCCAACGTGATCAACACGATCGGATAATACCGTATATATATATATATATATATATATATATATATATATATATATATATATATATATATATATATATATATATATATATATATATATATATATATATATATATATATATATATATATATGACACTCTTTGGAATGGGAATGTCTTATCCCTCTGCAGAGGGGCAGTCAGCGTATTCTAGAGACCTAGTCGACAGGCCGGAAATTATTGATTAGTCTTTATTTCATCTTAATTTTAGTTGTTTTTCATCGCAACTTCTCAGATTTCCATTTAATGGCCAGTTGTAAACAACAATTAAAAATAAAGAATTAATTCAAAAATAAAGAATTATCGTAAGATGGTCTTTCCATAGAAAAAAAGTATACGAATTCGAGTCTCGTAGAGCGCTTATTCGTTATTTTCAGTCCACAATATTTACTGAAGTGATGCGATAAAAACAACAACGAAGACATGCCCCCTGCCAAAAAAACTACCCCCCCAAAAAAACAATTGAAATTAAGATGAAAGAAATACTCGTAAAATCAATGATAGTTGACAATATTTCATACAATAAAAATTCAAAATAGAACAAAATGGAACAAAGGGAGTCTTAAAGTTGTGAATAGAATTGCAAAGTCTGAATAAATCAAAGTGTAGAAAGATATAACGTCTCAAGAGACGAAGACTGGAAAGAAACGTCTAACGAATCAATCAGCCAAGATCAAGACATTTGGAATTGAGAAGCTTATGAGAATTCTGAGATGAACGGCCTGTCACTCAGCAGAAATTGTCAGCTGGAAATAATATTTAGATTACGTGGTCTGTCCAAAAAATATCCAGCCGTTTAATATTACAAAAAAAGAAAAAAGTAGCCTACCTAGGGCATTGGTGTTATGGGCCCCTTTTAGAGTGCAACCTTTTGGTATCCCATAAACTTGTTCTAGAGTCTCGGTCGCTTTTCAAAAGTCAGTGGAATTTTCTTTTGGAATCGTCATCACTTGTGTAGCTGCGTCCTCCTCAATTTCGCCAATATGTTTCAATTGCGATTTTAGCTTTAGTGAAAAGCCAGAAGCCTCGAGCAGAAAAATGTGGATTAAAGTAGAGACTTTGATAGATTTGATTGATAATATGTTTTGCTGAAATGCAGAAAAACAATAGTCAGAGCATGTATTCCAATTGGCTGAATTCTTTTCGGGCACTTCCTGGAATCCCTTGATCTTATTCACGCACTCTCAAATACTGATTTCCGAACAGGGTAAGAGAAAACGTCTCCACTGTTCAAAGAACAGGAGCAAAAGAGTACGAGAATGGGTTTCTACTCGTTAATATAACACCCCATGAGGCATTCAACGAACACGCCCATTCTCTAATGGATATAATTATTCATTGCGTTCTTACAGCTGTATTATTCTCGGAAATACTGTTTAAAAGATGAAAACTAGGAACTGAATGAGGCGGAAAATGTTTTGATGATGATGATAATGATGGGAAGAGACATCGAAATATTCCAAAATTGCATTGACTCATTTTTGTTAAGCGAAGAGTGATTATTCATTAATAGATAGATTTTGGTATCTTGATACCTTGAGATTTTCTTTTGTAATCAAAGCTGCACAACCAATTCTCGAGCAATTTAAACTAGCTGTATTATTCCCGGAAAGTCAAAGAGATGAAAACTAGCAATAGAACGAAGCGAAGAATGTCACTTCAATGTTCTGATCATGATGTGAGTAGACGACGAAATATCAACAAAATTACATTGACCCATATTTCTAAAAGCGAATACTGATTATCCATCATTTATTTTGGTAACTTGATGTCTTGAGATTTTCTTTTGTACTTGATTTACTTACATATATTCCAGAAAAGTTGCAATGTTGAATTGCTGTTGACAAGAGTTGCCAGTCAATAACTTAAGGAAATCGATTGTTTTCATATTGATGACAGTCATGATGCTTTGCCAGAATCTGAGAAAACGAATACTGTTCCTAAAATTTAATTGGGATGCCAACAAACACCGATTTAATCACGTGATAACTCAAGTGTTTTCTAGAACATACTCAATGATCTTGAATGTATATTCTGCCTCTAACACACACACATACACACACATGCATATATGTATATATGTGATATTTTTTAAAATGGAAGACTGAGATACTTACAAAAATTATCGGAAAAAGAAGACTTGAAAACTATTTTTCTTAAGAATAAATTTGTTTTGTTTGATTACTTTTAACGGTATGTCATTTCATCTGGGTCCTTTTATGCTCAAAGGTTAGGGAATCGCATACATTGTACGTTTATATTCCAATGTACTTTAAAAAATTTAATCGAAAGTATTTCTCGTGTAGCTGTTTAAGAGGTTGTTTTTTTGTACACAATTATATGATACTAAGTATTCCTATGTAAACACTGGGGCTGTAGAATACACCGACTGCACCTCTGCAGAGGGGTACCCCCCAATGAGTGTCCTGGATCTGACACTAAACAATCTGATGGTGAGGTTCCAGTGATGCTGGAGCTTTGGGGAATGCGGAGCATCTCTTCATTGCCATTGTACTCAGATCCACTCTGGCCCGGTGTGGTAGCACCTGATAGGGCCCTATCTATGGGTTAAATAGAACTAACGGCATACTTATGCTAAACTGAATTGTTTGACTAAACTGAATTGCTTGAAATAGAAATATTTTTGACAATTAAACCGTACTTACATTTAAACTGCGTGCTTATGCTAAACTGAATTATTTAAAATGGAAATGTTTTTTGACATTGAAACTGTACTTACACTAAACTGATTTGTTTAACATAGAATTGTTTTGACATTTAACTGTGTGTAAACAAAATCTGTACTTATACTAAACTGAATTAGCTGAATTAGAACTGCTTGACTAAACTGAATAGCTTGAAATAGAAATGTTTTTTCACAATTAAACTGTATTTACATTTAAACTGAGTACTTATGCTAAACTGAATTGTTTGAAATAGAACTATTTGTATAAAAATGGATTTGGCGTTAAATAGCCTATAAAGGTTGATATGCCATAAAACCCAACCAACCAACCAACCAATCAACCAAATGTAAATGTTCTATTTTTTAGAGGGGTACAGCTGGTTTGAATTCAGAGATTTTCCTCTCGTAGACTGACTGCCATACCAATGTTATGATAAAAGAATTTAGTCTGCCTACTATTTATCTATTACTGAGGGGAAAGACAGATGGATGTATGGTTTTCCGAATGGAACTATTGCGAAAGGGAAATGCAAATAACCTCGAGCAGAATTTGAACTCTGGTCGTCGAATTCATTTCCGACAACTATAACTGTTACGCCACAAGTAACAGTTAAATAAACGCCACCATAAGATAAGACTTTACAGGAGCTTAATTTAAAGACCACTAAATCAGCGTACATTTTTACAAAAAGTCAGATGAGCGCTCTAGTATTTCTTTAATTGATATTACTCCCATGTTCATTGTATCCAGAAATAAGAATAACTGTTCGAGTCTCAATATATGGGTCAAATAGATCTGTTTGAAAATTATAAGCATTATATAGGAATACTTGAAACTATATAAATGTGTGTAAATTGTATTGAGAATAATTACTTGAGGTTATAATTGTTTACAAATTATAATTATTATTAGTTACTTCAACTTCAAACTATCGAATTGCCTGCAAAAATGACTTCAGCATTAAATAACCCAAGAAGGGTTGATATGCCGTAAAATCAACATGACCAAACAAAACCATTTTTGAACGCACCATTGATGGTTTCATTCTTTCATGATGTTTATCATGCATGAATTGGGACCGTAATATTTCGGCTCTTCTACATTTGAGGCCAAAGAATTAGTATCTCGTTTCGTACGTGAAGATAAAGTAAAGCCTCTCGCCCCCACCAAAAGAAAAAAAATAATCCAAAACAAAACAAAAACAACCATTCCCTCAAAGACCTACCCGCCGCAAAAAATAACCATAAAAAAAAAAAAAAAATAAGACGCACAACTTTGATGATCATGTCATATATTTTTTAAATTGAATACTAAGACATTCAATAAAACTGAAAGATTTTATTTATTTATTTATTTTTAACAAATTAATTAATCTTTTTGTTATAAGAATTTACTTTCAAAATGTCAATGTTAAGTTTGGTCTGGTTTGGTTTTATGGCATATCAACTATTGTAGGTTATTTAATTATTTAATGCCAAATCTATTTTTATGCATATAAACAGTTATAATTCAAACAATTCAGTTAAGCATAAGTATAGTTTTTTGTTTATATTCAGTTAAATGTCAAAACAGTTCTATTTCAAACAATTCAGTTTAGAATACAAAAACAGCTCCATTTCAATGAATTCAGTTTACCATAAGTATGCAGTTTAAATTTCAAAACAGTTTTATTTTAAACTATCCAGTCTAGCATAAGTACACTGTTTAGTTCTATTTGACCCATAGATAGGACCCTACTAAATGCTACCACTCCAGGCCAGAGTGGATCTGGGAGCGATGGCAATGAAGGGGTACCCCGCATTCCCCATAGCTCCAGCATTACTGGAGTCTCATTATCAAATTGTTTAGTGTCATATCTAGGAGACTCATTGGGGGAGGGTCTTACAGTCAGGGTATTCTATGGCCCCAGCCGAATGGGGAAAAATTGACGACGTAATCGTTCAAAGATTCGTCGGGTCGCATGGAACTGGAAAAGTCGAGAAAAAAAAAAAAACCCCAACATTTTTTCGATACTTCATCGTGATATAATAACTAACTGACTGGTCCGGAATATCAATTATTGCTGAATAGTTAGTTGGATCCTCACTGAGTGTCTCATGCTTGTAGCCTTGGGCCGTATCTAAGCTATACTGATTAAATAAGTATTCATGATAAACAAAAGAAAGAAAATAACTGACAGCTGTAATCATTAGGCTGTACGTGGATCAACATTTTACAGATGAAAAAAGAAAAAAAAAAAGGCCCATTAATCTCGGTTTGAAATTCTTTCTTTGTTCTGATTTCGCGTAAATTTAATTTGAAGACAGAAGAACGTACCGGCCTAAAACGTTCCGATAAAGACCAACAAAGACCCAAATACGAAATAATGAAAGCAGTTAATCTAAGAAGCTCAAGCAACTAGATTTTAATCTGCATCGATCAAAAGATACAAGAAATAAAAAGGTCAGCAAGCAAATAAAAAAGGGGACCAAAAGGGTCTGTAAACATGAAGATAGTATCAGAAAATAATTAAGTTGATTTTGTTAACGTAACGACGTTTGGTTGATTGATTTGATTGCTTTTAAACCTTTCCGCATTCCTAGATGATCTTTCTCGCTTAAGGTAATTGTCTCTTATTCTTCTCTCCGACACCTTAACAACTAGTAAACAATAAGTGTTTAAAATGGACGTGATGCTATCAAATCATACAGCTGGTCCCACGAAATTAAATATTTAATTATTTACATAGCCCGAGCAGAGTTTGGCGGGGAACCAGTTACCACGAGAAGGGATCACGTGATTACGACTACATTGCGAGTGAACACGCAGAGAATCCTGTTTTAACTCAGCAGATTAAAATGGCCAATAGGTTAAAAAAAAAAAAAAAAAAAGAGCCAAAGTTCTGTAAGACGGATCGGTTTATAAAGTTCATTTGTATCAAGTCGGTCAAAAAGAATTAGGAAGGGTTTTTTTATGTCATGTGAAAGACCTTGACTCCGTTGTGTGTCCACTTTAGTTGCGAATCAAAGATATTTTGCATTTGCTGGCATAAGCTTCACGCTTCGTAGCACGGACGTCGTAAACATATTAAACGGTGTCCAGTACTCTAGTATTATGAATATGAGGAACACACACACACACACACACACACACACACACACATATATATATATATATATATATATATTTGTATTTACTCATCCCCTCTGACACAAGGTTAATTTTTCAGCGGGTTTAAGTTGGTTTGAACTCAGAGTTTTCCTTTTCCTCGACTGGTTGCCAAACCAAGGCTAAAGAAAGCATCCTGTCTTACTATTTAACCATAACTGGAGGAAAACCGATAATTTCAAGCCTTTCCCTTGGATATTAGCACAAACAAAGAATTTGAACTTCGATCGCTGATTCCATTTCCTATGACGATAACCGTTAGGCTAAATGCGCCCCCCCCCACACATATATATATAAATGTACAAATAGGAAAAAAACACAAGGTCTTCAGCAGATGATTTTATTTATTGTTTGAATTATTTGCCAACGTTAAACGTTTCGGTTTTTGAATGAGAAAACATGAAGCCGTCAATTGGTTTGAATTTTTTCAATTAAAAAAAAAAATTCAAAATTGATACGCCCTGAAAAAGATTTAATGTTTTCATTTTTAAAACTCAAAACGTTTAACGTTGGCAAATAATTAAAACTATTTATAAAATTCTCTTTAAAACTGCCTGTTTTTTCGTATTTGCACATTTACATACTGTTAGATTTAGTTCCAGGTTTCCTATATATATATGAGGGCTGACTGAAAAGTTCATAGGTTGACCAAGATACTCCCATGGAACCAAATAAATATTTTTCATTTTTCAACATAGTTTCTCCTGTGGTTCAAACACAAAAAAACTCATCAACAGCAGATATATCATCATATGAACCTTTCTGTAAATGAACTTTCAGACCACTCTTTCACACACACACACACACACACACACACACACACACACACACACACACACACACACACACACACATATATATATATATATTGTTTTGCTAATAGCTTTTGTGTTCAAATAAGTTAGTCATTCAAATTAAACCATTTCTACCCTGAAACTGGTCACGAATCTTGTCATTTTTCAGATTACAGCTTGTATCTAGATAAATGGGAATAAACAACTGTTTGAATTATTTTTGCGTATTAAAAAAACAAATAAACAAAAGTTCTGAAAGTTTAGATCTGAATTTAAAAAAAAGTATTGTTCATAAAAAACGATAATCTGTGATACATATTTGTTAAAAAACGTGAGGGCGTATGGCGTAACGAGTTCAAATCCTAAACATGGCCATTTGCGTATGACTTCGCACTTAATGCTCTTTGGTTAAGCATCATTACATTTTTTCTCCTTATTCTTTCAGTAATGAGTAAATAGTAGGGCAGACAGATCTCTCTACTCTTGGTCTTGGAGAAAGAAAAGCTCTGAATGTAAAATCAGTCCCATAAAGATTTGATACTAAAACCACAATAGCCTCATTGTCATGGTGTGGCTCTTCGAGGAGTTTGTAGGAGAATAAAAACGAATTAATTTTTTGGTCAAAAACCAAAAAAATATGTGGAGTCCTCGTGGTAAACGTGCAGGACTACGCCATCGTAGTAGTAAAGAAAAAAATGAAAAAAAAAAAAAAAAAAAGAAAAGATTACAGTGGACAAACGATTTGTTTGAAATTTTTATCTTAACTAATTTTTTAGATATTAACATAAGAAATTATTAAAAGTTGGCAACTTTAGTCAAGGGCGACCAGAAGGCTCCCTTTTCAATAGCTACAACACCGAGGGGTAGGGAAGGGCGCTACTCTTTTCTCTGAATTGCTTCACTTTACCCATGATACGTACCTTATATTGCTGAATTTTAAGCAAGGAGGTATCATTTTTAAAGTCTTTGGTATGATTTGGGATTGAACCCAGGTCTTCGGAACCATTAGACGAACACTCTACCCACTAGGCTAATGAGCCGGTTAATGAAATAAAATACAGATATAAATTTCGTTTATAAGATTCTTATACATATAGTTTAGTTTTTTTAAAAATCTTTTTTAGAAATTACAAAAGGTTAGAGGATAAAAGTAGATGAAAAAAAAAAAAACAAAAAATAAAAAGATCAAAACATAAAATCAAAATATATGCCATTTTGAAAGGATATTTGAGAGAATAAAATGATAATACAAGAATGCTGCGAGCAATATTGAACAAGTCCTGGCAGCAACACCCCACAAGGCACCAACTATACGGCCACCTGCCTCGCATCACAAAAACTATCCAAGTTAGACGAACCAGACATGCAGGACACTGCTGGAGAAGCAGGGACGAGCTCATAAGTGATGTACTCCTATGGACCCCCACATATGGCTGGGCAAAAGCTATGCGAGGATACGGGATGTAGCCCTGAAGACCTGTCGGAGGCGATGAACGATACGGAGAAGTGGCGAGAGAGGGTCAGGGATATCCATGCTAGTGGCATGACATGATGATGATGATGATGATGACATTAATTTCAAGTTATATTTTACTCATATAGTTTTTCTTTAAGTTTAGTGAATTTGCACTGTGAATAAACTAAGATTTTTCCCTTTGGAAAAAAAAAAACTTGTTTTATTGAAAATGATGCTTGAGTAATTTCATTGAAAGAACTTTACTGAACTATTTAGTTCATTTATTCACTTAATTGGTATCTAATCACATAATTTACTGCCATTATTTAATGATTGTCGCACATTACACATGAGAGAGTAGATTAAAAATCGTAACTTTGTGTGAGTTTTTGTTTTGACCTCAAGCTAATTGCAAAAATGAATAAGAAAAAAAAAATCTCAAGCTGCGCATATTTCTTGGCTCGACCCCTAACCTTAAGCTAATTCCACAGAACCAACTTAAAACACTGATTACAATTGAAATAAAAAGAAATCTTTTTTTCTAATACAACATTATAGAACACTTTTTAAATAAATACTTTTGAGCACCAAAAAAAGTTTTCGTTTGATCAAGTTAAAATAATTGATTCGGTTAGATTTTATGGCATATCAACCCTTGTGTATTATTTCATGCAAAATACAGTATATATATATATATATATATATATATATATATATATATATATATATATATATAATAATGTTACTAACAACTTATTCGCTTGCAAATCATATATATATATATATATATGATTTGCAAGCGAATAAGTTGTTAGTAACATTATTTTAAAACGAGCCAGAGTTCATTTGTTTGTTCACAGTTAAATGGTTTTTAGTATTATTATCCAACATTAATAGTTCTATGCAATATTCATCATTTGTTTACATACAGTTAAACCGAGCCATTGGCCTAATGAGTAGAGTCTTCGCCAATGGTCCAGGACACCGGGGTTCAATCCCAGGTCAAGTCATACCAAAGACTCAAAAATAGTACTTGATGCCGCCTTGCTTAGGACTCACCATTCTAAGGTGAGGATCAAGGGTAAAATGGAGTAATCCTGGGAATGGAGTTGCGCCCTCCGCTACACCTCGCTGTTGTAGCTATTGAAAAGGGAGCCTTCGGGTCACCCTCGACTAAGGTCGCCAACTTAACTTTACATACAGTTATATAGCTTTAAGTATTGCAATTTAACTCTAATAATCATCATCAATTTGTACTGACTGTCCCGAGCTCCCTGACTCTCTCTCGCCATCCGTACCTATCCTCCATCACTCCTGGCAGAGCCTTAAATCTACATCCTGTGCCCGCACAGAGCTGATGTAAGTAAATCTTTGCTGGTCATCCAACACTAGCACATCTTTGTGTAGGACTTCATAGGGGAACGTCGCTTATGAACTCGTCCTTACTTTTTCCGCGGTGCCCTGAATTTCTGTTGGATGGTTTGTGGGATCGGAAGTAAGTGGCTGTAAATCCTTAGTAAAAAGTTGAACCGTTCTATTTGATTCACAGATGGGACTCTAACAGGTACTACCACAACGGGTCAAAGTGGACCAGAGAGTCATGGTAATGAAGGGGCACTCCACATTCCCTAAACTCCAGGACTGGAGCCTCCCCATCAGATGTAGCTTAATGTTATACCTTGGACACAAATCAAATTGTTTTTGTTTAGTTTCTTTCTTTAATGGCCAATCAACCTTTCTGGGTTATTTAATGCCAAAGAACAGTAGTGGTACTATTTAATTCTTAGCAAGGGGATAAGAGAATATATACCTTTCCCAAAGGAATTAGCCCGAAAGTGATCGTAGGAGCGTGACTAGAGTTCGAACTCGATTACTACGATGTCACAGTCCAGCACGTTTACTTCTACGCCAATAGGTACCTTTACAATCCATGAGAGTTATACTAAAAAGTTTCTAATCTTAAGACAATCAGTGTGAAATTTTTTTGTCAGACAATGCTTCTTGCTGCCTGATCCAAGCTGTGCTTCAGGGATTCGGCTTGGGCAGGTGTAGTTGTGAGAATAGTTAAATATTCTGCACACACTGTCGATTATAAGAAAATTTGATCTCTCTAATTAGATAAAAACGGGATTTCTTTCTAGCTGTGGCCATGTCGATACTACTCTGTTGTAGCACTATCTAGACTCACACGTCACGTTTGTCGAAAAAGCTAAATGGGAACAAAACAAGAATGAAACGTGTTTTTTTTAACAAATCCTGAAAGTAGCACCCCACAAAACAGCAGCTGTACGGCCACTTACCTTCTATCCCACAAATTATCCAAGTAAGACGAACCAAACATGCTGCGTACTGCTGTAAAAGGACAAAGTCATAAGCGATGTTCTTTTATGGACTCCTACACATGGACAAACTAGTTGTTGGCCGACTAGCAAAGATGTCAGCTCTGCAAGAACACCGGATGAAGTCAAGAGGACCTTTCAGGAGCTATAGACGATTGGGAGGGCTGGTGATTGAGAGCCAGAGGACTCCGTGCCATCAGCAGCACGACTTGATGGTATATATATATATATATATATATATATATATATATATATATATATATATATATATAATTGGCCTGATTATAAAGTACCGTGACAGAAGTCTACGACTTATTCAATTTTGAAATTTTAAGTTGTGAAGAAAACGTGCGCACAGCTGAGCAACTTATATAATAAAGTGATAATATTTAGATGCAAAAACTGTTGTAAAGACTTCATCTTGACAAGTCGGTCGTAATTGTCAATACTTTTGATCTTCAGTCACAATACGAAAATCAAGAATTTTTAGAGTTGGTGTCTAAAAACCTCAAATAAAAGATGAATTTATTTAAGGAATGATCGAAAACTATCGAAACTAAATCATTAATACTTTTTGATTATTGGAATTTTAAATTCTCATCTTATAAAAATAATCTATACACAGTTGCATGATTTCAAATAATCCTGTCTAATAATAATAATTATATGGTTTCAAGTAATTATCTCTTTTTGTACACACAGTTTTATGGTTTAAAGTAATTAATAAAAATTAGAGGGTCCTCCGAGCCGTTGTGACTAAAGTGTTGGATTGTGACATCGTAGGTTGCGAGTTCGAATTCTCGGACTACCCATAATTATGGGCTAAATAGTACCAATATTTTCTTTCTACAATAATGGCTTTGGAATTAAATAACCCACGAAGGTTGATATGCCATTTTAGAAAGAAATCACAGCCATAACAACAATAATAATAATCCTGAGTAAACAATTATAGCTTCAACTAACTATTCTTAATACAAATAATTTACAGCTACGTGGCATCAATTATTCCTATCGAATATGAATGATTTTAAAACAGATCTATTTGACGCATAGATACTGCCACTCTAATTCAAAGTAAACCAGGAAGGAATAGCAATGAAGTGTTACGCTACATTCCTTAGATCTCCAGAACTTGAGCCTCACCATCAGATACATGTTAGCGTCATACACAAGACATACTTTTTTGGATTGTCTTACTTTCTGCAGTCATCGTATTCTAAGCCTTGCTGATAATATCTATGTGTGTGTATGTGTTTATATATCAGTGTCGTTCGAAAAGTTCTAAGCCTCACCCGGATTTTAGATTCGTCGCAAACCTCTCTCTTTTGTATGAACCTCGACTGCACAGAATTTAAGACTGAAATCTGAATTAGTTTTTCTAGTTTTATAAGAAGTGGTAGTGTATTGCGAAAACAAAAATGTTCAGATATGGCTCTTCTTTCTAGATGAGGTTGAGAACTTTTTTAATGATCCTCGTGTATATGTATCATATCTATACCCTCCTCTTCCTCTTTCTCATCATTATTATGTATATATCGTATTTCTTTATTTCTACTTCTCCAGGCGGCAATATTTTTGAATTTTCATAAGTTTAATGATCTAGGTGCAAGTGTAAAATCTGTGATGCCCATATGCAATAAAATATACTGAGGTTAACATTGGAAAGCCAGCGGTTGGCAACTATGTCTTTTTACAACAATTCCCTATTTTTGGTTTTTCCAGAATCATCGGTGGAGGGTTGGTTGACAGGTCAAGACCCAACTGACGGAGAATAGTCCACATTGCACGAAGAAGGGTCATTTAGGTTAGCCCTGCTGCCAACCTGGTCAAACATCTGACCCTCGGCCGTCAAATCACTTCGGACCTCGCATCTAGGAATAACTTTGTACTAAGGTCAAACTGGATATGGTATTCTATTCTTGCTCTTTGTCACCTCTTTCCCGCGGAAAACCTGTCACAAATATCAAACGCTATTATTACAGCTGATCTGAGGGCAAAGCCTCGGAGAGTAAAGACGTCGACTTCTTTTTTTTTGCTGTTTATATTCGCTTGAGAATTGTGGGTTCGAGTTTATTTCACGCCAGGTATGCATAGGTACATTAATATGTCTGTGACTTTTTGATAAAGAAATTAACAAAACAAAACAAAAATAACAAATATTTACTTTTCAGCATTATCTCCTTTCTTGTGAATGTCTATAATTCGGTCTTGAAAATTAGAATTTTAATCACGTAGCTCGAAATGAAAATTATAAAATGAAATTATGTTTCAGGCTACAAACCTATTGGTTGGTTGGTTGGTCGGATTTTATGGCCTATCACCCCTTGTAGGTGATTTAATGCCAGATTCAGTTCACACACACACACACACACACACACACACACACACACACACACACACACACACAAACATATATATATATATATATATATATATATATATATATATATATATATATATATATATATATATATGTGGTGCATTCAATAGGTTTCCAGACTTTTTTGTACAGGCATTTAAAATTGACGTAGACTCTTGAAAATTCAGTATCTTATTGCTATACATCTTATGAGATGGCTGGTCAATTTTTATGACTACAGGTTTAAATGAACAGCTACAGCAGCAATTGGAATGCACCCTACTAAAGCCTGATTGTCACAGCTGGTGAATTTCAAAAATGCAATCTGGACTTTAGAAGAACGATATGCAATAAAATTCTATTTTAAACTTGGAAAAAATGCCACAGAAACGTATGGAATGCTGCAGACTCCTTTTCGACAATCTTGCATGAATTGAGCATCAGTTTTTGAGTGGCATAAGAGCTTCAACGAAGCCAGGGATTCTGTGACGGATGATTAGAGGTGTGGGAGGAGTAAGGAAGTCAATACAACAGAGTTGATTGGCTAAAGGGTTAGGGTTACTATGTTGAGGTTTTAAGGGAGTTCAGGAAGAGATTCCGTTGGAAGAGGCCAGCACTCTTCAAATCGGCTCAGTGGCATTTCCACGAGGACATGCACCAGTCCACAACTCCATCCTTGTCACAGACTATTTAACCAAGATGGGCATCAAGACAGTTCCTCACCGTCCCTATAGTCCCCACGTTGGTCCCTGTGACTTTTGGTTATTCCCTAAGTTCAGAAGCTGTCGTTATGAGACAATTGAAGAGATGAAAAAGGCTGTAATGAAGGTCATTGACACGCTCACACAAGAGGACTTCCATGGGGCGTTCCAGAAGTTGTTGGATCGGTACAACAAGTGCATTGCAGCCGGGGGAGATTACTTCGAAGGGGACTAGAATTCCATGTGTGTACTATCAATAAAAGTGCCCATACGAAAAAAGTCTGGAAACTTATTTAATGATCCTCATATATATATATATATATATATATATATATATATATATGATTCGTAAATGAATAGAAAGTAGGAAACATTTTAAACATGCTAGAGCTCACAGTTACTTGGCTTCAAGTATCCCGTATCTAACATCAATAGTTTTATTTGACATTTAAAACGTGTCAAGTATTGTTACATGGCTTCAAGTATCAAGTATCTAACATTAATTGTATTATTTGACATATAAAACGTGTCAAGTATTGTTACATGGCTTCAAGTATCAAGTATCTAACATTAATTGTATTATTTGACATTTAAAACGTGTCAAGTATTGTTACATGGCTTCAAGTGTCAAGTATCTAACATTAATAGTATTATTTGACATTTAAAACGTGTCAAGTATTGTTACATGGCTTCAAGTATCAAGTATCTAACATTAATTGTATCACTTGACATTTAAAACGTGTCAAGTATTGTTACATGGCTTCAAGTATCAAGTATCTAATATTAATAGTTTTATTTGACATTTAAAACGTGTCAAGTATTGTTACATGGCTTCAAGTATCAAGTATCTAAGATTAATAGTATTATTTGGCATTTAAAACGTGTCAAGTATTGTTATGTTACCGCAACTCAATTTAACATCAATCATTTGTTTGCTTACAGATAAATGATTAAACAGTTCTATTTGACCCATAAATGTGACTCTAACAGGTATTACTACTTTGGGTCAGAGTAATGATAATGGAGTACCACAAATTCCAGGACTGGTGCCTTACCATCAGATGCAGTTTAGTGTCATACCCAGGACACGAGTTGATAGGTGGGACAATATCAGTTACTGCTATTCCGAGTCGGTGTGGGCCTGAGAGTAATGATAATGAAGGGTACTTTTCATTTCTTAGAGCTCCAGGATTGAAGCCTCACCATCAGATGTAGTTTAGTGTCGTGTCCTGGTGGAATCATACCCCTCTGTAATAAAGTCGGTGAATTCCACAGCACAAGCAGATTGGGCTGGAATTGTCTGTTTTTCTTCCGGCAGTCAAACCACGTGATATGCTTCAGCTGTTCTCTTGTTTACACAGATGGAACATGCTGTTTTCGAAATCCCTAATTAAAGAGTCTGTTAAAGGTCAATATGCAATACTACAACCCTACTAAACAACCAAAGTTTTGGAACGCCTTATTCAGTCTACAAAAACAGCATAATCAATTCAAAATTTCATGTTCTAACTAAAGAATGAATAATATAAATAAAAATGTGAATTTTTAATTAATTTTTTTTCCTTAATTAAGTCTTTTTCTTGAAAAATATCTAAGAAAAGAAAGGGAATCAAGTCCTAGACGACGCTATTTTCGTTTCTCTTCGTGCTAGTGCCCTTGGTAAAGGCATGAATCCAACTCTTCCTTCAAGCTATTGTTAATTACTTGGGAAGCCTGTGTTCTTTAACTTTGGTATGCAACCAATCTAGGGGAAGGAAGACTCTGAATTCCGATCCAACTTTGCTCCGTTTAAAAATTGACCTTGTGTCACATCATGCCCATGGTATAAGTTTTGGGTAAATACGAACACGGAACGTATCCAACCCCTTCCATAATACCGTAGCATTAGCTCTGATTTTTACTCTCTCTTTATCTATACCATGGTAACTGTATACCTACATTCACCTTTGAGATTTGGTGTTCATCACACTAAATAAGGGAGAATATATAGACTTTTCTTGGTGACAGTCCAGTGGGCTGAGGCTGTAGAGTACGTCGACTGTATCTCTGCAAAGGGGTAAGACCGCACTCCCGATGAGTATCTTGGGTATGAAACTAAACTACACCTGATGGCGAGGCTCTATTCTTAGGGTTTGGGAAATGTGGAGTACTCCTTCATTAACATTACTCTTTGTCCACTCTGACTCGGAGTGGTAGTATCTGTTAGAATCCTATTAATGGGTTAAATAGAAATATCTAATCTTTTTCAATACCTGAAACCATTTAACAATGTTCAAACAAATAATTGAAGTTGTATAAAATTATTCGTGTTAAATAGCAATACTTGAAACCATTTACCCGTGTGTAAAGAAACGAGCTCTGGCTCGTCTAAAAATGTTACTGACAAACCATTCGTTTACAAATCGTATTTGATATATATATGTGTGTGTGTGTGTAAACAGGATTTAGCATTATAAGACCTACAAGGGTTGATATGCCATAAAAACCAACCCAGCAACCAACGAATCAAAGTAAATTTCAATTTCCAAACCAACACGTTCGTACTTTTACTACACGGGGCAGCGGGTAAATCATTTGACGACTTTCGCTGAAATACTTAGACATTTTGGGACTGTAACTCATAATTGCTCAATTTCTTTTATCAAATGAAGTCAAACTGCATTAAAAGCAAACATTTCTTTAAGAGCATATCAACCTTCGTGGGTAATTTAATTCCAAAGTCATCACTGTAGAAGAACAATAGTGACACTATTTAGCCACTAACTGAGGTATAAGAAAGATCATACTTTTCTCAAAGGTATTAGACCGAAAGTGATTGTAATAGCACGACTGAAGTTCGAACTCGCTTATTTGGAGGCTGTGGTCTAGTACTTTTGCCATTATGCTACAGAGCTTTCTCTTTTCAGTGGACTAGTGCTGATTTGAATTCAGAGTTTTCCTTCTCATAAAACAGTTTCCATAACTAAGGTGAAAAAGTTATCTGCTCAACTATTTACTAAATGCAGAAAATTTCTAAGTAATACAGCATTAGCATTTCAGAAACCAGCAGTTATTTTTTCAATCTTTCAATTTTGCTGAGGAATTGTTAAAATATTTTTGTTAGATTTAAGCAGATTATTTTTATTTGCTAGAAATATTGCCCTGGAAATCTTTGGATAAAGGATCATATAGATATCTTCTTCTTCTTCTTCTTCTTCTTCTTCTTCTTCTTCTTCTTCTTCTTCTTCTTCTTCTTCTAACTAAAATATGAAATTCTCTTTGGGGAAAAACAAAGTTTAATATGAAAAGAAAAAGCCAATCATTTTAGAAAGTCCTGGGATTATTTAAAAATTTTTGATTGAAATTAGCAAAGAAGCAGAGAAAGTGTGTGTGTCTGTGTATGTGTGTACAATGGCACTCACCCTCATTGACACACACACACACACACATATATATATATATATATATATATATATATATATATATATATATATATATATATATATATATACAAATACACAGACATAAAGAGACACCAGCGTTGTCGGTCGGGCTAAGAATATGCAGACTGTATCCTCTGTAGAGGAGTAACCCACCTCAAAGGGGGGGGGTCCTGGGTATGACATTAAACTGCATCCAGTATTGAGGCTCCAGTTCTGGAGCTCTCGAGAGTGTGGAATACTCCGTGATAACCATTACTCCTCAGTACACTTTGACCCAGAGTAGAGTACCTGTTATGGTTCCTATTTATAGGCAAAATAGATCTGTTTGAAAATGATGAGTATTAAATAGTAATCCTAAAAACCTTTTAACTGTGTACAAACAAATTATTATTCACTGGCCTGAGTTAAATTTTTTCAAAAGGTTTATCAAGTGACAGCTGCATTCACACGCATATACAAATAGTCACTTACACATTGAGAACCACGTGCACACACACACACACACACACACACACACACACACACACACACACACACACACACACACACACACACACTTTATATATATATATATACACACTCGTAGACTAACGTATCGTGTGTGTGTGTGTGTGTGAGAGAGAGAGAGAGAGAGAGAGAGAGAGAGAGAGACGAATGCTCCCGTAGACTCGGACATACACACGCATGCGAACGTGCACAAATTTACAGTTACTCTTGAATTCTTTGAATTTATCAAGCTACCGATAAAATGAAACGCAGTTTTTTCCAAGCAGTGCTTGTATCGATACTGCTGTATGGATGCACTACATGGACGCTAACTAAACGTATGGAGAAAAGGCTTGACGACAATTACACAAGAATGCTGCGAGCAGTATTGAACAAGTTCTGAAAGGCAGTACCTCACAAAGTAGCAGCTGTACGGCCACTTACCATCCATCACGAAAATTATCCAAGTTTGACGAACCAGACATGCGGAACACTGCTAGAGAAGTAGGGACGAACTCCTGTGGACCGAGCAAAGGCACGACGACTAGCTAGAACCTACATACAAAAGCTTTGTGCCGATACAGGATGTAGCCTTGAAGACCTACCGGAAGCGATGGACGATAGAGAACGGTAGCGGCAGAGGGTCAGGGAGATCCATGCTGGTGGCGCGACATGATGATGATAATGATGATGACTTACTCTTGCACAGATGACATACGATACCATCTGTTCCAAAGCGGCCACCCATCTAAGTACTGAGCAGGCTCATTGCTGCTTAACTTCGATGATCTAACTGGAACCGATGCTTTCAGTGTGAAATGTCCGTAAGTTTTTGTTTCGTTCGGTACACAGGCCGCAACTTGCAAACAGTACCACCTGTCACTAAGTGATCACCAATCCAAGTACAGAGCTGGATCATTACTGCTTAACTTCGGTAATCTATGGAAACCTGTGCTTTCAGCAAGGAAGTTTTCTTGAAAGCAAGAATGCAGTTATAGATTCTTACAGTCGAGTTATGCAGAAAGGACCATATCCCATCAAATCACCGAAGTTAAGCAACGATGTACCAGCTCAGTATTTAGACGGGGGACTAATTAGTAATGGTGTGTGCTGTAAGTAATCTGATGCCCAAGTGCAAGGCTAAACAAACCGATCTAAATTCTCAGAAAAGTTTCTTTTGAATAGTTTCAACTTTTTTTGCTACGTAAACAATTTCTCTCTTTTTTTTTTACAGGTTCCATTAAAATGTGCATAATATTTTGCTTTTCTACTTCAGATTTTTTTAAAAAGCCAAAAGGAACAAAAAATTTTAAGAAAAAATTTTATAAAAAAAAATGAAAGAAGTCTAAACGATGATGTTATTTGTTGGCTTTTTTTAAAAATACAAGTTAAAGAAAAATTCTTCTCGTCTTCGTCTCAAACTGTTCTCATCTTATTTTAGAAACGTAATTTATTTAAATTATTTGGCCTAAAAAATTGAGCGAATAAAAATCTGAGGTTAAGAAAAATATAAAGGAATTTATTTTATTATTTTTCCTTTAAAAAGTCTTTATATTTTTCTGCTGCTTCAAAAATATCATTTCGGACGTGTGTGAAATTCATGAATTATACAAACACAGACCATATTTTTTTTTCATTTCTTTCAAATCGGCAGGGGTAGATTTAGTTTTGAACAATTTTCAGCCCGACCTCCTCAGTACTGGGTCCTGCCAGCAAATTTATGACAAAACATTTGACCGTAGCCTGTATTATCGGGGTTACTTTATATTCCAGACCTCACTGCGTCTATGTTGGGGATCTTTTCACAAAGAGTTTTCGCTGAACTTATCACGGTTTAGCAAATCCGTTGAAGCGAGTTCGAATCCAAGGAAAGTATCTTCATTTTAAGTAAATGTTTTTTATTCCATTTTTACGATGGTTGGCAAAATCTTTTTCCAGTTAAACATGCGTTAAGAAACTGCTTACTTACATTTAATATAGAAAATAGTATGGATTGATTGATTTTAGCGGTATGTCAATCCGTCTGGGGTTATTTTATGCCTAAATGTTCGGCAACTGCGTTTAATGTACGTTTATATTTATATTTTTGTTTTTTTCATATGATATCAAGTATTCCTGTTTAATACAAATGATTTGCACACAGTTTTATGGTTTCAGGTATTCCTATCTAATACTAATAATTATATGAACCCATGTAATCAATTCCATTTGATAATAGTCATTTGTTTGAACAGTTATGTGGTTCCAAGTAACTACTACAAATACAACAACAACTACTACTATTACTACTAATCCTAGCCAGACGAATAATTAATAAGGAGAAATAAGAACTTGCCATCTCGTGGATTTTGCCGTTCTAGCAGACGATAGAGTGCCAAAGAACAAAAACAAAAAAATACTAAAATAAAAATACCCCCCCCAAAAAAAACAACAACAAATACACTGTGGAACATGAGGGTAGTTACTGCACTCAGAACCGTTCCCAAAGGCTTAAAAAATAAGACTGGATGAATTGGAAATTAGAGGAAGAATCGAGACTATCTAAAACACAGTATTGCTCAGATCGGCCAGAATACTGAGAAGAGTCCAGGAGACCCGAGGAGAATTACTGTTACTCAGATTCCAGTGAATGACAACCAGTTAACGCTGGTGTGAAAAATTCGCATGACGAACGGGTAGAGACTATCCAAATTACAGCATTACTGAGAACGGCCAGAATACTGAGAAGAGTCCTGGAGACTTGAGGAGACTTGCCGTCACTCAAACTCCAGTGAAAAACCATCTGCCAATACTGATGTGAGAAACTCTAAAGGAGTAAATAATAATAATAATAATAATAATAATAATAATAATAATAATAATAATAATAATAATAATCTCACATGACAAAACCTGGGCATGGCTACGAAAAGGGAACTTTAAGAAAGAAACAGAATATCTCCCAATAGCAGCACGAAACAATGACGTAAGAACCAATCATATCAAAGCGAGAATAGATAAGACGCAACAAAATAGCAAATGTAGGCTATGCAGTGACAGAGATGGAACCATCAATCACATAATAAGCGAATGCAGCAAATTAGCACAGAAGGAATATAAGACTAGACACGACTGGATCGGCAAGGTGATCCACTGGGAGAGGTGCAAGAAATTTAAATTTGACCATACAAACAAATGGTATATGGCACAACCCAGCACCTGTCCTAGAAAATAACACACATAAACTCCTATGTGACTTTGACATACACACGGATCACCTAATCTCGGCCAGAAGACCCGACGTAATAATAATCAACAACAACAAAAAAAAAAAAAAGAAAAAAAAGAGGACATGTAAAATTGTCGACTTTCTGCCCTGGCTGATCACAGAATAAAACTGAAAGAATGTGAAAAGAAGGATAAGAACCTCGACCTTGCTTGGGAATTGAAAAAACTATGGAACAAGCAGGAGACAATTATACCAATTGTAATTGGTGCGTTTGGAATAATAAAGGGAGTTAATAAAGGGACTGGAGGACTTGGAAGTTGGCGGACGAGGAGAGACCATCTAAACTACTACATTATTGAGAACGGCCAGAATACAGAGAAGAGTCCAGGAGACATGAGGACATTTGCTGTCACTCAAACTCCAGTGAAAGACCATCAGCGTTAGCTGATGTGAAAAACTCTAATAACAATAATAATAATTATAATAATTTGCATAGTTGCAAGTATTCCAATCTAATATAAACACAATTCTATTTAATAATAATCATTTCTTTGCACACAGTTATATGGTTTCACTGATTACTATCGAATATTAACACTCTTCAAATAAATCTATTCGGGCAACAAATAGGTTCTTAACGGGTACTACCACTCCGGGGCAGAGTAGACGTGGGAGTATTGGCAATGATGCGGTACTCCACACTCCTCAGAGCTCCAGAACTGAAACTTCAACACCAGATGCAGGACCTCCTCATTTTTTTTTTGGTTGGGTTACCCTTCGACAGGGAATACAATAAGCGTATTCTGCACCCCACCAAATAGTATGGTGTTACTATTATATAGTTAAAATATTGACAAAATAAAATTGACACGTATTTCTTTAGAAGAATATATTTTTGTAATTTAATGTTAATTTTTTAACCTCAATTTTTAGCAGTTTTAGCACCGGTTCAAATTCAGAGCCTTCTTTCTCCGATACCGGTTGCTTAACCAAGGCTTAAGCTGTCAGTCTGTTCTACTATTAACTCATTGTTGCAGTCAGATGGATTCATGCCTTTTCCAAAAGCATTAGCGTGAAATAAAAAGCAAACAACCTAGTCCAGGATTTGAACTTGGGTCACCGATTTATTTCATACGAACATAACCACCACACTAAGCGCGCAATTTAATGTCTTACGATTTTCTATCGTATCAAAGCCGCACAACCAGTTCTCGAGCAATTTAAACTAGCTGTATTATTCCCGGAAAGTCAAAGAGATGAAAACTAGCAATAGAACGAGGCGAAGAATGTCACGTCAATGTTCTGATCATGATGTAAATAGACGATGAAATATTAACAAAATTACATTGACCCATATTTCTAAAAGCGAATACTGATTATCCATCATTTATTTTGGTAACTTGATGTCTTGAGATTTTCTTTTGTACTTGATTTACTTACATATGTTGCAGAAAAGTTGCAATGTTGAATTGCTGTTGACAAGAGGTGCCAGTCAATAACTTAAGGAAATCGATTGTTTTCATATTGATGACAGTCATGATGCTTTGCCAGAATCTGAGAAAACGAATACTGTTACTAAAATTTAATTAGGATGCCAACAAACACCGATTTAATCACGTGATAACTCAAGTGTTTTCTAGAACATACTCAATGATCTTGAATGTATATTCTGCCTCTAACACACACACACATACACGCACACACACATACGCATATACAAGTGATATTTTTTTAAAGTGGAATCTAAGACATTTGCTAAAATTATCGAAATAAGAAGACTTAAAATCTATTTTTGTTAGAAATAGATTTCTTTTCCGACATGAGAATTTGTATCTGTGCCTTCGAGAAAGACATGAATCGAATTCTCCTTGTGTTTTCCCTTTTCATCACCTATCCCGAAAGAATGTCTCGTTACTAACATGCCACGTCATTTGATGGATAACCATCTCATATAATTGTGTTGTTCGTACCAGGTCAATTTTAAACACAATTATTTAAGTGTCGGAAAGAAGAAAAAGAGACAATACATAGATGTAGATGTGCCGCATAGTAGAGAACATACTCACATACACGCGCTTACTCACGCTCATACTCGTGTGTGTGTGTAAGTCACGTTACTAGGAAAGTAAAAGGAACTCATAGACACATAGAAAACAATGGAAAGAACAATATTTGTAATAAGTCTAAGAAATAAAAAAGATGCCAGCTTGGGTCACATATACGAAAGTAAGAGATGTCGAAGAAGTTTTTAAAATAAATGAAAGAAGGCTCGATGCGCAGTTAAAAGAGAGGACAAAATATGTTAAAAAAAGGTCAGTAAAATGGTATCTAAGAAATAACAAATGTGTGTAAAATTCTGGTAGAAGACAGAGAGGTGAGATAATGAGGTTTGATGGTAAGACATAGCAAAGGCTTGTACAATTAAGGTAGTCATAGAAGGAAATGGGGAACGTTTTTGTCTATCAGTAGAATAAAAACCTGGGTGTTGCTGCTTCTACGGCGGATATATATGTGGGTGTGTGTGTGAGTGTGTGTGTGTGTGTGTGTGAGAGAGAGAGAGAGAGAGAGAGAAAGAAAAAGAAAGGAGGAAATGAATCGAACAGAATATACGTAACTGAATTACCTTTACCAGAAAATCCGGCAAACACTTACGCACGACGTACGGAAACACTGGACAGCTGTTTCGACCTTATTCGGTCTCATCAGCAGTGTATACCGTGATCTTTTCCACTGGAGATTGAACCAGCGACCCCAGAATGTAGAGCCAAAACTCTGTTTGTCGGGTTTTCTGGTCATGGTAATTCAATCGATAATATAATTCCTCCATTTAAAAAAGAAAAATGAACAGAATATATATAGAAAAATGAAACGAACGAAAAATATATATTGGTGTAGTTTTGATGATTTATCTATTGTTCGTTTGTTTTGTCTATTTTTATGCCAACGGGTTTTGACTTTAAAAACATTCTATCAAAATTATTTTAAGTGTGAGAAATAAAATAATCCCCACAGATAAATCTTCAAAGCAGTTGGTATCATCATAAAGGCAAAAAAATGTTTCTTATAAAAGTTATTCATTGGGGAAACTAGTAGAAATCTGAACAAAGGAATTTATGAACATAAAATAGATTTTAAAACAGGCAACACAACAAATTCCTTAGTCTCTCAAAATATGTCAACCAACCACACATTTGGTTTCTAAAAGTCTAATATATTTGCCTTCATCTACGACAGAGATAAACGCAGAATAATTCAAGCGTCTTCTTTATTATATTTGACAATATTACAAAGACAAGGTTTATATAAAATATCACCTTCTATAGCAAAAATAATACTGAAAGATTTCAAAATCAACTTATAACACCAGCTCCCTTTCTCTAGACATTTAAAATTATAAACCTTTAAATCAATTTTTTCAAACCGTAAAACGCTGTTACTCTTTTTCAAAAATTCCGCCTCATGACGTAATCAATTTCGAACATATTACTCTGTATCATTTCGCTTTTTTATAAGAAACATTCGTTTGCTTTGATGATGACTTCCAACTGATATGAAGATTTATCTGTTATGATTATTTTATTTCTCACACTTGAAATAATCTTAATAGAATGTTTTTGTATTCAACATTTTGATGTCGAAACGCGTTGGCATAAAAATAAGCAAAACAAACTAGCACTAAACAAATAATTAAAACTACTACACCAATATATATTTTTCGTTTATTTCCTTTTTCCACACACACACACACACACACACACACACACACACACACACACACACACACACACACACACACATGTATATATTAAGTGTCTGTAGTGTAACAGTTATCTTCGAAGGAAATGGAGCCGGTAAAATGAGTTAAAATCCTAGACGAGGCGGTTTGTATTTCAGATAGCATAAATACCATTGGAAAAAGTATGAATCCAAATATCTTAACAAGTTTTAGGATAGACTGTGCTCTTTAAAATCGGTATGCCAATCGGTCTAGGAGAAGAAAAACTCTGAATTCAAACTAGTACAACACTTGAAAACTGACCTAGTATCGAATCCTCCGCGGGGAAGATGGGTTAGGTATATACATATAATGATACATACATAAGGGCATAAATACATAATATATAAATAGAGTTGTAACACCAGTCCATTGGCATAATGGTTAGATTATTCCCTAATGGCCCGGGATACCGGGGTTCAATCTCAGGTCGAGTCATACCAAAAACTCAAAAAATGGTATTTGATGCCTCCTTACTTAGCATTATAAGGTATGGATGAAGGGTAAGTGGAGCAATCTAGGAAAAAAATAGTGCTCTCCTGTACACCTAGGTTTAATAGATATTGAAAAAGGCGCCTTCAAGTCGCTCTCAACTACGGTCAGCCAACTTATATATATGTATGAAGGTCATTCAATAACTTTATTTAAAAAAAAACCCAAAGTAATTGTGTATTGTTTGGAATTGGTTTATTGCAAAAGTTATTTTAATCTAGCAAAAATATTTGTTTTAAGGCTTAACAAAATGGCGGTAAATTTAACTGAGAGCTCCAGGATCGAACTGAGGTCTGTATTGAATTTTTTGGTGGCTAAATATGAATAAAGAATAATATTTTAGCCTGAAAATATCTATAGTTCGAAAATACAAATATAATCATTTCTCAAATTTCTTAAATTTAGTAAACATCAAACTTAGCACTTTGTTCTTTCTGGAGAAGAGTTTTCAAGTTCTCTAGGGAAAGAGTTAAAGTGGAGGAAAAAAGACGGAAAAGTATAAATTCTTTCAATATGACTGGTACTGATAAAGTATGAAATATTCTCATTGCTCAGTGGATACTTGTATAGTTGGTAGAATTGTAGACGCTTAGTACACCGGCCATTTCAGGTTCTCACCTTTACTGTTTTGATGAGATCGACTCAGTGGAAAGAGAGCATTAATTTCAAATTGCTGCAAAGGGAAATCTTTTGAACAGATTGACACATCAACAACCGTAAAAGAAAAAAACCATCAGGCAGTTTATTACATATAAAGTCAGGTTTGAGGGTATGAAGATGAAAAAAGTACAGTGAAAAAAAAGACACCTTTTGTTGTTGCTTTAGTAACCAATATCTATATTGTGTCCTGGATTTTATGGTAAATTCATCCAACAGTGAGGATCCAGTTCTATTGCTCTGCGAGGACGTGTGTGAGGAGTCACCCCTTTATGGCCATTAGTAACTGCTCTATTCTGTTGGTACCTGTTATGGTCTCATCCGTGGGTCAAATAGATTTGTCTGAGATAATGCATTATATGATTTTGTTCTACATTAATTGGGGGAGCACTTAGAGCAATGGTTATCGTTGTAGGAAATGGAATCGGCAACGCGTGTTCAAATCCTGGACGACACTGTTTGAATTTCACTTCGTGCTAAATTTCATGGGGAAGGCATGAATCCATCTGTTCTCCTCCCGGCTATGGGTAAATTGTAGGGTAGACTGAATTCTTTAACTTTACTCAGGCTGGAAGGAAAACTTTGAATTCAAACCAGCTGTGCTCCAATTAAAAATGGTTTAGGCAAATACATCCATTGGCTCTTAAAACATTGATATTGTAACTAAGTATGTATTTGTCGCTGCCTCCCACCAGACAGGACTTGACACAAGTTCAAAAGCCCGAAGGCCGATTAAAGTGGAGATAAAGGGGAGGGAAAGGTCGGGAACGAGCCGAGACTCGAACCCTGCTGGTCTGTGCTGCTCATCGACCCACTAAGTGCAATGTGGGTCTAATGAGGCAAGCAGTTTCACGAATCCAAATTTGGATCCGGGCACGTATGCCATTTGATATTGTAACTAAGTATGAAATGTCTACCTGTTTAAAGCTCATAAATTATTAGTATTAGATAATTGAAGATATATAATTATTAACAAAGTGTTATTAGATAGGAAGTTACTTAAAACCATATTACTATATAAATCATTTGTATAACGAATAGTTACTTGAAGCTATAGTTGTTTGCAAATGATAAATATTAAGTAGGATTAGTTATTTGAAACCATATAATTGCTTCCAAAATGGAAGCGCTCATTGTTACCGTTGTAGAAAATGGATTCAACGACTCGAGTTTAAATCCCCGAAGAGGCTTTTTGCATAGCGATAATACCCTTGGGAATGGTTTGGATCGAATTATTCTTCCTCCAGCTATGGGTAAATAGTTTGTTGGACCGGGCTCTTTAACCTTGGTATGGCAACCAGTCAAGGAGAAGGACAACTCTGAATTCAAAACTGTTAAACTTCGCTTAAAATACTGACCGAAACCACCGAAAATTTGAAAGGAATAAAATACTACTACTACTACTACTACTACTACTACTACTAATAATAATAATAATGTGGACTTTGTCGTTTCAGCTGATCAATGGGCAAAGCTGAAAGAAAGAGAAAAGAAAGATTAAAACCTGAACCTTGCTAGAGAACTGAAAAAACTATGGAGCATGAAAGTAACAGTGATACCAATTGTAATTGGTGCGTTTGGTAGACTCTCTAAAGGATTGATAAAGGGTCTGGCGGACTTGGAAATAAGAGGACGAGTGGAGACTATCCAGGTGACAGCATTATCAAGATCGAGCAGAATACGGAGACGAGTCATGGAGACTTGAGGAGACTTCCTGTCATTCAAACTCCAGTGAAAAACCATCAGCTAATGCTGGGGTGAAAAACTCTTAAAAGAAAGAAATAATAATAATAATAATAATAATAATGTTAAACGACAGTCTTTAAAGCAACCGTGCTCAACATCTGTCCATACAGTTAATAGTAAGACTGTACTAAACACAAACAATTAGAATTGCAACAAAAATTTCAAACCGAAAAAAGTCGTTAATGCTTAGTATAATTTCTTTTAGAATTTAAATATTTAGATATTTGTTGGATTGAGATAACTATCTTCAAAGATATTTTCATGTAACATTCAATAACCCCACTCAAACTAAACAAAAAAAAACCAAAAAAACAACAAACAAACAAAAAACAGAAGAGACTTGCGATATTAGTTCGCTTGCCATCACAATAGATGCGGACACACGTGCACAATGCATGCATACGAGCGAGTTTATTCAAAGCAGTAGGTATTTGTTAGGCTAAGTTAACTTTAGCACATGAACACATTCATGGGTCAGCCAGATATTTATGACATTCATTAGAACGGGCGAAAACAAGAATGGCACAGGAATGAACTTTGACCCTCAAGACTGTAATTTTCCTTGGAAGCGATCCACCGTCCTGAAAGGACGTATCGATACAAGGTGGCATTTTGAATACGTGTGTGTAATTCCAGAAATTGTCCAGTACCGCCAGCATTCCAATTTCTGAGGCGCCTCAGACATCAGAGATTGATCCCGACACTAATCTTTCAAGTGTAATGGAGAGGCGTAACTAGTGGCAAGGGTGGGTCTGAAAGACCAGGAAGCATGGAACAGTAACACGTTTGTGATGAGTCGACAAGGCATCGCCTCGGCTCTAGTCCAGTGGCACCCGAGTTGAGCCGCTCAATCAAGAGTGATTCTAGCGGCAATGGCTTTGGACACTGGAAGACTAACCACCGCTTCCTGATGAGCGTGGACACGCATGTGCACACTAGTAGAATGCATGCATGCCTGTGTACACCTGCAGCATGCGCATGCGCATGCGCATAAGATTAAGTGTATTTTCGTCAAAATACTTATTCAAATTTTTTAAGCTTACAGTTTGCAGCAATTCCGGAACTCTACCATTTGTTTCTTTCAATTCCGTTTTGTCGAGTCTTTTCCCTTTCAGGACGCATCTGGCGGTGAAAAGCAATCAACATCACATTGTGTGGCACTGAAGCGCCTGTCAAGACAAGTTACCCTCCATCCCGACCCCAGTAAACCTCCCCTCTACACCCGACAGTAATTGATGGATAACTCTCACCCACCACCAATGTTTAAGTAAACCTATCATATCTGATGCGAGGCGGCAGACACTGAAACACAAACAGGCAGACAGGCAGATAGATAGATAGTCAAAACTACGATGACGAGAATCGAATAATAAATACGGAAAGCAATAGGCGTAATGAATCCAATCCGATTCAACCTAGCCTGTATTTAGAAAGTTATATTCTTAGTTTGACGGTCGAATTACAAAAGTGGTCTGAATGGGTGGTCAGGAGGAAAAAGAAAGGTGTGTTTGAATGAAGGATAGGAGGTGTGAGCGGGAGGGAGTTAGATCAGAGTCGAACGATGGCGGCTGGGGAGTTTATAACGCTGAGGTGGGACAGTCTGCCTCCCTACCCAAGACTTCGCCCTCAGCCTAGTCCTCATCGTCGTCGTTGTCATCATCAACTTTACTGCCACAAAACTAGTAATTGATTCATAAACCAAAGAAAGTTTCACATTTGGATTCTAGCCTCTTTTTCTCCTTTTGAAAGATTACGTTAAAATTGATACATAAAAATCATTCATACTCAAGGCCATACGAAGAATCTAAGTCATCAATGGAAATTGAGAAACCAGAACGTTCTTCTTTCAGATAAACAGTACATACTATTTTGTTTGAGTCGGTGAAATACAATACCCAAATAAACTGATCTACCTTTTTATTGTCGCAGCCTCATCTATATCTATTAAACTTTACTTAGTACAGTAAGTAAAGTAAAGTTTGCGACCGTAGTCGTAGGCGACCCGAAGGCTCCCTTTTCAATAGCTACTACACTGAGGTGTAGGGGAGGGCGCTACTCTTTTCCCTGGATTGCTCCACTTTACCCTTGATCCATACCTTATATTGCTGAGTGTTAAGCAAGGAGGTATCTAGTACCATTTTTAAAGCCTTTGGTATGACGCGACCTGGGGTTGAACCCAGGTCTCCCGGACCATTGGCGAACACTCTACCCACTCTACCCAATGAGCCACTTCATGAATCTTCTCGTGAGGACTGAACTCTTCTCTTTAAAGTAGTAAAGGTCCGTAAGATTAGCTTGCAAACTGTTGCTTGAAAACGACACAGGTCTGTAATTAATGACCAAGCTTAGCTTAATCTGACTTAAGGACATAGGTGTGAGGCACTCAGTGAGAGCTGAATCCACTGAAGAAGTAAAGGTATGCGAGACTCGCATGTCAGCAAATATCGAAAGGTAAGACAAGAAAATGGTTTCTGTTTGTCAAACGAAGTTTTTAATAAAGATAGAACTATCACATTCACTTTCGGACTACTACCCTCGGGAAAAGTATGAAAACTCTTATCCCCAAGTTATAGGTTGAGTAGTACACTCGTACCGAACCATTGGCCTAATGAATAGAGTGTTCGCTAATGGCCCGGGAGGTCGGTGTTCAATCCCAGGTCGAGACTCAAAGACCCAAAAAATGGTAATTGATACCGCCTTGCTTAACACTCAGCATTATAAGGTAAGGATCAATGGTAAAGTGGAGCAATCCAAGGAGTGGTGTAGCGCTCTCTTCTACCCCTCGTTGTAGTAGCTATTGAAAAGGGAGCCTTTGGGTCACCCTCGATTATGGTCGCCAACTTTACTTAGTACACTCATAGCTTTGGCATTGAATAACCCACAAAGATAGGTATGCAATTAAACAAAGGAACCAAGCCAAACTAAACCTTATATTTCATGGTCATGAGATACAGAACCAACAAAGAGTATTTAGAGTAAATGTAAAAAAAAAAAAAAAAATGAAAATAATTCCTTATTGAAGAAGAAAAAGAAGATGACAAAACAGAGAGTATTAGTTATATCCTGGATCGTTTATTAGATGAAGTATTATCAGCCATTATTAATTTTTGATGGTTGATTGGTAAGATTTTATGGCATATCAACTCATGCCGGTTATTTAATGCCAAATCCACTTATATATATTTGTAAACGAATTGTTTTAGGTAACATTTTTAAACGACCCAGAACTCATTCATTTATTCACAGTTAAATGGCATTGGTCTGTAATATCAATAATTCAATTTAAATCAATTGTTTGCGCACCGTCAAATAGTTTCAAGTATAGAAAATGATTAAATATTTCTATTTGACCTATAGATAGGATCCTTATAGGTACTATCACTTTGGGTCAGAGTGGACCTGGAGGTTATGGCAATGAAGGTGTATTCCACATTCCTTAAAGATCACGGACTGGAGCCTCGCAGTCAGATAGTTTTGTGTCATATCCAGGACTCTTGTTGCGGGTGAGGGGAGTCTTTTCCCAATGTAGAAGTGCAGTCCCCGTATTTTACAACCCCAATCGACTGGGCTGGTTGATTTTTGACTTGTATTTCATTCATTTTAATTTCAATTGTTGTTTAATTGCGACTACTCAGACCGTTACAATGTCACGGGTAGAAAGTTACACAAGGTCAATTTTTAAGTGAAGTAAAACTGGTTTGAATTCATTTTCCATTTCCTGGACTGGTTGCCTCACCTATGCTAAAGAACCCAGTCTACCCTTTTTACTCATAGTTGGGTAACGAAAGAAGAAATGAATCCATGCCTTTCCTAATGGCATTTGCGTTATAATGAAACACAAACAATCTTTAGGATTTAAACTCGGATCGCACTTTTCATGTATCCCTATGTTAGCAACAAGCAAACAAAAAAATAAAGATTACGTATCAGTCTCACCAATTGGTTCAGTTTCTTGGTTCATTAGCATATCAACCTTTGTGGGTTATTTAATGCCAAAGCTACCCTTGTAGAAGAACAGCGGTAGTACTATTTAACCTATAGCAGGGGGGATAAGGGGGTTTATTCATACCTTTCACAAGGGTATTAGTCCGGAAGTGAATGTAATAGCGCGAATGGAGCTCGAACTTGTTGACTACAATGTCGCAGTTCGGCACGTTAGCCACTACACCGTATGGACAGGCGCCTCTGGTGGTGTAATGGTTTGCAAGCTCGACTAGCAAACCTACACGAGTGAGTTCGAGTCTCATTGGGTGCCCCTTTCATATGGCCTTGTGCCACATCTAAGCAAAAAAAAAATTTCCACTACACCGTATGGACACCTATGATAATTTGGGTAGTAGCAATGAAAAACAACCAAAATTAAAATGAAGGTGATAATTGTGAAAATTTAATAATGGTTGACTGTGCTTTAGCCAACAAAAAACATGGTGATATTTCTACAACTAATATTAGTAGTGTAGGTAAAAAACAACTGGTTTGTAGCTTATCAAAGTTGTTAAAGGGATAGTAAAAGCGATGATTTTAGTACTTGAATCAATGCGAAGCTGTTTTCTTTATGCTTGGGAAACTCTAAAAACACCTATGAAATGCAACGTTAGTTCATCTGCCAAATACGAAATCTTAAAGCAATTAGACTGGGCTTTGAATGTTGTCTGCAAGTGGATGATTAAAAATTCATGGAGGTCATGAAAATAGAAAATCTTGTGTTTCGTTTGGTTTGCCATTCATCAGACTCTTGAATTGAGAAAGAATTTCTTTTTTTAAACAAATCTCTTAAGAAGTTGACAACTGAGCTGAAGGGAAGAGTGTAAAGTGGACATTGTAATCCTATCAGATGATAAAAAAGAGAAAAAAGAGATATGGAAAGTGATAAAAAGAGATAGAGATAGATAGATAGAGAGAGGATAAGATAAATAAAGAGAGAGAGAGAGAGAGAGAGATGAAAAGAGAATTTGAAAGAGAGAGAGGAAGCGAAAGTGAGAGTGTTAGGAAGCGAGGAAAATATATGAGAGAGAGAGAGAGAGAGAGAGAGAGAGAGAGAGAGAGAGAGAGAGAGAGAGAGAGAGAGAGGAATCTGAAAAACAGAAAGAGAAGAAATAGATATATCAGGAAAGATTGATGCAAAAAAAGTAAGACAGCATTATAGAAAGAAAGTAGAATTAAGAAAAAGAAAACGAGAGAGAAAGAGCGTGGTAAAAAGAAATATGAAGAGAGAGAGAGAGCGAGAGAGAGAGAGAGAGAGAGAGAGAGAGAGAGAGAGAGAGAGAGGATGAGCTCTCCTGAGACGGAAGCTAGAGTGAAGGAAGTGAGGGGAGGAATATAGGAAAATAGAGCGTATATATATATATATATATATATAGAGAGAGAGAGAGAGAGAGAGTGGGAGAAAGTCTTTCTATAAGCTTAGATTTGTTCAGTATAGGGCGAGAGATATAAGAGATCCAAAAAGAAAGAAAGAAATGTGGTTAGAGATAGAATATGAACTGAAACAGACACTAAGATAAATAGATAGATAATGAAAGATTGAAGATAGATAGATAGATAGATAGATAGAATGAAATTGACAGGAAAGATCGTAGAAAAATTATAAGAAATAGAAAAAGAGAAGAGTCTGGGACAAAGAGAAAGATGAGAGAAAGCATTTGAGTAATGAAGAAAAATGACTCGTGAAAGAAGAAAACCTGAGAGATAGGTTGAATCAAAAACTGCGAAGAAGAAGAAGAAGAAGAAGAAGAAGAAGAAGAAGAAGAAGAAGAAGAAGAAAGCAAGCAAGAAAGCAAGCAAGAAAGAAAGCTACCTAGCTAGATAGATTGATAGATAGATATAAATATGACTGAAATAGATATGAACAGGTAGATAAATAGAGAAATCCATAATGAAAAGATCACCATATATATATATATATATATATATATATATAGAGAGAGAGAGAGAGAGAGAGAGGTGGATGGAAGGGAAAGAAATATTGAGGGTGGAGAAGAAAACGTGAAATCGAAATTTGAAAGAATATATATATATATATATATATATATATATATATATATATATATATATATATAAGTAGAAGTAGAATTGGTAAAATTTAAGACAAGGAATTGAGTGAAGGAAGAGAAAGAGCAAAAAAGGAAATGAAAAATTCTAAGAATAAGACGATAAAAAACAGCAACAAATAAAATAAAATAAATAAATAAATAAATTAAAGTATAAAAGTAATACAAACAAACAAAAAAAAATAACCCTAAAAAAACAAAAAAAAACCCAAACAAAAAACAAATAAAACAAGCAATCAAATAAACAAAAAGGCAAAAAACAAAAAGCAAAAAGCAAAAAGAGTCGACACAAATTTTTTCGTCTGCTTTCCGTGGTCGAACTAATGAAGATTGATTAGACAGAAAGGGAGGGTGAAAAAGAAACCAATGTAAAAAGAGAAATAAATAAAAAATAAAAAAAAACAAAATAAAATAAAAAATAAGACCAAGAAGTAAATAAACCAATCAAAAATATCACAAAGTCAAAAAAAAAAAAAAAAAAGAATAAAAAGCAAATCTATTGAAATGGTGTTCGACTGGGGAATTCACTTTTGTCTAAGTCGCCGACAGACCTTTGCTCCCGACACTGAGCGTTCGAAGCTTCACTTGAGTTATTTGTGTCGACTCTGCTCAATCTTTCGTCTACTCAACCTTTTCTATGAGAGGATTTTTCTTTCTTGAACCACCACACCCGCATTTCAGCTCGTCCACCACCTGCCTCTTATTGTACTTCACCAACAACTCGTCATCCGACTTTCGCTTTTTCCCCCTCTCTTTTTCTTTGTTCCTTTTCATACGCCTAAATCGAAGAGGGAGGTAGTGACAAAATCTTTCTTTCAAGAAAATATTTGATATTTGAAAAAAATCAAATATCAAGTATCCTTTCTTTCATTCTTTCTTTCTTTTGTCAATTCTTTCTTTCTTTCTTTCTTTTAAGAAGAAATGCTTGATATTTGAAAGTAATTAAGTATCTATGATTTTTTCTTTCTTTCTTTCTTTCTTTCTTTCTTTCTTTCTTTCTTTCTTTCTTTCTTTCTTTCTCAAACCTTTCTTTCTTTCTTTCTTTCTTTCTTTCTTTCTTTCTTTCTTTTAAGAAGAAAATATTTGATATTTGAAAGAAATCAATTATTTATGATTTTCTTTCTTTCTTTCTTTCTTTCTTTCTTTCTTTCGTCAAATATTTTTTTCTTTCTTTCTTTCTTTCTTTCTTTCTTTCTTTCAAAAATGCTTGATATTAGAAAGAAATCAAATATCGAGTATTCTTTCTTTCTTTAAACAATTTTTAAACTAGCCAACGCTTATTTGTTTGCACACAGTTAAATGGTTTCAAGTATTCTTTTCTAGTCCTAATGGTTTTATTTGTGCAAAGTTAAGTGATTTAAAGTATTCGTATCTAATACCAATCGTTCTATTAGCGCACAGTTAAATGGTTTCAAGCGTTGTAAATGATTAAACAATTCTATTTGACCTAGAGATGGCACCCTAACAGGTACTATCACTCCGGATCAGAGTGGACGTGGGATTAATGGCAATGAAGGAGTATTCCACATTTCCAAAGCTCCAGAACTTGAGCCTCACCATCAGAGGGTGAGTGGTTTGGGTTGGTTTGGTTTTATGATATACATGGTGCATTCAATAGGTTTCCAGACTTTTTTTTTGTACAGGCATTTAAAATTGTCGTAGACTCTTGAAAATTAAGTAGGTTATTGCTATACAGCTTATGAGATGACTGACCAATTTTTATGATTTCACCTACAGTAGCAATTGGAATACACTCTACAAAAGCCTGATTGTCACAGCTGGGGAAAAAATACAATCTGGACGTGAGGACACTTTACAAGAACGATATGCAATAAAACTCTGATTTAAACTTGGGAATGCTTCAGACTGCTTTTCGACCATCTTGCATGAATCGAGTATCAGTTTTTGAGTGGCATAAGAATTCCAACGAAGCCTGGGAGTCTGTGAGGGATGATGAGAGGTATGGGAGGAATAAGGAAGTCAATACACCACAGTTGATTGGCCAAAGGGTTAGTGTTAGGGTTACTATGTTGAGGTTTTAAGGGAGTTCAGGAAGAAATTCCGTCGGAAGAGGCCAACACTCTTCAAATCGGCTCAGTGTCATTTCCAGCAGGACAATGCACAAGTTCATAACTCCATCCTTGTCACAGACTATTTAACCAAGATGGGCATCAAGACAGTTCCTCACCGTCCCTATAGTCCAGACCTTGCTTCCTGTGACTTTTGCTTATTCCGTAAGCTCAGAGGCTGTCGTTCTGAGACAATTGAGGAGATGAAAGAGGCTGTGACGAAGGTCATTGACACGCTCACACAAGAGGACTTCCATGGGGCGTTCCAGAAGTTGTTGGACGGTACAACAAGTGCATTGCAGCCGGAAAAGGTTACTTCGAAGGGGACTAGAGGTTCATGTGTGTACTATTAATAAAAGTGCCCATACGAAAAAAGTCTGAAAACTTATTTAATGATCCTCGTATCAACCATTGTAGGTTATTTAATGCCAAATTGATTTATATATATATAGATGGTTCTATTTCAAACAAATCAGTTTAGCATTAGTTTAAATGTTAAATCAGTTTAGCATTAGTTTAAATGTCAAATCAGTTTAGCATTAGTCTAAATTCAAAAAAGAAACGATTCAGTTTGGCATAAGTACGGTTTTTGTTTACACACAGTTAAATGTGAAAACAGTTCTATTTCAAACAATTCAATCTAGCATAAGTACACTGTTTAGTTCTATTTTACCTATAGATATGACCCTATTAGGTGTTATCACTCCGGCCCAGAGTGGACCTGGGAGTGATGGCAATGAAGGGGTACTCTGCATTCCCCAAATCTGGAGCCTCATCATCAGATTGTTTAGTGTCATATCTAAGACATTCGTTGGGCAAGTCTTACCCGTCTGCAGAAATGCAGTTGGTATATTCTACAGCCCCAGCTGACTGTGTCAGTAGAGCGGGGGTGTAGGTCTTACCTCTCTACAGAGATTCAATCGGCGAATTTTACAACCCCAGCTTAATGGATTTTTTTCTCTTCTAATTACGATCGCGGAACTTGAGTTGGTAATGGTCCATGCTAAATCAGGAGAGTAAAATAATGTTATAGTTATTTAATAACCTTGAAAATCAGTATTGAAATTTCGAGCTTTTTACTTGGCCTCTGTCGATTGAGAGAAATACATTTGAGTTTAAGCCACAAGATAGACCATAACTTGGAATACTTGATAAAATAGCTCGAAACAAGGTCAAATGAAAACAGATGTAGGAAGATTGTATTTTGGCATTTTTCCCAAGAAACAGAAAGCTGCTTACCCAGAAAATCGTCATTCAAAACTTTGGATTTTCACCGATTTATGACACTAGTGGGTAATCATTTCAATCTCAAAATAAGCTATCTTATCTTATCCTACTGATAGATTAAAAAAAAAAATACCAGCCTTATGGGAGTACCTTAATGATATAATTTCAAACAGTCTCCACATATTCACCATCCCACTCAACACATTCTTGGAATCTCCCATTGGTGATCAAGAAATGTTAACGTTTTTATGGAAGTATCTTTATTAGAAAAGCAGGTTATTACGGACACCATCAGGGGAAGATTCTAATAATGTGTTGACTGGGATGGCGAACTGGTGGAAACTTTAAAATCATAATATCATAAAGCAACTCCCATAAAAAAAATTAACATTAAAAAATCCCTTGTATTTGTCCCTCTCAATTCTTTATCTTCTTCCTTTCCTTTCAACGTTTATTACTTTTATTTTCTTCCACCTTGTCCTCTCTTCATCCTCCTACTATTTGTTTCAATATCGGTGCTCAAAATCATTCTCTGTCGCTCTTGTTTTTCTCTCACTTTTTCCTTAAGTTTACTTTTCCTTTCAATGTCTCTTTTGCCCTTATTCTTTTTATTTTTTTTTTACATCTGGTTTGGTTTGATTTCTTTGTTTAATGGTATATCAACCTTCACGGGTTCTTCAATGCCAAAGCCATCCATGTAGGAGAACAGTTGTGGTATTATTTAACCCATAGCTGGACTGGGGTGAATAAAGGATTTCATACATTCCCCAAATCATCAACTCCAAAAGTGAACGTAATAAAATCGCTAGAGTTCGAACTCGCTTACTACGATGTCGCAGTTTAGCACGTAAGTGACTACACCACGGGACTCTCTTTTTTTCATATCTACAAAATAGAGAAAGAACGGTTAGATAGAAGGTAAACAAGTGTTTGATGATGCTTTTTAGAAACACACACACACTCACACACCCACACACACACACACACACACACACGCGCGCGTGTGTATGAAAAGAGCAATAATCAAGTCTAAAATCTAAAATTTTAAATTATGAACTTACGTTACTTTTTCTATTACTCCAAGTTTCATGTGTCACCATAATCATCAGACAGAAAAATCCATTATTTTACTTCCAATTATTGTGGAGATACTTGAAACTCGATATACTCCATACTTTAGGTCTTTTACTATAACTAAGCTAAGAATAGTAAATAACTATCTTACTCCTTCGGGGAGAGGAGGAACTTCTCGTGGCGTAGGAGCTCATATACGACATTGTAGTAAGCGAGTTCGAACTCTACTCACACCATAAAGTTCACTTTCGAATTAATACACTTGAGAACGGTACGAATCCCTTAATCTCCTCGCTATGGGTGTAATAGTACCACTACAGTTTCATAAAGATGGCTTTGGCATTAAATAATTAACAAAGGTTGTTATGCCATTAAACAAAGAAACCAAATCTTAACCCTTCGCCTCTTTATCTTATAAAACCCTTTTTCTATTTTTCTGCTTCCACCAGAACTTGTTCTTATCTGTTTTGAAAATTTTTGACATTCATATTTTCTTAGTTATCATCTTTTCCATACTCTTATAGTATTTTTTGATTGTAAAATAATAATAATAATAATAATAATAATCTCAAACAAGAAAACGAAAAGAGAACCTCAAGAGAGAAGCTGAATATCTAATGGCAGCAGAAAACCGCGCCATAAGGACCAATTATGTTTTGGGGAAAATCGATAATACGCAAGAGAATGTCAAGTGTTGATTATGTGGTGATAGAGACGAAACCATTGATATTATAATAAGCGAATATGGCAAACTAGCGCAAAGGGAGCATAAGACTAGACACGATTGGGTAGGAAAGGGAATTCACAGGGAATTGTGCAAGAAATTTAAATTTGACCATGCTGCCAACTGGTACAGGCACAAACCATAATCCGTTCTGGAGAATCAGACGCATAAAATTCTCTGGGATTTTGAGATACAAACTGATCACCCAATCACAGCTAGAAGACTACACCTAGTGATAATTATGAAAAAAAAATTTGAATTTGCCGTATAGTTGATTTTGCTGTCCCAGTGAACCACAGAGTGAAACTCAAGGAAAGCGAAATGATATACAAATTCTTGAATCGTGATAGAAAACTAAGAAAGCTATGGAACATTTGAATGACGGTGATACCAGTGGTAATTGTAGCGCTTGGTACGGTTCCCAAAGGCTTGGAAAGGGAGCTGGAAGAGTTGGAAATCAGAAGACGAGCAGAGACAATCCAAACTACAGCATTGTTGAGATCGGTCAGAGTACTAAGAAGGGTCCTGAACACTTGAGGAGGCTTGGTGTCACTCAGACTCCAGTAAAGATCATCAGCTAACGCTGGTACGAAAAACTCGCCATGGATAATAATAATAATAATAATAATAATCGAAGGACAATTTCCTCATCATTTCTAATTCTATTGTTTTAGTCATTTAAACATCAAATTTATCAACACGGATTTCCCGCCGACGGGAAGCTTAAGCAAGTTCTTTATGTCTAAGATTATCTATTACACATTTTTGAAAACCATTTACATGGAAATGGTAAACGAATCCCCGAGTCGTGTAGCTTACTGTTTCTAAAATTCTCTCGCAGACAAAATTGATCGGTGTCTGGACTAAAAACTTCGCGTCTTTTCTTTTATTAGAAAGTGTTTGAAAAACAAAGAAAGAAAATGAGATGATGCCAATTTGCGAAAAGAAAGAAAAAATGGTCTAAATTTACACTGATACATTTCTTTATAATTAATTTCTTTTGAGAGAAAATAGGAAATGTGTGAGGCATATGTTAGACAGATGAAGGTTAATATTATCAACCTTAGTAAAGGTGCTAAATTTGGAAATCCTCCCAGCTATAGCATGTGACACTTGGTCCGTTTAATCAGGGAGTACGATTGCATATGTGTATGCATGGGTCAGGACAAGTATAGAACAGGTCCCTGAGAGTAGTGACATGAGGTTTCGGCTTGCCTTGTTGCTTTTTTTATTGGCTGATTGATTTTAATAGCGTGTCAACTTGCCTAGGGTTATTTCATACCTAGAGGTTAAGGAATCGCTGTCGGCTGGGGCCGCTGAATACACCGACTGCATCTGTGCATAGGGGTACGACTCCCCAACGAGTGTCCTGCTATAACTCTAAACAATCTGATAGTTATGCTTTAGTAATGCTGGGGCTTTGAGGAATGCAGAGTACCCTTTCATTGCCGTCGCTCCCTGGTCCATCCGGCCCGGAGTGGTCGCACCTGATAGGGCCCTATCTATGGGTAAAATAGAACTGTTTGACATTTTAACTGAGTACAAACTAATAATTAATGCTAAATTGAATTATTTGAAGTAGAACTATTTGATGGTTTAACTGTGTGTAAACAAATGACCGATATTTAATTTAATTGTTAATTATACATAACAATATTTGAAAACATTTCACTTTGTTCACTAATGTAAAATTGAATTATCAGGAATAAAACTGTTAGGTCATTTAACAGTGTGTATCTACAAAAGAAGTTTACCAATCATATATATTTAATGTATGTGTAAAAACAGGATTTGGCATTAAATAACCAACAAGGTTGATATGCCATAAAAGCAAACCAAACCAAGTTCATTTATATTTACATCTTTCGTGTTGTTGTTTTGTAAGAATTTTTGCACGCAATTATATAGAATAAAATGTCCCTTTTTCATTCTAATCATTTGGACACAGTTGTATACTTTATGCATTTCTATCTAATAATAATAATTATATGGCTTCAATGATTTTTACAATTTAATCGTCGTTATTTATTTTGCACACAGTTATATGGTTTCAAGTAAGTAATAATAATAATCCTTAGTAAACAATTATATGAATCTACCCAACCCCTCCACACGTGACTCAGGGTAATTTTTTTAAGCAGAGTTTAACAGGTTTGAAATCAGAGTTTTCCTTCTCTAAGACCGGTTGCCATACCAAGGCTAAACAGCCCTGTTTGCCCTGCTATTTATCTATAGCTGCAGGAAAATAAGTTGGATTAATCCCTTTCCAAGGGTATTAGTGGAATATCAAATGCAAACAGACTCGTCCAGGATATGAACTCGGGTGGCCGTGTCCATTTCATTTGACGATAACCATTACACCACAAGCGCCTCTTTTTCCCTTACCCCCTCCGCTCGAGCAGGTGACTTTTTAGTCAAACTGCCAATAATCGAAAAACGGAATGATACACACACACACACACACACACATACGTACATGGACTTATATACATACATGCATACATAGATACATCAATAGTTCGTGGAGTAATGATTATCGTCGTTGGAAATCGATACGGCGAACCTAGTTCAAACCCTGGATAAGACTGTTTATATTTTTACATAACACTAATACCCTGGGATAAGGTACAAATCCAATTATTATCCTTCCACGTATAGGTAAATGGTTGGGCAGACTGGGCTCCTTCGTCTTCGTGAAGCAACTGGTCCAGGAGAAGAAAAACTCTAAATTCAAATTGTTTAAATCCGCTTAAAAATTGACCTTGTGTCACATCCTGCTTGTGCGAAGGGGTTGAGAAAATACATGCATTAGTAATTCTACTTGGCGTAAGACATACGAGAATCAAATAGTTTAGTAAATGATGTGAACTGCCAGTTTGCTTACACGGGTCATTTGTTTATAGTGGTAAATGCGCATGTAGGACCAGCTTTTTGAATGAGCCGCAAACAGAAGACTAGTGCACCATTGTAGGCCTTTACTCGACCACTCTATGCATACGGGCCTTATTTTATGATCGGCCAGTTCCAATCTCTTCACTTTGCCTCTTCTCCTGTTGGTCGTCTTAACGCCTCGTGTCGTTCCTTTTGTCGCCTCTCTCGTATCGCCGTCTTTCTCTTTTGTCAGCATCTCCAGTTGTTTTAAGTTCTCTGCTGGGATGAGGAATGACAACACGACTACAATTTCATGCGCGCATTTTACTTTTTATTTCTTGTCGACTTTTCAATCATTTCCCGCTGTAGTCTAAGGAACCAGTAAGAGCAAGATGAAGTATTGAATCTCTCTCTCTCTCTCTCTCTCTCTCTCTCTCTCTCTCTCTCTCTCTCTCTCTCATTGAGTTTATTATTATTAACTTCTTTCTAATTCTAGAACCATTTTGTTCAATTGACTGAAATTATCCTCTGAGAGGCTTGGGTTCAGATTGACTCAGAGTTCAATGTCTGTCAATCATACTGGTTGAACCTAATGTGTTTTTCCACACGTTTAACGGCTCAGGACTAAATTTGAATACTTCTCTATATGTCAACCATAGATTTTATAAATCTTTTATGTAATAACAGCGCAAAAGATTCTCCTCAAGTTTTAAATGCAAAGTTTTTCGTTCTCCCCGAGCGTTTTTTTTTGCAAGGGTAAAAGAGTCAAGTCTGCTTCACTATTTGCCTTCAGCTGATAGATGCGCGCTTTTCTTAAGAGCATTTGCGCCAAGTGAAACATGCAGCTTCGTTCAGCATTTGAACTCGGTGCATCAAGCCCACTTCCAACAATGATAACCGTTACGGTACATATATATGAGGTGTTATAAAAAAGCGCGAAGGTGAAGCTTTAAATGTGTAAAATGTTAACTTTTAAAATTAGAATGAAAGTGTGTGCACAGGTGATGGTTTAGGTCTTTCTTTAATGGCATATCAACCTTTGTGGCTTATATAATGCCAAAACCACCCTTGAAGAAGATCAACCCGTAGAAGAAAAAATTGAATTGATTTTTTTTATTGAAGAAAAAGATTGTCTAAAAGAGAACTTGCTGAACTATTAAAACTGAAATGTATAGTAAACAACAGGTTATCAGAACTGAAAATACTAGAAAATAAGACCCGCAAAATCCTTTGGGATTTGAGATGAAAACAGGTCACACAATTCCGGCCAAAAGATCAGTTGTAATAAACAAGAACAAACAAACGTCTCAGCTAGTGAACTTTGCTGTTGTAGCTGATAGCAAAGTTAAAATAAAAGGAAGCGAAAAAGTAGGTAACTACTTGAAACTTGCTAAAGAGTTTTAAAAATTGTTTATAATAAAGGTGTGAGTAATACCAATCATTATTAGATCACTTGGAATAATCCAAAAAACCTGTAAAAGGGAAGAGTGGAACAAGAAATCAGAGGAAAATTTGAGACTGTCCAGACTTCAGCATTGCTGAGATCGGCCAGAATAATCAGAAGAGTCCTGGGGGTGTCCTCGTGATGTAATGGTTAAAGCGATGGACTGTGAAATCGTAGTAAGCGAGTTCGAACTCCAGTAGCTCGATTACGTTCGCTTTTGGACAAATACCCTTGGGAAAGGTATGAACCCCCTTATCCTCCCAGCTATGGGTTAAATAGTATCACTTCTGTTCTTCAACAAGGATGGTTTTGACATTAAATAACCGATAAAGGTTTATATGCCATTAAACAAAGAAACCAAACCAAACCAGAAGAATGGTTGAAAAAATTGCACTTGGTACTGATCCTTCAAATAATGAGAATAAAGAAAATTTCAAAACCAAGAAAATGTTAAAACTGAACGGAATAGTGAACTAGATGTAATAAGAACGAAAAATACCGGAGATGTAAAAACACAAGTTGATATGGTGGAATACGATAAAAACTCAAAGACTTATAGAAAATGAACCAGAAAAAAATCAGCTCCTACAAAACAGGTTAAGAAATGAAAAGAGCAATACAGATAAGAAAATTAAGGAGATGAAATAAACATCATTAGGGAATTGATAAAAATCGCTAAGATGGAAGAAAGGAGAAAAAAAAAAAAATTAAAGAAAATCTGATATTAAAAAAAATTAAGGAAAAAGCACTACTAGAACAGTAAACAAAGCAATCAACAAAATAATGAAGTATATTGACCTTAATTTGACCACCCTGAAAAAGAAAAGAAAAGAAAAGTAATATGCTCTGCAGTTACAGGAATAACATTAGTATAGAAACTTAGGAAAGCTTAGGCTAATCCGACAAAATAACAGATAGTGATCATCATCATTATCATCATCATGTCGTGCTGCAGGCACGGATATCTCTGACCCTCTCTCGCCACTTCTCCCTATCATTCATCGCCTCTGGCTAGTCTTCAGGGCTACATCCCGTATCCTCACATAGCTGCTGTATGTATGTTCGAGCTGGTCGTCCTGCTTTTGCCCGACCCCGATGCAAAGAACTCACTATCTTGGATGAAATATTAAGAAGAATAAAAGTGGTGCGTGGAAATAGAAATAATAAGGTCCTTTCGGAACAGTCTCTAAAAGCCTACAAAAAAGACTGAGTGAACTGGAGAAGAATCGAGAATAGCAATGTTAAGATCAGCTGGAAGATTCAAGAGGCCTGAGGAGATTTGTTGTCGCTTAGGTTTCAATGAAAAACCTCCTGGAGCGGAAGAAATACTTGCAAGGAGCAAATTAAAAATAATAATATGCTAAACAATTCTTATATTAGTTTTAGTCGCTTGACCAAACAAAATGAAGTGACCGAACATTCACTGCCGATGTAAAACCCTGGGAATATAATATTGGCTGTTTTTTTAAAGAAATTTGTCTGCCTAAGCGTGATAAAGTTTTAAATAAATAAATAATAGAATTTCGTCTAGTGTATTTTGCCTTTGCAGTCGACCATAAAGTGAAAATAAAAGAAAGCGAAAAGATAAATACTTGGATCTTGCTAGAGAGCAGAAAAAGCTATGGTACATGAAGTTGACGATGATACTATTCGTTATTGGAGTCCTTGGAACTGTCCCTAAAGTTCCTGAAAAAAGAATTGGGAAACTGAAGATTAGAGGAAGAATAGAGAACATCCAGAGCACGTCAATTTAAAGATCAGCTAGAATACTTAGAAGGGTCCTGGGGATCTGAGGAGACTTGTTGTCACACAGACCTCTGTGAAAAACTTCCTGTTAAAATAATAATTGTAGTGTACTAAATGGCCAGGGAATGGCTACGAAGAGGAAACTTACAGAGAGAAATTGAATCATTATTGATAAAAGTACAAAATAATACCATAAGAAGTGCTTATGCAAAAGCTAGAATAGATGAGAGCCAAGAGAATAGCAATTGTAGACAGTGTTGAGAAAGCGTGTGTGTGTGCGTGAGAGAGAGAGAGAGAGAGAGAGAGAGAGAGAGAGGAGGGATCAAAAATAGTAAACCATATAATAATTATCGAATACAGCAAACTGGTTTAGAAAGCATACACGAGCAGGTATGACTGAATGAGGACGGTGTTTATTTTTGGTCTTTGAAATATCTTTTTTGACATATTTTGATGAAGTGAAACTGAAATCTTTTTAAAGATACAAACAGCCCTGGCTAGGGTTTGAAGTCGGATCACGGCCTAACCAAAGAGAGAAAAAGAAAGAAATTGAAATCCTTCGATAAACCAAAGAACTCTCAATCTAGAATGGAATAAAAGTGAGAAACAGGAGATTGTTGAAAATAAAATACAAGTATAATATAAACGAAGAAAACGACGAACTAACAACAGTGATGATATCTCCATTGAATTTAGTCTTTAAAAAAGTGCTAAGACAATCATAAAGAGACAACTTCTCTGGCAATCTTAAAAAGAGACAAGTTCTCCGGCAAAGTCCAAGCACTTGTCTCTCTTTTCGTTTTCTTGATTTTCACTGTGTTCTACCGGGACAGAAAAGTCTATCATTTGGCAGGTTCTCTTTTTTGTTAATTATCATTAGGTCTGATCTTCTGGCCGTGATTTGGTGATCTGTTGGTGTCTCAAAATCCCAGAAAAATTTTTGTGTCGTGTTCTCCAAGATAGATTCTGGTTTGGTTTGGTTTGGTTTGTTTTCATGGCATATCAACTATTGTAGGTTATTTAATGCCAAACCCATTTTTATACATATAAATAGTTCTATTTCAAATAATTCAGTTCAGGATAAGTACGCAGTTTAATTGTCAAAACAGTTCCATTTCAAACGATTCAGTTTAGCATGAGAACAGTTTTTTGTTTTCACAGTTAAATGTAAAAACAGTTCTCTTTCAAGAAATCCAGTTTAGATAAGTACACTGTTTAGTTCTATTTAGCCTATAGATAGAACTTTATCAGGGAGTTATGGCAATAAAAGGGTACCCCGCATTCCCCAAATCTCCAGCATTACTGGAGCCTCACCATCAGATTGTTTAGTGTCATAAATCAGGACACTCATTGATGGAGTCAAACTCTTTTGCAGAGATGCAGTTAGTATATTCTGCAGCCCCGGATAGATTCTGGTTTGTGTATATAACATTTTATAGTATGGTTAAATTTCAATTTGTATTGCACTGTTCTGAGTGGATCACCTTTCCTCACCCGGTCGTATCATAATAATTATAATTATTTGTTATGCCTCCTTGGGCATCTCCTTTTTTACCATCTCACATCAACCTTTGTTATTATTATTATTATTATTATTATTATTATTATTATTATTATTATTATTATTCGTATTATTATTTATTTGTCATGTTTCCTTTGGCATCTCCCCTTTTATCATATTAACCTTAAAAATGAAAAAAGAATCTTTGTACACTACAAATACAATATTAATATAAAATCTATACTGATCAAAATCAGTTTAGCTTAGTCGGCTTAGGTTGTAGAATACGCCGACTGTATAAGACCCCAACCCAACGAGTGTCCTGATATGACTCTAAACCATCTGATTGTAGGGTTCCACATCCTGGAGATTTGGTGCTTGTAGAGTACCCCTTTGTTACCATTATACCCAGCTCCACTCTAACTAGGAGTGGTAGTACTTGTTGGAGTCCCATCTTTAAGTCAAACACAACTGTTTAATCATTTACTATGCTTTAAAGCATTTAACTATGTGCAAAACATAAAATAGCAATACTTTAAATCATTTAACTATGTGCAAAACATAAAATAGCAATGCTTTAAACCATTTAACTATGTACAAAACATAAAATAGCAATGCTTTAAATCATTTAACTGTGTTCAAACAAATGAACTCTGGCTCGTTTAAAAAGTATTCGCAGACAAGTCATACATATTTAACGTATGTATAAACAGGATTTGGCATTAAATATCCCACAAGGTTTGACATGTTATAAAACAACCATTCAAGTATCAAATTCTGTTGAGTGATTCATCTGATAGTTCCAAAAATGCCCTCTTATTAAATTCTTTTTATTTGTATCATTTCTGAAATCATCCAATTCAATCTTATTTTTTTTACACTTGCTGTTTTTGATCTAATTAGTCAGTTTGTTCCAAAAATATGTTACTCTATCAAAAACAACAACAAAAAAAAATCTTATCAGGATTGATATTTGAAATCTGCCGGGTCAGAAAATTTCCAGTTCGAGGTGAAGTATTAAAAAATGACTACTATAATTAGAAATTCCATTAATTACTTTGCAAGTTTCAATTAGATTATTTCTCATTCTTTTTCTCATTCTAATTCCTCTAATCTCTCCCTCTAGCTGTAATCTTTTACTCATTTTATTAGTTTTGTCACTCATCTCTATTTATTCTAATCACAATATTACACAGTAATTAAAAATAGAATTAAAAAATATCTTAATTGGGTATGTATTTATCCAACCCCTCTGCCAAGAGCAGAATACGACACAAGGTCAATTTTTAAGCGGAGAACAACTAATTTGAATTTAGAGTTTTCTTTCTCTTAGACTGGTTGCCATAACAATTAAAAAGTCAGTCTATCCTACTATTTACCCAGAGTTCTTTTTGCAAATAGCGTTGGTGTTTATCTTTAGTCTTTAAAAATATTTTTTGCTTATTTTACTTCATATTTGTTCCGATGTTTACATTTAGATATGAATCGCTAATTTTACTGAGACATCTTCCTGGTTGTTTTTCGTAGATTTTAGTTATTTTTTCTTTTAAGCGTAATATATTTTTGAGATAGTATATGTATGTATTTACCAACCACTCAGCACGGTCAGGATGTGACACAAGGTCAATTTTTAAGTGGAGTTTGGCAAGTTTGAATTCAGAATTTTCCTTAACTTAGTCAGCCCAACTATTTACCCATAGCTGGAGGGAGAATAATTGGATTAATACTTTTCTCAAGGGTATTAATGCTACATTAAAAGCGATCAGTATTGTCCAGGATTTAAAATTGTGTCGCCGCGTCCATCTTCCACACGATAACCATTACACCACGGGCACCTCTTGAGATATTGTCGGGGAGTGTTAATTATGTTCCATGTTATGGTTTTTCTTTTTGCATACGTCTTTTAATTTCCCTGTGTATTCTGATAGTGGGGTAGATTTTTCAAAGTAATTGCTATTGACAATTTGTTTTGTGGCATTTGCATCTTTTTTCCCATGTTTTCTCACCTGTTTCAATGTATACGTTTTCGGTTGGTTGGTTGGATTCGATAGCACTTAAACGCTTGTATTATTTTATACAGTAGATTGTTTTGTTTCGTTAGATTTTTGTGAGGTATCATTGTTACTTATGGATATATTTGTATATTATTCCTCATGATACTTCTGTTGGTAATTGTTGGTTGGTTGGTAATTGTTGGTTGGTTGGTAATTGTTGGTTGGTTGGCTGGTTGGTTGGTTTGTTTTATGGCGTATCAACCCTTTTTGGATCATTTAACACCGAATTAAGTCATTTTGGTAAAAGTTTCAAACAATTCAGTTTAGTATAAGTACAGATTTTTGTTTACACACAGTCAAATGTAAAAAAAGTTCTATTTCAAACAATTTAGTTTAGCATGAGTATGCAGTTTAAATGTCGAAACAGTTCTATTTCAAGCAATTCAGTTTAGCAATTTTGTACGCAGTCTAAATGCCAAAACAGTACTAGTACACAGCTTCAATGTGAAAAACAGTTCTATTTCAAACAATTCAGTTTAGCATAAGTACGCAGTTTAAATGTCGAAACAGTTCTATTTCAAGCCATTCACTTTAGCATAAGTACACAGTTTAGTTCTATTTTACCCATAGATAAGACCCTATCAGGTGCTACCACTCCGGGCCAGTGCAGACCTGGGAGAGATGGCAATGAAGGGGTACTCAGCATTCCCCAAAGCTCCAGCATTTCTGGAGCCTCACCATCAGATTGTTTAGTGTCATATTCAGGATACTCGTTGGGGGAGTCTTACTCCTCTGCAGAGAAGTAGTCAGTGTATTCTACCGTCCCAGCCGACTGAGCAACTGCTGGCAATTGAATGTTTCAAACAATTCAGTTTAGTATAAGTACAGATTTTTGTTTACACACAGTCAAATGTCAAAAAAGTTCTATTTTAAACAATTTAGTTTCGCATGAGTACGCAGTTTAAATGTCGAAAAAGTTCTATTTCAAGCAATTCAGTTTAGCAATTTAGTATGGTTCGGTTGTTGCTATATGGTGAAGTCAGCATATCTGTTGGGGGTTTGCATATCCGAGTCTGTTTGTATTTATTTGTGGGTAAGGTTTTGGTCTCTGAACTTATAACTTTTGTTAGAGAACGTTTCTTTCGTGAAGTTGATTCTGTTTTTAGGATCTATTGTTTAAAATAGTTTTCTCATACTTTTTAAGCTACAGAATTTTCATATCATACAATATTATGCTGGATCATATTATAAAAAAAGTTGGCGACCGTAGTAGAAGATGACCCGAAGTCTCCCTTTTCAATAGCATATTCACCAAGGTGCAGGGGAGGGCGCTAATCCTTTCCCCGGATTGCCACACTTTACTCTTGATCAGTACCTTATAATGCTGAGTGTTAAGCAAGTACCATTTTTTGAGTCTTTCGTATGACTCAACCAAGGATTGAACCTAGTTCTCCCGGGCCATTGGCGAACACTCTAATCATTATGCCATTACCCGTTCCGGTAGTACGAATCATATTATACTGCATCATATTATGCTGGATACCATATTGGAATCTATGGAAATCATAAAGCTGACTTAATAGCCTTATCTGCACTTGATATGGCACCTAAATAAAACTCCAAAATACCATACACCGACCAAAAACCTAAAGTCAACAAAATACTGCCAAAAAATGGCAACTATTATGGAACCAAAATATCCATAACAAGCTCTATGAAATAAAACCCATATTAAAAGATAGAAAACCAGATCCCAGTAAGACCGGACTAGAAGAGATCACCCTGACTCAACTTCGCATAAGCTATATCAAACTATCTCTTTTATCCTAAAACAAGAAGAACCACGAAACTGTCATTGTGGAACACTATACAGTGAAACATTTTGATAAAATGCGAACATTTAGCTCCTACTCGAAGAAAATTCAATACTTTTTGGTTATATCTGTTGTCTTCAGTTGTTACTGCTGTTTTGTATATTACATTAGTTGTTTGGAACTTATCTAAAAGTAGACATGTGGGTTGTTTAATATTACCTTGACACTTACATTATATACTTTTTGGATTTTGATTGTAATTCATTATTTTATTATGATTGTTTTTAATTATCATTTTCATGTTATTTGGGCATGGATAGCTAACATTTACGTTATTTCAGTTAAATACGATTTGTAGCTTATTTGTTAGGGGTAAATTCTTGGTTTTGTTTGGTTTATATGTTAAACAGCATATCAAATACTTATGGAGTATTTATAGCAAAAATTTGGTTAATTTCTAAATTAATATCTAGATTACAATTATAATTTTTTTTCACTGTTCCATTGTAAATTAGTTTTTACTCCATTGTAAATTAGTTTTTACAATTGCTGTAATTTATTCATAAACATTTATTTTCACACAGTTATAGGATATTAAGAATTCCTAATTAATACAAATAATTTTCAAACAAATCAATTTAACCAACAGATGAGACCTAAACATGTACAAACAGTTCAGATCAGAGTGGAACTAGGTGTAATGGCAATAAAGTGGCACGCCACACCCCCAGATTCCAGAACTGGAGCCTCACCATCAGATGCAGTCTAGTGGCATACCAAGACATCCCTATTTTTTTGGGGGGGATCTTACTCCTTTGTAGAGGATACAGTCAGCGTATTCAATGTATTTATTTAACCCCTCCTCCATCGGCCGGATGTGATACGAGGTCAATCTTTAAGCGAAGGACAGCTGGTTTGAATTCAGTTTTCCTTATAGAGTGGTTGCCAAACCAAAGTTAAAAAACCCCAATCAGCTCTACTATTGGCCATAGCTGGGGGCAAGCTAACGTAAGATTATTTGGTTTAATGGCATATCAACCATTAATGGTTATTTCATGCCAAATTCTGTTTATACTTACGTTATATATGAGTTTTAAGTGGATAGCTTGTAGGTAACATTATTTTTTAAACGATCCAGAGTTCATTTGATTACCGGCAGTAAATGATTTCAAATATTGATATTTGTTGTTTGTACACAGTTAAATGGTTTCTAGTACTTTTATCTAACACAAATAATTATATTTGCCGAAGTTAAGTTGTTTCAAGTTTTGCTATCTAATACTAATTATTCAATTTAATATCAATAATTTGTTTGCACGCAGTTAAATGTTTCCAATAAAGAAAAAGATGAAATATTTTTTTGATCTATAGATGTGACCTTAAAGGAGACTTTCCACTCTAGGCCATAGTAGACCTGGGAGTAATGGTAACGAAGGGGTACTCAACATTCTCCAAAGGTCCAGAACTGGAGTTTCACTATCAGATGCAGTTTAGTGTCATATCCAGGACACTGAAGCGGGAAGGGGTCTTATTCGTTTACAGAGATGCCGTCAGCATATTCTACAGTCCTGACCACCTGGACTGATAGCAGAGAGGGGGAAATAGATGGATTTCTAATTTTCCTGATGGCATAAGCGTGGAGTGAAACGAAAACAGCCTCTTTCAGGTTTTGAACTCAGGTCGCTGATTCCATTTCCCACGACGATAACCGTTATGTTAAGTGTGTATTGGGGTATTTTGAGCCTCACCTACCAGGTTGGAGAAATTTTTGTTTAATTGTTTAAGAAGTATTATTTTAACTTTATGTTAGTTTAAACCATTGCATATTTCTTTTCTATACTTCTATCAATTTTGTATATATATATATATATATATATATATATATATATATATATATATATATATATATATATTGATTTGCATGTGTGAACGGCTGTATGAGAAGAAGAGACTGAAAATCATTGGTATAAGTAGACAGAAACAATCGATAGACTAAAATATATGAAGTATTGGGAATTACTCTCCGGGTAAAATCCTGGATCGAATCCCTGCGGAGTTACGCCACTTGTGTAGTTCTATAAGGAGATCAGTTGCGCAGAAGAGAAACGGACACGCTTGAATGATTCAAGTAAGGAAATGAAATAGTCGTGCGATAATGTCTCTGCTGATTCCTGTTGAATATTCAATATCCTTTTTCTGTTCAGAGTTAACGGTGGTCCATTTGCAATTGATCAGCATCGGACACAAACGATTTCAACGTGGGATAAACAAGGAACTTTACAACCTAAACAGAAATATCAGGTGTTTGACTGCCTCGAGATCTCGAGATTTTGTTTAGGCTTACCAGTCACATTTTCTTTCTTTCAATCTATCTATCTATCTATCTATCTATCTATCTATCTATCTATCTGTCGTGTGTGTATTTAACTGTATATAATATATTACTATCTCTAAGTATTAAAGAGCAGTTCATATCTATCTATCTATCTATCTATCTATTGATAAACCGTTATTTTCCTTGCACCATATTTATATCATAAAATGTTTTGAAAGAAGATCGGCCTTTCGTACGTTTAGTGTGGGTTCATTTCATTTGTTCCACGGTCTTTGCGTTGTAGCCATCCATTTTCATCTATCTATTACTGTCTCTTCATATCTATCTATCTATCTATCTATCTATCTCATCACCCCTGAAAAAGTGCGCTTTGAGCCACATCTTTTTAAGAAAGTAAGTTAATTTTCTTTAAAATCAAAGATTCCAGTATTTCATTATCAAAATGTTTATTATTGGGTATCATTTATTACTTAATATTGTAGATCTGTGACCAAAAAGAAAGGTTTAGCACCATTTTAATAAAAAAAATCTTTCTTTATCGCTCTTTGTTTCTCTCTGTTTCTCTATCACACACACACACACACACACACACACACACACACACACACACACACACACACACACACACACAGAGAATATATATATATATATATATATATATATATATATATATATATATATGAGATGTGTATTTATTTTTATATTGCTACATATTCTTCGGTTACAGAGTTTCAATGCAGTAGAGTTAATAATATAGGTAATAAAAAATATCTATCGTCTATTTCGATGATACAATGTTCCACTAGAAATAATAAAATTACACTTTCGTTTGCTTTAGAAGAAAATCGATTTCTTATTAAAAATTATTGGGGTGCACTTATTCATGCATGATTATCTATCTATCTATCTATGCTAATCTGCTCGTCTTTCTCTTTCTCTTATCTATCACATTCTCTTTCTATCTCTTTTTATATATTTATCTTACCTATCCTATCCAGTCTATTTATAATTCAGTCAGTTTCTATATAATTCTCTATTTGTCTTTGTGGGTTTATATTTACCTTGTCTTTCAGTCAAGACTAATATCTATTTTGCTACCAGGCCCAGAATAATAGCATCTGTTTATTTATCTATCTACCTGAGATTAAAAAATATCAGTCTATTTGCACCCTCCTTCCTTTATTTCTATGCGTCTGTCTTGTTCAGCTGTACAGACAGAAGAGATTTGTCTCTTAAGCTTGCAACTGCACTTTATCTTTCAATGTAAAAGCCGATATTTCATGTGTTGATATTCATAAATGATTGACTAGAATCCAGACCTCTTGTGGAAAAGTTTCAAATAACGAGTAGATCTTTGGGGGCAGATTAACACAAAAGGAAGCGAGCATGACAAACTTCTAAACGTTTTATCAATAAAATTCAAATTTAGAAACCATTCTACCATGAAGACTTAGATAATCAGAAGAGTTAAAAGCTATTCTTGCGAGTAGTGCTAGGTTGGTGGGTAACGTCTGGAGAAACTAGTTTGGTAAAAATGAAATACCGGTTCCAAAGTGAGGGAAATGATATTTTTTTCATCTAATTAAAATTTACAATAAAAAGTGCACGCATCTACACGCACAAAGACAGACAGACGCACACACACACACACACACACACACAGTACACACATATACACACACGCCCTGTTGGTGGAGCTTGGAATATGCATCCTCAGCAGGGGTTTCTAAGTTTCCTCTGCCCCATTCTAAGGAATATTCTCGGCATGACATTAAACTACATGCAGTGGCGAACTTCCAATTTTTGAGCTCTGGGTATTATTAAGTACACCTTCATTGCTAATACTCTCAGGTCAAAAGGGTAGGGGAAATAAACACCCTCATGAAATAGTCTGGTATCTTTGCAAAATCTTGGCAAATCTATTGTAGAGACTTGATGACTCGAACCCAAAGAATTTGCTTCAAGATGAAGAAGAAAGAGAAGAAATAGAAGAAATGGAAAGGATAATAATAATAATAATAATAATAATAATAATAATAATAATAAGTGAAGATGAAAGAAAAAATTCAGAAAGAATATTTCAGGAGAACTAGAAAGCTACTCGAGACAAAACGATGTTGCAGAAACCTTATCAAAGGAATAAATACCTGGGCTGTAGCCCTTGTTAGATATTCGGGACCCTTTTTGAAGTGGACTAGAGAAGAACTTAAGCAAATGTACCAAAGAACATGAAAACTAATGTCAATGCATAAGGCATTACATCCCAGAGACGGCGTCGACAGACTATATGTATCAAGAAAGGAGAGAGGAAGAAGACTTGCCAGTATTGAAGACAACGACTCGAGTACTACATAGAAAAGCACGAAGGAGGAGTGATTACAGCCATCAGAAAAGATACTGACAACACGATAGACAACAGAATGACTGTAACTAGGAAACAAAAATGTGACGAAAAACAATTTTATGGGCGTTTTAAACGACTAATAAGCAACATCTCACACGAAAAAACCTGGACGTAGCTAAGAAAAGAGAACTTTAAAAGAGAAACAGAATCTCTACTTATAGCAGCAAAAAAACGCTATAAGAACCAATCATATCAAAGCGAGAATAGATAAGACACAACAAAATAGCAAATGTAGGTTATATGGTGATAGAGTCGAAACCATGAATCACATAATAAGCGAATGCAGCAATTTAGCGCAGAAGGAAAATTAGACTAGACACGACTGGGTCGGCAAGGGGATCCACTGGGAGATGTGCAAGAAATTTAAATTTAATTATACGAACAATTGGTATATGCCCAACCAGCATATGTCCTAGAAAATGACACGCATAAACTCCTATAGGACATTGACATACAAACAGATCACCTAATCTCGGCCAGAAGACCAGACTTTATGATAATCAACAAAAAAAAAAAAAAAAAAAAAAAAAAAGAAAAGAAAAAGAAATTGCAAAATTGTAAACTTTGCTACCCCGAAAGACCACAGAATAAAACTGAAAGAATGTGAAAAGAAGGATAAGTACCTGGACTTTGCAAGAGGATTGAAAAAATTATGGAACATGAAGGTGACAATTATACTAATCGTGATTGGTGTTTTCAGTACAGTAACTAAAGAATTATTAAAGGGACTGGAGGACTTGGAAGTTGGAGGACGAGTGGAGACCATCCAAACTACAGCATTATTGAGAACGGTCAGAATACTGAGAAGAGTCCTGGAAACTTGAGGAGACTTGCTGTCACTCAAACTCCAGTAAAAGCCATCAGCTAAAACTGATGCGAAAACTCTCAAGGAGTAAATGAAAATAATAATAATAATAATAAGAAGAAAAGACGAGGAAAATGATAGGACAAGAGAGAGAGAGAAAGAGAGAGAGAGAGAGAGAGAGAGAGAGAGAGAGAGAATGAGATGAAGGAGGAGAATGAAAAATAGAGCACGGAGTAGGAGAGGACGATAAGGGAAAGACAAAAAAAAAAAAAAAAGGTTGAAAAAAGCTGTAGAAGTAGTAGAAAATGTTTTGAATTGAGGACCCTTTCCACCAACTTATTTAGGCGTTTTAATGGAAATAAATATTTAACACAACATAATAAACACCGATCTCGGTGAAAGGGTCATTGCAGGTGTCCCAGAAACCTACGTGTTTGATAGATTTTTTTTCTGATCTAATCCGCTTGACATTTAGACCGAAGTGAAGAAGTGTAGCTAAAAGGAGCTTTGGTGGATGGGAAATTGGCTATTTGTGTCGAGGATCGTTTCGAAGACGAACGAGTCGACAAGACGACATTGAAAATGATTGATATTAGAAGCTGAGTGCGTGTGTGGTTTTCTTTTTCTTTTTTTATTGTTTTATTCTATTCTATTGGTAGAAAGAAGATGGAAGAGAGATAAAAATTAAGTGAAACCTCGTTCTGAGGCCATCATGGAGGACATCTGTTTTTAACCGCTCGAGTCAAAGCAAAATGAAACGGCTGTCTAAGTAAAGAGAAGTGAAAAGTCAACCATAAAAAAAAAAAAAAAACACATTAAATTATACTGTCGTCGAGAAAGAGTAGAAACTCCCGAGAAAATAAAATCAAAAGGTTCACGAATCTAATATTCGACAAATCATATTCTACCACTTAGCTACAGGGATGAATTTAGCTTGTTTTGTTGATTTTAGTCAGTGTTCGAGTTCAACTAAAGGCCAGAATTTTAAGACTTGAAATGTTTGGGGTTCTTGTTTGAAAACTCCACTCTTTACAGGTTTTTACAACGTTGATATAAAGAACACATTTTGCATACACAATCTATCTATCTATCTATCTATCTATCTATCTATCTAAAATCATTTCACAGGGAGATATTTAAAGGCTTGAAAGAGATATGAGCAAATTTATGTATCACTGTTAGGGAAGTATAGATACAGGAAGAATAGCACACTGTGCCAGAAAGTTTGATTAAATTGAGGTTAATGGTATGCCTTTGTAGTAAAACTCACAGTGGACTATTAGCAACCGGGATATAATTTATAAGTAAGGTGAGACTTACTACTTTTAATTGATGCGTGTTGTTTTAATTATTTCTCATTAATCATCACCCTGTCGACTGGGGCCGTAGAATAAGCTGACTGCACCTCTACAAAAGGTTAAGTGTCCTCCGCCTTAACGAATATTAATCAAATAGACAGTATATTATGCGATAAGAAATTTTTTAGCATTATTTTATTCGTGCACCTGTTCAAGTTTACCGAGAAAAAAATTCAAGAAAATTTATTGTGATTTGAACTAATTGGATCATCACACTCACCACACTTTTTAAAATTTATAGGAAAAAAAAAAAAAAAAAAAAACTCGCAAAGAAACAATAAACGAAAAATTATTTTATATTTTATAAAGTGTGGGGGGTCACTTTCACATTCAAATTCAATGTGGAATGATCACCCATTTCCGGATCAAGTATTAAAAACGTTAAGTGTTCCAGAAATGAGTCATCATGAACCCACTTATAAAATGTAAAATAATTTTTTTAGAAAAATGAAAAAAATTGCTTAGAGTTTGAGGGACTAATTAGTTCAACCCCTCCACTCACAAAATTAATAACATTTTCCTCTTGTTGAACTTTAACGGGTGCATGAGTAGAGTTTTATCAAAAATCTATATCGAAATTCAGTGACCATGTTTCAGGCGGCAGACTAATTTATTTTCGGTTTCTTTGTTTAATGGCATATCAATTTTCGTGGCTCATCTAATGCTGAAGACATCCTTCTTGAAGAACAGTAGGGATACTATTTTACTCATAGCTGGGGAGGATATGGTGGGGGTCATACCTTTCCAAAGGGTATTAGTTCGAAAGTGAGTGTAATAGCATGATTGGTATTCGAACCCACTTACTACTATATCGCAGTCCAGTACGTTAGCCGCCACATCATAGGAACTCCTCTTCTTGTCTTATTCATTTACCTTATTAGTTATAAGTCAGAAAAAAAGATGAGAATGATTTTGATAAAGGCGTTACACTTATGGCCTAACTAGATCAGTGCGTTTACGAAACTGTACGGCCTTTGGGTGCCCACGTTCATTTCTGGTGAGTTGTCAATTACCCACAGGTCGACCAAAAGATGAACCAAAGTGAACGGTGGATTTTCTACCAAGTACAATCTAACAGAAATGATACTGATTCACAAATTGCAGATAGATGTAATGAAGGGAAAAGGAAGAATGCGTCACAACACACAATATATCGGCCTTTATTGCCGCAGGCCATTCAGAATACCTATGTTAACAAATGTCTATTATCGAAAGTATCTTCAATAAGCACATAGGCGTTGTTGCCGAACTTTGTATGAAAAGTGCTTTGTATGACGATGGTTCGATTTGCTTGATTTGTTTAATGATATATCAACTCTTTATGGGTTACTTAATGCTGAAATTTTATTTATTTGTATAATGTTTGATAGCTATCAACCATATATTCACAAATAATTAATGGTTACTTGAGAACATATAAATGTGTGCAAACAAATTGCTATTATTAAATAGAAATAATTATTTGAAACCATATAATTAATGTTATTATAGAAGAATACTTGAAACCTTAGGACTATGTGCAAATAGTTGATCGGAATACACGAGCAGGATGCGATAAAAGGTTTGAATTCAGAGTTCTCCTTTTCCTAGATCGGTGGCCATACCAGTCTACCCAACTACTTACCCATAGCTAAAAGGAGAATAATTGGATTCATACCTTTTCGGGGGTATTAGCACTAGGTGTAAAGTAGTGTTGTCCAGGATTTGAACTCGTATCGCCGTGTCCATTTTCTATGACGGTAACGACTGGGTGATGATTAAAAGAGGAATGATTAAAACATCACAAACACCTTGATTTTATATAACTGTTTACAAACACAATAAAAGATAAATAAAGCTGAAATTGCCATGAAATCAAAATATTTAATCATAATCCTTAGTAAACAATTATAGCTTCAACTAACTATTCTTAATATAAATAATTTTCACACAGTTATATAGTATCAAGTAACTAATGTTAATCATTTGTAAACAATTATTGCTTCCAGTAACTAATGTTAATACAAATAATTTACAGTTACATGGCATCTACTTTTCCTATTTAATACAAATCATTTTCAAACAGATCTATTTGATTCATAGATGGTAACTTAACAGTAACGACTATTTCAGGTCAGAGTGGACCAGGGAGTAATGACAAAAGAGGAACACTAAACTCCCAAAAGCTCCAGAGCGGGAGCCACAATACATATTGCAGTTTAGTGTCATACTCTAGACTCTTCCTTTTTGGGTGTGAGGCGGTCTTACTCCTCTGAAGGGTATGCAGTCGACGTATTCTAAACTGCCTGTCGAACAAATCTCGCTTTCTCTCCAAAACGATGGACGGAAGAATATGTACACGTTGTTATCCAAGGGAAGTGATATATTTGTCGCTGACTCCCACCAGACACGACTTGACACAAGGTCAAAAGCCCGAAGGCCGATTAAAGTGGGGATAAAGGGGAGGGGAAGGTCGGAAACGAGCCGTAACTCGAACCCTGCTAGTTATTGACCCACTAAGTGCAATGTGGATCTAATGGGTCAAGCCGTTTCACGGACCTAAATCTAGGTCCGGGCACGTATGCCTGCATATAGCTTAAACTAGACCGTGAGGTCTAGTGCTATACAAGGCGTGCAACGGGATCTGAAAAAGCAGCTCCCCCCCCAAGGTTGCCCAGCCGAAGCTGGGGGCCTATTCGGCCCCGAGTCTGCTCTTGGTTTCGATACCCCATCCGGCACGAATGCCAGACGGCCCAGCCAAAAGGCCAGGGAAGTGATAGCATCAGCATATACGACCGGAAAACATAAAAGCCAATCAGTAGATACAGAGTGATTATTTGGGCAACATTCTTCTGAGATACACTGGCTCCTATAATTTACGTGATCGGTACATTGTTGCTAAAAATCCATCTAAAAATTATTGAACATCAGTCTTCTAAGATGGCAGCGACATTTATTACTCGAAAATGAGTCTTGCAACACTGCTCGAGTTGAATGTTAGTTTGTTTGGGTTCTATGGCATATCAACCTTTGTAGATTATTTAATGCCAAATCCATTTTCATACAAATAAACAATTCTATTTCAAACAATTCAGTTTAGCGGAAGTACACAGTTTAATTGTCAAAAACATTTCTATTTCAAGTTATTCAGTTTAGTCAAACAGTTCTAATTCAACAATTCAGTTTAGTATAAGTATAATTTTGTTTATCACAGTTAAATGTCAAAACAGTTCTATTTCAAACAATTCAGTTTAGCGTAAATACAGATTCAATATCAAAACAGTTCTTTTTCAAACAATTCGGTTCAGCATACAAAAATAATTCAGTTTAGCATAAGTACGCCGTTTAAATGTCAAAACAAGCAATTCAATTTAGTATAAGTACACAGTTTAGTTCTATTTAACCCATAGATAGGACCCTATAAAGTGCTACCACTCCGAACCAGAATGGATCTGAGTGCGATGGCAATGAAGAGGTACTCTGCATTCCTCAAAGCTCCAGTATTACTGGAACCTCACCATCAGGTTGTTTAGTGTCATATTCAGGACACTCGTTGTGGGTTCTTACCCCTTCTGCAGTGAAGCAGTTGGTGTTTTGTACAGCTCCAGCCGAGTGGGCCGAGTTGAATGGGAAACAGTTTCAGGAACGTAAAGTAAACTTCACTGTATTGTTCTGATTATCCAACCCCCAGATCTCAATTCCATTGAGAATTTATGTTGTTGTACCAACAAGTACGCTCTGTAGATTTTTCTGTTGAAACTTTGTGTTAACATCCTGGAATCAAATCCCAAATCTTTAATCAGGTAGGAAATATTTTGTGTGACACAATGAGAAGAATCGTATAGCACCAATACTCAAAGCAAGAAGTTTTTTTTTAATTTGAATATCTTAAAAATCAACCAGTAGGTAAATACTTTCTCAACTGCGGGTTAGTATTTTAATCGCCCAGGTATTAAGATTCGATAATATTGGGTTGAGTTGTACATAATTTCCACTTTGGTAGAATATGGTTTATTCATGAATAATTCAACAATGAATTAATTTTAATTGACAATATATTCTCCATTATTATGAATCACTTGCCCTTCATATGGTAGTTGCTAATTCCTTTCAAATAAGATTCAAAGGAAGTTTTCCACAAACGTTTTCATCTGATATTCTTTAGAAAATCTTTTGTCATTCAGAGCATTTTGTAGAGAACGTGTGACTGACACTAAACTGTATTAAGTGATGAGGCTCTAGTTCTGGAGCTTTAAGGAGTATGGAATGTCCCTTTTGATGCAATTATTCTCAGGTCAACTCAACCTTGTTGTGCTTTGGATAACAAAGTGTTAATCTATTTAAAATGGTTGCGTAGATACATTTATGTTCCCTATACATTTGGAAACTATAATTGTTAAGCCGAAATTGACATAAATAACCCCAAAAGGTTGACATGTCATAAAAACCAACCAATCAATTGACAATTGATTCTCTTACGCTACGGAATTGTGCTTTATTTCTAGTGAATATTTTTTGTTTTATTGCAGTTTGTTGTAGAGAAGAGATGATGCCTCCTCGTATAGAATGAATTATTCTTTTTGATGGTGTTGGCCGGTGGCCCCGATTCCTTGCAACAGTCGTTAGCAATATGCCCTTGTACATATTGTAAAATAAACCCTTTTTCATTGTAAGTTACGATTTGAGTTATCATTTCAATAACCCACCCAGTAACATTACAATACAATTCATTATTGAAAACGAAGTTTGACGTGCTTCAATCAACCCCAAATTTTTACAACATTACATAGTTATGATTGCCAGAAATTATTAGAGGTGTTTTAGAAATAAGCTGGCAGGGGAGAAAAATGATGGATTCATGCCTTTTCCAAGAGACTCAGCACAAAGTGAAACGCAAACAGACTTGTTCAGGATTTGAACTCGAATCGCTGGGTTAATTTTAGACTGCAAAAATTATAACGCCTCATTTTCGTTTTAATGTGTTTGTTTGATAAATCCTACCTGTGATATCTCGAATTGCATAAACAGTTGATCACAATTTACGAAGTAACTTTTGATTTTGAAATGTGTAAACTCATATTTATCGTGAGCAATTTCGTTACATGTTTACTTCGTATGAATACAAGACGCCAACAATTACAATTTAAGATAATAGAAAACTGAACGGCTATCAAATCAGAATCGAAAGTATTTTTGGTCATTTATAAACATGGAAATATGAGATATATTACTATGATGTAGGGGGTGGTGTACCTTATCTGATTAAGAGAACAGCTTTTCCACCTTGAAGTAAAAATTATAGTGCGCTCTGATTCGTGCCAATAAACAAGTTTGGAAAAATAAATCTCTTATTATCCATGACTCTTGCTGTTACTCATCATTTAATGTCATAGAATTCATCACACACACACACACACACACACACACATAGATTCTCTCTCCCTCTCTCTCTCGCAATTACACAAACAAATTTTTGGGTACAGATATAGACATAGACAGGTGGAAACACACACACACACACACACACACACACACACATATATATATATATATTTATATATATATTGTAGAACACTGGAACAGAAATATTTGTGCGTGAGATTAATTGCACCAGTAAAATAATTGTCAATATCAATTTCTATCTATCTATCTATCTATCTATCTATCTATCTTATAGTTATCTCTCTCTCACCCTATCTCTTTCCCTCCCTCGCAATTACACGAACAAATTTTTGGGTACAGATATAGACGTAGACAGGTGGACAGACGAAGACACACACACACACACACACACACACACACACATATATATATATATTGTAGAACACTGGTACAAATATATTTGTGCGTGAGATTAATTGCACCAGTAAAATAATTGTCAATATCAATTTATCTATCTATCTATCTATCTATCTATCTATCTATCTATCTATCTATCTATCTATCTCAGTTTGTTCATCTCTCACTCTCTCCCCTATCTATCTGTTCATATTTATCTATCAGTCTGCTCATATCTATCTATCTATCTATCTATCTATCTATCTATCGATCTATCTTATAGTTATCAGAAAATTCCGAAGGTAGTCTTTCATAAACTTTTTTCTTTTTCTAACCTTTTCTGGAGGTTGCGGCGATATAAGAGATCAAACAGAAAAACTTTGTAAGCCAGAAGATACCCATTTGGACAGTTTAAATGCCCGACAATCCTGTAACTTTCCACTCTTAATATGTAACACACACACACACACACACACACACACACACACACACACACACACACACACACACACACACACACACATATATTGCATGAGTCTAGGTTTGTATATTTTGTACCTTTTGCTACATCTTCTTTCCTTTCTCTTCCGACTACGGTCATCACCAGATGAAAAAGGTTACCTAATGTCTGCACACTTGCTGTCAGTTCTCACACCAAAGCCATTCATCACCTCATAATACCAATTTCAGAATGGCCTCTAAGGCTAAACTACCCTATACATAAACACAAGAGAGAGAGAGAGAGAGAGAGAGAGAGAGAGAGAGAGAGAGAGAGAGTAGCGTGTACGTCTGAGGGGCTTACGCATGCGCATTCGTTCTTACCAATGAATATATGTAAAGAAACGAGAGAAATTTTTGTCTCGCTTTTTTCAGTAATTTTGAACAGGTCAATAGCCAAAGAAAAAAAAAAAGGTATTCTGACTAAACTCTAGATAGAACGGGTGGCTCTTTTACTAAAAAGGACCTGATGCATTGATCTCATATTATTCCCAATACAAAAGATTTGACAATAGAACAGTTGATCTTCTGCCAATTATTTAGTATTGATAGAATGTTCAATCATATATATATATATATATATATATATATATATATATATATATATATATATATAGCGAAAAAAAAACTTAAAAAATAATAGTGATTAGGTTCGGGGAAGGACGATTCGTGATGTTGGCCAAAGTGCGGTTGGCCAGTTTTAGTATCCGGTCATGCGCACATGTCTGTCCGACTGTTGACATCTTCCGGTTTGCAATATTGCGCATTTGTCGAATTAATTAACCTAATTTGTCCACGGGGCAGACGCAATGTCCAGACAGCGGAAGAACTTGTCATGTAAAGTTATTAACAACTTTAAGGAGGGGCTGTGGGGTGGGTAGAGCCAGGGAATAAAGAAAGATAAGAAAATTCATGTAAGAAGAGAGAGAGAGAAAGAGAAAGAGAGAGAGAGAGCGGGACAGAGAGAGAAAGAGAGTGAGAGGGAAGGAGAGAGAGAGAGAGAGAGAGAGAGAGAGAGAGAGAGAGAGAGGAAAGTAAAAGGGTATACAGAAAAAAAGAGTGATAGTTAAATTAAGGATGAAAGGTAGAGAGAGAGAGAGAGAGAGTTAATAGGTGTGTTCATCTACTGAACTTTGTTGAGTCTGGCACAAGGTCACATGCTATCTGCAATACGAAATGTACCGATGCGGTCTCCTTTTTATGTATCGATCTGGTACAACGTTGCTTAGCTTTAGTGCTCAAATGAAAACCATATTTGACCGAAAGCCTAATAAGTTACTTACATTTGGGAATTACTTAGTCTGGTCAGAAGATCACAAAACGGATTCAGGATTCGGTGTTCCTACGCGTTTATCCATCTTAATCAGGGCTTCTCAAAAGTTTCACCAGATGCACCTCTCGTAACTAAATTTAATTTCCATTCACCCCCAAATTAATTAACTGAATATTAGATTACGAAGCAGAATTAATTTACCAGTGTTTAATGGTTGGTTGGTTGGTTGGATTTTATGGCATCTCAACCTCTGTAGGCTATTTGATGCCAAATCCATTTTTATACAAATAAACAGTTCTATATCAAACAATTCAGTTTAGCATAAATACAGAGTTTAATTGTCAAAAACATTTCTATTTCAAGCTATTCAGTTTAGTAAAACAATTCTAATTCAGCTAATTCAGTTTAGTATAAGTATAGATTTTGTTTACACACAGTTAAATGTCAAAACAGTTATATATTAAACAATTCAGTTTAGCGTAAGTATAGTTTCAATGTCAAAATCAATTTCATTTCAAACAATTCAGGTTAGCATAAGTACGCAGTTTGAATGTAAGTACAAAAGTTAATTGTCAAAAATATTTCTATTTCAAGATATTCAGTTTAGTTAAGCAGTTCTAATTCAAACAATTCAGTTTACCATAAGTATGCAATTTAGTTTTATTTAGTATTCAGTTTAAATGTCAAAACAGTTCTATTTTAAACAATTTAGCATGAATACGCAGTTTAAATGCCAAAAACAGTAAACTCAAACCACAGTTTAGTTCTATTTAACCCATAGATAGGATCCCTATCAGGTGCAACCACTCTGGGCCAGAGTCGACCTGGGAGAGATGGTAATGAAGGGGTACTCCGCATTCCTCAAAGCTCCAGCATTACTGGAACCTCACAATCAGATTGTTTAATTTCATATCCAGAACACTCGTTAGAGGAAGGTCTTGCCCCTTTGCTAAGAAGCAGTCGGTGTATTCTACAACCCAAGCCGACTGGGCAACCAGGGGAAAGAGTAGCACCTTTCGCTCCACCTTGGTGTTGTAGCTATTGAAAAGTGAACCTTTAGTAAGAATGACTGAAAAGAACTTGGCAACATTTTTAATTGACAAATGGGAAATAAAATCAAAATAGATATCTAATTGGTTTTGTCTCAACTCAAATTATGTCTTCTTTTCTGAAGGAAACATGTATAAAATCTTATTTCATTATTTTCACAGGCAAACGTGCTGTTGGCACATAATTTAAGAAGAAAAGAAATTAATTGAATATTAAATTACAAAACATAAGTAATTTATCTGTGTTTAATACAATTTACATGAGAAAAGAATCAGTAAAATAAAATACAACAGCACATTTAATTCTTGAATTATTTTTTAAGATTCCACCATATATGAACTTGGAAAAACTTATAAAATCAATGCAATAGTTGCACAGAGCTTGGGATATTTTTCTACTGTTTCTTTCGTTTATCCACTGATATCCAATTTCCTCTAAATGTGAACATAGACTTCATATCAAGATCGAAAGTTATTTCAATAAATTCTTCTTTAAGAAAGGTGTCTAAATTTGCCCATTGCAATTCAACATCATTTGAAGAAAAAATCCATTCAGGAATTTCCATCTTTGAAAGATATTTGAATCAAGTTTTAAAGTCTTCATGCAAATCTTTAATGTAAGTAAGTTAAGTAAGTTAACCGACCGTAATCGAAGGTGACCCCGAAATACCCCCTTTTTAATAGCTACTACATCGAGGTATTGGGGAGGGCGCTACTCCTTTCCCTGGATTGCTCCACTTTATCCTTGATCCGTACCTTATAATGCTGAGTATTAAGCAAGGAAGAATCAAGTGCCATTTCTTTAGTCATTAGTATGATTCAACCTGGGATTGAACCACGGTCTCCCTGGCCATTATGTCACCTAAATGACTGAGCGGTTAGATACCAAGTCTAGGGTAAAGTTATAGGGGTTTTAATTCTTGCTTGAAACGTCCTGCGTGTCTAGCCACACTGAAGTGTTGTGATACGACGAAACAGTATCTTTCATGTAGATAATATTATCCAAAATACTTTCTTCTGAGTGTTCTTTAGGGATTTATAAATGCAATGTAGTAAATTCACCTCCTGCAGATCCTTATCTTTTTACTCACTCTGCCAAATGTTTATTCATCCCCTATATGGACCACTTTTAGACGCTCCTGCCCACAATAATGAGGATTCTTAAGTAGTTGTCCGAGTAAGTATTGGTCAAATTCGACGTTGATTTACTTTGTTGCTATGATGAGAACCAGTGCATGTCTATCCAACCTTTCGGCCTTGGACAGGATGCAACACAAAGTCAATTTTTAAGTAAGTTAAAAATCTTTAGGATACGGAGTTTTCCTTCTCCAAGACTGTTCGCCGTACCAAGGCTAAAGAACCCAGTCTATACTTCTATTTATTCATAGTTGAGAGAGAAGAGATAGATCCATACCTTTTCCAAGAGCATTAAAGAAAACTGAAACGCAAACAGTATCATTCAGGATTTGAACTCGGCTCACCGAATCCATTTTCTTTGACGATAATCGTAACGCCACAAGCACGTCTTAATGATGGGTACCTGTGATTTCAACCTAATCTGACAGCGATCCCTTAAAAGATGTTGAGGCAATGAACAGGTCTCAATAAAACGTTGGTTAAAAGAGAAAGCAAATTGAATAAATACGGAAAAAAGAGAATGTAAAAGAAAAAGGAAATAGTATAGATAGATACTGAACTTAGTTTATTACAGTACAGAACAACAAGAATTGACACCCACTGAGGATCATATTCACTTCTAGCATAATTTTCCATGAGACTGATTAGCTCTTAATTTGTGTATATTTATGTATTTGTGTTGTGAAAACACTTAATTTATGCATCCATGTAAATGAAGCCAGGTTTATCTGTTTAAAGGCATATCAACCTTTGTGGATCATTTAATACTAAAGCCATCCTTGTATAAGAACAGCAGTGATACTATTTAGCCTATAGCTGGGTAGATGAGAGGTTTCATACCTTTCGCATGGGTACTAGTCTGAAAGTGAACGTAATAGCGTGACAGGAGTTCGAACTCGTTTACTTCGTGGCTGCAGTCCAACAGTTTAGCGAATACACCACGAGTACTTCCCCTGAGTCACTATTAAACAATAGTGAGGCGCTCTATAGATGTTCATAGGAATGATGAAAAAGTTCCTAATGGCATTTTATGCATTATGTTGACGAAATCTTGGAAGCGTCTTTAGACTTTACCCATCTATTTATTGCAGTCAACAAGCCTTTCGATGAATTCTGAAGCTAAAAAATTTGATTTCACGTCAAGAAACGGTCTGCTTTGACTTATGGTTAAAAAGCACCGGTTCCCGCTGGATCACCGAATCTAATGAGCAATGAGCCAATTCAGTACTTAAATGGGTGATCACTAAGTAAAAACACGTATCGTAAAAAACCTTAAGTCTATATGACAGACGAAACAAATTTTACTAAATAAAATGACATCCCTCCCGCAAAAAACAAAAAAGCCCCCCAAAAAACCCTCAGATTTATTAAACGTAAGACCAAAGGAAACCTATAACATCTCAATTTATATGGAATCTATTCGGAAAAACAGAGGCACTCATGGCGTGACGTTTATTATCGTAGCAGGTGAACTCGGTGATTCGAGTTCAAGTTCTAGACGAATTGGCTTACGTTTCACTTCGTGCTAATGTCCTTGGGAAACGCATAAATCCTCCATCTATGATTAAATTGTAGGGGAGACTGAATTCGTTCCTTTTTGAATGAAAACTAGTATAGCAGAAGGAAAACGTTGAATTCAAACCATGTGCATTTCACTTAAAAATTGATTTTGTGGCAGAGTGGAAAATCGTTTTCTTAAATATTTGACTGTTATATGGTATTAAGTATCTCACACTAATAATTTATATACATTATATAGTTTCTAGTAACAACTTTATTTGATAATAATTATTTGTTTGAATACAGTTAGAAGTAGTAATTTACTAAGTTTTTTGCTTTGATGTGGGACAAGCCATATGAATGTGGCCACACGAGACTCGAACTCCGGTGAAGGTTTGCTAGTCTAGCTTGCTAACCATTACACTACCCGAGGCGACCTATATGGTTTCAAGTAACTAATAATAATTCTTAGTAAATAGTTATAGCTTCATGTGACTATTAATACAAATAATTTACTGTTATATGGTATTAAGTATTTTTATTGAATTAGAATGATTCTCAAACATCTATTTGGCCCTTAGACAGGACCCTAACAGAATATACCTGGAAGTAGTATCAACGAAGCAGTACACCACATTCCCCAAATCACCAGAAGTGGAGACACAGCATCAGATGCAGTTTAGTGTCATACCTAGAACACTTCTTTTTTTACTGTAGGGGTGGTCTTAAAGACAGCGTATTCTAGTCTCACCGACAGGGCGTAAAACAGATTGGATATTTCATTACAATTATCTATCTTCTCAAATTAAAAGTGAAATCTGAGAGGACTTTCTTTTTATGTTCACCGTCCTTTGACATTTAACTGTTAAGATGACAATCTCAGAGAATCTTACGAGAATCTTAAGTGAATCTAAAACGTCTCCATAAATTTTTAAAAGCTACTTTTAAATATCAATTTGGCTGACTTCTGTTTAAACATAAGAAAAGTCAATGTTTCTACTTTGGCAGCCTTAAGAAGCAAGATTGATTTTTTTTATAAATTCACTATACAGTGTTAACTTGACACAAGGCCATGATTATGAAGTACTCAATTTTGTCCTATTGTGACACAACGTGCGGTTAAATACTTAACTAATATGTAAAAATTAAAATTTATGAAATATATGAAAATGAATATATATATATATATATATATATATCGAAAACAAAAAGATCCTTAAAATAAGTATCTTTATGTTTAAGGCTTAAGTTGACCAAAAAAGCTGGTTGATTGTTCCTAAAGGTCAGTTAAGTGCGAGACAATTGGTTTTGATTTTAAAGGTCAGCGAATTTATTTAATTTTTCGGTTGTCAACTAACTTCCTCAATCATAATGATGAAACGGGTCATTTCGTAAAACATATTTTTCTAGACCTGATCTTAAAGGTCAATGTCAAAAGGGAGATTTAATTTTGCTCCACCCTAAATAAAGGTGAGCTGGGCATGGCTCATCCATTCAGGTGGGGCTGAGAATTTTTAGTTCAACCCCATAGCTCTAAACCAGTTCCCATTGGTCAAAGCATCTAAAAAGAGTTTTCCCTGTACCTGTAAGATATAATCCTGAACTAGAATTGGCTGACCAGTGGGAATATGACTCCTAATTGTCTCTTATTGGACAACCAATCAGAAACCTTTTGTAGTCCAGATATTGATCTATAAAAATAGGATGGTAAAACAAATCATCAGAGAGGATGAGAAAAGGGACCAAAAAGAAACTCAAGACTGTCAAAGAAGCATCCCTCCCATTCTAGACCCGAGGCATTCCGAACAACCTTCCGACTTTACAAAAATTCAAAGTTTCAGACTTTAGAGACATTGGTATCATTCTAACTGCACCTCATCGCCACTCTTCCTCTCTCGATATTCTTTCTTCTTTTTGTTTGTTATTTATTGTCTCATTAACGTGTTTCAATAAAAACCATTTTTGTCGTTTGTTAACAACGGGTTTTCTCTATTCTTTGAATTGCCTGACAATCTAGCTACTCCTATTACTTGACTGTCAGAAGAAGATCCGGCTGAATTGTATCAACCCCACTTCGTGGATCTTTCAAACACAGCGTAGGCACTGAAGGATTTGACAAAGTAAACAGTCGGAAGATAACGTGGTAGTCACGAATACAATAGCCACAACAAGTACTGTGACTAGTAGTCACACCACATTGGGGTCCGTGGCTAACAAAGGACCACACTATAGATGCTACTCGGCAAAGACTTTTGGATTACTGCAAAATCAAACTTATATCGGAAAAATACAACCGGTGAAGAGTCAACTTAATCACATATCCAGACTCGTGGAAGGGTCAATGAGAATCAAATTCAGATGCTAATGATCGCTCGATGAAAGGTAGGCATTATAAAGAGAAGAGCATATACACTATTGTAGAAAAGGGTAGAGTGAACTTGGTAGAAAAGAAGAATGTAGAGCGTTGGGGCCTATTCTTGATTCTCATAAAAAAAAGTAAAATTAACGTACCATAATATAACCGTTCAAATATGCTTACAAATCAGATCTTTATTCATTACCCTCGACATGCAGTGATGATGTTTTGTTCCATAACTATAGTCACCTACACACACAGAAATAAAATAATGTAACGAAATATTAATTCACGAATTCACATCCGCTTACACAACGTGCTGCGGTTGTAGCCTGGCTTAATCTCATAAAAACACGCATCCATACGTAACTATAACATATATACGCATACGCCCACACCAACATACACTCACACACTTACAACCACACGTAAACAATCATGCGAAATCTCAACGGTTTTTGTCTGTACTTTTCCGTATTTTTTCGATTTTCGATTCATTTCATTTTCTTAACTGCCAGATGATTGCTGTTTTGCAAAAAAAAATCCATGAAACCCAGGGATCGCAGTCTATATTCTATGAATTGAATATATATATATATATATATATATATATATATATATATATATGTATATATATATAGTCACACCCTTAGTACGAGCAAGAAGCTACTGATGGTCTGTTTTATAAGTGAAGCTTATCAGGTTTGAATTCATCTTTTTCCTTCTCTTGGACTAGTCGCCACGCCAAAGTTAAAAAAATTCTGTCTGCCCTACTAATACCCATCGCAGGAAGGGGAATAGTTGAATTTATACATTTCCCAAGTGTATTAGTACTGTATGAACTGTAAACAGCCTTCTCCAAGATTTGATCACAAGATGCTGTGTCCATCTTCTACGATGATTGCTATTATACCACGAGAGGATCTATCTATCTATCTATCCTAAATTTTGAGACAGGCCTTCAAATAGATCCGCTGATACACCTCTAGTTCACTCACATGATCTAAGTGATCTAAGTAAGAAATAAAAGCTGAAATAAATCTTTATTCTTACTGTTATTCTGACGTTTCAGATTCTTAAATTAGAATAGTGATCCTAACTGATCTAAGACAGGAATCATAAAAAAACTGAGCTTGGCAAAGGTGTATGTATTAACCCAGCCCCTCCGCCATTTGCGAGATGCGACATAAGATCAATTTTTAAGCTGATTACTGCAGAGTTTTCCTTCTTCTAGTCTGGTTGCCTTAACAAGTCTAGAGAACGCAATTTGCTCAACTATTTGCCCGTAGTTTGGCGGAGAGGCTGTGGATTAATATCATTCCCAAGAGCATTAGTGTGAAGTGAAAGGTGAACAGCTTCTGACAAGACTTGAACCCATGTTGATGTTTCCATTCCATTTGCCCAGACAATAACCGTTACGCCATGCTTAGTTGGTTCAGGCGTGTGTAAGTGTTTGACTTTAACAGTATAAAACTATTGTCTGGTTTCTGGACCATCTTTTTACTATACAAGAAGAACATATGTTTTATAATAATAAAATATTTAATTATTTCACTATTTATGTAATCTAATTATTCTTTGATAATCAAATTTTTTTATAAAATAGTGCCAGTGGGTTATACGCATCTATTTAACCCATCAAACTGGCAGTATTTTGAAAATTATTATTTATTCACAATTAATCAAAATGGAGATGAAGGGTGGCGTAAAGTTGCCAACACAGAAAAAAAAGAATAAATGACCCTATTCGATTTCCAGCTGAGACTGCTTATGATTTTTTTTCACATAATTAACCTTGAAAAAAACATGAATATACTTATCCCAACGCTCTGTTCAAATCGTTCGAATATCTAAAGTCTCATCATTGGCATGTCACAATGGTTAACAGAGAAAAAGGAATAATTTGTGCACCCATCAAATTCTGATAACTATCTTATCTACTCAGGCTGCAGTAACCAAAAGGAAATTCTAAATGATGCTTATCAAACCATTTATTAGGGTCTGTTTTTGTAAGATCAATAGATTGGCTTGCTAGTGTTGGTTCTTTCTATAAAGACATTGGCCCCTTGCTCTATCTTAAGCTTACTTTTTCTTTCTCTTCTCTCTAATTTCTATTAATCTTGAAAAATACATGAATCCAGTTCTCTCTTTCCTTTTCTTTCATTCCTTCCTTTATAAAATCCACGAGATTTCTTTTTCTTTTTCTAAACGTCTTTTTTTTTTATTGACAACTGGTTCTTTCTTTCTTTCTTTCTTTCTTTCTTTCTTTCTTTCTTTCTTTCTTTCTTCTGTAGCATTGTTTTTTAGGGAATCAATGATTATATATCCTGCATGAGATATGGAATTTGATACCTAACTTGAGAGTTGATGATGGAATTAACTTTGCTTCCGAGGACTCTCTTGGAACATCGAATTTGTGAGCAACATAATATCAAACAAGTGTAAATCCTAATTTGTTGAGTTTGGTCGTTAGAAATGAAAGGGAATCTGTGGGTTTGCTGGCATTGATGGCTGAGGCTGCAAAATACATTGACTACATCTCTGCAGAAGAGTAAGACTCTTCCAACGAGTGCCTGGCCCAGTCGGCTGGGGCTGTAGAATACATTGACTGCATCTATGCAAAGGGTGAGACTACCCTCCAACGAGTGTTCTGGTTGATATGCCATAAAGCCAAACCAAATCCAAACCCGAATCCATGCTATTAGCACGAATTGATGATGATAATGATGATATATATATTTCTTCTTCAAACAGTCTCTAAATAATTGATTTTAACAGCATGCCAACCCATTTAGGGTTATTTTTAATACCTAAATGTTAGGGAAACGCGTTCATTGTACCTCTATATCTAAATGTATTTGTATAGTTGTTTCTTAAGAGTTTTTGGCACATTGTTAAAAGTTCTAATTTATACAGATAATATTTACACAGCCATACGGCCTGAAGCACTGATAATTATATTTTTCAAGACGCTCTTTCGATTCAATAACCATATTTACCCAACCCCTCCTCTCGGGCAGGATATGACACAAGGTCAATTTTTAAGCGGAGTTTAACTGGTTTGAATTTAGAGTTTTGCTTCTCCTAGACTAGTTGCCTAACCAAGGCTGAAGAACCTAGTCTGCCCTACTATTTACCCATAGCTGGAGGGAGAATACTTGGATTCATACCTTTCCCAAGGGTATTAGTGCTATGTGAAATGCAATCAGTCTCGTCCAGGATTTGAACTCGTGTCGCCGTGTCCATTTCCTACGAAGATGACCATTACACCACGGGCACCTTTCGATTCAATAACAGTCATTTGTTTGCACACAGTTAAATAGTATCAAGTAACTAACAATAATCCTTAGCAAACAATTACAGTTTCAAGTAATTATTCTTAATATAAATAATTTAGAGTTAAAAGGCATCAAGTACTTCCGCTGAACGAGAATGATTCTTAAATAGATCTATTTGACCCAAAGACTTCAGTCCCTGGACCAGGGAGTTATAACAGTTAATGGGTATTTCACATTCCCCAAATATTCTTAACTGGAGCCTCACCATCAGATACGGTTGAGTCTCATGCATTGGACACTCGAACACTCTCGTTATCTTTTTTGAATTTTCCCTGAAGAAACTGAAGCTAATTATGAATACTGTTTATCGATAAAATTTCATTTACATCCAATTAAACTCTAGTCAGTTTGAAACAATGAACGCAGTTATTTTTTAAAGTCAATTCCGGACACTACTGGAAAGGATTCGTACCACTCCCTTTACAATACCGCTGATAAATATGGAAAGAATTATAAAGACAAAAACAAGCCACTCTTTTTAAATTCAGTCTCAAGGGACAAAAAAGCTACAATAATCAAAGGCAAACTAGAAAAGGTCAAGTAGGTTATAATATATATAGAGAAAAGTAAAACAGTACCGTCTCGGGGAACGCTCTATTGGCGAGGCTTAAAATAGGTCGACTGCTTCATCTGCATAGGGGTAAGACCCCAAACCTTTAAAAAAGGAAAAGTGTCCTGTATATGACACTAAAGTGTATTCGGTGTAGAGACCCCGTTTCTGCAGTTCTGGGAAGCGTAGAGCCATCCTTTCGTTGCCATTACTCCCAATTTCACCAAACCCGGAGTGGCAGTACCTGTAACGATCCCATCTATGGTCCAAAAACAATGTTTGAAAACTATACAATTGTTTGCAAATTATTTGTTTTAGATAAAAATACTTGACATCTCCTTAAATTACTGTTGCCGAGGTACTTTAATCTTCTTTCCTTCTCATGTATATATACAAAACATGAAACTCCGGGTAACGGACCGAAATTAGAGAGAAAAAATGCTCACATTTTAGGTTTTAAATCATCTCTGCTATAATAGCACTGAGCACATTCCATGCACTTTTCTTATTTTTATCTATCACTTATATATAATGCAATTAGGAAAAAAAACTCAAACCTGGTTAAATAGTCATTATAAATTCCTTTCGGCAAAAGATATTATACTCTTCGTCTCATCAGATGACTTCCCACGTTTAATTTGAGGTTGAAAAACAGCAAATATGGATTACAATTTATATATATAAATTAAAAAAAAGGAAAAAAAAAGCATTATGAATTTGAATTCTCTGGCGAAAGTAAAGGGGGTTAAAACAATAAAGTATGAGAAAAATTAAGAAACCAAGAAAAGGGTGTCGTTGACTGGATATTACTGATGTATATGTGTGTGTGTGCACGTGTGTGTGTGTCCAAACGAATTATAGACAAATAAAAAAATGAAATTCACAAAAAATGAAATGGAACATCAAAAATATATTCATGATTATAATCAAACATTTTCAAAGTTCGGCAAGAAGTTGATATGCCGTTATTAATATTGTACTAATGATTTATACACAATCATATGGTTTAAACTATTCTTATTTGATAATAGTCATTTGCTTGCACACTGTTTCATGATTTCAAGTATTCTTATCTAATACTATTATTTTTCAAACAGATTTATTCGATCCATAGATGAGACCCAAACTGGGCTATAGTCAACCTGGGAGTTCGGGTAACAAAGGAATAACTCCCTAAAAATGCGAGGCTCTGAAACAAAGAAAGAAATTTGAGTTCATCCCTTCGATGCCATTCCTTCGAGGTTCATTCTGATCCGGAGCCGTGATACCTGTTAGGGTCCCAACTATCGATCCAGCAGGTCTGTTTGAGATGATATTTAAAATGATACAGTGGCTCTTAATGTTGTATACTCATTGGTTGACGATTCACTTTGGCTCCTTTAAAGTCCTATTTTTATAACTATAACCATTACACCACGGGCACCTTTCGATTCAATAACTAAACTATATTTAGTCCTATCTTTGGAACGAGGATTTCACGTAAAAACCTCGAAAAGTAAAATAAACACATCTATTCATTCGGTGCATCAGAAAGTAAAGTCCTAATTTCGACTCGCTTATGACGCCATCTCGCGAGACCTTTTCAGTTTTCCCTTGGGCGTGTCTTTCAAGTACAGTTGTGTAGGTCATACTTGACAACCTGAACTTTTTCACCTCCGTATTTCGTGCCTACACATTATGACCTCGCTTCCTCTGAGCCCAGATCGACCCATTGGAACCAAGTTTGGTATAAGACTCTCCACTACAAGCGCATTTCTCAACACACATTATATGACATTAAAACATTGATATTACAAATATGTATGAAGTCTTTACTCGTTTAAAACGATTGTGAAGATATATTTTTGTATTCGTATATAACTAAATACAACAATTGTTAAACTGATTTCTGCATTAAATAACCCAACCCGGTTGACATGTTGAAAACCAACCAACGAACCAACCAACTACTGTGCTTTTCAAGAAACTGATAAATCCATAAAGTTTATACTTGGCGCATTCAATCAGAATTCTCCTAAAGAACCTGCTTTGGGAATGGTCACAGCTGTTGTCTGCTACTGTGGCCTCAGCCGGTGCCATCCCACCCACTTTTCTATCATTCAAAGCACGGAATCGGCATTAATGTTATCATTCTTGGCCAACGAATTTCGAAGCAAATGCTGTGATTCAGCCATGCAGCACATAAGGAAAGATGCTGTCTAGAGACCATCGCCGATCGTTTCTCCTCCAAATCCATTCAATTAATTTCACCTCGAACATCGAATCCCAATAATCAATAAAGCGTTTAAATGATGGTGGATTCAATGTGATTGGTTAGGTTCATCCAATCACATTGATTTGCTGGTCAGTTGAATATTAGACTTCAGTCGGAGAGCAATACAATGATTACTGTTGGAGTGTGAAAGGAATGAAGATCTGACCGATCGTTTAAGACACTTTGCACGAATGTTCTAAGATAAGTTAAAACAAGAATAAAAGTAAACACTCTTTATCTCTAATAACAAAGTGCTGCTTGTTTACATTGAAAGGGACCCGGCTACTATAGCGGAATAATCTTCATCTTAGTTGTTTTTTAAAAAAAGTCTTTCGGCGACTAATTCTTTTTAACTTAGAGTAACGGTTATCGTCGTAGGAAATTGAATCGGCAACCCGAGTTCAAATCCTGGACGAGGCAGTTTGTTTCAATTCGCGTCAATTTCCTGAATCCATATTGTAATTTTAAAAGCTTTTTGCTTAGATGAATCCATACAGTCTCCTCTAATTATGGCTAAATTGTTGGACAGACTGGATTTTTTAGCCTTGATTGGGCAACTAGTCTAGAAGAAATAAAATTCTGAAATTAAACCAGCTTTACTTCACTTACAAATTGACATTATCACATCCTTTCCATCCCGAAAGGGTTGGGTAAATGCAAACTGCTTTTTAACTTAACGATATAGCAATGTAGCTAGTATGATACTTTTGCAGGAAATTAAAATCACAGGGAGCTTGATCCTCCAACGATCTTCCATATTTGTGACCATGTGCCTAACAAAGTTAAGCTAAGTAAACTTTGGGTCACTGAAGCAACGGTTATTACGATAGTCATGAATTATAACTACAATTTACAATTCACTGTAGCGTAATTACAGTTTAATAGAATTAAACTGTAATTACGCTACAGTGAATTGCTTGAAATAGGCCTGTGTTGACATTCAAACTGCTAACTTATGTTAAACTGAATTGTTTGAAATAGAACTGATTTGACATTTAAACTGCGTACTTATGTTAACCTGAATTATTTGAAATAAAACTCTTTTATATTTATCTCTATAACTGTTTTTAAATAGAACTAAACAATGTATTTATGCTAAACTGAATTGTTTGAAATAGAACTATTTTTGACATTAGAATTGTGTACTTCTGCTAAACTGAATTGTTTGAAATAGAACTATTTTTGACATTAGAATTGTGTACTTCTGCTAAACTGAATTGTATGAAATAGAACTGCTTTGACATTTAACTGTTTGTAAACAAAAACTATTCTTATACTAAATTGAATTAAATAAACCGAAAAGGGTTGATATGCCACCAAAAAAATCCCAACCAACCAATAACTAGAGTGAATCTGGGTGCAGTGGCAATGAAATGGTACTTCACATTCCCCAGAGCTCCAGAACTGGAGCCTCACCATCAGATGCAATCTTGTGTCATATGTTGGACACTCGTTGTGAGGAGGGAGTCTTAACCCTCTGCAACGATACAGTCGGTGTATTCAACACACACGTACAGATACAGACACACATGTATATATATCATATAAAAATGGAAGTAAATCCAATGTAAATATAAATAAAAAAACACAAATAATCTAAATATTTTTTTCATCACACACACACACACACACACACATATATATATATATATATATATATATATATATATATATATGAAAAGTGTATAGAAAGTGCTCAAAATATTAAAATTATGTTTCCGCTTAGTTCAGTCCGTTACTCTAAGTTTCGTGTTTTGTACACAGTTATTAGACGGAAAGAAGAATAAAGTGGCTTGCCAAGCAACCATAATTTAATCGGAGAAATGGTCACGTGGCATAGTGTATGTGCACATATAAGGATAAAAAGAATCTATCTATCTAGCTATCTATGTGTGTATATATATATATATATATATATATATATATATATATATATATATATATATATATATATATAAATATATATTATTTTTATGGCTATTTCTATAATTCTGGGTCAGATTTATCCTAAAGATCTATTGTAAAAACTGGCTAAGTAGTTTCTAGCTCTTTTAGGTATCCTATATACATATATAACTTAAAATACTAAAATTATGTTCCTGCTTAGCTTGGTCTATTTCTCTGAATGGCACACTCATCTCTCTCTCTCTCTCTCTCTCTCTCTCTCTCTCTCTTATATAGACATCTTTATATGTGTATGTATAATATAGATAGATAGATAGATAGATAAAGATAAGGATTTTTATATGTGTATGTATAAAATATATAGATAGATAGAAGGATTTTGAAGTGTTGGTTAAATTCAGGGTAAATTAAATCTCTGTTAAACCTTCGAAGCTTCTAAACCCTCCAAACTTATTTTAATCTATTAATGTACATCTCTTTTACTCTCTCTCTCTCTTTCTCTTTCTCTCTCTCTCTCTCTCTCTCTCTCTCTCTCTCTCTTTCTATATATATATCAATTGCGTAGACGTAGATTTAACAGGGCTTGATGACTGTCAGTTTCTCGCCACGGTGAACTATCAGATCAAGAGGTTTCCACGTGCTGAGTATCCCTAGTTATTCTTTTATGTACGGAAGGATGGAAAGAGTAATCTAGTTTATGAGGTATTCTAGTTTACAGAGTGACCTAGTTTATATATAAATATTCATATTCATAGATAAGCGTTAGTTTGACATAAGTCTACACTGTTCAGCACTTAAGGCAATAAATGAACTCATTACAATAGCCCGTAAGTTTTAATTGCTAACCACTTCTCCTCAATGAGTGATGCCATGAACTTGAACACTGTAACCAACCAGTCGAAGTTTAGTCCAAAAATCTATACAACGTGTGTATCAAATGCTTTACTAGATCTGTAAGGTTTTAGAAGTTTATATTTGAGGAGTCTTTAGGTTTTTCTTGGACACTAACTGATTTGATTTGGTTTGGTTTGGTTTGGTTTTATGGCATAATAACCATTGTTGGTTATTTAATGTCAAATCCATTTTTATGCATATAAACAGCTGTTTCAAAGAATTTAGTTTAGCTTAAGTACTCAGTCAAAAACAGTTTTATTTCAAGCTATTCAGTTTAGTTTACAAAGTTCAATGGTTTCAAGTATTGCTATGTATATTACAAACAATTAAATTAAACATCCGTCATCTATTTACACACAGTTAAATGTAAAAACAGTTATATTTCAAACAATTTAATTTAAATATCGAAACAGTTTTATTTCAAGTAATTCAGTTTGGCATAAGCACACAGCTTAGTTCTATTTGACCCATAGATGCTACCACTCCGGGCTACCGTGGACCTGGGAGTGATGGCAATGAAGGGGTTCTCCGCATTTCCCAAAATTCCACCATTACTGGAATCTCAACATTAGATTGTTTAGTGTCATATCTAGGACACTCGTTAGAGTGGGGTGTCTTACCCCTTTGTAGAGAATCAGTTGGTGTTTTCTACCACCCTATCCGACCAGTCAAAGATCCATTCTAACCCAGAGTGGTAGTGCCAGTTAAGATTCCATCTATAAGTCAAATTGAATTATGTAATCATTTTCTAAACTTAAAACTATATGCAAACAAATTACTGATGTTAAGTCGAATTATTAGTATTAAGTCTTGAAACCATAAAACGGTAAAATAAAACTATTAGCGTTAGATAACAATACTCGAAATCAGTTAATTGTGTGCAAACAAATGGATCTTTGCTGGTTTAAAAATGTTGTCTACAAATTATTCGTTTACAAATCATATATATTTGTATAAATGTGTGAACAAGATTTGGCATTAAATAACCCAACCAACCATCAAAAAGGTTCGTTAAAAACAAATGGAATAATTGCTCAGGCAAAAATTGAATATGATAGTAGAGAGGAATATGTCATAGATTGATGGAAACATTAAGTTTATAAGTTCAAATATTTCACTCAGAATTCGCAGGCAAGGATACTTGGCGCATTGGATAAACCGTTTGGTTGGACAGTGTTTAGAGATTGCCGGTTCAATCCCGACTACAGGTATGAACAACAAAAAATACTTACTAAAACTTAACATTTGTTCTCGGTCAAGGTACTATTTACCAACCCCTCTGCTCGGGCAGGATATGACACAAGGTCAATTTTTAAGCGGAGTTTAACAGATTTGAATTCAGAGTTTTCCTTCTCCTACACTAGTTGGAACAATCTACTTTAAATAAAAGGTTTAGATCGAGGTTTTGTGTAGGCTACCAAATTTGACCCGAAGATATCGGATATTTTTCTATATCTCCTCCCAAAGCCAAGTGGGATATTCTTTGCCGTCTGTCAATTGTTATATTCTTAAACATCAAAGCTCACCTTATTCCTAAGCGTACTCTTACCAATAAAAACGCTTTTTCGTGGTAAGATATTTGGGGTTGTTCATTACACGAAGTCGCTTATTTCTCTAGTATATACGGTAATTATTACTACCAGCAGTAATACATGGAAATTCCTTGGAACGATAGAAATTAAGAGGAGTTATTTAAGCGAGAGAGGATGAAATAGGATTGCATGTCATCCTTTCTTGCTTAAAGACCTCTTGTTGATTTTTTTTCGTTTTGTGGTCCTGCTAGTATATATATATGAGTAAGATATGAAGTTTAATCTGACAGATATGTTGCAAAAAGAAGAAAACTGAAATAAAAATGCATATAAATGAACGAGAAAAATTATTATTAAATCTTATTTTATTTTAGGTACTCCGACGCGTTTCGACAGGATTATCAAAGATATGAAATTACAAATCACCGCATTCATTCATGATAAAAACAAACATAGAATCATAGAATCTTTCACTATTTCACATTATAACACAGTACAACAGAGGTTTTTATAAGGTATCTTCTTATTTAGCCAAAATAATGTTGAAAAATTTCAACTGACACATGCAGCCATAATTAAACAGATATTTCAATCCATTTTCCATCTGTCCACAATATTTCACCTTTCTTCACGCTATTTCTTTTTTTCTATCCACTTCTTTCTTCTTTCTTTATTTCCTCTTCCACTCATTTCTTTTTTTCTTCATTCTCTACCAATACAAACTGATTTTTTTTATAGATGCTGTGTTTCTCCTTCACTTTTTCAAAATTTACGTTTCATGACGTAATCTTTTTCGAATATTTTTCTGTATCGTCCAAACAATTATTTTAAATTCATAATTGCCACTCTGAAGATGACACAAAATACTTTCAATCTGAAATTTTTGTAATTTCATATCCCATCGAAACGCGTCGGTGGACCTAAAATAAAATAATGTTTAATGATAAATTTTTCTTATTCATATATATGAATTTTTTTCCGCTTTCTTCTTTTTTTTAAACATTCTTATATATATATATATATATATATATATGTTATTAGGATTAGAATTTAACGCTAAAAATGTCCTTAAAATGTAAAATCTTTACAATAATCTGCGCACAAAAATGCAGAGCAATATTATGATATTGTAACATTAACTATTATAATAAATAAATATTATAATATTATTTCAAGTATAAAATCAGATAACAATAAAACAAAATAAAGACTTAACGTTGTCGATCCTCAGATGAGCTTACAATCAACTCGTCTGACTTTTTCCTACATATATTTATAGAGAGAAAGAGTGATGTACTGAGAAAGATTTATAGAGTGGTAGAGAAGGAAAGAAAGAAAGAAAGAGAAAGAGAGAGAGTACGCGAAAGAGAAAGAGAGAGAGAGAGAGAGAGAGAGAGAGAGAGAGAGAGAGAGAGAGAGAGAAAGAGAGGCATTTGAGAGATCGCATGAAGTACAAACAGTTTCACATATACAATTCGCAAACACAACCTTTTTTTTCTCCAACCTCTGCTGAATTGAACTACTGAATATCATTATGTTTCATGGACATTCCGATGTGATCTACAGCAAAATTTAAAATTCATACTTCCTGCATCTTTTCTAGCGGCTACCACAACCCTCTAACTAGAACGCTGCAATGTCGCTTGGACGTCCTGGAGACCCAGGCGATCTTGTAAGGCATTTCCCCTTATTCTCAGGTGTGAGTGAATCAGGTCTTAAGAATCTTGAACTCGCCCACAAGAGAGACGAAGCCACAAGACTTGCCACATTGAGATTTAGAGAACACTTGAAGATATACGTGAAAGCCAGATAAGGGAATAGAAGGTGAAGGGCTGGACAAGTAGTTGGACAAGAATGAACAATAATGATGAGTTGTAACGTCGGCGGATAGACAAGAAAGATCAGTAACAATAACACAGGAGTCAAACTCTAAGGATCCTCAACAGAGTGAATCACTTGGAGTATCGAGGCTAAAATTCGGTCGTACACTTGATTAAAGCTGAAATGCATAAGAGACAACACGAGATCTATACGAAACCTTCCCAGGCATCTATCTATCTATCTATCTATCTATCTATCTATCTATCTATCTATCTATCTATCTATCTAACTATCTATTTCAATCTGTTCATATCTATCGATCTATCTATCTGAAGAAGTCTCTGAAGCTAAATGGCTAACGAGCTGGTCTGTGATATTGTAGTTAGCGATTTCGAGCTTCAGTTGTGTTATTACGTTCACTTTCGAACACTTGGAAAAGGTATGAACCCCTTTCATCCCTCTAGCTATAGGTTTAATAGTAACATTGCTATTCATCAAATGCTTATAACAAACAAAGACTGATGTGTCATCTAACTAAGAAACCAATTTCTATCTATCTATCTATCTATCTATCTATCTATCTATCTATCTATCTATCTATCTACTTAGTTCGTTAGTTTCTTCTTATGTGCCAGGCTATCTGTCTGTATTGTTATCTGTCTATATTATCATCTATCTACCTAGTGCGTGAATTTAAAAATTTAATATTACACTTATATCTATCGTTCCAATTCATATATAATCAGTAGTCAGATTAGAGAGCAAGTAATCCTATCAAATCAAAGAGTTTTGGACTTCAGAGCATTTAACTACCCAAATCTGTGTATAGATTGAAACTAATGACATTTTGTGTGATATAAAAGTGTGGATCAATATTTCATTCAACAAATACAGTGAATTTTGATCTGAAAGTTTCATTTTATAGCGTTCGGTCTATGTGATAAATAATCGTTAGTGAATTGTGTCAGAATGAAACTTAATCAATATCACACTGAGAGATAAGCATTTCTCGGAATAGTGGATTGTAATTTTTTTACAAGATGTATTCAAAAAGTATCGAGACTGAAGCTCTATTTACGAAGACAAAAATGAACATTCTGATTAATTATCAGTTTAGGAAGTAAGTAAAACATCACATGAAGCTCGGAGGTCTGGTAAGTATGGAGAATGGTGTCCTTGCCCAATCGAGAATTCGCACATACAAATTCTTCACGGGCTAGACTAGATGACTAGACATCATCCCTTTATCAAATTAGTTGCGGTAGAGTCCTCCCACTAGCGTAATTATTAAAGTGATGGACTGCAACATTGTCGTAAGTGAGATCGAACTCCGACCCCGCTGTCCTTATACAATAACCACACAAGTTGATATGCTATTAAATAAAGATAATGTTTAAACCATTTTAAATAAGTAAGGTTGGCGACCATTGTCGAGGGTGACCCGAAGGTTCCCTTTTCGATAGCTACTACACCAAGGTGTAGGGGAGGGCACTATTCCTCTCCCTGGATTGCTCCACTTTACCCTTGATTCGTACCTTATAATGCTGAATGTTAAGCAAGGAGGCATCAAGTACCATTTTTTGAGTCTTTGGTATGATTCGACCTAGGATTGAACTCAGGTCTCCCGGGCCATTGGCGAACACTCTAACCGCTAGGGCACAAAAAATTATGTTCGACTGTAACATCCCGTAAAAAATAAATAAAAAGAAGTTCCTGAAAAACCGAAAGAATGCAGTTACTTTAGGACCCTGGTAGTTTCCGTGGTGTTGAGGCTGACGTGCTAGACTATGACACCGCAGTAAGTGAGATCGAATTCCGTTGCGATATTACGTTCACTTTCGGACTAATACCCTTGGGAAAGGTGTGAAACCTCTTATCTCCCCAGCAATCTCTTAAATAGTACCACTGCTGTCTTTATATAAGGATGGCATTGGCATTAAATAACCCGTGGAGGTTAATATGTCATTAAACAAAAAAAAGTTCTCTAAGTTGCTCCGATGTGTGCAAATCATAATCTAAATCTAATATCTTTTAATTTTAGAATTAAAGCAACTGAAGATTCAATCTTCATACCTTTTGGTTACGTACACCTTATAAAAATGTGCAAAAATTGGATGTTTATGGCATAAATATTCTGTCTTAAAAGATAAATTTGTAAGTTACTATTTTTGAGCCTTTGTATATACACACACTCAATCGATCTATGAATAAAATATTCATTTTCTCATTTGGATCCTATAAAATGCTCAACACGTAATATCTTTAAATGATTCTAGTTCTTCGTAAAGACTTTTAGTGTAGATAAATGTGTTCTTTTGCATTCTAAAGTATTATAATCGACAACAGATAATCGTCTGCTATTCTTAAACTGCCGTGTCGGCTAGGGCAGTAGAATTCCCTTTTGCAGACGGGTAAAACCCTCACCCCGAACGAGTGTTCTGAATATGATATTGAATCATCTGATAGCGAGGCTCAAGTTTTGGAGGGTTGCCATTGCTCTTAGGTTCACTCTAACTCGGAGTGTTTGTACCTATAACGGTCGCATCAATGAGTCAAATCGAACTATTTAATCACTTACAATACTTGGAATCATTTAACCCTGATCAAACGAATCAATAATGAATGTTGAATAGAATTTGTGTTAAATTGCAATTAGTGAAAACATTTAATTGTAGGTAAATAGAACTATTAATATAAGATAGCAATACTTGAAACCATAAAACTGTGTGCAAACAAATGAGCTTTACTTCGTTTCAAAATAATGTTACCCACGAACTAATCATTTACAAATCATATATATATATATATATATATATATATATGTGTGTGTGTGTGTGTGTAGTTGGGCAGCAGTTTTTCATTTAAGCATGTTTGATTAAATAATAAAGACACATTTGGTCGATATAATTTTATTAGGATCCTTTCAAGTTTCCTGAGAAATGTTTTGGTTTTTTGTAGGAGTTGATAGATTAATTTACCCAAATTGTTCCGAGCACTTTCCGGCCGTTCAATTTATTCGATGTCATCCGCATCTCTGTTTAATCTAACTATACGTTTACGTAATTTTTGTAATGTTATAGAATAACCTAAAACCTTAAAAATTTGAATCTTTATAATTGCAAACAACCCCAGTTGATGGCCTATGAAAGGTACAAAAGCGCTCGGGACAATTTTGGTAAATTCATCTAACAACCCCAAGCTTAAACAAAGACACTTGTCAGGAAACTTGAAAGGATCCTAATAAAATTTTCTAGACAAAATGTGTCTTTATTATTTAAGACACACACACACACACACACACACACACACACACACACACACACACACACACACACATATATATATATATATATATTTAAATGTATAAACAGGATTTGGCATTAAATAACCTACAAGAGTTGATATGCCATCAAACACATCCAACCAATCTTCCGTTCTTCCAAGACTTCAACTAATTTTCGGCAGTACTATGACATACTGTTTTATCTCTTTCCACTTAAGAAGTAATACGTTAAGATAACACACACACACACACACACACACACATATATATATATATATATAGGATCAGATTGATGGAATATAATGGCCGCGGGATTTCGTTTTATGCGTTTGGGTTTAGATAGGCTGAGAACCTTTCGGCTCAGTGCATGGGTTACTTAGGTGCAACATTAACGCAGGTGTTCACGCGCGCGGGCGGAGCGGACGTGTCACTCAGAGATGTCACAATAGCCCAGATGGGAAACGGGGCAAGAGAGTGCGGGTGACGTCACGCACCGGAAGCGCGTGGAGGATTTGGGGGATTTTGAAAAAGTCAGTTAGTAGAGTTGAGTTGAGTTCTGCCTCGGGAGAAGACGGTTGGCTTTCGCTTGCTCGCCGAAGCCAGGCCAGTGGCCTTGTGGCGGGTGCCACACGTGTTGGGGTGGGGGGTGGGCAGATGGAAAAGCCAGAATAGAAAGAATGTGTATCTCTCTCCTTATGTCGAAGAACCTTTAAACTCAAAGGTAATAAAAAGTTTCGTACTTGAACTAAGAAGTCGTTCCGTGTTTTTCGTGTTTCGGGACTCCTATGTTCTATGTATATATGTTACGAACTTTCTATGTACGTTTCACATATCCGTATCTGGCTATGGTACATTGAGATAGACTGATTGATTGATGGATATGAACAGACAGATATATTCATAAAGAGATATTGATGAACAGACCAATATAGGTTGATGACAAAAGACCAATATGTTGATATGTTTACACTTAAATACTGATTTGCTTCTTTTGTTTTATACAAATTGATCACGGCATGTTCAGGATGATATTTTTTCTTAGACACAATCTACTGTTACAGTCAATTCCTTTATAATTTTTTTCATAATATTCCATTTTATTATAGAAAGCTTGCCCGTTATATCCTTTATTTGTCATACTTGTTTGAATAAATCAATACATTTGGAATATCATCTGTTATTAAAGGTGAGATTGTGGTTGTACCATCAGTTCAGTGACACCGACGTCTTTTTTTTCTTCATTATTGTTATTTTCTTCCTTGGTGATGACCTTGCATATCATGTTGTTAATTGAACAATTACCATTCAAAGGGCATCTAACTCTATCCCTGCAGTTTCATCTGTCATACCGGTTATCTTCCTTTTCATTTAATATTTCAGAATTATGCACGTTGATAATATTGTTTATTCAAGAATAACCAATTTTAAATTATTTTTCTCAAAAGGTGTCGTGAATTTTTGTTTTTGACCCTGTTTACCCCTATAATTTATCCTCCTGAATTTTAGACTGACAAAGAAAAAAAAAAGAATTTCTTGTTTCTCGTTTAAATGTCACGTGTTCTAGCACCCTACTCTGTTATTCTCTTGGGTAAATATCTCGCGCAATAATACCATATAACGTGACTAAACCTCACGCAATATTTAGATGCTTTATAAGTCACTTTTAACATACGCTTGACAGAAGATTGTGAAAAATACATAAACTTTAAGCATGTACTTACATACCCCTCCACAAGAGCAGTATGTGATACAAGGTCAATTTTTAAGTGGAGTTTAACAGGTTTTTTTACTCCTAGACCGGTGACCACACCAAGGTTAAAGAGCCCAGCCTGCCTTGCTATTTGCCGATAGCTGGAGGGTGAGTAGTTGGATTCATACCTTTCCCAAGGGTATCAACGCTAAGTGAAATGCAAACAAACTCGTCCAGGATTTGAACGCGGTTCACCATAACCATTTCCAATGACGATAAAAATTACACCACGGTCACCACCCGACATGAAATTCAGGTAGCAAAATTATAGTATCTATCTATCTATCTATCTATCAATCTATATGTGTGTGTGTGTTTTGCATATTGCTCTACTTATAGAGTATCGTGGTGCCCATAGTGTAATGGTTATCATCGTTGGGAGTGGACTTGGCTACCTGATGTGAATCCTAAAAGAAGCTGTTTGCATTCACATACCGCCAATATCCTTAAGAAAGGCATGAACCCAACTATTCTCTCTCCAGGTATAAGTAAATAGTTAACCTTGGTATGACAACCAGTCTAAGAGAAGGAAAACTCTGAATTCAAACCAGTAGTAGACCTGGAGAAATATGGGCTCTGCCAAGTTAATCCTACCCAAGACATCCCCATGACCAAACTTGGTTACGGGACCGGTGACGGTGATAGTATATACACTGAAAACGGTGGAAACTAAGTGCGAAATGCTTTCTTTGATGGTAGAATTGCCAAAACTTTCGGTATCACGTCGTAGAAAGCGTACGACGATGTTTCCACGTGGTTTATTAATTAGTCATGAAAGACAAACATAATGTAAAAGAAATATTCGGCAGGTGGAAAGTGGCAGTTATAGAAGTTGGTTTCCAATGACAAACGAATGCGGAAATATTTATCTGAGAGCAGATCGAGGCACTTTTATAAAATTAATGAAGTTCAGACATGTTTGGATGAGTAGGTTTTGCTTTTGTGGACTTTTGTCGTTCTGCACTTCTTTTTACTCATCACTCTTAACAGTAGGAAAAAAAAAAGGAAATTTAAAAAGATAAAATAAATGAATAAAAAAAAAAGAGTTCAAACTACCCTAGGGGAAAAAGGAAGGAAGTATAAATCGTGAAATGGAAAAAAAAGTGCAAATATTAATGTAGAAAATAATTTCAGTGAATAGTATTGAAAGTGACCAAAAATAAAACAATAAAAAAGGGCGATTTCTCACGTAGAAAATAACTTCAAATAATATTACTCAAAATGACAAAAAAAAAAAAAAAAAGAAAGAAAAAATGATAGCAATAAAAAAAAAAATGAAATAAAAATAAAAAGTACGAATACTCGCGTAGGAAATAATTTGATTGAATTTTAATCAAACTGACCAAAAATAAAACAATATAAAATAGAATGTGCGAATTCTCACGTAGAAAATCATTCCAACGAATATCACCCAAAGTGACAAAAAATAATAAAATTAAAAAATTAAACAATAAAAATATTAAAAAATCCGAATTTTCACGCAGAAAATAATTTCAGCGAATATCACTCAAAGTCCCCCCCCCAACAAAACAAAACGAAACGAAAAACCACAATAAAACAAAAACAAAAAAGCAAAGTAAAAAAAAAAAAAAAAAAAAAAAAAAGTCTACCAGAAGAAAGATGTTACCCAAAAGACAAAAGTAAAATAATAATCATAATAATGTCAAATATTTATCATCCTACTTCTTAGTTGAGACTTTTAGGTTAGATAAAATAATTTCGAATTTAAATAAATTGAGAGTTCATGGGGAACCTTCAGAGCAAAACTGCTCAAGTTTTTTCTTTTTTTTTTTAACCTACGAACCCCTTTGATTTTTTCTTTTACTCTGGCGGATCCCCAATTTTAACTCCGAACCCTAATCCGATTGCCATTCGATGTTTTAAAAATCATCCAATTGTATGATATTATTAGAAACTGTATAAAAGATTGTTAAAATATGAAGAATACATTCATTCAGTTAAAAAAGTCAGAAGTGTTGAGGATCATGAAAGTCATGAGTTTATCCTGTTTTATGCTTCATATTTTTTTTACATTTGAAATTTACAGTATTAAACGAGCACTTGTCGACTGTAAGTTTTTCGTCTATATGATCATTAGTCCAAGAGCTTTTAGGCGAGAAATTGACTGTCACCAAGCACCGTTGACTCTGTGTCCACATATCTCAACTTTGATATACATATGCTCTCTCCCCGATATTGAGAACTCTTTATTAATTAATAAAGCAAATTGAATTATATATATATATATATATATATATATATATATATATATATATATATATATATATATATATACGTGGTGGCTTCAATAAGTTTCCAGACGTTTTTTGTACAGGCATTTAAAATTGTCGTAGGCTCAGTATGTTATTGCTATACATCTTATGAGATGACTGACCAACTTTTATGATTTCAGGTTCAAATGAAAAGCTACAGCAGGAATTGGAATACACCCTACTAAACCCTGATTGTCACTGCTGGTGAATTTCAAAAATGCAATCTGTACGTGAGGACACTTTAGAAGAACGATATGCAATAAAATTCAAGGAAGGCAGGGAGTCTGTGAGGGATGATGAGTGGTGTGGGAGGAGTAAGGAAGTCAATACACCACAGTTGGTTGGCCAGAGGGTTAGGGTTAGGGTTACTATGCTGAGGTTTTAAGGGAGTTCAGAAAGAGATTCATAGGGAAGAGGCCAGCACTCTTCAAATCGGGTCAGTGGCATTTCCACCGGGACAATGCACCAGTATACAACTCCATCCTTGTCATAGACTATTTGACCAAGATGAGCATCAAGACAGTTCCTCAGCCTCCCTATAGTCCAGACGTTGGTCCCTGTGACTTTTGGTTATTCCCTAAGCTCAGAGGCTGTCGTTATGAGACAATTGAGGAGATGAAAGAGGCCGTGAGGAAGGTCATAGACACGCTCACACAAGAGGAGTTCAATGGGGCCTTCCAGAAGTTGTTGGAACGGTAGAACAAGTGCATTGCAGGCGGAGGAGATTACTTCGAAGGGGACTAGAGTTTCATGTGTATACTAACAATAAAAGTGCCCATACGAAAAAAGTCTGGAAACTTATTTAATGATCCTTGTATATATATATATATGTGTGTGTGTGTGTGTGTGTGTGTGTTTGCGTTTATATGTAAGGAGAGAGAGAGAGAGAGAGAGAGAGAGAGAGAGAGAGAGAGAGAGGGAAAGATGTAAAAAAGGGAGAATCAAGAGAACATTTTCTTGGTCCATTTAGGAAGAGCTCGCTTCTAACGGGGCGCTACATGTATTTATTTGCCTACGAGCCGAAGTTGTAGTTGTAAAGAAATTTCTATCTTCCCACATAACGACACAATAGGTCAATTCGTTCACACGATGTTAGCGTCTGACGAAGTATGAAAAAAGACTTTAAAAAACTTTAATTAATTTCATCATCCATTTTTGATATTTATGTCTACAAAGGACGAACTCAAAATTACTGACACGAAAAATTTCACCAAACTAGAAAGAAATAGAAAAGAAAAACCTAAAGAAATAATAAGGTTAATATCAGATTCTGCGTATCTTATAATCGGAATAAGAATGAAGATTTATCCTATTATCCACAAAGTTGAAGCATCTTTTTTTTTTCAAAGAAATAAATATTTATTAACATTTGTTTTGATCAGATGATTCATATGATTTTTCAACAAGATATATCAGAATTTATCAAGAAGATTACATAAATTATGATATCGAATGAACTCATTGGCAACGACTTGACCAAAAGTGATAAGACTTTTCTTTAAATTTTTTAAAAAAGGAATAATAATAATAATAATAATAATAATAATAATAATAATAGTATATAGCACCCTTAAACAACCACTGTGACAGTAAGAGAGAGAAAGTTCTGGGTATGATCATGAAAGGGACAGATAAACACATTAACAAGATATCAGTCAGTCCCAGTCTATATGAAATTCAAAAATGGCATTTTTCGGAACTACTCATCCCCTTAGGAAAGTACGATCAATGTGAATCAAAAATTCACCCAAAAGAGGCAGTGAAAAACTTAAATCCATTGAATAAATATAATCGCTACTTTTCCTCATCCAAGGTCATCGTTAAAGACCCGGTGAAGGATTGTCAAAAACAGAACAAAAGTAAAGCTGAAAATTAAATAATAATAATAATAATAATAATAATAATAATAATAATAATAATAATAATAATAATTCTTTTTCGACTAGCAATAACCACGCCTCGGAAAATCCTCATTAGCTATGGTATTGCCACTGCTCAAATAATAATAATAATAATAATAATAAACGGATCCCCTAATCCCGGCTAGAAGACCAGACTTAATAATAATCAACAAAAAAAAAAAAAAAAAAAGAAAAGAAAAGAGAACTTACAAAATAGTCGACTTTGCTGTCCCGGCTGACCACAGAATAAAACCGAAAGAATGTGAAAAGAAGGGTAAATACCTCGACCTTACTTGGGAATTGAAAAAACTGTGGAACATGCAGGTGACAATTATACCAATTGTAATTGGTGCGTTTGGAACAGTAATTAAGGATTACTAAAGGGACTGGAGGACTTGGAAGATGGCGGACGGGTGGAGACCATCCAAACGACTGCATTATTGAGAAAGGCCAGAATACTGAGAAGAGTCCTGGAGACTTGAGGAGACTTGCTTCATTCAGACTCCAGTGAAAAACCATCGGCTAACGCTGATGTGAAAAGCTCTAATGAGTGAATAATAATAAATTATATCAAAGAAATAACTGACAAGACGCAACAAAATAGCAAATGTAGGTTATGTAGTGATAGAGACGAAAAGATCACTTTCATAATCAGCGAATGCAGCAATTTGCTCGGAAAGAGTAAAAGACTAGACACGACAAGGTGATCCATTGGGAATTATGCAAGAAATTGAAGTTTGACCATGAATCGGTCCAGGAGAATGGTACACACAAACTCCTGTGGGATTTTAAGATACAAACGGATCACCTAATCTCGGCCAGACGACCGAACCTTGTAATAATTAACAAGAAAAAAAAAAAAAAAAGAAATTGCAGAATTGTGGACGTTGCTGTCCCGGCTGACCACAGAGTAAAATTGTAAGAAAGCGAAGAGAAGGATAAGTACCTGGCTCTTGCTAGAGGACTGAAAAAAACTGCGGAACATGAAAGTGACGATTATACCAACTGTAATTGGTACTCTGGGTACAGTCACCAAAGGATTGGTAAACGGACTGGAAGACTCGGGAATAAGACTCGGAGTGGACACCATCCAAACTACAGCATTGTTGAGATCGGCCAGAATATTGAGAAGAGTCCTGAAGACTTGAGGAGACTTGCAGTCACTCAAACTCCAGTGAGAAACTATTAGCTAACGCTGGTATAAAAACTGGAAAAGGAGTAATTATAATCTTTTTGAGACTTGAGGAAACTTGCTATCGCTGGGGTGAAAAACTCTCAAAAGAGAAATAATTATAAAAATAATAATGACCATGCCAGAGAACGAAAAATGTTATGGAACATGAAGGTGACAGTGCAACCAATTGTAATTGGGGCGCTTAGAAAGGTTCCTAAAGGTCTGGAAAGGGGGCTGGAAGAGTTGAAAATCGGAGGACGAGACGGGAATATCCAAACTACAGCATTATTAAGATCGGCCAGAATAGTGAGAAGTGTCCTGAGGAGATTTGCTGTCACTCTTACTCCTGTAAAGGACCGTCGGCCAAAGCTGGTGCGGAAAACTCGCAAGGAGTAATATAATAATGAACGACAGAGTAGGAAAGGTGAGTCACGAGGAATTGTGCAAGAGATTTGACCATGGTAACAAATTGTAAATGTGCATGCATGAATTTGCCTTAAAAAATGAAACTCATAAAATTTCCAGGGACTTTGAAATACAAATGGATCTCCGAATCTCAGTCTGAAGACCAAACTTAATATTAATTAAAAAGAAGGAAGAATTTGTCATCTAGAGTATTTTACTGATCCCGGCGGACATCAGAGTGAAAATAAAAGAGAGTGAAATGATAAACAAATACTTGGACCTTGCCTGAGAGCTGGAAAAGCTATGGAACATGAAGGTGACAGTGATACCAATAATAGTTGGCGCGTTAGGAACAGTACCCCAAAAACTTGGAAAAGAGACTGTTGGAATTAGAAATCAGAGGAAGAATACTTAGAGGAGACATGGAAACCTGAGGAGAATTGCTGTTACTCTGACTCTAGTGAAAGACCACCAGCTGATGCTGGTGTAAAACATTCACAATAAGAGAAATAGCAAAAAAACAAAAACAAAAACAAAAAACAACAACAAAGAACAAAAAAAAACAAAAAACGCTGAATAGTGGACTTCACTGTCCCAGCAGACCGCAGAGTGAAAAATCAAAGAAAACGAAAATAGAGACAAGTGCTTGGATCTTGTCAGAGAACTAAAAAGTTATGGAACATGAAAGTGACGGGGATATCAATTATAACTCGTGCACATGGACTGATCCTCAAAGACTTACTGTCACTCAGACGATCAGCTAAGGCCGGTGTGAAAACTAGTTAGGAATAATAATAACAATAATAATAATTATAATAATAACACACATAAACTCCTATGGGACTTTGACATACAGTCGGATCACCTAATCTCGACCAGAAGACCAGACCTAATAATAATAATAAAAAAAAAGAAAAAAAAGAGAACTTGCAAAATTGTCGACTTTGCTGTCCTGGCTGACCACAGAATAAAACTGAAAGAATGTGAAAACAAGGATAAGTACCTCGACTTTTCGACTGAAAAAACTGTGGAACATGCAGGTGACAATTATACTAATTGTAATTGGTGTTTTTGGTACAGTAACTAAAGGATTACTAAAGGGACTGGAGGATTTGGAAGTTGGTGGACGAGTGGAGACCATCCACACTACAGCATTATTGAGAACGGCCAGAATTCTGAGAAGAGTCCTGGAGACTTGAGGAGACTTGCTGTCACTCAAACTCCAGTGGAAAACCATCAGCCGACGCTGATGCGAAAAAACTCTGAAGGAGTAAATAATAATCCAATGCAATAAACTAGTTACAAAAGTATGAAAGTAGACCCTTTTGGGTGGATAAGAAGATACACTTGAAATTGTGCAAGCGACTAAACTGACTATACAGACAAATGGTAATGCACAGATCACAATCTGTCTTGGAGAACGAGACACAAATCCCCACCAGAAGACCCAGTCTAGTGATGACTGGTGTTTAACAAAACGTGTTGACTTAAAACTGTATTTACAAAAGAGACACGTTTCATATTTCAGACACTTTTAAGATTTCCATAATATTTTGCTAAAGATTGTTTAGAACCTTTACATCAACTCTACTTTTGTTTAGCAAGATCTTGCTGTGATATCACAGTTTACATAAAATCTAGTAATTTATATAACATATCCTTGTTTCAAGAAAAATAAGCCCTATGATTCCTCTATCTATTCACGTATATTTGTAGCGTAGTAGCTGGACTGCAACACCTTAGTAAGCGAGTTCGAACTCTAGGCACGATATTATGTTCACTTTTGGACTAATACCGGTGGGTAAAGTTTGAACTCCTTTATCGCTTCAGCTGCAGGTTAAACAATATTACCATTGTTCTTCCAGGTATTCTTTAGTATTTAATAACCAACGAAGATTGATATACCATGAAACAAAGAAACCAAACAAAGTATTTTTGTAAAAAGAATAAATCATTTAAAGAATGTATTTTATGCGCTACATTCACAAACAATTGGCCGATTTTGTTCCATTTTCTGTAAATGCCTCTTAAATCATATTTTGCATATTTCTTTTCACGGAAATTTATTTTAAAAATGGACCTCTTTTCACTGTACGACCAGTGAACTTGACTGAATCCGTACTGGCTCCTCAAATTACAAAACAAATTTCTTTCCGATTCTTCTGTTATATTTTGAAATATTTTAATCGATTTCTTTAAATTACAGAAAGTAGCCTTTTACAACTATTAAAATTTAAGTTCAATCACGGTAGTCTTCAGAACTGTAAGATAAACGTTTCTCTATAGTTTTTCTTATTTCTCACCTGTTTAAGTGAAAAGTTGATTTTTGCGAATATTTTAATATTAATAAATAGGTATCAGAGAGACTGAAATCTGATTGAATTTATGGTCCCCAACAGAAAAGATTAAATCCAAATTTATATTCATTCGTTGTTCCTAAAAAGAGACAAATGGAATGAGGAGAAAAGTTATTTTGATCGTTATATACTTGAATATATATATATTAGAGTCTAATATATATATATATATATATATATATATATATATATATATATATATATATATATATATTGGACTCTACTATCGATCTCGAAATATGAAGGCCCAACAATTCATTTAAAGATTTGACCTGTCGGACAACCTACACAGATGATTTGTTTTCGTGCTTATGCAGGATTAGTTTGGATTAGCTAATAAAAATAAGGCACTAATGTACCATAGATTCTCCCGAACAAATCTGCTTATATTTTGAATTGAGAGTTTTCCCTTCTCTGAGATCGGTTGTCATATCAAAACTAAAGAGCCCAAACTGCTCTACTGTTTGCCTTTTCTTTACCAACACACGTACCTCTATCTGTTTGCCCAGTTTTTCTTTTTTGAACACTCCCTTCTAATATATTACTTTGTTATAAAGAAAAATCGAGAAAAACCCATTAAATGAATAGTGCATATATATATATATATATATATATATATATATATATATATATATATATATAAAGCAAGCACCCACCAAATACACCAAAAACAGAGGTAGATGCACACACACACACACACACACACACACACACACACACACATATATATATATATATATATATATATGACTTGCACATCAAACATACCAAATACACACAGATACGTATATATATATATATATATATATAGAGAGAGAGAGATAAACGGAGGGGATATCTTTTCCTCTCTGGGCTCAATTATCGCAAAATAAACCGTGAATTAAACTGATTAATCAGCAAAAACGGAAGTCAGATTTGTACCACCGGAAATAGCAGTAGCAAAGACGGAAGTCGCAATAATAGAAGTGGAAGCGGAAATGACAGAGGGTTCTGAACTATTACAGCCTCCAACAGCAACTGTCACTTCAACTGAAATATTTGACTAGTAAAGAACGAACTTGCGTGAAGTACCTAACACGTGACACAGTCACACTTCCACCGGATGTGTTTGGATGATAGAGCTCGGTGAAACCAGTCGGATGTAATACTTTGACCACTGAGTAGCCATTATTTGTGTCATATCAATAACACTTTTTTCTCTGGTACAAACGGCTATTTTCCATTGCGAAAAGTTATTGTTATTTACGAAACTTCATTAGTCAGGGACACAAGCCTCAGGTTGCTTACAGTATCTGATGCTGCGAAGATGTCACTCATCTGAACAAAGGACAGGCTCATCGCTGCTTAACTCTGATGTATATATATATATATATGTGTGTGTGTGTGTGTGTGTGTGTGTGTGTATGTAATTGGGTAGAAAGGGCTCAAGTTTAATGGCAAAACCATCGTGAAAGCAATTCTTCTAGAAGTTAACTCTAAAATCAAAACTGGGGAATGGAACTCCAGCATCAAACCTCTGCTTACTCGGATTGGTTTGGTTTGGTTTGGTTTAGTTTTATGGCATATCAACCTTTTTAGGTTATTTAACGCCAAATCCATTTTTATGTAAATAATCAGTTCTATTTAAAACAATTCGGTTTAGCATGAGTACACAGTTTAATTGTCAAAAACATTTCTATTTCAAGCTATTCAATTATATATAACAATTCAGTTTAGTGTAAGTACAGTTTCAGTGTCAAAAATAGTTCAATTTAAAACAATTCAGTTTAGCAAAAGCTCGCAGTTTTAAATGTAAGTACAGTTTAATTGTAAAAAAAAAACATTTTTATTTCGAGCTATTCAGTTTAGTCAAGCAATTCTACTTCAGCTAATTCAGTTTTGTAAAAGTACAGATTTTATTTACACACAGTTATATGTTAGAACAGTTCTATGTTAAACAATTTAGTTTAGTGTAAATACAGTTTCAATGTCAAAAAACAGTTGCAGTTATATGTAATAATTCAGTTAAGTGTAAGTATAGTTTTAATGTCGAAAAAACAGTTCTATTTCAAACAAATCAGTTAAGCACAAGCATGCAGTTCAAATGTAAGTACGGTTTAATTGTCAAAAACATTTCTATTTCAGGCTATTCAGTTTACTCAAACAATTCAGTTTAGCATAAGTATGCCGTTAGTTCTATTTAACCCATAGATTGGGCCCTATCAGGTGCTACCACTCCGGGCCAGAGCGGACCTGGGAGCAATGGCAATGAAGGGGTACTCCGCATTCCCCAAAGTTCCAGCACTGCTGGAACCTCACCATCAGATTGTTTAGTGTCATATCTAGGACACTCGTTGGGGGCGGGGTCTTACCCCTCCGCAGAGGTGTAGTCAGTGTATTCTTCAGCCTCAGCCAACTGGGTAATGCTTATTCGGAGGTATCCTTTGACGCGAAAAGTCTTAGAGAAAGTTCCCAGAAATAAAACCTACACTTTACATAGTCAGCAGTTATCTTGCTATGTTCGTGACTTGTTTGTAGCGACGTAGACACAGTGAGAAGCATAAGTGTCGTACAAGTGTATATCATTATTATCAAACTACGAACTTACAACCTTATCATCTTTCGCATGCGGCATATTTTTAACCAATTAAATGGGAAAGACGGCAATCATCTGTTAAGATGTGACAGTCATCACACACACACACACACACACACACACACACACACACACACACACACACACACACACACACATATATATATATATAAATGTATATAAACACATTTTTCCCATAGACAATAACTTAAGAACAACAACTTGTTTTGAAAAAAATTCAAAAAGTGGTGCATGATATTGCAATAATTTGTAGTGTATCACTTTTTGAAAAGTATTAAAAAATTGTGGAAGTCGTCATTTAGACCACCGCCTTTGATTTAACAAGTTACATCTGCTCGTCTCAGAGTTAGTTGGAGAGTAGCTCTGGGCTCCAGTTAATATATATATAGATATATATATAAGTATTTAATAATTTGCTTGAAGCATTGTCCAAATTATTTTATTTTATTGTATTGTATTTGCTTAGAGAGCTATTGCAGTGCAAAATAATTATTCGGGTCTAATTAATTTCGAAGTAAAAACTTCATCATCGGAGACTTTAAAAAAAATAAGAACTCGGTATTGTATGTTCAATTTAAAAAAAATTTTTTTTATTTCGTCCCCCCTCCCCCCAAAAAAAATTGAACGTACAACTAGGGTTGAGTTGTTAGTAGACAACCGAATAATTGGGGTCGAACTCGAGACCTTGGATGTGGTCGGCATGTCGGTTTGATGGTGAGAGGAAAAATGTGGGAGGAAAATTGGTGACGACAACGCAGGACCATGTGCAACGAGTCTTAAGTACTTTTCATAGCGTCAGATCCATCACCTAGACAGTGAAGAAATAACCTCTTATACTGGACTCACTCAAAAGTTGTAACTAACATCACGAGAATTTAACAGCTTGCGAGGGTTACGAATCCACAAGGCACGCTGGTGCAAACAACGTAATTCTTCTACCGGAGAATGAAAATCGAATGATGGGCTTATGAATTAGGAACACCTCCACAGTGTTTAGGAGCCCATTGCCGAGGGACCGCGTCCTGGAGACTTTCCTTGCAAGCCAAGAATTCAGTGGCCCAAGGGTAATCAGTTAGCTACATAGACAAACTTAGACAAGGAGCTTTCTTTTTTACTCACCACCCATCTTAAGGGTCCCATTGATCAACAAATGACATATTTCTGCTGTATTATATATGACGTTTGTCTGGGGTGGTTTAGTGGAGTAACCCATAAAAAAAAACCGAAGGAAAACAACCGAATAGACGACAAATGCAGAAGTCAAGATCGGAACCGAGAATGCTGAAGCGCCCTTTGACCACGGGACAATATGCATAAAGTTGGATTTGGTCGAGAGCGAAAAGTCTTCAGCATTAATGAAATGCACGCAGAACCACCATTCCCGTGTGATTACGTAACTTCAAGAAACGGTTACTGTAAGCGCGTAGTGACATCAACGGCCTAAAGTAAACGCGTTTTTAAAAATCACAAACTGCACTAAAAATGAAGATGAACGTACAATGTTATCTCTGCTTATAGTTGATCTGACGTGTATATAAATATATATATATAATTCTATAAAATATCCTGTCCGGTGACAAAAGCTGCTTGGTAGCGCCAGGAGTGGCAGTACCGCCTTGAGCTACCGAAACTGTGTTATCACCCCTGGTTTGCGGCTGATGAAGGCAGGGTATCGCACGTGCTTTCATACGTTGCATGATGAAAAAAAAATTGTTTTAGCCTGGTAGTAATGGACCCAACCCATATAATTATTTAATGACAGGCATCGTATAGTAGAGAAAGACGACGACGCTGATAAGTAAAAATATCATCTGCTTCTTTTCTTTTCCTTTTATTATTCAAAATGGTTAGAGTACGGGAGGTCGAAGACGGCTGAGCTGTACACACAGAGACCTTAGTACGAATCTTCAGTGAAACCCTTTTTCTTCCTTTGTCGGGGCGAAATCTTCCCGGCTATATAACATGCCGCGCGCTAGACAAATTCCAGTGGTCACACCTCCCCCAGCCTGCTACCTACAGAATTCACGTAGACACGCTTCCATCGAGCATGCCACCCACACAAATTCTCGTGGTCACACATCCTCTAGCCAGCCACCTTTACAATGCAGGTGGACACGCTTCTTTCTAGCGTGCTTGGACCCTGTTTACTTTAGGTTCCAGGTGTATTTCTTGTTATTTTCGTTCAAACAGGGCTCGACTTCCACTGATGCATCGATAAATGCCAAAGAGGTCTTCATGTCAATATCCAATATAAGGATGCTTTCACTGGGTCTTAAGTCTCTCTCGGACCGTAAGATAAATAAAAATAATTAACATTTTAACAGGGCTACTGTGACTTCTGTTCCCTTTACCCTCTACAAGACGATCCCTGCTAATATTTTGCTTCACTAGTGAAGGCCACGCAACTCAATTTATGATCATTGTAGCTTGTTTATATGTTCGAGGGACAACATACACAATTCCTTAGTCAAACATCTGAATGCATAAATAATACGTTATTCCTGATTTGGTATTTAAATTCTTATTAGGAATTTTAGTCAGCCTAATTGTAAAGTACTAGACTGACTACTTGGTGAAATATTTTATTACTGTTACTGATTGTTTGAATTTCCTTTCTCCTTGCCGGTTGTGTAGCAACGGGAGATCTGGTTGATTGGCAAAGATTTACGATGATCCTCTGCTTGGTTCATCTCGTCTTCTCGTTACCTTCTAACCTACGAGATTAAACAATGCATTCTCCATTAATCTTGTCATAATGACTTCCCTTTTCTTTTATAAAATCATACTTTCGGCTCATTTCCTTTATCTTTAGCACAATATTTGGCCGGTGTGACATGTGTTTCAGGAAGATAATAATAGAGTAGTGCTGACATAAGTAGTCACTAAGAATAAGAGCTTTTAAAGATATAGACTCAGCATCAAGTATAAGATATCAAAACAATGTTAATAGAAAATAAGGAAATATATTAAAAGTATAAATAGTGGGGAAAAAAAAAACAAAAAAACTACAAAACAAAACAAAAATCCCCTACCGAAAAAACAAAAACAAAAGCAAAACAAAACAAAACGAACAAAAACAAAAACAAAACAAAACCAAACAAAAAACAAAACAAAAAACAAATAAAAACAATAAAAAATTCAAATAAAAATGTTTTTTTTCCCAATTTCTGACATACATCGTTGTTACTATTATACATTGATTCTTTCAGACTAGTATCCTTCTGTTTGCTGTCTTTCTCACAATATTTTATTTCTTGTACCCTCTAGCTTTCCTTATGTTATTATTATACTCTAATTCCTTTAGATCAGTACCTTTTTTAATGGAGGCACGCGTGGTGTAATGTTTTTCATCGTAGGAAATGGACACGGCGACATGAGTTCAAATCATTCATGATACTGCTTGCAACTCATAAAGCGCTAATACCCTTGGGAAAAGTATGAATCCAATTATTCTCCCCCTAGCCTAAGGGTAAATTGTAGGACAGCCTGAGGTCTTTAACTTTCATATGACAACCGGTCTTAGAGAAAGAAAACTGAATTCAAACCTGACAAAGTCCACTTAAAAATTGACCTTATGTAGCATCCTCTTCGTATATATATATATATATAAATATATATGTTGTTTTTGTTTTTATTGCTAATAGGTGTCCTGGATATGACACTAAACTGCATCTGATAGTGAAGCTCCAGTCCTGGAGCTTTGGGGAATATGGAGTACCTCTTCGTTGCCATTTGTCCCGGGACCACTCTGGCTCGGAATGGTAATACCCATTAAGGTTCCATTTATATGTCAAATGAAAATATCAAATCATTTTCTCTACTTGAAACCATTTATCTGCGTGTAAATGATTAATATTAAATTGAATTATTGGTATTGCATGACAATACTTGAAACCATTTAACTTGGTGCAAACGAATAAATAATGTTGAATAGAATTACTTGTGTTAAATTGGGATACTTGAAACCATTTAATTGAGTGCAAACAAATGAGCTCTGGTTTGTTTAAAAATTGTTACCAACAAACTATTCGTTTTTAAATCATATATGTTTAATATATTGTATAAATAGGATTTGGCATTAAACAACCAACAAGAGTTGATATGCCGTAAAACACAACCAACCAATCAACCAACCTATTATACCCTCTGGCGTTCCACATTTTCTTACTATTATACATTGATTCTTTTGTTTAATTTTTTTCCTGCATACGTCTTTATAAAAATGTTTCATGTATTGTACACTTAAGTATTCCTTATGTTAATGATATTATACATAGATTCTTTCAGACAAGTATCATCCTCTTTGTTGTCTTGATCACAATGTATGATCTGTTGTGCCCTCTGACCTTCATCCTGTTGCGACCGTTACACATTGATTATTCCAGAAAACTTCTTCCTCTTTTCGTTTTCATCATCTGTTATGTTCTCTGTCCTTTTTAATTTTGTTACGATTATACAATGATTCTTCCAGTCCAATCTCCTTTTCTTAGTTGTCTTTATTAATAAATTTTGGCCTCAGCACATTTTAGTTTTCTTCACCTGTCTGTCGCATGCGGCAAACGTCAGTCACCTTTGAATCCTTTATTAAGGTCTCCTGAGGTCTGCTCTTCTTAGTCATTTACTCGCCACGGAACATATCCCCTAAGGAAATTTTAGATCACATGAACCTCGATTCATCCTTACCATTTCTTGGAAAGGAATCATAAGGCATCAAATGAACTTTAGCAGTATATTTCTCCATCAAAAATGACCCATTATTAAATATCGTAAGGAACAAGTTTTGGTTACCAGTTCTATAATTCCTATAGAAAATGCAGAAGTCAAGATAATAATAATAATAATAATAATAATAATAATAATAATAATAATAATAATAATAAAGCGAGAATAGATAAGACACAACAAAATAGCAAATGTAGGCTAAGTGGTGAAACCATGAATCACATAATAAGAAGGAGTATAAGACTAGACATGACTAGGTGGGCAAGGTGATCGACTGGGAGATGTACAAGAAATTTAAATTTGACCATACCAACAAATGGTATATGCACAACCCAGCATCTGTCCTAAAAATGACATACATAAATTCCTATGGAACTTTGACATACAAACGGATCACCTAATCTCAGACAGACGACCAGATCTTGTAATAATCAACAACAAAAAAGAGAGAATTTGCAAAATTGTCGACTTTGCTGTTCCGGCTGACCACAGAATAAAACTGAAAGAATGTGTACCTCAACCTTGCTAGAGAATTGAAAAAAAAACTGTGGAACATGCAGGTGACAATTATACCAACTGTAATTGGTGCTTTTGGTACAGTAACTAAAGGATTATTAGAGGGACTGGAGGACTTGGAAGTTGGAGGACGAGTGGAGACCATCCAAACTACAGCATTATTGAGAACGGCCAGAATTCTGAGAAGAGTGCTTGGGTCTTGCGGAGACTTGCTGTCACTCAAACTCCAGTGAAAGACCATCAGCTAAAACTGATGGGAAAAACTCTATTATAATAATACAAATAAAAACTGTGGAACATCAAAGTGACGTTTATACCAGTTATAATTGGTGCTCTTGGTACAGTCACCGAAGGATTACTACAGGGACTGAAGGACTTGGAAATAAGAGGACGAATGGAGACCATCCAAACTGCTACATTTATGAGATGGACCAGACCTAATAATTGTCAACAACAAAAAAAAAAAAAAAAAAGAAAAAGTGAACTTGCCTAATTGTCGAATTTGCTGTCCCGGCTGATCATAGAGTAAAAATGAAAAAAAGCGAAAAAGAAGGATAACACTGGTTTACAAAGAAATTGAGGCAAGCACAAAAATACCTGTTTTTACCTAATTTGAGGGTGCTGAATCCAAATTTGAAATCCGTTTTTACTCATCACCTCAAGCTTTTTAGATATGTATTGTGTGCATTTTGTGCATATACAGTACAGAAAGGCGTATATGAACCCTGCAAGAGAATTGAAAAAAAAAACTGTGGAACATGAAAGTGACTGTGATACCAATTGTGATTGGTGCTCTGGGTACAGTTACCCAAAAATTGATACAGGGATTGGAGGACTTGGAAATAGGAGGACGAGTGGAGATCATCCAAACTACATCTTTATTAAGATCAGCCAGAGTACTGAGAAGAGTCCTAGAGACCGGAGGAGACTAGCTGTCACACACTCCTGAGGAAAACCATCAGCTAATGCTGGAGTGAAAAACTCTCAAAAGAGTGATAATAATAATAATAATAATAATAATAATAATTGTGTCGATTGATTGATTTTTAAGTGAATGTGAACATGTTTAGAGTTATTTTATGCCCAGAGATGTGGGAATTGCACACGATTATATGATATCAAGTATTCCTATAGAATAAAAATAAGCGTACAGTTATATGGTTTCCTGTATCCTTATCTAATGATAACAATTATATGGTTTTGAGTAATTATCTCCATCTAATAATAACCATTCTTTTGCACACAGATATATGGTTTCAAGTAACTCATAGTAAAGTAAAGTTAGCGACCATAGTCGAGGGTGACCCGAAGGCTCCCTTTTCGATAGCTACTACACCAAGGTGTAGGGGAGGGCGCTACTCCATTCCCAGGATTGCTCCACTTTACCCTTGAACCGTACCTTATAATGCTGAGTGTTAAGCAAGGTGGTATCAAGTTCCATTTTTAAAGTCTTTGGTATGACTCGACCTGGGATTGAACCCAGGTCTCCCGGGCCATTGGCGAACACTCTAACCGCTGGGCCAATGTAACTCATAATAATCCTTAATAAACAGTTATAGCTTTAAGTAACTATTCTTAATACAAATATTTTGGATACAGTTGTATCGCATCAAGTGTATTTTAAGCCTCACACCCGACAAGGTGGAATAATAATAATAATAACACAGCATCTATCCAAGAAAATGACACACAGAAACTCCTATAGGACTTTGATATACAATCTCGGCCAGAAGACCAGACCTTACAATAATCAACAGAAAAAAGAGAATTTGCAAAATTGTCGACTTTGCTCTTCCGGCTAACCACAGAATAAAACTGAAAGAAGGATAAGTACCTCGTTCTGGTTGGGGAATTGAAAAAACTACGGAACATGAAGGTGACAATTATACCAATCGTGATTGGTGCTTTTGGTACAGTAACTATAGGATTATTAAAGGGACTGGAGGACTTGGAAGTCGGAGGACGAGTGGAGACCACCCAAACAACAGGATTATTGAGAACGGCCAGAATTCTGAGAAGAGTCCTGGTGACTTGAGGAGACTTGCTGTCACTCAAACTCCAGTGAAAGACCATCAGCCAAAACTGATGTGAAAAATTCTAATGAGATAATAATAATAATAATAATGTGGTTACGAAAAACATGCTTTCTAATTGATATATCAGTGCCAACTGATAATAGCATATTAGTTAAAGAATATGATAAGTAAATACAAGGAAATAGAAAGCAAAAAGAAAGATTAATATCTTGATCTTCCTAGGAAACTGAAAAACTATGGAACATGAGTGACGTTGATACCAATTGTGATCAATGAACTCGGTACAGTTACCAAAGGATTGGTAAAGGGACGGGAGGAATTGGAAAACAAGAGGACGAGAGGAAACCATCAAAACTACAGCATTATTAAGATCAGCCAGAATACCGAGAAGAGTCCTGGAGATTTGGGGAGACTTGCTGTCACTTAAACTCCAGTGGAAGACCATCAGCTAACGCTGGCGTGGAAAACTCTCAAAGGAGTAAAATAATAATAATAATAATAAAGACCTAATGTGGTTAAGAAAAACATGCTTTCTAATTGATATATCAGTGCCAACTGATAATAACATATTAGTTAAAGAATATGATAAGTAAATACAAGGAAATAGAAAAATAGACCAGGAAATAGAAACTGAAAAAATGTGGCACCTTTAAACCTCAAAAGTGGGAGACCAAGGAAGGATCAAGAAAGGGAAAGCTAAACACATTAATAAGAATTCAGTCAGCCCCAGTCAATATGAAATACCAAAGAAAAAAATGCACTTTGCGGAACTACTCATTTCTTTAAGAGAGTACAATCAATATGACTGAAAAATATCACCCAAAAGAGGTAGAAGAAAACATAATTGCATAGAATACATATAATCACTACCTTCACTCACCCAAAGTCTTGGTTAAAGACCCGGTTAAGAAACCTCAACACATCCTTAAGGAGAGCAAGACGAGGCGGAAAAATCTATCCATGGCGTGGATAGACTACAAAAAGGCATATGATATAGTTCCGCAAAGCTGGATAATAGACTGTCTCAAATTAGACAAGATATCTGGCGAAGTGATAAAGTTTATTGAAAATACCATGCAAAACTGGAGAATCGAACTGACAGTAGGAGGAAAAAGCTTAACAGAGGTGAAAATCCAGAGAGGGATCTTCCTGGAAGAAGCGTTATCACCATTACTATTTGTAAAAGCGATAATGCCACTCAATCACATACTTAGGAAATGCACAAGCGAATACAAACTTCATAAATCGCAAGAACAAATCGACAACCTAATGTAAATGGACGATATGAAACTGTTTTCTAAAAATGAGAAAGAATTGAAAACCCCAATATAGGCAGTGAGAATATACAGTCAAGATATAGGGATGGAATTTGCCATAGAAAAATGTGCCATGCTAATAATGAAAAGTGGAAAACGTCAGATGACGGAAGCAATAGAACTACTGAATCAAGACAAAATCAGAACGCTCGGAGAAAACGAAACCAACAAATACCTGATAATATAAGAAGCGGGTACCATAAACATACGGAGATTAAAGTAATAAATAAAAAAGAATACCTCATGAGTACGAGAACACTCGAAACCAGACTACACAGCAGAAATCTCAACAAAGGGATAAATACCTGGGCTGTCTCCCTCATAAGATACTCAGGATCGTTTATAAAGTGGATCAGAGAAGAACGCCAACAAATAGACCAAAGAAGAAGAAAGCTAATGACGATACATTAGGCCTTACATCGCAGAGATGACGTAAACAGACTGTATGTGCCAAGAAAAGAAGGAGGAAGAGGACTTGTCGGCCTTCAAGATAGCATCAATGGATCGATACATCGATTAGAAGACTATATGAAAAAACGCGGAGAAAGACTGATTACAGCCACCAGAAACTATACAGACAACACAAGTATCAACAGAACAAAAATAACTAGAAAACAAAAATGGGAACAAAACAACTGTACGGACATTTCAAGCGACAGCAAACGAAATCTCAGACGAGAAAACTTGGAGATTTCTAAGAAAGGGAACCCTTAAAAGAGTAACGGAATCTCTTCTAATAGCAGCATAAAACAAACGACACAGAGACCAATTATATCAAAGCAATAACAGACAAGACGCTACAAAATAGCAATTGTAGGTCATATGGTGATAGGGGCGAAACGATCAATCACTTAATAAGCGAATGCAGCAAATTAGCACAAAAAAGAGTATAAGACAAGACACATCTAGGTGAGGAAGGTGATCCAATGGGAAGAGTGCAAGAAATTGAAATTCAATCATACGAACAAATAGCATATGCAAAACCCAGAATCCATCCGGGAGAATGAGACGCACAAACTTTTTCAGATACAAACGGATCATCTAATCTCGGGCAGAAGACAAAACCCAGTGATAGTAAAAAAAAAAAAAAAAAAAAAAAAAAAAAAAAATTGTGGACTTTGACGTCCCGGAAGACCACAGAGTAAAACTAAAAGAAAGCAAAAAGAAAGATTAATATCTTGATCTTCCTAGGAAACTGAAAAACTATGGAACATGAGTGACGTTGATACCAATTGTGATCAATGAACTCGGTACAGTTACCAAAGGATTGGTAAAGGGACAGGAGGGATTGGAAAACAAGAGGACGAGGGGAAACCATCAAAACTACAACATTATTAAGATCAGCCAGAATACTGAGAAGAGTCCTGGAGTTTTGGGGAGACTTGCTGTCACTTAAACTCCAGTGGAAGACCATCAGCTAACGCTGGTGTGAAAAACTCTCAAAGGAGTAAAATAATAATAATAATAAAGACCTAGGGTTAGTTAACACAAAATAAACTATTGAATTACTAGCAGAGTCCTGGATATTCGAGGCGGAGACTTGCTATTACTCAGACAACAGTGAAAGACCACAAGATTGTTTACCAAAAACAAACAAATAGATAAATAGATAAAAAAGAAAGAAAAAAGAGAACCTGTCAAAGAGTTGACTTTGCTGTCTCGGTACACCACAGAATGAAAATCAAAGAAAACGAAAAAAGAAATAAGTGCACGGACCTTCCAGAGAACTAAGAAAGTTATGGAACATGAGGATGAAGGTGATACCGATTGTGTTTGATGCGCTTTGAACGATTCTCAAAGCCTTAATAAAGGGCTGGAAGAGTTAGAAAGAGGAGAAGCTGATACCCACCTAATTACAATGTAGTTGAGGTCGGCCAGAATACTGAGAAGAGTCCTGGAAACCTGAGGAGACTTACTGTCACTGACATTCCTCTGAAAGACCATCAGCTAATCCTGGTGTGAAAACTCGGAAGGAGTAATATGATAATAGATATTTTCAAAGAATAAAAGATTATCATTCAAATCAGTAACAAAATCATTCTCATAAAATACAGAGGTTTTCGAAAATATTTTTCTCGTATTCATTTATTCATAATAAAATTACCAATATTTTTTTTTTTTTAGTAAAAACACAAAATTATTCACTCTTCTAAATATAAATATTTAAACACGTCAATGCTTTTTTTACTGTATTAAAATTAGTGCTAAGAGACCGTGCATATATTAAATATTTATGTCTGTAACTGTTTTAGATCGCAATAAAATTGTACTAGAAAATCCCTTGAATATCAAAAAAAGGAAATATTGTCGGCCATGATTGAAATAAAAGATAATATCAACATTTAATAGATCTTATGTTGTTTTGTTTTGTGTTCAACATGCCTATCAACCTTTCAAATTAAATTCTCTGAGAATTATAACATATTTTAAAATACATTTTAACTGATGATGTCCTTTAAAATTCGTTTGAACTGATGAGGATGTCCTTTATATTAGTCTTATATGACTTTGTAACATTCTTGTTTTGGGATGGGAGGATGTTTTGGTTCGGTTCCATTGTTTAATGGCATATCAACCTTCATGGGTTATTTAATTCCAAAGCTATCCTTGTAGAAGGGCAATAGTGGTACTATTTAGTCCATAGCATGGGAAAAGAGGGTTTATACCTTTTCCAAGGGTATTAGTCCGAAAGTGAACGTAATTGCTCGACTGGAGTTCGAACTCATTTACTACGATGTCACAGTCCAGCACGTTAGCCACTATATCACGGCGCCTCCCTCCATTTAATTGTTTGCAAATTATTTGTCTTAGATGGAAATAAATGAAGACATGATTATGTACAACTTAGAAATAATTACTCAAAGCCATAAAAAGGCTTGTAACTTATTTGTATTACATAGGGATAGTTTACTGAAGAAGTAAAATTCTTTGCAAAATATTTGAAATTCAGAGAAAATGTCTTCGGCATTAAATAATTCTACAAGGGTTGATATGTAGTAAAACCAACCAACGTAACAAGCTGATATTTTGGAACCCTGCCCACATGAAAGGCCAGGAGATACAGCGGCTGAAACGCAGCGATAAAAACAACAAAGACGAGGGTTTTGAAAGAATCAATTTAAAAAGGTAAAAATCTATTTCTTATTCATGACTTTTCTTCCTTCACGTTTTTCATCGCTTTAATGTGCGCATGTACAGTTCACACCTAGCCTAACTGTTGTACTGTCTGGTAAAATACGATAAAAAACAAAAAACAAAACATGTCTGTGAAAGAAAAAAAGGGGGAGAAGAGTTTGTCTGACAATGACGTCAAATTGGGAAAAAATGAGTTTGTATCTCAGTGATTTTTCTATCTATCCTATTCTAACTTCATATTGATTCGAGGTGAAAGGAACCCCGTGGCGTAGTGGCTAACTTGTTGGACTGCGACGTCGTAGTAAGCGAGTTTGCACTCCAATTGTGTGTGCTCTTGCGTTCACTTTTGGACTAATGCCCTTGGGAAAGATATGAATCTCCTTTTATTTCTTAAATTTCCTTCTAAAAACAGATTATCAAACAAAATAAAAAGGAAAATGAATGATAATATTCTATTATTCATTTTCTATCATAACTTTTAACCCATTTCCTTTTTGTTTTTCTAATTGATAATCAGTTCTTTTGTTTAGAGCTTCCATGATTACTCACGCCTTGACTTTTTCACGAGGTTAATTGTAAAACGTACACGCCACCTAAAAAGTCAGATAATTCGGAAAACTGAATTTTCTGTTTTTCCATTCAAGTGTTTTATTGTTAAAGTAAAGTTATGTAATCAATTTTTGTTTGGCGAATGAGTTGTTATCGATTCACCAAATTTTAAAATGAAAATAGAAATCAAGAACGACATTTCAGAATGCTATTTATAGTTTAGATACATGCATTTGTTATCCATGTATTCCGTGGAATTTCTGCGTTTTCAGCCAGTAGATATACACCCTAAAGTTCGAGAAATTAAAAGATATTGATCAATCTGTTCTTTTTTCAAGTTACCCAACATTCCCGTGTTTCACCGGACAATTGTCACATCTTTCAATATCGCTAGAACCAGAAATAAAGGATTTCATTTTCTCTCAATATTTCTTTCTTTGTGGACAGCATTTCACACATTAATCTTCCCAAGCTTCTGGGTAGCACCACAGTATATATATATATATATATATATAGTGGGTTCATATAAATGCAAATGTGAATGTGTGTAGGTGAGCGGAAACCTCAAGAAAATCGTTTCCACATCTCGTCCCATGATTACAATGATACAGATACGGCAAAATCGTTAAAGATGGTGGATAGGAACGGCATTCTTCACTGGCGAGGAAAGAGACAAGTGAAGGTCACGTGCCTTACTCGCTAGCAAGCCTCGCTCTGATTGTGCTTTGGATAATTCAATAGCTTTTGATTCACTATTAAATTTTGATTTATCTCTTCAGTCACCAGGTTAATAGGGCAATGCTAAATAGAGAATCGCTTGATGGACACATTTGTTAGGAGCGGAATTATTTCTTAGAGATCCCCAGAGAGGATGAAGCCATCTATCGGAATATTGTCCTACAACTGAAGGAAGGGGAAAGAGAAGCTCCAACGAGATGTAATGAAGAAAGGGAAAGTATAGTTTGTGATAGAAAAAGGCAGGTGGTGCTGTGTTTTGTGAGTAAAGGGGATTTTGATGAAATATTGTTAAGAATAAATGCGTAGAGGGAAGTAAATTCAATAGAGCATTATGATAGCTTATTGGACAATAGATATTTGTGATAGACAGTCAGGTTTGGCTCAAGGCTTCATTTTTTGAGTACTGAGTGATTGATTTTAAGAGCATGCCAACCCGTCCAGGGTTATTTTATGCTTAGTGGTTAGGGAATGTCTCTCAGTGTACAGTTATATCAACATTTTATGTGTAGTGGTTTTTTAAGAGTTTTTGCACACAGTTATATGATATCAAGGATTCCTATTCAGTACAAATAATTTTTACACAGTTGTATGATTTCAAGTATTTCAGTCTAATACAAATAGCTATTTTGTTTCATGCAATTATTTCTATTTTGTAACAATCAATTGCTTAAACAGAGTTATATGATTTCAAGTAACTAACAATAATCTTTCGGGGTCAATAACAGCTTCAAGTAACTATTCTTAATACAAATGATTTACAGTTATATGCTATTAAGTATTCCTATCCAATACAAATTATTTTCAAGATCTATTAAACCCGTAAATGGGAACTTAAAAGGTACTACCACTTCGAGTCAGAGTGGACCCGGGAGTAATGGCATTGAAGGAGTACTCCACACTCTTCAGACTTTCAGAATTGGAGCCTCACCATCAGATACAGTTTAGTATCATACCTCGGATACTTCTTTTTTGTGTTCGGATATAGAGTATTCTAAGCCCCGTCGACAGGGCGGTTTTTGAGTACCGAGAGGAAAAAAGAAATGGAATCGGTGATCCGAGTTCAAACCCTTGAAGAGGCTGTTTGAATTTCATTTTATGCTAATGCCCTTGGGAGGTACATGAACTGCCTGTTCTTCCCTCCAGCTATTGATAAATAGCAAGGAATACTGGGTCTTTTAGCTCTGGTATGGCAGTCTAGGAAAAGGAAAACTGAATTCAAATCAGCTGTACTGGAAAACTGAACTTGTGTCACATCCTGATTCCGGTGAGTTTACTATCAATTACTTGCGAGAATATATTACTTGGCCACCGAACTGCAATGAGGGCTTTAAATAAGATAAAAACGTTAACACAAATGTGAAATTAGGGCCAGAATAAATAAAAATAAACCGTTTTCGTCCCAAGTTTAGTAAAATAAAATATTTTAATCCTCCGGTACCAAATCTACCTTTTTCATTGGAGAGTGATACATTTTTTTTCTCTTTCTTTTTTTTTTTATCCGGCTGTTTTTAACTTCAGCTAGGATGATGGTGTAGTACCTGTGTGCTTTGCTTCGGATCAAAGGGCACTTCCCCAACGCTTCTGCCTTGGATAAAACTATAGGATCTTTAATCGTGGGAATTTAGTTAAATAGATGATAAAATTATTTAAAAAATAACGAAATTCCTGTCATTGAGTTATACACCCGGACATAGTGGTATAATGGTTATTAAGATAATCTTGAAGGCTAATTACAACTTATTAATGAGTTCAGTGGTCACTAAGTACTCCATGCTTGTGGCGTTGCGTCAGATTGAAGCTACACGTTGTTTTTGAGGCAGCTCGTGTGGTTTGGTTTGGTTTGGTTTGGTTGGGTTTTATGGTTTTATGGCACATCAACCCTTGTTAGTTATCTAATCCTTATATATATATATATAGCCTTTGAGATTTGAAAAAAAATCATTCGACCGGCAGTCGAGAGTGATGGAAAATTTATCTATCCAAAATCATTTTACTCGACCGACTCCATTTTCAGTCAATAAAAGTCAATACTTTTACAAGTCCAGGCATTCTAAGAGGAAAGAAATAAGAGAAGAAAATATTAATATTACTTGTATAATTTGTTTTTCGATGCGTGGTTGACAGAAGTAAGCTTTTTTTTGCTGTCTTTCAAATGTTCGTTTTAATTTTCCTAAGAAGCAAATATAGATTTTGAGTCAAGGATGATATTTTCCAAATGAATATCTAAAAACCTGTGCGTTTTCAATCTGGGGAACAGAAACATTTTGGGTCCACTGTGGAAGGGTTAATTAGACAAATATTTACAATGACCACACGCCCAAGAGAGAGAGAGAGAGAGAGAGAGAGAGAGAGAGAGAGAGAGAGAGAGAGAGAGAGAGAGAGAGGCTGGTCATTCTAAATTCCTTTTATCAGATCTTCTTTTGATGATGGCAGTATATTTCTGGGATGCGACCCCCTTTTCTTTAACCAGACCATCTTCAGGCACCAGGCTGAATTCACCAATGTCATTGAAGAATCCACTAATGTCATTGTAGGTCATTCGAAGTAACTTGTAAATATTCAATGGTATACTTTTGGGTTGCAAAAAGAATTTGTTTTCCTTTTTCTATATTTGAAGAGACATTTTATTGCAATTTTTGATCAACCGCCAGGCGACGAGAAGAATAACATTAATCGCCCTAATAAGATTTTACTCGACTGAGTCGATCGGGCGAGCGGAATCTCAACGGCTATATATAATATTTGTAAACGAATAGTTTGTAGAAAACATTATTTTTTAAACGAGGCATAGCTCATTGGTTTGTACATAGTTAAATGGTTTCAGGTATTGCGATATAACATTATTAAATTCATTTGCGTACAGTTAAATGGTTTCAAGTATTGCTATTAAACACTAATAATTCTAGTCAACATTATTCATTCGTTTGCGCACATTTAAATGTTTCAAGCATCGCAATTTAATACCAATTATTCAATTTAATATTAATCATTTGTTTGCTCACAGTAAAATTATATCAAATATAGTAAATGATTAAATTGTTCTATCTGACCCAAAGATGGGACCCTAACAGGTTCTACGACTCCGGGACAGAGTGGACCTGGTAGTAATGACAATCAGGGTGTACTCCAAATTCCCCAAAGCTTCAGAACTGGAGCCTCATCATCAGATGCAGTTTAGTGTAATATATCAGGATATTCGTAGGGATGTAGTCGGAGTATTCTATAGTCCGGGCCGACTAGGCCTCAATAAAAGTGCACTCATTTTTAACTGGATGCCTCATACTTTTTTTGGTGTCAAACTAAGTTAAGTAAATGACAATATTGTGATACGTGGCAGAGTGGATGCACGCACTGGATTATGTATACTGCAATTATTTGTGTATAAAACGCACTCTTAACGTTGTACAACGAATTTCAGGAAAATTCTCGTCTACAAAACCCATTGACATTTTTAGAGCTTAGAGCAGCTAAATTTAACGTAAACTTAACATTCACTCAACTTTTTATCGATTCATATTGACAAAAACTAAAAATTTATGTAGTATAGTGTTCGCCCATGGCCCGGGAGACCGGGGTTCAATCCCAGGTCGAGTCATACCAAAGACTCAAAAAGTGGTACTTGATGCATCCTTGCTTAACACTCAGCATTATAAGGTACGGATCAAGGGTAAAGTGGAGCAATCTAGGTAAAGGAGTAGCGCCCTCCCCAACACCTTGGTGTAGTAGCTATAGAAAAGGGAGACTTGGGGTCACCCTCGACTAAAGTCGCCAACTTTACCTACACTATGTCTTAAAACAAAAAAATTACACAGTATTTAAGAAAAATAGCATATCAACCTTCGTGGGTTATTTAATCCCAAATCCATAGAGAATAGAGGGTTCATACTTTTCCAATGGGCATTAGTTCAAAAGTGAAAATTATTGCGCAACTGGAGTTAGAACTCGTTTTCAACGATGTTGCAGTCTAGCACGTTAGCCACTACACAACAGGGACTACCTTGGTTTCGGTGTTACATAACACATGAACGTTGATATGCCATTAAACAAAGAAACTAAAGCGAACCAAAAATAATACCAAAGCCATCCTTGTAGTTGTGGGGATAAGGGAATTTACACCTTTTTCAAGAGGCATTAGTTCAAAAGAACTTGATCTTGTGTCATATCCTACCCTAGAACGCTGAGAGCTGTACACACGGCTTGGTTTATGTTTTAATAACATAAAATTCATCTGCATTCAAAAAAAGCAAAAGTGTATACATCAAAATTTCTTGAGCAGATATGATATTTATACAGTTAAAGATAGTGGTATGCAGTTACAGTCTATAAATATCAAGAGCCATTGATAAATCCTAAAGATTTTATTATGTTCCAGTTATAAAAGTTGCATTATTAGGATCCCGTTTTTTTCTTTTAAAATGAGCATTAAAAGGTTATCGTCGGAGGCAATGGAATTGACGACCCGAGTTCAAACTGTTTCACATGGCGCTAATGCCCCTGGGAAAGGCATAAATCCATCTTTTCTTTCCCCTTAACTCAGCTTCGGGTATATAGTAAGGCAGAGTGGACTCTTTAGTTAATTTGGTGTGGTTATTTGGTTTAATCATATCATATTTACCAGCCCCTCCGCTCGGGTAGGATGTGACACATAGTCAATTTTTAAGCGAAGTTTAACAGGTTTGAATTCAGAGTTTTCCTTCTCCTAGACCAGTTGCCTCACCAAGGCTGAAGAACCTAATCTGCCCTACTATTTACCCATGGCTGGAGGGAGAATAATTGGATTCATACCTTTCCCAAGGGTATTAGTGCTATGTGAAATGCAATAAATCTCGGCCAGGATTTGAACTCGTGTCTCCGTGTCCATTTCCTACGACGGTAACCATTAGACCATTTAGTTTAATGGCATATCAACCCTTGATGGCTATTTAATACCAAATCCTGTTTACACACACACACACACACACACACACGCGCGCACGCGTGTATATATGTTGTAGTTCGCTTTATTCTAAAATGAGTTAGAGCTCATTTGTTTGCATACAGTTAAATAATTTCAAGTATTGCTATCTAGCACTAATAATTCTATTGAGTAAATAGTTTCAAGTATTCGACTCTTTAGTCTTGGCTCGACATCCTGTCGAAGAGAAGGAAAACTGAATTCCCACCAGCTGTACTTAACCCAGCTATTAAACTTGTGTCGCATCCTGCCCATGGTGAAAGGGACGAGTAAATGCCAACTGCAAGTTATTATTTCCTTGAAAAAAAAATGGAAATTTGTATCTAATAACTTAAACAAGACAAATACAATACATCCATCAAGACTAACATTTTCAATAATAAATAAGAGAAAATAAAATCTACTTTATGAAAGTAGAACAGTTCAATAATAATGATTAAAAAATGAAAACAATATGAAAATACTAAGGAGTTTAACTTAATTTTAAAAATGGATCTGATGTGTGTGTGTGTGTGTGTGCGTGTGTGTGTGAGTGAGAGAGAGAGAGAGAGAGAATGAAATTAGTATTGAATTTTGCCGCCAGGATTTTGCAGTGATCGCATCATTCTAACATCAATACACAGACTTCTCTTGCATAATCATCTTTTTTATCCTACTCATCTTCGTGTTGAGAAAGTTTTATATTCCTCACATCCATTGACAGCTGTGTGTGGTTTTCAGTGTGATATATTTTCTTGTCAAAAGAAAATGGTGACACATGGCAGGTGTTTCTGTTTAACGGGGAGACATTTTGCATTCGCATTCGTCCAGTGTTTTCTTGTTACATGATCACCTCACTTAAAAATGGTAAATTTTTTAGACCCTTCTAGACATGCATAGTTGTGAATGGCGTTCATTTGTGAGAAAACTTGTGTTTTCGATTAACTTTGCAAATCATGACTTTTGGGGAATGAATGTTAAGCGAGTCTTTGTAATGGAATTAACACACACACACACACACACACACACACACACACACACACACACACACACACACACACACACACACACACACACACACACACACACACACATTTGGAGAGAGATAGAGAAATTAAGATGTAGTAAAATATGATATATAGACAAAAAGAGAAAGTGAGAAAAGAAAGAATTACATAGACCCATACATACATACATACATGCATATATATATATATATATATATGGATGACTATAGGGATATATACTCCCCTACCCCCGTAAGGTTGAGTTCTCTGGCGAAGAAGTAATCGTGTTGCCATTAGCGTTTATTGCAAGCCTCTTCATATATAAATTGAGGTCTCGGTAGCCTTTGAACGGATGTATGTAAACAATAGTAATTGTGATTCATAACCGTTTAAAATTTACTTCGCAGCTTATGGCTCCTTGTGACTGAATGGTTAGAGGCTTGGCTTGGCGTTTGAGTCAACTTGGTTTAGATCCCAGCTACGGGAAGCTAATATGTCTAGCCACACTGATGAGTTCTGATAGAACGAAACAGATCTGTCTGTGGATGACTATATATATATCTAGATAGATAGATAGAGAGGGTGGGGAAAGAGAGATAGATAGACAGACATAAAGATTGAGCGAAAGCAAGGTATCATCGCTTATCGTCAACCATTAATTGCAGATGTTTTTAATGGCCATGTATATTTCTTGTATTCTTAGCAATATTTTTCTCAATCTTCCTTTAAGCTCAATGCATTACTTGACACAACACAGTCGAAAAACAAAAACAAAAAAAAAACTTATGATGTCATCTGTTATGAATATTTAAACATCTTTTCTCTCGCATGTATCTTACTGTATCGATCATTGTAGTTTTGCAAATGTTTGTAAGATTAGGTTTGTCTTCACCGCCAACACACTCTGAAAGTTTTCCACTTTGTTTTTATCTGAACAAAAAAAGAAAAGAAAGAAAGAAAAAAAAAGGACATATCAGATCATTAAATCGATTTTCACTGCGTCTAAAATCCAAAATATTGTCTAAAGCTTAGCTATTAATTTCATGGCGTAAAGGACGCGCTATTTTCCAAAATTGGTTCAAAATATCACCTGAGTCTTATATGTGTAGTTGAAACAGCTGGTAAGTTAATGTTTACCCAGGGGAAGGCTCCTTGGAGTCATAGCTAACGTGTTGGACGGCGACATCGTAGTAAGCGAGTTCGAACTCCAGTCGCACTATTACATTCACTTTCTGATTAAGATTCTTTGGGAAAATATGAACCTCCTTATCCTCCCTGCTATTGGTTGAATAGTACTACAATTGTTCCTCAACAAGGATAGTTTTGATATCAAATAGCCCACGAAAGTTGATGTCATTAAAATAAACCAAACCTATGTTTTTTTTAGATCCGTAGACTACGAAAACTTGTATCAAATCTAAACTCGAGAAAATTCTGCGGTTTTATTAGCATATGCAAATAATATATATATATATATATATATATATATATATATATATATCATCATCATCATGTCGTGCCGCTAGCACGGATATCCCTGACCTTCTCTCGCCACTTTCTCCTATTATTCATCGCCTCTGGCAGGTCTTCAGGGCTACATCTCGTATCCTCACATACCTGCTGTATGTATGTTCGAGATGGTCGTCCTGCTTTTGCTTGGCCATATGCGGGGGTCCATAGGAGTACATCACTTATGAGCTGGTCCTTGCTTCTCCAGCAGTGTCCTGCATGTCTGGTTCGTCTAGCTTGGATAGTTTTCGTGATGGGAGGCAGGTGGCCGTATAGTTGGTGTCTTGTGGGGTGTTGCTGCCAGGACTTGTTTAATATTGCTCGCAACATTCTTGTGTAATTGCCGTCTAGCTTCTTCTCCAGCCGTTTAGTCAGCGTCCAAGTAGTGCATCCATATAGCAGTATCGATACGACCGCTGCCTGAAAGAAACTGCGTTTCATTTTATCGGTCAGGTCTGATTTCCATATGATCGAAAGCCTATCGATAGCTGTCCATGCCTTATATATATATATATATAATAAAAGCAAACACGAAAAGTTGACATAAAAAAGACTGGGGGTCTCTGGTGGTGAAATGGTTAGTAAGCTAGACTAACAAACCTACACGAATGAGTTCGAATTTCATTGGGTGCTCCATTCATTCGGCCTTGCGCCACATCGAAGCAAAAAGCTTCGTAAATTACAACATAAAAAGGGCTCGGTTCTACTATAGCTGAGCAATAATGAAATCTAAGAATTATTATTATTTTGAACACTAGAAATCTGTAACTTGAAGTTTAATGCTGTGTGCACGATTACTAGATTGAAATGCGTTAAAGGTGGCCAATCAATCGTAATTATTGTAAGCTGTATGATAACGTGCTAACATGGGAATACATGCGAGGAGAATAAATATGGAATTTGGTGGTAGATGACACATAATAAATTTATCAATATGTCTGCATTCGGATATCAATTCACATCTTTTGTTCAACTGTTTGTTTAGAGCATATTCTAGGAGGCATAATTTTTCTTCCAGACACAATCTGCAGCTATTCTTACGTTCTTTCTAAACTTGTGCTTTTTCATAATATTTTATCTTATTCTGGGAAATTTGCCAATTTCATCTTTTATTCGATTACATATAATACTATTGACAAAGCTGAGTTTATGATTATAACATCTATTTTTCCAACTCAGTGGTCGATGTATAACTCAGGCGTCGATGTATAACTTTTCATCAGTATTTTTATTTAGTTCCCTTTTAAAAGTGTCCTTATATATATATATATATACGTGCGTGTGTGTGTGTGTGTGTACATGTGTGTATTTACTCAGCCCCCACCCATTATATATATATATATATATATAATCAATAAAGTAGTAGAATTATGGGTACTATAAATCTGTTCCTTTAAGTTTCATGTGTTTTTGTAATTTTTCGATAGAAATGTGAAGACAATGATTAATCAAGCGTCTATATAGCGTATGGTATAGTTAGGTGATAAGATGTTTGTACATCTGACATTCGTACGAACATTTTTTCTGGCAGTCAAAAATAGAGAATAAATTATGGGATTAGTCAGGATCAGGTGGTAGATGACACAGAGTTAACTTATTAAGGTATCTACACTTAGATGTCAATTCGTTTCTTTTGTTCAGCATGTTCTTAAACGCATGGTTTTTCTTCCAGACACACGGAACCTTCAGTTATAGTCATCTCCTTTATAAGCTTGTTTTTTTTCCATAATATCTCATTCTATTTTGAGATTTTTGTCGATTATATACTTTATTCACCATACATATGTGGATGATGTTGTATTGTTGGAATATCTTGTTAGTGAAACTGAAGTTATAGTTGTACCTTCTATTTTCAATTCAGTTCAGAGGCACTTTGAATCTAACAGAATTCAGTGTTATATATAAACTCATACATACAAACTGCAAACACGAGAGAGTTCAAGTCTCATTGAGTACTCCATAAACAAAGCCTTGTGCCTTATATGTTCTCTGACGAAAGCAACAAGCTGGAAACATACACGTATGTAAGAAAAAATAAATTAAAAAATACAAATCTCTTCGTGGACCTACCTATTTTGAAATATTTTTATTCTCTCTTTGGACCTACAACAAACTTTTTTTATATATACATACATATATAAAGTACGTGTGTGTATATTTATCCAACTCCGTCTGTACGAGCAGGATGCGATACAAGGTCAGTTTTTAAGGTGTGTTTAACAAGTTTAAATTAAGAGTTTTCCTTCTCATAGACTGGTTTCCATACCAAGGTTAAAGAACCCAGTCTACACTACTATATATCCATAGTTGGAGAGAGAGGATTAGGATTCATATCTTTTCCAAGTGTTTAAGCCCTATGTGAAATACAAAAAATTTGTTCATTGTTTGAATTCGAGCCACCGTCCATTACAGTACAAGCACCTATATATATATATATATATATATATATATATATATATATATATATATATATAATGTTTGTGTGTGTGCACGCATGTAATGAAACAAAATGAATTAAACAAATAAAGCAAACTACTGAAAATGATATTCTACTTATCTAAAACTTAATGATAAGCAATATTTTTCTTTAAGTCAGAACTCGGATTTTGTTCAATGTTAGATTGGTCAAAAGTCACTTTAATATAAAAGTAATGTAAAGTAAGTTGTCTCCCTTTAGTCGAGGGCGACCCGAAGGCTCCCTTTTCAATAGCTACTACACCGAGATGTAGGGGAGGGCGCTACTCCTTCCTCCGGATTGCTCCACTTTACCCTTGATACGTACCTTATAATGCTGAGTATCAAGCAAGGAGGTATCAGGTTCCACTTTTTAATTCTTTGGTATGACGCGACTTGGGACTGAACCCCGGTCACATGGGCCATTGGCGTACACTATACCCACTTGGCCAATGAACCGGTAGCGCCCTCCCCTACAACACCGAGGTATAGTAGCTATTAAAACAACTCCATTGACTTTAAACCGGTTCATTAACATTAAAAACATATACAAATAATCTAAAAAAAATTAAACAACTTAAGATTTTGAGAAATTATTAATAAGCGATGATATTTATAGACTATCACTCTCATTCCACCATCTTTAATTGAACCAATATGATATCTGGCTTTGTATACATGTTTTCTTTTTAAATATAGTAAAATTTTATAGAATTAAGAAAAATGAATCAGTTATTCATTGAGATTCCAATAAGGCTGCAACTTTTCAGCGAAATTAAGCAGTGTGGTGGAGAGCAGTTGGGACAAATGTCGCGGCAAAGACGTCATTGGAAAAGCGGATGCACTAAGAAACAATTTAGGAACTTGGTTCGCTTGCTGATACTTGTAGAAAAACATATGTATGGAAAGATTTAGTTTCTGTCTATTCTCCCCCCTTAGGGTGACGTACGTCAAATACCGAGGACAAAGAATGTTAGATTGGTATTTACAATGATATTAAGATTCAACAACTGCTACTATAACTACAACTATTACAACTACTACTTATTTCACAAGTCATATGTAATGGTAGTAGAAATTGTCGTATTTGTATTTAGTTTTCTGAATTTTCTAGAAAAAAATCATCTCAAATTAAAACGCTTTGAGTAATACAATCAAATATCTTTTTCTTTCCACTTAATGAATTCTGCATTCAAGGACAGCAACTTTAAGGCTTAGTATTCCATTGGTCTAATTAGTAGAGTGTTCGCCAATGGTCCGGGAGCCCGGAGTTCAATTCTAGGTTGAGTCATACCAAAGAATAAAAAAATGGTACTTGATGCAGCAATATAAGGTAGGGATCAAGGGTAAAGTGGAGCAATCCAGAGAATGGAGTAGCGCCCTCCCTTGCACCTCAGTGTAGTAGCTATTGAAAACGGAGCCTTCGAGTCACACTCGACAATGGTCGCCAACTTTACTTACTTTATTACGTAATGTTAGAATTTCAATATTTGTATCTCGCATTATAACATTTGAAACACAAGATAAGGCTGAATATTACTAATATATATATAACACAATAAAAACTCACGACTTAGAGTTCTACGTTGTCGGTCTAGTGAACGAGTATTCAATATGTCTGAATTCTGTTAGATTCAGCTAAACAAATATATACTCTTTTTGTATGCAAACCACGTAAAAAGTCACGTGATTCAAAAGGAGTACATATTTGTTTAATTACATCTAACAAATTCAATCGTCTTGAATACTAGCTCACTTGTATATCGACTAAGGGAAACTCTGAGTTTTGAGTTTTTACTCAGTTTTATTATCATCCTTTATAAAACTTGGAAAATATTGTGATATTGCTTTGCATTCTGGTGTGTTGGGCACTGTGAAGATTTTACGGACTAAAAACATTTTTAGAGCAAAAATCGAGATTGTATATATATATAAGGAGAGAGAGAGAAAGAGAGAGAGAGGGGGGATCAAAGAATCAACAGCGCTTATGCGAGCATTAGCGAGAAACTGACAATCTCTAAGTGCTATTAATGCTGTATCTTACGTGATTCAGACATTTATGTATATCATATCACCAATATTGAGTACTCTTTATCTATACATATAGCAAACTACATTATATATATATATATATATATATTTATATATATATAGTATTCTTGGTCGAGTTAACCGGAGTCTGAGTTGGTAATGATTCCGATGATATGTTTTTAAGTTGGAATTTTCCAAAGAGAGCTCAACCATTCAGGAGCAAAATGAGTATTTGGAAATTTCAAAAATGCGTAACAGGATTGAAATAAATTTATAATCCTATGTGACCGGTTTCGTTGTTTTTCTTAAAGTATATATATATATATATATATATATATATATATATATATATATAATAAATTATTGTAAAAGATATATATATATATATATATATATATATATATATATATATATATCCTTTACAATAATTTATTGATATCAACAACATGTGTTACAATGCATACGAAAAACTACTATATGAGCAATAGTTATTACTGAATATTAGTGAATCACACACACACACACACACACACACACACACACACACATATATATATATATATATATATATATATATATAAGTTAGAATAGTATGTTTTGATGATTGCATAGGCAAGAAACTGACAGTCACCAAGCGCTCTTGTATCTGTATCAACGCTATTCTGAATTTCATTTGCATATTGTCTATCACCGATATTAATTATGAACACTTTATTTATAGATTAAACAAACTGCAAATCTTTATATATATATATATATATATATATATATATATATATATATATATATATATATATATAGAAAAACAACATTTTTTAAAGACAAGTTTAAAATATTCAATAAAATACAATAAAATTTGTTTAAGCAGTATTGATTTCTGCACAGAATAATTAATAAATAAATTAATTAATAACCAAGCAATCATTTATAAAACTAAAGTAATGAGATGAACTATATGTGCAATTGCAGAAGAAAATCTTGTGGCAATTGGAAGCTAAATGCTTGACAATTAATTTAGTTTACAAGGCCAGGATAAAAAAATTAATGGGCCAAATGTAATCTTCATCGGATATACAAAATGATCGTGGAAAGAAAACTATCACAATAATGAAACTTCATACAGAATCAAATCGTATGCAAATACCAAATGGTATGCAAATAATTCTATACTATCTAAATATTTTGAGAGTATAAAAAAAAAAACTGAAGTCAAATGTTCGATACTAAAGAGAACTTATGCTTGTAATGAGGGATTCAGACAAGTTAAATTTTGCTTAGAAGAACAATTTAACATCATAAATTTCCCTAATTCTAGTTGTCTTTTAAATAAGAAATCGTAGTAGGTGTTAAATTGTTTCCATGAAGCTAATGTAATTCGCCGCCAGATTGGATCGCATGATCAGAAAACATTGTCATTTGACTTAAATATTGAATCACGTATGTTAGATTAATATATATACAAAATATCGTGAAACGTGGTTATAAGTAGCACTCCAGGGCACCTGGGGTGGTGTAATGGTTAGCAAGCTAGATTAGCAAACCTACACGAATGAGTTTGTGTCCCATTGGGTGCCCCATTCATATGGCCTTGTGCCACATTTAAGCAAAAAGCTTAGTAAATTATTATAAGTAGCTCTCCTAATTATTGACCTCGTGTATCTATGAGTAATGAGTTATTTTATATATCAAAATATTTTATTATTGTGATGTTGTAATATTTTTTCAACACCGTTTTTTTTAAACTTTCATTTTAATAACTTTAATGGTTTTACAACCCACTTAAATTTGATCTAACCTTTAGCGCCTCAATTTTCATTATATATATATATATATATATATATATATTGGAGCAGATCGTATATAATGAAAATTAATGATTTTAAAGTATTTTTGTGGTTCCTTGGAAAAAATACCAGGTCACACCTGCGATAGTAGCACAGTTAATAATCAACCCCTACGTTTCGTATATCCACAATAAAATACCCATAAAAAATGACAAATTCAGATTCAAGCCAAAGTGAGACTCTGATGACAGATATGAGTGTTATGATCGACAGGTGATCCCTTAAAAGCCACTCAATGGGAACCTAGTCGGCATGTTGCTATTGTGGTATGTTCTTATTTCAGGCACACCGACAAAGATCTAACCATCTGAGAGACACCAATGAAAAAAAATGGACACAGGAAGACAACAAAAACGTAATCCACTGTTATTTTAAAAGCAATTCTATACAAAGAGAGTATAAGAAAATGATGATGGAAATCTATTCAGTATCAACTAAATTCAATACAACTAGCCAAATATTTGTCAATCGAGCGAGGGTGATTTAAATGAAGAGTTGGTTTTCTGATCTAGAGATACTAGAAATATATGGACCGGTAAGTTGTGAAGAATATGCTTAAGCGCCTTCTACACAGCCCGAAACTAAAAATATTGAAAGCAAGATCACTAGAGAACCCAGCAAATCAACATCAATGTTAATACAAGAAGGAAAAAAATTTACAGTTAAAGCAAAAAAAAAAAAAAACAATGATCGAAAAGAAGACTACATTACCATCCCTAAAGAATGAACACTGGAAAAAAAATCAAGGTAGAAATCGAAATGGTAAATAGATTATTAAAAAATATATCAACAGATATCACTGGAGTAAATGAGCTAATTTATACCGGCATAAAACTAGTCAGTGATAAAATTGGTATCTCCCGAAGGAACCCGAACATAAATACAAATCTGAGTGGGAAATAAAGTTAGAAGGACTAATTAAGAATCGGCGACAATAGGCAAAATTTGGGTGCAACGGGTGGTGTAATCATTTGCAAGTTAGACAATCAAATCTTCATGAGTGAGTTCGAGTCTCATTGGGAGCCTCATTCATGCGATCTGATTCTATATCTAAGAAAAAAGCTTTGTAAATCACGACAACAAACGAAAATACTTAGGAAGGAAAATTCATCGGAAAGTAAAGACAAAGAAAAAAAAAGGCAACAAACAAACAAACAAAACAACAACAGACAAATCTAACAATACCTTTTAGTATCCATTACTCCCAGGTACAATGCAGACTGAACATTTCTACTTGAGATAATGTTAAAAATTTAGAACTACATGAATTCATGGGCTTTTAAAACATTGATATCGCAACAAAAAGATCAGCTGGAAAACTGAAAAGAATCCAGGAGAATTGTGGAGAATTTATGTCATTCGAACTTTAATGAAAACAAACAGTTACTACTAATGTGAAAACACTCCTAAAGAGTTATAATATACTGTAGATATTGTGTTAGGCATATTTATGAAATAGGCATTGGCATAAGATTGTGCAAAAAATGAATATACTGTTTATACACACTAATACACTAATAAATATAAGCTTAATAATAGACTGACATAAATTCTTGTCTACGTCTGCATCTGCACGTTCAGTGTATCTGCTTAAGGAGGTAAGAATTATATATATATATATATATATATATATATATATATATATATATATATATATATATAATTCTTACCTCCTCTCTCGCTCTCTCTCCCTCTCTCTCTCTCTATATATATATATATATGTGTGTGTGCGTATGAGGGAGGAAACTTGTTTAAGCTTGTAACATTTTGTGTACATAAAATCTCTTAAGTCAGCTTCGATCTTTAAAACTAACGACAACCCTCCTCTCTACTTCGTCTTTGTTCTTAACGTTCACCCAGCGACAAACCACTCCCAACAATCTTCTTAGTTTTTTTATTTTCTATTTTTTTTTAAATCCTTGACTCTGCTGTTGGTCTCTGTTTTTTTAAGCATGGGTGGTCGTTGGGGTTATCGGTGGGGTGTTGATATACAGTTCTGCTTCGTTGGCCGAATCAAATACAGTTGATAAAGAAATTTTGTCTTTGCAGACAGTTCGACTCATAATAAAAGTCAAAAATCAAAAAGAAAAAAAAGGTGAGGAGAAAAACATTAATAAATCTTACATAAAGACAGACGAATAATTATTAAAGAAACGATAAAGAAACATTTTAGTTTCAATGAATTAAACTAAATAATATAGTGTTAATAGTTTTGCACAAACTAAAAAGAAAAAAAATCATATTGCTGTTTGTTAAAATATCTTTTCAGTTGCTTTTAATCATTCTATTAATTTCTGTGTCTTGCACATAATTCAAGGTAGATAACTCTTGTTATCACTCAGTGGAGCAAACAAACATACGTCTGAAGCAAAACAGGTAAGTCAGTGATTTAATCCAAATTTTTGTGTGCTAACAATGATTATCTTTAGGCGTTCTTTGAAAAAAAGTAAAGTATTTTCTTTCATTTGAATAAAGTAGAAAACTGTTGAAAAATGGAAAATCAGAGTTAATCAAGAAGCCACTTAAAATACTGAAAAAGCAAAAAAACAAAAACAAACCTTACTACATTTGTCATATTACTGTTGTTATATCTCGTGCTGTAAATTTACCCAACCTTATTTGAACATATGCTAGATTTTTCGTTGTGGGTGGAATTTTATGAATAATGTAAGCTTGTAAACTAAACGATTATCTTCATATAGTTTTCGTTTACTTGTTTTACATATGTTAAATCCATATGATTTACCAGAATTTACCTGTTTACAAAATTTTAGCTCTTAGTTCATATTTATCTTTTTCATTTAATTTTATCCAATTTTCACAATGTTCTATATAGACCAAAATATTATTTGTAATATCCACTAATATATAGAATATGAAATGGACATAGTGATTTGCTTCTATTTTTCAATTATCCTGCTAATTTCAGATAATGTTATAAAATCTCTGCTGCGAACTATAAAGGAAACCAGCCTCTTCAGAGAGCCACCACATATGTGTGTGATAGAGTGGCCAGCTGAAATAAATTCATTATACCCAAATCCCAGTTTATTGAGCTTTTTCAATATCATGCATTTGCTCGGCATGAAATTTATAAATTTATATATTAATAATCATACATTAAGAACTCCTAGAGATTTATAAAAATCCTCCTATATATTCTCAAATAGAATAATTCCCAAGTCATCTTCTTTGGATATTATATATATATATATATATATATATATATATATATATGGAAAATCAACTGATTTTCATACGAAAAAGGGGTTAATTTTTGAGCAAAAAACAACCCCAAGAAGCTGTAATTTTTGTATCGGTACTTTTGTATTTATTGACCAATCGGCGCTCACGCACCGTTTTTGATATTTCTGTGAGATTCGATGACGACAACATTTGACTTGACGCGAAAATTTTGAAGGATTAAAACCCAAAATAATTAAAGGAATATTTTTCTTCTTAGGTTCTAAAAAATACAATTTTTTTTTATCAATTACAATGATTGATGGATCATCAACTATTTTATTTAATTTTGAGCCTACCTCAATCTTATAAATAAACGAAACAATGGTTGTTTTTCAGTACGTTTTAAGGATTTATTCTGTAACCAACACAGTTTCAGTTTTATAATCTAACATTCTATAACTCCAAGAATTGCGTTTAATTTCAACATTGATTAATTATTTTAAATTGAACGGAAACAGTTTGTTTATATAGTCATGGTCGTACTACAGGGTGGAACGATAAAATTGTCGTCCTAAAGAAAACAACCCTACAGCTTTATTTTAAAGCGTTGAACCGTCCGGATTTGCATTTTGAGGGTGCTGGCAATGGTCCTGTTGTTATAACTTGGATCGGTAGAGATCATGAGTTGTACAGCAGCGCATCTCCGATCTCGCTCGTTGAACATTGTGTCACTTTCAGATTTGATAGAAGGCTCCTATCGCTCTTGTGATTTGTACACAACTGGCCAACTAGTAGATGGTCTGTAACAAAAAAAAAAAAAAAAAAAAAAAAAAAAAAAGAAAACCGGTTTTCATTAAACGGAAATGGAATCATGTCGTCTTTTCTAGGGCGACAATTTTATCATTCCACCCTGTAATAATCTTTCTCTTGCTAATGAAATTTCTAGCTACTACCGTTTACAAATCGGCGCATTTATGTACTTTCTCTATTACATAGTGACATTCTCACAGAAAGATCTTTTACACAAACTAGAATTAATCAACTAAAGATAAGAAATGCAAACAGCTACATTTCTTGTATGAACTTATATTTTCCCTTATATATATATATATATATATATAGAATACTACATCAGTTCGAGTGACCCAGGAAGATAGGTGTTATTTCTAGGAATCCTTACCCTGAAAGAACTTCAGTTGTACTTTAATTAATCTTTTACTTCCGTATTGAAATTATTAAATCATTAAAAAAATTATTATCTAAAAATTCATTAACTCTTATATATTGATTTTCCTATTTAACGATATCCTTGAAGGAAAAATATTTCCAAATTTGAAAATATATTTAAACTAAAGCTATACAAATGATTAAATGGTTAAGAAAAAGTTCAACAGCTGTTCACATGTGAACGTCAACTCATTGGCGCCCATAAATCAACCAGTCTTGAAATATAAACAGATTTGAAATAAGCATCCTTTAGTAGTGGGCCAAAGTCAGTTAACAAATCTATATTTTTTTCACAAACATTTTCTCGTTTATACTATGTGTGTATGTGTGTGTGTGTATGTTTGTTTGTATTTATCCAGGCTCTCCGTCACGAACAGAATACGACACAAGGTCGTTGTTTAAGTGGAGTATAGTTGAGAATTAATTTTTATTTATTGCGGACTTTTTTTCCTCATCTTGGTAGTTTTTGTGTTGTTTCTTCTTTCACTACGTTTCGGCCAAATTTCACCTCTGGCCTTCTTCAGGTGATTTACCGCGACCTCGGATAGCAATGCTGAGTCTTGTAACCGTATCCCCAGTAATTACTGCCTTCCATAGTTGTTGTCTATCGCACCACGTTTTTGGCCAAGTAAACCTCTGGCCGGCTTGGGTAGGATTTGAAACCGCTATCTTCTGACAATGCTCACCTGGAACCGGAGAGACTCAACGCCTCTATCCATTGCGCCACGTACCGAATTTTTGTACTTGTCTTTAATAGGAATCATTTTGAGATTCTTAATCTGAGAATTAATTTTTATTTATTGCGGACTTATTGCGGAATCTCAAAATGATTCCAATTAAAGACAAGTACAAAAATTTGGTACGGACCCGACTCTGGAAGAACAGATAAGGATTTATAAGACCAAAAAACCCATCCTTGATCGCCCTTCGGGGCCCGTGGTGCAGCGGATAGAGGCGTTGAGTCTCTGCGGTTCCAGGTGAGCATTGTCAGAAGATAGTGGCGTATAGTTGTTTTGAATGAGGAGTTTTCTTTATAGACTGGTTACCCAATCAGAACGAAAGAAACTAGTTTGCTCTATTATTTACCCATAACTGCAGAGAAAATAGATGGATTCATACCTTTCCTAAGGGCATTTGTGCGTAGTGAAACACCAGCAGACTCACCCAGGATTTGAACTTGGGTCGCCCATTCCATTTCTTCCAACGTCAGTCATTACTATCAGCCCACCGCTTTGTGAGAGTAGTTTCCTATTCACTACTCCATGGCGAAACCTCTTTCTCAGTAAATAAGTATAATAACCAAACATTTCGAAGATATTTGTTTTTGATATCTTTAATATACTTCTGTGATGTTTTATCCCATACTCACTTGTATCTTTTCTTTATCTTTGACAGTGACAGGATGTAAGAGTTCCAATTACAGTTTTCTTTCTTTTTTTTCTAATAAGAAACTACAATCCTATCACTACTGATAAGCGTGTGATTACTTTTGCGTGTATTTCGGTGTTAAAGTTAGAGCCAGTGGCATGTTGAAGTAATTGTAACTTTCACGACTGTTATAGTTCTTCTTTTCCCAGTTGTGGGTAAATAATAGGGCTAACTACCCTCTTTCTTTGTACGGTAACCGGCCTAGACTTATCCAGTAACCTGGTTTGTTTGTAGAGACGCTATAATATACCGTGTCTTGGGCAGGAATAGCCTGGCGGAACCCATCCTTATCCTGGTTTCGTTTAAATTCATACTTTTCCTTCTCCTAGACCAGTTGCCATACCAAAGTTAAAGAGCACAGTCTGCCTTACTATTTACCTAGAACTGGGGGAAGAATAGTTGTATGCATACCTCTTCTCGGGATATTAGCAGCAGCTGAAATGCAGATAACCTCGTTAAGTATTTGAATTTGAGTAGCCGAGTCCATTTACCACATCTATGAACGTTATACCTCGAGAGCCTCCCAGGCAACCTATCTAGGAGAAGAAATATTCAGAATTCAAACCAGCTGTTCTCTGCAGCTTGCTCGCGGCAGAAGGGTTGGGTAAATACATATATTGGTTGGCATTCGTGCTTTAGTTGAAGCTGTTAAGCACGCTGATTTTTAAATAAGCACGGGTCTCTCATCATTATAGAATATTGGCCCGGTACAATCTTACTACTCTCTTTGGTTTCCCTGATTTCACCAAGGACCGGATTAAGCTAAACGTAGATAATGTTTATATCTGTGTGTTTGTAAATTTATCAAAAGAATATCGCTATTTAACCATACGTACACATCCACACACACATTGAGTGAAGATTGGAAGGAAATCTGTCGAAATAAGGCAAAAAAAGACATTTTGGAAAATCATATGGACGTTTCATTGGCGGTTTAGCATCATCAGAATTCAAACTAAATTTTTTACCGAAAATGGATTTTTATTAAATGAGAGAAACCTAATGATTTACGAATTTCTGAACCCTTGTATTTTGTATCAATGTATTTATCCAATCTCTTGAACATGGGCATTATGCAACATGAGGTCAATTTTTAAACGGAGTATTGCTCGCTAGAATTTAGAGTTTTCCTTCACTGAAGTCAGTTACCAAAGTTTAAGAGCTTGTTTGCCCAACTATTTTCCCATTCAATGCGAATTCATGCCTTTCCTAAGAGCATTAGTGCCAAGTGAAACACCAACAGCCTTGTCCAGAATTCAAACTCGGGTCGCCGTATCTATTTCCTAAGACGATAACTGTTACGCCAAATGACTCCTCTATTTTGTGTCTACTGAATATGACACTAAACTGCATCAGGTGGTTTGCATTTAGGTCTGGAACTCGGGGTGGGGGGGAGTATGGATTTACCCTTTTATTGCCATTACTCCAAGGTCCCTTCTGACCAAGAGTGGGAGTGAATGAATCTGCTATGTACGTAGACGAGTAACTACTGTGATATGATGAATCAGTTTGAGTATTATCAGATACGATCCCGAGGACAACATCAATAGCATGAAGGAGAGTTTGTGTGACAGGCAAAAATAATATAGGAATTCAAACACAGAACTTAAGGAATTGTATAGTTGCAAGAGAGAAAGTCTGGGATTGAATTAGAGATTTTAGTGTGTGGCTTTCGAGACATCGAGTAGAAGTCTTTTGAGGAGTGGGAGTTTTAAAACCCTTGGTGAGGGTGCTACAGTAATATGATTCAAACAAAGGATTCCTCCTCTAACCAAAATAACGAGCGAAAACATTTATTTTTGGAGCCGGCTTTGATGAAAAGCATCCTCCAATAAACGCGAGGATCTAAAACATAAAACGTGTTTATCATCTTAAATTCAAAAAATTTAAAAATGATTGAAAAATGTATCTCTTACCTTTTTTTACGAGTGGGTTTGTGACAGGAAGATACCTTTGACATGCAGCATAAGTTGCTGGAGCGGCATAACAGGAAGGGCATCTGTTTCCTGAAGTAAATTGGACGTAGGTTGTTTCCCAGTGGAAGTGCCACGTAAATTGTTTGGACAGCTTAGCAGGGAGAGCACCTGTTTCCTAAAGTAAACAGGAAGCAGATTGTCCCCCAGTGGAAGAGCCGAGTAATTTGCTTGGGTGGCATAACAGAAAGTCCACTTTTTTCCTAAACTAAACTTGACATTGGTTGTTCACCAACGGAAATTTGCGTATCTGACATAACAGCAAGTGCAACTGTTTCCTAAAGTAAGCGGGGCGCAAGTTGTTCTCTAGCGGAAATGTCGCAAATGTTGCATAGGTAGCATAACAGGACAGGAAGTGCACCTGTTTCTTAAAGTAAACAGGACAGAAAAGAAGCAGATTATATTTTAATAGATCAGGTTTGTTGTCTTTCTCTGTATACAATATGTGAGGTGATGAAAAATAAATTAAACTTGGGGTTAAGTTTTTAAATTTAAAATTTAAAAACTCAACCCCTAAGTTTAATTTATTTTTATTGAGACATACGCACAGCTGAGAAACATATGATAAAAGGAGGAAGGTGTTCGTGATACCGTTGAAGATTAAGACGGCCTTACACAGTAGTAATATGCTAAAACAAAAGTTACATCACTTTTGTAATAGATCCTCCCCTGATGATGGTCCAAAGTCGGGCAGAAAGTACTAGGGATACATACAACTATGGACAATACATAAATCAATTCCCCGCGAATACGATAAAAGTAATACGGGAATTCGAACGGATCCAGAAGAAAATATGTAGACATAAAATGTCTATTATGTTTAATGAGATTTGCATATATATATATATATATATATATATATATATATATTCACACATTTATATACGCTAATACGCATAAATATACACCTAAATATGTGCACATTAAAAACATTGATTCACATAAATGCACGCACTGATTCATATATTTACATGCTAATACCTACATAAGTGTACACCCCAAACACTATCTCTCATATACGTTGGTTTGTTGGTGTTTTATGTCATTTTTAAAACTTGTTAGTTATTAGATAGCAAATCCTGTTTATGTATGCTAATATGTATTAATTATTTGTTTGCATGCAGTTTTAATGGTTCCAAGTATTGCTATCCAACACGAATGATTCTATTTAATATCAATAATGTGTTTTCACACAGTTGAATAATTTCAAGTATTGTTATCCAGCACTAATAATTCTATTTAATATCTATAATTTGTTTGTACATAGTTAGATAGTTTCAAAAATTCTTATTTAATGTTAGTAATTCTATTTATCAAGTATTCCTATCTAATACGAACAATTTACACGCAGTTGTATGATTTTAACTTACAAATTATCGTCCTTAGTAAATGATTGAATTGTTCTATTTGACCCATCGATTAGACTTTAACAGGTACTACTCCGTTCCGGAGAGGACCTGAGAGTGATAGTAATAAAGGAATACTCTACATTTCCCAAACTGTCGCTCTAGAAACTTACCCTCAGATGCATTTTATTGTCATGCTCAGGACAGTCTCATGTACGTACACTCACCTACGCTTTTACTCACAAACATGTACACAAGCCCGGAATAAAATGTTTGAAGAATTTATTTTCAAGGCTTGCAAATCGTTTTTAAAGAGTGATGATACAATAATTGAAAAAGATGACGGTCATATTCAGTAAATTTACTGTTTTGTATCTATCTTCTTATTTTGTTGTTTATTTTTTATAATCAAAATCAATTTTGTTTTATAATAGAGTCGTTTATTATCATGCTTTGGTACCGGACATTGGCATGATGGTTAGAGTGTTCACAAATGGTTCAATTCCAGGTCGAATCATACCAAAGACTCAAAAAAATGGTACTTGATGCCTCCTTGCTTAACACTCAGCATTATAAGGTATGGATCAAGGGTAAAGTGGAGCAATCTAGGGAATGAAGTAGCGCCCTCCCCTACACCTTGGTGTAGTAGTTATCGAAAAGGGAGCCCCCGGGTCACCCTCGACTACGGTCGCCAACTTTACTTTTTATTATTATGCTAGAGTATTCTTAATTTTGCAACTGCACCCTGTGTCACCCGAAGATAGAAAAATGTGAGAAGCTGAATGTGACCCAAAATTGCATCTGGTGGTAAGTTCGGGAGCTTAGTGGAGTGTGGAGAACTCCATAATTGCTATTGCTCGCAGATTCACTCTGACCCAGAGTATTAATGCTTGTTAGGATCCCTTGTATAGCTCAAATAAGTCTGTTGGAAAATTATTCGTATTACTCGATATCATTTAATAGAAAGACTTACTTGAAACCATATAATTGTGTACAAATTATTGGTACTGGATAGGAATTCTTGAAACCATATAACAGGGTGCAAACAAATGATTATTATTATTAAATAGGAATAGTTACTTGAAACGATCGATCCCAGTCGGTTGTGGCTGAAAGCATCTCTGCAGAGAGGTAAAATTCCACCCCAAACGAATGTCTCGGATATGACATAAAACCATCCGATGGCGAGGCTCCAGCCTTGGATATTTGGGTAATGTTGAGTACCTCTTCACTTGTCATTGCTCCCAGGCCCACTTTGCCCTGGAGTAGTAGCACCTGATAGGGTCCTATCTAAGAGTCAAATAGAACTGTTTGACATTTAGCAGTGTTCAAATAACTAATAGTAAATAGATTTATCTTAATTTGAAATACTTGAAACCATTTTACTGTGTGCTAAAGAATGAGCTCTGGATCATTTAAAGACATTATCTACAAAATGTTAACAAATTGCATTTAATATATATGTATAAAGAGAATTTGGCATTCACTCACCTACAATGGTTGATATACCTTAAACCTAAACGAAACGAAACCTTGAAACCATGTAACTGTGAAAAAATTATTAGTATTAGATAGGAATACTTGAAACCATATAACTGTGTGCAAACAAGTGATTATTATTATAAAATAGGAATAGTTACTTGAAACCATAGAACAGTGTATAAATTATTAGTATTAGATAGGAATACAGGAAACCATATAATAGTGAGCAAAAAAGTGATTATTATTATTAAATAGAAATATTTACTTGAAACCATATAACTATGTAGAAATTATCAGTATTTCGTTGGAATACTGGAAACAATATAGGTATGTGAATGTTTGTATTAAATTTCGGTATCAAATAACCCATCATGGGTTGATACTCTATTAGATTGAATAAACCAAACCTAACGTATACATATCCATACAAATATAAACACACGCATAGACATGCACACACTTCCAGACTTATTTACCCGTGGACATATTCACATACGCATATAGATATAGACACACGTATAAACACACACACACATACATTGACATACTCTTATGCTAGGATTGTTGTTTTCTATTACGAAAAAAAAAGAAGAAAGAAAACTGTAATTGGAACGCTTACATCCTGTCGCTGTCAAAGATAAAAAGATACAAGTGAGTATGGGATAAAACATCACAAAAGTATACAAAAGATATCAAAAACAAATAATATCTTCAAATTGTTCAGTTATTATACTTATTTACTTAGTAAGACTCTTTGCTATGGAGTAGTGGATAGGAAACTATTCTCACAAGGCAAAGCGCTGAGCGTTAATGGTTATCAATGGAGAAAAAGGAATGGACGACCAAGTTCAAATTCTGGACGAGTCTGTTGGTGTTTCACTTCGCGCTAATGCCCTCAAGAAAAGTATGAATCCACCTATTTTCCCCGCAGTTATGGGTATATATCTTTCGTCGTGGTCAGGTAACCAGTTTAGGAGTTGGAAAACACTGAATTCAAACCAGGCTGAGTTCTTTGGCCTTGGTTTGGTTGGTTTGGTTTGGTTTTTATGTAGGTTATTTGATGGCAAATCTTGTTTATACATTCATATTAAATAAATATATATATGATTTGTAAAAACATTTTGTGGATAACATTCTTAAACAAGCCTGAGCACTTTTTGCATACATTTAAATGATTTCACTTATTGCTATATAATAGTCACAATTTAACACCAGTCATTTGTTTGCACACATCGTTTGTTCTATTTGATCCATAGATAGGACCTTATCTGGTGCTACCACTCCGGGCCAGAATGGACCGGAGAGCAATGGCAATAAATGGGTACTCCACATTCCCCAAATATCTAAGGCTGGAGCCTCACCATCAGATGGTTTAATGTCATATCAGGACACTCTTTCGGGAGGTCTTACCCCTCTGCAGAAATGCAGTCGGTGTATTCTACAGCCCCAGCTGAAATTTTTTTAAAAATACAGACATTACAACTACAATAGAAACATTTTTTTGCGTTTCACTTCCTGCTCAAGCACATGGGAAAAGCATAAATCCATATGGGTAAATAGAATGAATGACTGGGTTCTAAGCCTTGGTTAGACAACCATTCTAGGCAACCAGTTTATGAAAAGGAAAAATTGATCTTATATCACAAACTGCCTAGTGTTAAATATTCTCATACACACACGCACATACACAAATATATATATATATATATATATATATATATATATATATATATATATATATACGTTTATGCATGTATACATACCTATACATACAGAAATGCGCACGTAAATATGTACCGTTCACACACTATACTATACATATCTAAATACTCATAGACCGACTCACATCAACACATGTACGTGTTCACTTGTCTCTTTCGAATGACTACCTTCAAGAAAACCCGTTTCTTAATTTCTATTCTATGAATATTTGACTCTTCGAAACGTTATTTATTCTGCCCCATTTTGCCGATCATCCCAATCAACTTCAGACTCGACCAATGTTTTTCTGTCTGGATTTGCAGATTAATACTTTCCGACAGAACGATTTAAGACAGTTTGAAAACAAAAACAGAGAAGCCCAACATCTTACAACGAATAAGCAAACTCTTTAACTTTCCAATCGTAGCAGAAGGCGTTCATTTTCGTTTAATTACACTTGCAGACCATTGCGCGAAGCATTTGTCGGGTTTCTGGGAAGAAGCTTGCGGGCTGTTTGCTTCTTCGGCATAGATCGAGTTATCGCTGGCAAATCGACGCCATTTTCCAACTATTATAGATTTTAGATAGAGTATAGATTTCCCTTAATCAAGTAAAGTCATTAGGTTAAGAAGTATTGAAAATTTGAGATAAGTTAGTAACTTGATTATTTTGACTAACATCCTCATACCAGTGTCAGCTGAGTCGACTGCAGAGGGGTAAGATACCACTCCCAACGAGTGTCCTGGATATGACACTAAGCTGCATCTGTTGGTGCAACTCCAATCCTAGATCTTTGGGGAATGTGGAGTGCCTCTTCATTGCCATTACTACCAGGTTCACTCTTACCCAGAATGTTTGTACCTGTTAGAGTCCCATCTATGAATCAAGTAAAGTGGTTTAATCATCTAACTGTGTGCAAACAAATAACTGATGTTAAACTGAATAATTACTATTAGATCGCAACACTTGAAAATATTTGAGTGTAAATAGAACTATTGGTGTTAGATAGCAATACTTGAAGTCATTTAACAATGTACAAACAAATAAGTTCTGACTCGTTTAAAAAATGTTACCTATAAACTATTCACTAAAAATCATATGTATAAACAGGATTTGGGCTTAAATAACCATCAAGGGTTGATATGTCAGTCAACAAAAAAAAAAAAAAAAAAAAGAAAAAAGAGAGAGAGAGAAAAGGAAAAAGAAAAAACCCAACCAAACAAAAAACCCAACACTCACTTCAGAGTGGGTTGCAGAATTTTCTCACTAATGCGTAAAATCAAGAACAAAGATATAGTATATACAATATTCCAAGCAATCATGATAAGGTTTGGGTTGGTTTATTTATTTAACGGCATATCAACTCCTTATGTGTTATTCAACGGCGAAATTTTAGTCATTTGTAAATGATCGTATGTATTTATTCAACTACTTCGTCACGGTAAGGATGCGACACCAGGTCAATTTTTAAGTGAAGTACGGCTGGTTTGAATCCAGAGTTTTCCTTCTCTTAGACATGTTGCATGACCAAGGCTTAGTCTGCCTTGAATAATTCTAATTTAAAATTCAAATGAAGATATGTACACGACGAAGCAACTTATAAAATAAAGCGATCATGTCACTACTCTGCCATAGGCAGGATGTGACACAATGACAATTTTTTAAGTGATCCTGGTTTGAATTCAGAGTTTTACAACTCTTAGACTGGTTTCCAAAAGAACGTAGCATGCATTTGTATTTACTCATAACTGGAGAGTGGGAGACGAATGGATGCACACCTTCCTCAAAAGCATTATCGTGAAGTGAAGCACTGAGTCGTAATAATAGGAATAAACGACGCGACAAAAAATCACAAATCAGGCATAGCAGAACATATATGTAAATAAAAAAAGAGCACGTTGTCCTTATTGGGGAAGAGGTTTAAAAAACATTCATTGAGTACGAATTATGGAATCTCTTGGGTGGATCATAAGACCAATGGAGAACTATATGGAGGCATTCTAAAAGTATTAGCACAGGTCAGAGAAAGATTCATGAGACTTGTTGTACACTTTATACGCCACAGGAGGAAGAGACTTTGACATTAGTATTGCTGTTACCAACCTAAGCGAAAGTCAGCAGAGGATAGCAGAAGACACTGAGTTGTACTGGGTAAAATAAAAACAGTGAGGTTAAATCGTGAAACCTCGAGTGGATACCGTAGTTTTTGGTATATTAGACGACTGGGTGTAAAAAGTATTTGTGTTGTTTACCATGGCAACTATTACCCGCGCAAACAACATCTCGTATACCACAGGATTTAAGGTTCACATTTATACTTCGGTCTCATTTGCCTCTGGGGCGGCCCACCTGGCATTCATGCCGGCTTGGTAGTTGAAGATTGATCACCTGATCTCAGGAGATCTTCCTCCAGGCTATATCTTCTTGCAGGATTGAGTTTATTACTTGGCGCCTGAGGCACCTAAATAGGAGAATGCCGACGGAACCAAGCATTTTTTGACCTGCTGCGTACGTCTTGATTTGTGCAGGGATCCTCTCTATAAAACCTTGTGTCAAATATCGACTTGGTTGGAAGTCGGTTGAATAGATTCACATTTATACATTTACGACGATCCCCAATTTTTTTGTATTTTTAAGGTTAAAAGGTCATATCATACGTTGACATATACGGTACTTATGTTTAATAATACGAAACCAAAAATAAAAATTAAAACAAAACAAGAGACACCATGGGATCATCAATATCTCGCGAATATTCAGAGATTAGGATATGGCTTAATCGATTCGGAATACGTAGCCGAATTTTCCCGTCAGACCAGAAAAAATATTGCCTGTTGGAATTTATAAAACCTCACTCATTTCCTTCCTCTGATACTACTCTCTGATGTTAGGCAAATGTGCCTGGTTGTGACTCTGATGGCACACTGATTACTTTTATCCCTACGAAAGTGACAGACAGATGAAGAAAGAAACAAAGAAAAAATGTTACACATCGTTCTATAAAATAGTTTTAAGTTGTCTGAATTTTGTAGATGAAGCGTTGCCATTAAAATTAACTAGCAGTAGTTTTTTTCTAAAGATAGGGTTTCAATTTATAGTCATGTTAAGAAAGTAGACCCTGATTGATTTCGGTTTGAGGCTTTTGTATACAAATACCCAACCCACTCAATAAAATTTGAGTGATACGATATGAAAATGAAGACTATTACTATATATTTATGAGTGAATACGAAGGTGCTTATATTTTAAGTTTCACTATTCTCATCACAAAATAATTTGTTCTTAATTTCTTATTTTGTGTCTGTTTACTCGTGCATCCGCATCTATGTTGGCTGTGTATATTTAAAAGCTAACGAAAAAGCCGAAACATTAACGTCAATCGCAAATTCATTAAAACTTGATAAAAAATTTAAGTAACTTTTTGATTTTCTCATAAATGTTATACGCAAAACTATTGCTTATATATAAGAAAAACAAAAAAAACTAAATGAATGACACCGGGCAGTTAGTTGTAAAGATATTTTCAAAATCAGGCAACTAAGATATTACATGACAATAATTGACGCCATGTACATATAATGCACATTGTACGTGGATCATATATATTAAAAATTGAACCTGATGAAGGCCATTTTGATGATAGCATGGGGTGGGGGGGTCGAAAATCACTAATTTTTCTTTCATTAATATTTTTGTTGTTTGTTTACACTTAGTAGTAACAAAAATAGATGTAACACTCTTAAGTGATCTGAATTTCGTAGATGAAGTATTGTAATCATTATTAATTTTCGATTAGTTTTTCTAGCGATAGAATCAACAAAATAAGACAAAGGAAATATGAAAAGGAAAAGGAAATCATTTGCTCTTATGGAATGAAGTTAAAATAATTGATAGGGAAGAACACTGGAGAATTAGACGTTTTAAAGAAGCAGCTTATATGTTGGGTTACAGTTGCCTGTTGAGCAGACTAAGTATAGAGATGAATACGATATTGGAACCAATAATTAAAAGAGCTTCGATGAAAAATAAAAATTGCTATATAAACTAAGGTAAAAAAAATTGAACATGATATTAGTGAGTGGTATTTAATGGGTTGATGGAGACATTAGGTTTCTAAGTCCCTAAAATTCACTCTGCGTTGTCCAGAAGGACACAAGGCGCAACAAATATAGACGTTTGGTTGTAAAAGTACTTCAAAGTGAAACCATCGGGAGGTTGCAGGTTCAATACTAATTACTGGTAAATAATAAAGAGTACTAACAAGAGCTTAATGCCATTGGCCTAATGAGTAGAGTGTTCGCTAATGGTCCGAGAGACTGGGGTTCAATCCTAGGTCGAGTCATACCAAAGACTCAAAAAATGGTACTTGATGACGTCTTGCTTAGCACTCAGCATTATAAGGCGAGGATCAAGGGTAAAGTGGAGCAATCCAGGAAATGGAGTAGCGGCCCCCTACATTCTGGTGGAGTACCGATTGAAAAGGGAGCCTTCGTGTCACCTTCGACTAAGGTCGACAACTTTACTTACTATAGCTTAACACTTGTACCCGATCATGATTAACGAAATTAGAACAATCTACCCTCGCTCCGCGAGGATCAAATAAAGAGTTCGATTCGAAGTTTTCTATGGGTTCCCGCGTTCGATATAAAACACCTAAAGATGGCTGACAGATGCACCGGCCGAAACTTTGTGAATATAGCGATGAAAACAATCTCTGCATGATAAAAATTATTTTATGGCATATCAACCCTTATGGTCAATTTAATGCCAAATCCTGTTTATACACTTATATATTTGATTTGTAAACGATTAGTCTGTTGGTTACTTTATTTCAAAACAAGTCAGAGCTCATTTGTTTGCACACAGTTAATAGTTTCAAATATTTCTTCTTATTGTTTGCAATCAGTTATATGGTTTTAAGTAATTCTATTCATTACTAACAATTCTATTTAATATCAAGAACAATCTTCAGTAAAAGATTGAATAATTCTATTCATCCCATAGATGGCGCGCTAAAAGTTACTACCACTCCAGTTCAGAGTGAACCTCAGAGTAATGGCGATGAAGATATCTCCCCACATTCCTCAAACTTCAAGACTAGATCCTCACCATTCGATGCAGTTTAATGTCATACCTCGGTCTCAAGGAAATATATATAAAGCTTATTTTCCGATATTAGTAGTCGTAGTACCTGATTTTTAAATTATTTTTAAAAATTATATTTTATTAATTCCATGATTATTGCTGCAAGTCAATAAACTATAAATTTCAAGCAAAAATTTAAACAAAGATTTGATATGAAGTAGTTTGTTTCTTGTACGTATATTCATAAAGGCTTTAAATATGGAAAACTCACTAAGTAAAGTCACAATATATTTCCGCCCAGCCGTCTGGGGCTGTAGAATACACCGACTGCTTCTCTGCAGAGGGGTACCCCCCCTAACGCGTGTCCTGGATATGACACTAAACAATCTAATGATGAGTTTCCAGTAATACTGGAGCTTTGGGGAATGTGGAGTACTCCTTCATTGCCCTCGCTCCCAGTTCCACTCTGGGCCGGAGGGGTAGAATCTGATAGGGTCCTATCTATGGATCAAATAGAACTAAATTGTGTACTTATGCTAAACTGAATTGCTTGAAATAGGACTGTTTTGACATTGAAACTGTGTACTTATGCTAAACTGAATTGTTTGAAATGGAACTGTTTTTGTATGCTAAACCGAATTGTTTGAAATAGAACTGTTTTGACATCTAACTGTGTGTAAACAAAAACTATACTTATACAAAACTGAATTGGTTGAATTAGAACTGTTTGAATGAACTGAAATGGTTGAAATAGAAATATTTTTTTGCTATTAATACTTATACAAAACTGAACTGTTTGAAATAGAAATGTTCATTTGTATAAAAATGGATTTGGCATTAGATAATCTACAAAGGTTGATATGCCATAAACCCAAACAATAAACAAACAAACAGACAAACAAACAAACTCAATATATTTAACAGTCTAAATTGATTCCCTAGCGCTAACCACATTGGCAATAACATCATCATCATCATCAGCAAGTCCTACTGACAGCACGGATTTCCCGGACTCTCTCTCTCCATCCGTTCCTATCATCGATTGCTCCTGGCAGCTCTTCCAAACTACATCCTATGACAATTGGCAATAACAGATTGAGAAAAATACAAACTATTACCCTTTGGCAAAGAAAATCTATTTAGGCCGATGGCTACTCGTGATTCGCTTTTCCCTCTGAGAAAAATAAATAGTTAACTTATCCTGACTTATGTAGAGAAGATAAAGAAGAAAGGGTGCTGGAAGTTATCTGTTGAAATGGTCGATCACACCCTGTTTTTAATCGTGACAAATGCGCCACAAAGGAAGGGCTTTCTGGCCCCGCTGGCACGAAGAATCCACCGATACATTACGCAATCAAATTATTTGTTACGCCAAAACAGCTCTGTCGTCCGATTGAGGAATCGTAAACAAGTCACTACACATCTTGAACCGAGTGACTTCTTCGGTATCAAAACAATCCGACAAATATCATTTGAATTTATTGTAACAGAGTGATAGAAGAACGAGTAATATGATGTTCACCGTAGTAGAAAACGGAAGTAGTCAGTTGCTGATTGATTCATTGATTGAATTTAACGGCATGACTAACCGTCTAGGTTTATCTTATGCTTAAAGGTCAGAGCATTGCATTTATTGTACATTCATATTTACATTTTTGCGTAGATGTTTTTTAAGTTTTTTTTTGCACACAGTTATATGATATCAAGTATTTTGTATACAGTTGTATCGTTTTAATAATTCCTTTCTAATACTAATAATTACTTGTATCGTTTTAACAATTACTTATATCGTATTAATAATTACCTATATCGTTTTAACAATTCCATTCTAACATTAATAATTACTTGTATATCATTTCTAATATTAATAATTACTTGTATATCATGTTAAAAATTCCTTCCTAATACTGACAATTACTTGTATATCATGTTAAGTTCAGATTTTTGTATATCATGTTAAGTTCAGATTTTTATCTAATGATTTAAAGTTATAGCTTCAATTGCTTTGATTTTAAAGATTTCAAAATGTCAGTTAAAATACACAATAATTGACACACAAAGATGGTTGAATTTAGAATTATTTCTAATTATAATACTACAAAACAATGACCTGCGTCTTTTAACTTCTCTCCTTCTTTGGTTTAGTTTAAATTAGTTTAAAATAGTAATAAGATACCTTATTTAAATCAGTTTTTATTAATTATCATCATCATCATCATGTCGTGCCGCCAGCACGGATATCCTTGACCATCTCTCGCCACTTTTCCCTATCGTTCATCGCCTCCGGCAGGTCTTCTGGGTTACATCCTGTGTCCTCACATAACTGCTGTATGTAAGTTCGGGCTGGTCGTCCTGCTTTTGCTTGGCCATATGTGGGGGTCCATAGTAGTACGTCACTTACGAGCTCGTCTTTGCTTCTCCAGCAGTGTCCGGCGTGTCTGGCTCGTCTGACCTGTATAGTTTTCGTGATGGGAGGCAGGTGGCCGTACAGTTGGCGTCTCGTGGGGTGTTGTCGCCAGGACTTGTTCAATATTGCTCTCAACATTCTTGTGTAGTTGCCGTCAAGTTTCTTCTCCAGCCGTTTGGTTAGCGTCCATGTAGTGCATCCATATAGCAGTATCGATACAACCGCTGCCTGGAAGAAACTGCGCTTCATTTCATCTGTCAGGTCTGATTTCCATATTATTGAGAGCCTATCTATAGCCGTCCATGCTTTCGTCAGCCGTGTGTCGATGTCGTTTTCTGTTGATGAGACGCTACTTCCTAGGTAGGTGAATTTGTCCACTAGCCCCAGAGAGGCTCCGTCTAGAGTGGTAATGTTGCCCGTTTGGTTGTAACACATATATTCAGTTTTGTGCGCATTGACATGGAGGCCAATGCCTGCTGCAGCTCGTTCCAAACTATGCAGTAGTGTCTCTGCTTGATTAGGCGTATTCGCCAGTAACGCTAAGTCATCGGCGTAGTCGGCGTCTGTGATTGTTTTTGCAGGGTACCTTTTGCTTCTTTTCTTAGTCAGCTCGAAGCCATTTTCTCTGATTTTGCCGATCGAAGCTCTAAGCACGTAGTCTAGACAGATGATAAAGAGGTATGGGGTGCCCGTGGTGTAGTCGTTATCGCCGTAGGAAATGAACACGGCGACACGAGTTCAAATCCTGGACGATACTGATTGCATTTCACATAGCACTAATACCCTTGGGAAAGGTATGAATCCAATTATTCTCCCTCCAGCTATGGGTAAATAGTAGGACAGACTAGGTTCTTCAGCCTTGGTTAGGCAACTAGTCTAGGAGAAGGAAAACTCTGAATTCAAACCTGTTAAACTCCGCTTAAAAATTGACCTTGTGTCATATCCTGCCCGAGCGGAGGGGTTGGTAAATAGCATAAAGAGGTATGGGGCTAGCGTGTCTCCTTGTAGTACTCCTGCAACAATGTCGAAGTATTCCGTGTCTCCATCTGGTGAACGTACTTTCACTTTTGTGTTTTTGTAGAGGATCATTATTGCTGCTACAGTTTCTTTAGGTAGGCTGTATGCTAGTAGGATTAGTTCCATTTTCCCCTCTGTGGATGGAATCAAAGGCCTTGGTAAAGTCGACAAATAGTAATGTCGCCTGAAGGTTCGTTAAGAATATTTTGAAAAAAATCGAATGCCTAAAAATGACGTCTGTCGAGTTCGAAATGGAATGAAATTAACGTTGAAGAGCGCAAAACTTTTTACATTTTTCATTTCCGTTGAAAATATTTTCTCAGATGAAACATTAGACAACAATTGCACTACCCTAGTGATGATAAGATTGACCGAAATGTTGGCAATGTTTATGTAATAAACATATCATTTGAATATTTTATTTTTAATTTTCTATATTTATATATCTCTGGATCAATTCCATCTTTATGTAGCGCTTACACACACACACACACACACACACACACATATATATATATATATATATATATATATATATATATATGGGAAATCAACTGATTTTTATACTAAAAAAGCATTAATTTTTTTAGTGCAAAAAATAAGCTCGGGATGCTGTAATTTTTGTACCTGTATTTTTGCATTTTCAGTGGAACTTCGGTTACTGAACGACTCTCAAATCGGACAATTCAGAGTTCGACCAAAAAATTTAAGTAAAAAATGCCTCAGTGATTGAACAAATGTTCGGAGTTTGAACACATGAGTCGAGCCGATGAAAACGGAATACGCGCGAATGACTGAGGCAAACCGAACACAGCCGAACGGCTGGGCGAATCTACCTGTGCAGTATCAGTTAGTTTTGTTTGAGATTTCGAACAAATCAGTCGTCGAACGTAATTTTGGAACGAATTATGATCGACTAATAAGTTTCCACTGTATTGACCTAAGAGCACTCACGCGCTAATTTTAAAATATCTTTGAGACTTTCAGACAACAGTATTTGACTTGCCGCTAAAAATTTGAAAGATAAAAACCCAAAATAATTCAAGAAATCTTTTACTTTCTAGATTGTTAAAAATACGTTTTTTTAACCATTTAGAATCATAGATTAATTATCAACATTTTAAAATCTAAATTCGAGCCAACCACAACCTTATAAATAGAGATAAAAACAATACACAAGCAGTAGGTTTCATTCTGTTGCCTATTCAAATATTTTCAGTTTATTTCTTTTAATTGAAAATCTTACAATTTTCCCTACAAGAATGTATTTAATTTTAACATCGTTAAATTATCTCAAATTGAACGAACACGTTATTGCTTACATAAATATCTATACTGCTATTACAATCTCTTAGCTTGCTGATAAAAATTTCAGTTACAGCTGCATACACGTTTAACGCATAGATATATTTTCTCTCTTACATAGAGACACACTCACACAATAATCTTTTACACACACAAAATATACACAGAGTAAGACAATCAGAAACTGCTACATTTCATTTAAGAACTTCACTTTCTCTCTCTTTAAATATTTACGCTCTGACTTATATTATCTTTTCTAACAAGAAAAGAATTTTTAACTTCTGTTTTTCAATAAACTTTTCTCACAATTTAAAGAAATAAAATCTATTGATTTGTAGATCGGTGTTTTATTCAATCATTTATGCATTTTCCACCACACACACACACACATATATATATATATATAAATTCACAATTCATCCTTCAGCAATAGGTACAATTGTTTTGCAGATTGGTATCCCTAGTTTTGAGTGGGTAACTAGTTCAGTTTAACAAATAGCTTGGAGGATATCCCAAGGATATTTGTCCGAAAGTGAACGTAATAGCACAACTGGAGTTCAAACTCGCTTACTACGATTCCGCAGTCCAGCACTTTAATCATAACACCACGACGACCACCCACCCCATTCAATAGTAATAAAAAGACTACAGTACTAAACAGGTCTGGGTAGAAAAGGTATCAAATAGGAACTGTGTAAGAAATTAGAATTTGACAATACTATCAAATAGTATATGCACAATCCAAAATCCGTCTTAGAGAATGGAGCGCGGGGAAGATTCCCATTGCGTAATGGTTAAAGTATTGGACTTTAGAATCTTAATAAACGAGTTCGAATTCCTGTCGTGTAATTAGATTCACTTGGGAAAGGTATGAACCTTCTTATCCTCTCAACTATGAGTTAAATAATACCAGAACTGGTTTTCTACAAGGATGGCTTTGGCATTAAATAACCCACGAAAGATGATATGCCCTTAAACAAAGAAATCAGAAACCAATTTAAGAGAATGAGACGCATAAATTTTTCTGGGGTTTTGAGATACTAACGTATCACCAAATCCCGGCCATACAACCAGATCTAGTGTTGATTAACAAGAAAAAAGAACGTCTTCTAGTTGATTTTACTGTTCCAGCAGACCACAGAGTGAAAATAAAAGAAAGCTAAAAGATAAAAACAAACACTTTGACCTTGCCAGAGAACTGAAAAAATTGTGGAACATAAAGGTGAAGGTAATACCGATGGTAGTCAGTGCGTTCGAAATAGTCCTCAGGAACCCGGAGAAAGAAGTGGACAAATTGGAAATCATTGGGAGAATCAAAACCAACCAGACGACAGCATTAGTGAAATCGGCTTGAATACAGAGAAGAATCCTGGAGATCTGAGAAGATTTGCTCACTCCAGTAAAAGCCCACCAGTAAACGCTGGTGTGAAAAACTCGAGGGAAATAAAATATATAGTTATATATTGTCATCCACAGACAGACTGTTTCGTTGTATCCCAACTCTTCAGTGAGGCTAGACACACAGCTACTTCAAGCTGGGATAGAAACGGTAGACATCGCATCTAACCACTCAGCCATTTCGGTGACATACGTCAGCTCATGAATTATAACGCATATGTATTAGCTTTCTTTTGTTTACATTTTGCGCTATCGGATATCAGAGTGTTCAATTCGTTAGAAAAGCTTTGCATTAGGCGGGTGGCAGCCGTTAATTCCTTCGCCAGAGAATTCAACCCCCGGGAGGGGAGCGTATATATTGTCATCCACTGACAGACTGTTTCATTGTATCACAGCTCTTCAGTGTGACCACACACACACACACACACACACACACATATATATATATATATATATATATATATATATATATATATATATATATATATATATATCTTTGAGTAAGAGTAAGCTTGTTAGGATATATGAAGATTTTAAAGACTATGGCAAAACATTCTTATCTTTCCTAAACTGTCTCAGTATACCCACAAAACACACGTTCGCACATACATACTTACATACATATATATATTTTTTTCTCTCTCTCTTTCTCTCTTTCTCACTCTCTCTCTCTATATGAGTGTGTGTGTGTGTGCGTGCGTGGAGTTTTATATTTACATATACATAAATGTAAGTATAGTGATGTTTAATTATAAATTTATTTGTTAAACTGACAAAATATTCGCTACTTCATTTATCTTAAAACTTTAGAGGTTTATGACAAGACACTAATATCACCACTCTACTTTGATTCCATCAACAGAAAAAAAAATTCTATTCCTCAGATCGACAAAAAGTAATATCCGTAAGCAATGTGCTTCAATAATGACCGATTTAAGAACAGAGGGCCTAGAAATAGAACCGTAGACCCTGCAGGTTTTCCTCAGACCCGACATGTTCAATCGGATTCGCTTTGCAATGTATATTATTGGAAATATTATTTATGAGTCGCACATTGGATTGGACGTCGAGCGAAACTAGGTCTTGGCTGCAAAGTGAATTTGACACAACGCCTGAAACTGATGAAAAATGGCCTAAGTGGATTTTCGGCTCCCAAAGGTGTCCACCTAGCGCCATCCCACACTCAAATGCCTCAAAATTGAATCACGTTTTTCCTGCCAGTGATTTCTCTTCTTCCTCACCCCTACCCTTCGCAAAGACTTACTCGATTCCAGCCACTGGCCGACTGACCGCCGCCATTTTTAGACGGAGTAACTTATTCAATCATCGATAATCATAATCGTTTTAAAAGTGATTTCTCTTTAAAATTCGATCTGTTTCTTCTTGCTTCAAGTCGACTTGGTTATCTCCCTTTTGAGTTTATTCATTCGTTGTTTATGGGAGCCTCTCGGGGAGTCTACAAAAACAAAGGTAACCGCTGGGGATGAAGTATATTTTCATTTGGATTGCTTGTTTGAACTTTCCTTTCTCTTTGGAAATTGTGTAAATACTAGCACTGTTAACCTTGAACTGTGTATAAATCCGTAGTTTTTGTATGCTTTAGATATGTGCGAGAGGCACTGCGAAAGTAAAGTATTCTATTTATTTTCACAGAAACTACGACAAATACAGAGGGCACAATAGCACCATTGGTCTTGCCTTTTCGCCAGCGATTTATGAGTACTCTGTTGGCCTTGTGCTTGACATTGGCTATTTTTGAAGATTGTTAGTGTAACGGGACATGTGCATATTTTTAAGCTTAAATTTCTGAAGAAACAGTTTTTTTCAATTTTGTTTCAATAGTTTTTTTTTTTAAAGTTACGGTGTTTTGAAGTTGACAATTTTATGGAAAAATTAATCGTTAACTTTGAGCATAAAAATCTATCATCGAAATTGTGGTGCAGTCTTTAAAATAGCTTCCTTGCTCTGATATATACTAATTTAAGGCAAAATACAACTATGGTTTCCGAGAATGTTTTTATTTTTTTAACCGAAAGGTTTAGTGATATATTCTTATGATTATTTCTGTTCAAATATTACTTTTAATAACCAGATTTTAAAGTAACATGTCTCAAAATGCCTACTTTTGCTAAAAAAAATAAACTACTTTTCAAATGAACCCCATTTGAAAATAAACTACGAAATATTTCCTGTATATCTAAAAATAACACCCAAGTAGAACGTACTACTTATATACATATTTTAAAACAAAATATACGTGTTATATCTTTTAAGTAATTTAATATATTTCCACCATGGTGGTTTGGAAAATATTCAAAATCAAAATTTGATTCCCAATTTTCAGATAAAATATATACTACTTGTTACCGGCTCATTGGCCTAGTGGGTAGAGTGTTCGCCAATGGTCTGGGAGACCTGGGTTCAATCCCAGGTCGCGTCATATCATAGACTTTATAAATGGTACTTGATATCTCCTTGCTTAACACTCAGCATTATAAGGTACGTATCGAGGGTAAAGTGGAGCAATCCATGGAAAGGAGTTGCGCCCTCTCCTACACCTCGGTGTAGAAGCTATTGAAAAGAGAGCCTTCTGGTCGCCCTCAACTACGGTCGCCAACTTATATACTACTTCAAGGAATTAATAAAAAACATGACCAAAACAACCGTTAAATATTCCTGGTTTTGTATCTATTACATGTTGAATTTTGAAAGTGAGTATATATTGCCAATTGACCTTCTGCAATAATGCTAAAAAAATTTCGCGCTTTTACGCGTGCGTCAAAAGTCTAATAAATATTAAATCATTTCTATTCAAAGCTTATAAATGGATTTCTGGCGAAGTTATGCCCCATAAACATGTGCCCATTGTATGGTTTGTCATATTTTTAGACAAATTAGTAATGTTCAATCCAAATGTCCACTAATCGGACAGTTGTAAAGAGCCAGTACGTTGTGTTTGTCAGGGGGCTCATTTGAAAAGTAATGCCTTCAATTTTATCATGCTCTTTTACAACGTCAGAGGTGAATGTTAGTGACATGGTAAAATGAGTTAAACATTTTCTCTCACAACACATATATCTTTTACGAAAACTGTGAATGAAAGAGTCTTTTGTAGTTCAACTATCTTTATTCTTAGTCGCCCTGAATAAAATTATCATTACCCTTTCTTGCTTAAAATTCTATTCCACAAAAAAGAAGAATAACATTGGCCATATTTGAAAAAGAAGATTATGATTATATAAGATAAGCCCTGAAAATAAAGCTATCAAATTATTTCCATGGAAACAACAACTGATACGGAGAGCACAATTACATTATTTTCAGCCACAAAACACTGCTTTTTTTTTCCATACAGTCACCACCATTAAGCTAAATATTTTTACCAGTAATCAATAAGAGCTCGCATGTAATGTTAATCAGTAGGTTGTATCAAAAGCGATGCTTCCTATTTTATCATCTCGTCCCACAACGTCAGAAGCAGACGTTGGTGATATGGTAGTAGAGATTGAATCTTGCCATAAATAATCTATGACTTTAGTCACCCTGGCACCATGAAAAGATGGTTTGGTTTGGTTTTATGGCATATCAACCATTGTAAGTTATTTAATACCAAATCCTGTTCACACACACACACACACACACACACACACACACACACACACACACACATATATATATATATATATATATATATATACATAATTTGTAAACACATTTTGTTGATAACATTCTAAAACGAGCCTGAGCTCTTTTTTTGAACACAGTTAAATGGTTTTAAGTATAGCTATATATAACAGTCACAATTTAACATCAATCATTTGTTTGCACACATAGTTTGTTCTATTTGACCAATAGATAGGACCCGATCAGGTGCTACCACTTCGGCTCAGAGTGGATCTGGGATCAATGGCTGTGAAGGGGTACTCGACATTCCCCAAATCTCCGAGGCTGGAGTCTTGCCATCAGATGGTTTAATGTCATATCCAGGATAAACGTTGGCAGGGGAGATTCCTCAGAAATGCAGTCGGTGTATTGTACCCTATATTTTTTGCTGCTTCCGTGAAAATGTAAAAGAAGCACAGTTTTCAGAGAGCCTCTCGTGGTAAGCTTGTGTCTGTTATGCTTAACTTCGTCTGACATTAAATAAGTTTCCAGATTTTTTTCGTATGGGCACTTTTATTGATAGTACGCACATGAAACTCTAGTCCCCTTCGAAGTAATCTCCTCCGCCTGCAATGCACTTGTTGTACTGTTCCAACAACTTCTGGAATGGTCCATAGAAGTCTTCTTGTGTGAGCGTGTCAATGACCTTCGTTACAGCCTCTTTCATCTCCTCAATTGTCTCATAACGACAGCCTCTGAGCTTAGGGAATAACCAAAAGTCACAGGGAGCAATGTCTGGACTATAGGAAGGCTGAGGAACTGTCTTGATGCCCATCTTGGTCAAATAGTCTGTGACAACGACGGAGTTGTGGACTGGTGCATTGTCCTGGTGAAAATGCCACTGGCCCGATTTGGAGAGTGCTGGCTTCTTCCGACGGAATCTCTTGCTGAACTCCCTTAAAACCTCAACATAGTAACCCTAACCCTAACCCTTTGGCCAATCAACTCTGGTGTATTGACTTTGTTACTCCTCCCACACCTCTCATCATCCCTCAAAGACTCCCTGCCTTCCTTAAATCTCTTATGTCACTAAAAAACTGATGCTCGATTCATACAAGATGCCCCAAAAGCAGTCTGAAGCATTCCATACGTTTCTGTGGTATTTTTTCCAAGTTTAAAACAGAATTTTATTGCATATCGTTCTTCTAAAGTGTCCTGACGTCCAGATTGCATTTTTGAAATTCACCAGCTGTGACACTCGGGCTTTAGTAGGGTGTATTCCAATTGCTGCTGTAGCTGTTCATTTAAACCTGAAATCCTAAAAATTGGTCAGTCATCTCAGAAGATGTATAGCAGTAAGATACCGAATTTTCAAGAGTCTACGACAATTTTAAATGCCTGTACAAAAAATGTCTGGAAACTTATTGAAGGCACCACGTATGTTTACTTGTAAAGAGAACCCAGTGACGGTCAAACTCATGTACTACGTATTCATCCAAAACCTCTACAACGGATAAGGTAAGTTTTTAAGTGGAATAAAGTTGGTTTGAATTCAGAAGTTTTTTCTTCTAGACTGGTTGCCTAACTATGGCTAAAGAACCCAATCTGCCCTATTATTTACCCATGGCTGGGGGAGCATAGCTTGAGTGATGCCTTTCCCAAGGGTATTAGCATGAAGTAAAACGCAAAAATCTCTTCCAGGATTTGGGACACCGTTTCTGTTTACTCCGTTGGTAACCCTTATGTTAACATTACCTCCTCATGTTTTTCGAAACTACTCCTTAGCGTAGTACCGAAAGACATTTTATCTTTAATAAGTATAAACGAAAAGAGACGCCCATTTTTTTCGATGGAAACTTGAACAGCGTATATTTAAATCTTTTATATCTTTCTTATCCTATGACAATCTGGGGCAGGATATCTGAGTGATTATGCAGGCATCTTGTTAATATATTGCTGAATTTGACCTCTATGGTTTGATCGAGGTTTTATTATCACAGTGTTGTACATCTCTTGTGCTACGCTTGTAGGTTTGCTCGGCTGAGGCTGTAAAATACACCAACTGCTTCTATGAATTGTTTGAAATAGAACTGTTTATATGTATGAAAATGGATTTGGTATTAGTTGATGTGCCATAAGACCAAACCAAACCAAACCAAACCAAATGTTTGTAGGGTTTTGATAATGTGAGTTTTCTTTCTTGGAAAGAAAGAAAAAAAATGTACCCCCCCACTTTTTTATTTTTTAAGTTTTAACTAAAAGCCCACTTATCCTATAACAGCTTCAGTTACATGTAGGATCAGCTTATTCTTTCATTATGCTTAGATCACGTTATTTTGATGCATTGGATTTGAGATTGTCCATACATCAGCAGGTCCAGTCAGCTGGGGCTGCAGAATACACTGACTGCTTCTCTGTTCTGCAATAAGACCCCCCCCAATGAGTGTAATGGATATGACGCAAAACAATCTGATACTGAGGCTCCTGTAATACTGGAGCTTTGGGGAATGCGGAGTACCCTTTATTGTCATCGCTTCCAGATTCACCCTGGCCTGGAGTGGTAGCACCTGATAGGGTTCTATCTATGGGTCAAAGGGAACTAGACGGTGTACTTCTGCTAAACTGAATTGCGTGAAATAGAACTGTTTTGACATTTAACTGTGTGTAAACAAAAAACTGCACGTACTTTAAACTGAATTGTTTGAAATAGATTTGGCATTAAATAACCTACAATGTTTGATGTGCCATAAAACCAACAAAACCAAACAGACAAACTTTTATCCAAGTGACTTAATTCGGCGTTAGATTACCCAAAAAGAATTGATACGCCGTAAAACAAAACAACCAACCATCCACCCAATATACATCAGCTCTGAACGGACACTAGATACAGTTCAGAGGACGATAAGAACGGATGACGAAAAATGAGTCCAGAAACTATATGCGATCAGCATGACACGATGATATTTATATCTTTCTTAAGTTCTTTTTCTCTATGTTAGAAACAATCCCTAATTCCTGTCTACCCCGCCCCGCAAAAAACAAAAACAAAAAAACAAAAAACAAAAACAAAAACAAACTCATCTATCATTAACCAAAACGGGCTTTTTAATTGGTAAGTTTTTATTCATTTATTTATTTTTTAGTATTTCATTGGATGACACGAATTTTACAGCCTCGAAATTTCAAAATATGGAGATCGCAGTAGTAAGGCGATTTATGGCATTTCGAGTCTCATATTTGAAGATTATGCCTCCAAGATGATATATTTTCAGAATTCAATTAAAAATGAAAACGCAAACTATCTTTTTTTTTTTTTTTACCAAAAAAGAAATAAAAACTTGTACAAAAATGTACTCAGACAATTTTTTACTGCAGACGATAAACACGTCCTATTAATCAGACGGTTAAAGAGGATTATTGCCCCTTAAATGATTTGTAACGCAGACAGACTTTCATATAAAACATATCGTCCGATGAAAAACCATATAAAAGAGTAAATTATAAAAAATAGTTGTGTCAGATATTTTTTTCACTATTCTTGTCATATTTATTTACTCAACGTGACATTTAAATTACAAAATTTCAGTCTTACATTGTATGAAAAAAAAAAATTAAAAAAATGTAAATTTGGAAAATATCTCTGAAAAATAGCGTAAATATGAATCCTTTTTTACTGACCACGTTCCTAGTTTAACATATTACCCCCCACCAACTAAAAAAAAAAGCTAAAACCAAAACAAATAACAAAAAAAAAAAAAAAAAACCCAAAGAAAAACAAATACGCGCAAAATTTTCATGAAAAGAGAAATATTTACTTTAATTTTTCCGTTTTTAAAGTTTCAAGAATATGGCTACCGATTTTGAAAACGCACTATATTATTTAAAAGAAAGACTGATTTATACTTTTTCAAAGGGCATTCATGCGATATATATATATATATATATATATATATATATATATATATATATATAGACCCCTTTGCACGAGCAGAAGTTAACACAAGGTCAATTTTTAAGCGAAATTTAACAGGTCTGAATTCAATGTTTTCCTAGACCGCTTGCCATACCAAGATCCAAGTCCCCTACTATTTATCCATAGCTTATGCACTCCAACACACTGATGCGCCTATGTTAACCGAGCAGCAAAGAATTACATAAGATCTGAGTGGATACTTGGTATAGTCAAGAAGACCCGCTAAGAGCAATGAATGAGAGAGAGAGAGAGAGAGAGAGAGAGAGAGAGAGAGAGAGAGAGAGAGAATCAGGGAACTCCATGCTATTAGCTCGACTTGATGATATATATATATATATGCATGAATGATAAGTTTACGATAAGCCGTATTGTACCACTCTTGGCACCAAGGGCGTTAATTTTGGCTAGTATTTTCTCCAAAGAGGCTTGGCATTGTCTGTAGATACTTTCACCCCCCAACATACACATACAGATAGATAGATAGAAAGCTTAATATATATATATATATATATATATATGCACGCACGCCTCTTTCTGCCATTTTTCGCAGACACGCCCGGGTAGTTGACCTACATCCACCGAAGGAAATGATGACGGTGGGGATGATTGTACCAGTTAGGTAGAAGCCCCAAATATTCTGGCAGGCACCGATCGACATCGGGGGACTTCACGCCTGACTGCAGCCGGTACGCCATGGCATTAGATTCACCATGGAGACCGAAATCGAAGTGAACGGTGGAGATGTTCGAATGGGTCTATGATTGGCTAGTGCAACGAGTCCTTTCCTTTCAAAGTTATCAGGCAGCCAGACTACGGAATTGGCAGGGTAATGACTGATTAGTCATATTGACCCACCAGAATGTTGGCACAGTCAACGTTGATAGATGTCAGTCTGGGCAGTGGTCAATAGTCCGACCGTCTCTGATAGATGGTCTTCATTTTTACTTGCAATGAAACGTGGTAGTTTCGTGTCTCTAGCTAATATACCACTGTGTTTTATACACGTGAGTGTTGGGAGGGTGTCTGTCTGTAAATTAGTATCTATCTATCTATCTATCTATCTATTTGCGTTTGATAAATAGACATGTTTCTGATGATCTTAGTTTCTATATGTATATATACTTCAATAGTTGTTGGTCCCACAGTGAGATATATGTGTGTGTATCAGAGAGAGAGAGAGAGAGAGAGAGAGAGAGAGGTGATATATATAATAACATCATCATCATTTAGCTTTGCTAATAGCTCGGAGTTGCCGGACTCTCTTTCTCGCTAGCCATCCCTATCGTCAATCGCACCTTACAAATCCTCTAGACAACAACCTGCGTCCATACAGAGCTGATTAATGTAAGTTTTTGCAATCGGCTAACACTGGTGTGTCCGTGTGTAGGAGTCCATTAGAAAACGTTGCTTATGAGTTTGTCCTTACCTCTCCAGCAGTGCACAGCATGTCTTGTACGTCTTAGTTGGATGATTTATGAAATAGGAGGGAAGTGGCTATACATCGGCGGTTTTGTGGTGTGCTGCTTCCAGGATTTGTTAAAAACAACACGAAGCATTCTTGCGTAGTTACCATATAGTTTTCTCAATTCGTTACGTTAGAGTCCTGATCTCTATAAAAAAAATAAAACGGTCTTTCTTCCAACTTGTGGCGGTATCAGTACTACTTATATAAGGGACAGGAAAGTAAATGAACTCGCACACACACACACACATTATTTACTTTTAATGAAGAATTGTCAATTATTACTATTTTTATAATGTTCATAATTTTTATAATGCTTTTGTGGAGGTGCCCGTGGTGTATTTGCTATTCTCCTGCGTATTCTTATCGTCGTAGGAAATGAACACGGCGACACGAGTTCAAATCCTGGACGAGACTGATTGCATTTCACATAGCACTAATACCCTTGGGAAAGGTATGAATCCAATTATTCTCCCTCCAGCTATGGGTAAATAGTAGGGCAGACTAGGTTCTTCAGTCAATTATTACTATTTTTATTGCTTATTAGTATTTTCCTTCATTTTAATTAGTAAACTTGAGTCTTACCAGGGGCTGATCCTTTATCGCTTTTTCCGACATGCATTGTTTCTCACAATCGTTGAAATAACGATCCGGGTGAGTTGCGACAAAAAGCAAGAAAATTAAGATTAAGAGAAATACTAATAAAAATTAATATTAATAAAAAAAAAAAAAATATATATATATATGTATATATATATATATATATATATCATCAAGTCGCGCTCCTAGCACAGATTTCTCTGACTCTCTCGATCAGTTCCGATCATCCATCGCTCCGGGCAGGCTTTCCAAACTACATTCTGTGTCCACAGACCTGATGTTGGTAAGTTCTTGCTGGTGTGTCCATATGTTGGGGTCAATAGAAGAACCTCACTTATGAATTCATCCTTGATTCTCTCTCTCTCTCTCTCTCTCTCTCTCTATATATATATATATATATTACTCATTGCATTTTTTCTCACCAGTGACAGTAAGTATCCTAAGATCTCAGACTCTTCTAAGTATTCTCGCTGATTTTAACTGTGCTGTGGTCTAGATGATTCCGATTCTTCCTCTGATTTCCAATTCATCCAGTCTCTTTTCCAGATTTTTAGAGACGGTTCAAATAGGTATCACCATCATCTTCATGTTCAATTTTTACACAATTTTTTCATGTCTTTGGCAAGATCTAAAAAATTAGCTGACTTTTTGCTTCCTCTTATTTTCAATCCATAGTCCGCTGAAGACCAAAATCTATCTGACAGCAACATTTTTTTTCTTGGAAAGATTTTTTCTTATGAGCGGGACTTTGTGATTCTTTTGTATTACAACGTTTCAGAGGATTTTATGCCTTTCATTTTCTAGGTCGGGTTCTAGTTTTTGCGTGTACTATTTGTCAACATAGAAAACTTTTAGTCTTTTGCACAATTCCTAGTGGATCAACTTCCTCACCCAGTCCTGTCTACTCCTGTATTCTATTTGAATGAATTTGCTGCATTCTCTCCTTTGAGTAATAGTTTCGACTGTCACCACATAATCTACATTTGCTATTCTCCTGAGTATTATTAATTTGGCTTTTGACATTATTTGTTCTTATCGTATTATTTCGTGTTGCAATTAAAGGAAATTTTCTTTCTCTGTTTATGTTTTCCTTTCTTAGCCGTGTGTAGTATAGCAGGGAAAGACAACAACGTCGATGTATAAAAATATAATCTGCTTCTTTTTTTTTTCCCTTTTATTACCTAGAATGTACGTATGGGTAGAGTAAGAGAGAGTTGGAAATTACCGAGATGCACAGACGTAGGGCCGACGGTGCAGTCTTTCTGTGAGACCTCTCTGCCTTTCTGCGTCGTTTTGCCTAGGTCGAAATCTTTCCTGGTTTATATAATTTTCCGGACGCCCATACAAATCTTCGTGGTCACACCCCACACTTACTGATTGCACGTGGACCAACTTCCTTCTAGCACGCCGCCCACGCAATTTCCGCAGCATTTCCATCGGTATCACATACCTGCATCCCATTTACTTTAGGAAACAGGTGTACTTCTTGTTGTTTTTCAGCTTCTAGCATCCGACTCTTCGAACATGCCATCCATGCAATTTACGCGGCATTTCCACCGGGGCGTTTGCGTCTTGTTTACTTCAGGAAACTGGTGCATATCCCGTTATGCTACCCACACAACTTATGAGGCGTGTCAAAGGGATCTTCCGGTCAATATCCAACACATATCCAGGTTATCTTACGTGGAATTTCTTTAGTCTGTTGCTTCTTATATTCTCAGGTATTTGTAGTTTTCTTTTCTTTAAACCTTTTGGTTTAGAAGAAAAGAAAACTACAAATACCTGATTTGTCTGTTCTATTTTTTCAGCTGTATGTCTTTTTTTGTTCATTATAAGCATTGATCATTTTTCAATACCAATTTCCATTCCTATATCTTGGCTGTAGATACTAATAGTTTATATCAGGATTTCTAGTTTTCTTTTTATTTCTAAGCAAATATTTTAATATCATTATATACCTGAGGTGATTTATGTTTTCCTTCAACTTTGTAAATTTGTAGCTTCCTTTGCATTTTCTTCGTATATAATTCAGTGGCATCATTACTATAACAAAAAGTAGTGGTGATAATGTGTTTCCCTGGAAGATTTCTCTTTGGATTTTTTTCACTGAGAGATGCTCAACTATGTAACCGTATTCTGACAGTGACACTAAACTTCATCCCGTTGTGAGGGTCCAGTTCTGGAGCTCTGTTGAGTGGGAAGTCACTCATTCCTTGCACTTACTCCCAAGTCCACTCAGACCCTGGGTGATAGTAACTGTTAGGGTCCCATCAATGGTTCAAATAGATCAATTTAAGATTCTGTTTAAAATGATCTTGAACTGCATTAATACATTTGCCTCTAAAACATTGATATTGTAACTAAGTATGAATTATTTACCTGTTAAAGATGGTTGAAAAGATGCCATATTATTGGAGACCATGATTTAAAATGAACTAACAGGGTTTCAAATGCCATAAACCAACCAACCAACCAACTGTCAAGTACGCCACTATAAACACACAGACATACATGAATATCACAGGAGGGAGGAGTCACCGAGGCATAGTGGCTAACGTGCTCAACTACGTCATCGTGGTAAGCAAGTTCGCGCTCCACGTTCATGTTCACTTTTGGTTAAGGAATGAAATTCTTATACTTCCCCAGATGAAGGTTAATAGTGCCACTACTGTTCTTCCAAGAGGATGGCTTTGGCATTAAATAACCCACGAAGGTTGATATACCATTAAACAAAGAAACCAAACTAAGCCTCCCCCCACACATGTATATATATATATATAATTTAAAAAAGGATGTAATTTGACAATAACTTTTAAAGACTCACATTACAATTTGATACTTATCATACAAGACACCAGAAAACCAAAATTTCATTCATGAATTTGATCACATAACACAATTATCAAAAACAAAAAAATTATTTAAACAGAGGTTTAATCTGGCTAATTAATAACAAGTTCTTCAAAACCTAAAATGCTAATCCTACTTTTGATTGGATAGATTTTAGAAAAAATGTTCATATTCATTTGCTTCATTACTGAATCTACAACTTACTGGATTCCATGCGCAAAAAAAAAAAAAAAAAAAATATCTGACTGATTAATTCACCCAACTATCAACTATCGCAAGTGATAGCTCCAAATAACAAAGGTCAAGAACACTACTACATTCAAATGAGAGAAGCTTTCTTGTTTTTGCCATACTGAATTGACTTGACTGTATAGACTTGATAAAGTTTTTTAGCAACAATAGAAACCGATATATTAAACCACTGGACAATCTTTATCACGAAAATTGTCAACGAGTTTAAAGTTTTGTGGCAACGATAACTGCTTATGGATATGCCTCTGTTATATATATATATATATATATATAAAACGAGTCAACGAGTTTAAAGTTGAGTGGTATTAAAATTTAAATATATATATATATATATATATAGGTATATATATATATATATATATATATATATATATATTCAGGCATTTAGGTAGTTTTTTTTCCTTTGTAATTTTAAAGATAAAAATAAGACTACAAAGTTTAGCTTCTTTTTCTGCGTGTTGTAGATTCTTGTGTGGACATAAATTCATATTTATTTTCATTTTTTTAAAGGTAAAACGAAAAATAAATCAAGTATTGCTTTTAGCTCTGACATTTTTAATGAAGGTAAACTACATTTTTTATATTTCTTAAAAACAGCACAAACTAATCAAATTAAAAAGAAATAAAATAACACAAATTAAATTTAAAAAAGCAAAACAATGTTAGCAAGGTGTCTTGACGTCGAGAAATTGCAAGTTAGTCTAAAAGATCATTACTGCTGTAGAGGGAGTACGATCCTTACTAAGTGATTCAAATTTGTTGGGGGCTCAGTCGGTTGGGGCTGCATAATACACTGACTGCATCTCTGCAGAGGGGCAAGATTCGCCCGACGAGTGTCCTGGATCTAACTCTAAACAATCTGATAGTGAGGCTCCGGTAATACTGAAGCTTTGGAGAATGCGGAGTACCCTTTTATTGCCATCGTTGCCAGGTACACTCAGGCCCGGAGTAGTAGCACCTGACAGGGTCCTATCTATGAATCAAATAGAACTAAACAGAGTACTTCTGCTAAACTGAATTGTTTGGAATAGAACTGTTTTTGACATTGTAACTGTGTGTAAACAAAAACTGTTCTTACTTTAAACTGAATCGTTTGAAATAGAAATGTATAGATGCATAAAGATAGATTTGACATTAAATAACCTACAATGGTTGATATGCCATAAAACCAAGCCGGTTCTTTCTTGTCCTTCAAACTAAACCAAACCAAAACAATCAAATTTGTTGGCTTGATACAAATTAAAGTTGGTAAATACCTATTGCATACCACATGGTAGAGTATTGGTCAGTAAGCTAGTCTATCAGGTAATCACTACAGGGCATCTTCAACGGATGCTCAACATTCTATTCTTGTGCCAAACTAAATTATGCTAAGTAAATACTCATTAAAATTTTAGTTTACCAGACAAGATCTAACTTGAAATAGCTTCTAAAACTTGCACGCTTGCGACAACTAAGTTCTTAGGTTTGGTTTGGTTGGGTTTTATGGCATATCAACCATTGTAGGTTATTTCATGCTAGATCCTATTGAGGTATATTAGATATATGATTTGTAAATACATTTTGTTGATAACAATTTTAAGCTCATTTTTTCTCACACAGTTAAATGGTTTCATGTATTGCTTTGTAACAGTAACGATTTCATATCAGTCATTTGTTTGAAGACAGTTTGAATGTCCAACAGTTCTATTTCGTAATGGTGATGAAGGGTTACACCACGTTCCTCAATGCTCCAAATCTGGAGCCTCAGCATCAGATTGTTTAGTCTCATATCTAGGACACTCATTGGGGGTGGTCTTACTCCTCTGCAGAAATGCAGTCGGTGTATTCTACAGCCCCAGCCAACTGGGCAAACAAAAGTTCTTAGTTATTTTGCAAACCGTATTGAATAACGTGTAAGATTACATATATGTGACACTCAGTGTGGATCTAGCTCATGTTAGTAGTGATGGCTTGCTATAGGGACGGAAATACTTTTACTGCACTCTAAAGTACAATATAGATTTTGATTTGGTTACAAAGGCTCTGAATACTCATACATTCCTTATTGTGGAACCTGTGTACGTATTCATCTGTATTTGATCATTTACTGTAAAATAACTATATTATGTTTTAATAACGAATAAACTGAAACATATCCACAATGTTGCAATTTCATTTTGTCTGTTAGATCATTTATCATTACTCCACGAAACGGTGTTCAGATGTAAGGCCTGATATACATTTACTAGTTTCACTCAAGGTTAGACTAGAAGAAATGGAGATTAGGTTAATTGTGGGGTATTTTTTTCCTGTCAACCGAGCCATTGACCTAATGAGTCGAGTGTTCGCCAACGGTCTGGGAGACCGCGGTTCAGTCCCAGGTAAAGTCATACCAAAGACTAAAAAAATGGCACTTGATTCCGCCTTGCTTAGCACTCAGCATTATAAGGTAAGAATCAAGAGAAAAGTGGAGCAATCCAGCGAATTGAGTAGCGCCCTACTCTACATATCGGTATGGTAGCTATTGAAAAGGAAGCCTTCGGGTCATCCTCGACAAAGGTCGCCAACTTTATTTTTCCAGTTAGGAATATCCTACTTGAAAACGTGTCCTTAACATAATGATTTTCGACTGGACTTGATCGCCAATCTCTGCCAGCTGGGAAGAATAATCCACAGCCCAGTCGGCTTGGGCTGTAGAATACACCGACTGCATCTCTGCAGAGAAGTAAGACCCTTTTCCATCCCTGCGATGAGTCTCCTGATAGGACACTAAATTATCTGATGGTGAAGTTCCAGTTCTGAAATATTGGGGAATGTAGAGTACCTTTTCATTGCCATTACTCTCAGGTCCACTCTGACCCGGACTTGTAGTGGATTTTAGGGTCCCATCTATGGGTTCATTTGAACTATTCAATCTTTTACTTGTGATTATCATTGATATCAAAAAGAATTATTTGTGTTAAATAGATATACTTGAAACCATTTAAGTGTGTGCTAATAGAAATATTAATGTCAGCTAGCAATACTTGAAACTGACTGTGTACATGATAAATATTAGATAGAATCATTAGTGTTAGATAGCAATACTTGAAACCAGGTAACTGCGTGCAAACAAATGAGCTCTGGCTTATTCAAAAATAATGTTACACCCAAACTGTTCGCTTAGAGTATATATATATATATATATATGTTTTATGACCTATCACTCTTTATGGGTCATTATGCCAAATCCTATATATATATATATATATATATAAACATGATTGGCATTGAATGACCCACAAAGGTTGATATGCCATAAAAGGTAACTAAACTTATTAACTCATCCATCATTATGTGTACAGGCTAATTATCTATACAGGTAAATATTTATAAATCAACAGATAGGAAAGATATTTAGGTCATTTAGATAACATCTAACAAACTAAGGGCTTGAATATCAACACAATCGTTCTGTGTTGTACCCGAAAATAAATATTATTGGGTGGAATTGAAGGACAATAAAGAACCGGTGTAGAATTGAAGGATAAGAAAGAACAGGGTGCAATCGAGAGACAAAAATGAAGACGGTGAAATCTAAAAACAAAAACAACCCTTCCTCAGCAAACCCCCAAAGAACCCGGTAGAATAGAATGGCAAACATGAACAGAATAAGACAGATTTCATAATATTGAACGTGTTTTAGATTTTAGAAGTACATGGGTTTTACCGAGTATATTGGGAACTTTTTTTTAATACATCTATCAAACACACCCGCATAAATATATTTTTTAAATGGAATCTGTCAGTCACACGAGACTATATGGGATTGGATCTTGACACAGTCTTGTGCAAGGTTAAATGAAAGAAAAGTAGTCGTCCATGCAGCAAGTCCCTCCTTTCAGGACACTGAAGCTGTCAGAAAGAAAGCTTGATGCTATATAATCCGGCGCCAATGTCACTCCTGAAGATTTCAGAACAAGGTTCGGACTGATTTAGTGATTCTAGCCCCTGAGTTTGCATTCAGTGGTTTTCCTTTTGCAAAACCAGTTGTCCTATCAAAGCAAGAGGTGTTAATATGTTTTCCCAGGGTCATCAGTGCAGAGTGAAACGTTAACAGTCTTATCAAGAATTTGAACTCATGTCGCTGTGTTCATTTTCTTCGATGGTAACTTTGAAGTTCCTTGTGCCATCATATACACGAAGATAAGCTAATAAAATATCAGTGCACTTAATATGGGGTGTGTTAATCTCATTGATCGAACATTATACAGTGAAAATCTCAGATTAAAACTCAGCAAATAACTACCTGTCAGCCTCCTGGGTTATAGATGCATTTATTGATGTTTGTGGGTTTTGGTAGCCTGTTTGTATACAAATTCACACAAACAAAAACACAAAAGTATACATATACGCACACAAACTCACACAAACTCACACAAATACACTCTTAAACAAAACACACACACTCACCCACAAACTTACACACAAACACAAATACACGCACACAAACACTCATGTACACACAAGCACACACAAACACTCACATGCGCACATAAAAACACAAACATAAACGTACAAACACGCACAAACCCATCCACACATTCACAAACACGTATATACACACACAATGCATACTCCCACACACGTGCACACGTATATATACTTCCACTTGTGTCACTTGATGTCAACTTACTCAGTAGGCATAGAAATAAATTCCTATGTGCATGGCTGAACCTAACAATCAGTCTTGTATGAGAGCTGCTGACAGCATTGGTTTCAAAATATGATTGAACTGCCAAACTATTCGATCGACTGTCCGAAGAGTCATTGTTGTCGGACACAAGGACACAACAAGCCCATCGATGGTCAGTGTATTAGTGTCCATCAACGAATGTGCAGCGAAGAGGAATCAATCATTAAAGAAACATTAATATCCACAGGGGTAAACAGTGATTAGCCGTCCAGAACAAACAGACGTCAAACCCAGAGGAATTAAAACATTCTTCATCGGGATGTGTGCCTTAGAGTCCAGTAAAGAAGATCTTTAACATCGGCACAAAGACAGTCGTGTAAATTGTTTTGTATTGAAAGCCGACTCCGGGGAAACAAGTCTTCTGGAAAGACAGTCATGCTCCATTTTTTATCCTCTTTCCATTGTAGTGATTCCATCAGTGAATATATATATATTTACCCAGCCTCTCTGCCACGAGCAGAATATGACACAAGGTCAATTTGTTGAGCGGTTAACTGCTGGTTTGAATTCAGACTTATAATTCTCTTAGACTGATTGCCTTACCGAACACTCAGTCCTATTTCGAGAACAGATAGATTCATGCCTTTCCTAAAGGCATTAGTGAGATTTGAATCCGGATCATTGATTCCACTTACTACGACGATAGCCGTTACTCTAAGTGCGCTGATGTCCTTGGGAAAGGTAAGAATCCATATTTCCTTCCCCCAGCTGAGGGTAAATAGAAGGCCAGACTGGGCTCTTTAACCTCGGTATTGCAAGGAATTCAAACTAGTAGTGCTCCGCTAAAAAAATGACCTTGTATCGTATCCTGCTCTTGGCGGAGGATTGGATAAATATATACATATATTACGAAAGATTTCTAACAGCTTGAACAGAAAGAGAAAATAAAAATGTCTTCCACTAGAGAAGAAAAAGTTCTCAACTAAAAAGAAACTGAGAATTAATTTTTTTTTTATTTATTGCGGACTTTTTGTCCTCATCTTGGTAGTTTTTGTTTTGTTTCTTCTTTCACTACGTTTCGGCCAAATTTTACCTCTGGCCTTCTTCAGGTGATTTACCGCGACCTCGTCCGAAATAAATAAATTAAAAAAAAATATTCTCAGATGAAGAAGCCTCATCTCAAAATGATTCCAATTAAAGACAATTAAAAAGAAACTCATTACAATGTTTCCTTTTCTTATTTATTTTTCTCTTTTTTTGCGTCGGTCAGTGGCAGCATTTGGACAGATACTTTCCTCTTTTCTTTTCTTTTATTTTTATTGCTGGTTATGCTATCCCTTTAATTTATTATTCATTCTTTTCCCGGAGTCTTTTCCTTGTTTGCATCCTCTGATCTGCTGCTAATTACACATTTGTCAATTTCATCGTCGATATAATCACATAATATTTCTTCCTTCCGCACAGGGTCGACTGATTGTTGGGTTGTATCCGCTTCCTTTAATGTCGGTGTATTCACATGTTTGGCAATGCTCTTCTAAACAGCATCTAATAGTGAGTCACCCATTTGGGAGATTTGGGCAAATGTGGTGTACTCCTTTATGGCTCTTACTTCCAGGTCCACTCTGTCTGGGGTGGTAGTGCCCGTTATAGGTCAATTAGAATCGTGTTAAAAATATCTTTAAAAACACCCACACAAAAATGTAAATATGAACATAGAATGAACACGATTGCCTAACCTCAAAGTATAACATAACACTAGACAGGTTGACGTACCGTTAAAATCAATCTATGAATTTATCAATCAAAACTGAAACTGCATGAAAACCAGTTACTTCGGGAAGCCACAAATGAAAACCGCACTATTTAATATTGCTGTATAGTTAATAAAAAAAAAAAAAATAGAAAAGAAAAAATGAAAGATTTATCTTATTTTGACTTAACTAAACTTCAAGGGTAATTTGCTACTACAAGAGATGGTAAAATTGTCAGAAAACCTGAAAACCGTCTCCTTTTAATTATCTTAACTTTATCGTTTCACACGACGTTTCTTTCTTCATTTTAATAAATTTTAGCCAACAACGGACCGTCTTGCCACTCATTGATCGTCTTGTTCTTTCTCTACTTATATTCATTTTATTTTTTATACTCACTTTACTACCTTTGCGTCAATTCGACATTTCTTCTTTTATCTTTCAATTCTTTTCACCTTTTTCCTGCGCTTCTTACTCACCATTATCATGTATATGCACAAGTATAAACGATCACTACAGGTCTATTACACATGCGCATAAGTCTCCACAGAGAAGTGGTTAGACTTAATAACGAATCTTATTGAAAAGCAATGGCACAGTAGCTAGGGTAAAATAGAGTCTTTTATTCGTTGAAACGCGTCGAATTGACGTAATTTGTGTGATTGTAAATACTGGGAAAGAAACAGTGAGCGGGAAACAACGAAAATTCACCGAGCTTAGTTTCCTTCCTTCCTCTCTTTGAGCGCCCCCCCCACACCAACGCGTACACAAATACCTGAGAAACGACCGGATGTCGTTTATATGACTAATGAGATACTGGTCTATTCAACAGTTGAAATTTTAGTTTTAATTAAACTACACAAATAGCTTTAGTTCTAGGAAGGTTATTACTACTATTTTTAACAACATAAATGATACATACTTAATCAACTTTCCTAAGTCTGACACATGTTCCCAAAATGTCTGCATTTATTCAACTCCTCCTTCACGCACAGGATGAGTCGCAAGGTGAATTTTAAGCGGAATAAGCGGAATAAAACTGTTTTGAATTCAAAGCTTTCCTACTGTGAGAACGGTTGCTGCACCAAGGTTAAAGAACCCAGTTTTTGCCCATAGCAAGGGGGATTCATATCTGTCCATTCTATACGACGATAACCGTTACACCTCGAGGTCTTAATAAGTAGGAACTCATCAAGATTAAACGCATTACCTTTAAGAAAAAATAGCTTGCCAACCACTACTCGTCGACATGTTTCCAAGTCGTAATAGCCAAGGTAACTTAATATAAATTTCAATATTATCGATGTGTCTTTTACCATGTTATCATCATCATCATCATCATCATGTCATGCTGGTAGCACGGATATCCCTGACCCTCTCTCGCCACTTTTCGTTCATCGCCTCAGGCAGGTCTTCAGGACAACATCCTGTATCCTTACATAGTTGCTGAATGTATGTTCGTGCTGGTCGTCCTGCTTTTGCACGGCCATGTGTGGGGGTCCATAAGAGTACATCACTTATGAGTTCATTCCTGCTTCTCCAGCAGTGTATGTAGGCAAATACAAAAGATTCCAGATTATTTTGACAACATCTTTTGTTCCTAAAATTCATAACATAATTATTCAGTAATCGGAGGATTCTCGATACCTTTTTATAACACTACGTCACCTCTAAGATAAATTGTGTATTTCTCTATATTAGGTTAACGTAAAAGTTTCCAGCATTTTTAAAACAATATCTTTTATTCATATAAATTTAAAGTATCATTATCAAGTCATAAATGTGTTTTTATATGGCTTTCTATGATTTAATATAATCTTTTAACGTAATTTTATATTTCCATCATATTAGGTTGATGTAAAAGTTTCCAGCATTTTTTTGGATACGGTTGAAAATGATTCCTTAAAAACAGTAGTTATTGCGAAGTCGATGGTTGGTTGTGTTTCATGGCATATCAACCCTTGTGGGTTATTTAATGCCAAATCATATATATATATATATATATATATATATATATATATATATATGATTTGTAAGCGAATCATTTGTAGGTATCATTATTTTTAAACGAGCCTGAGCTCATTTGTTTGCGCACAGTTCAATGGCTTTAAGTATTGTTATCGAACACTAATAATTTTATTTGATATTAATCATTTGTTTACTCACAGTTAAATAGTTTCAAGTATTGCTATTTATTGTTTGTTCACAGTTGTTAGCAATAAAGGGTTACACCAAATTTCTCAAAGCTCTGGAACTGGAGTCTCACGATCTGATGCTTTAGTGTCATGCCCAGGTCACTTGCTGGGGTGGGGTCTTACTTTTGTGCTGAGATGCAGTCGATGTATTCTACAGCCCCAGCCGACTTGACAAAAAGATGAATTTACGATACATCTAATTTTCAGGGATAAGTTGATTGTAATTTGCATTAATTAACTTCAATAGTTTCTCTAAAAAAAAAAAAAAACAAATAAAAAAACAACAAAAAAAAAAAAACAAACAATGTAACGTGAGTGTCAATATCTTTAATGTTATACTTCATGGTTTTCTTGTATTTTTGCTTATCTGTATAATTTATTTTAAGAATACAAACGTGCAAGTTACAGGAAAATAAACTATATTTAGCAGATTTAAAACTTCAAAGCATTTGTGAGATTTTTCATTCATATGAATTCATATCATCAATATTTAGTCATCGAAGTATTTCCTGTGTATTTTTATGACCTTACATCACCTTTCATATAAATTGAGAATTCCATCATATTTGATCGATAAAATTTCTAGTATTTAAGAATACTTAAATGTAAATTCGTAGCATTATTATTCAGACATCGATTTGTTTTTGTGTAGCTTTCAAAGCCTTTATGTCATACATTAGCATATTTCCAACATATTAAGCTGATGGAAAAGTTTCCAGCATATCATACGGCGAATTTAACCAAAAAACTACATTTTAACTTTAAACTTTGAGGCGGTTTTATACTTATATTCTCTACCTCTAATGGTTTTAATCAGATGTATATGTGCGCAGGGGCGAGCTCCTGGCGAGCGCCCCGGGGCCTGTTCTGGACTTCGGTCCGGAGCGTGGCCCTGGAAAAGGAACAATGGCAGACTTGGGGCCTTTAATTAGGCACCTAGTTTCGACTAGGCTACCTTCGGGTGGGCGAGCTGCATTTTTGTCTCCTTTGTCCCCCTTGTACGGCATTAGACCATGCGTCTAGTTTAAGCCGCAAACTGGCATACGTGCCCGGACCCACATTTGGGTTCGTGAAACTGCTTGCCTCATCAGGCTCACATTGCACTAAGTGAGCCGATGAGCAGCACAGACAAGCAGGGTTCGAGTCTCGGCTCGTTCCCGACCTTCCCCTCCCCTTTATCCCCACTTTAATCGGCCTTCGGGCTTTTGACCTTGTGTCAAGTAGTGTCTGGTGGGAGGCAGCGACAAATACTAGATGTATATGTGCGCACCGGTAACGTAGTTGTTTGAAAGTCTATAGGAATCCGAACCTCCGTAGGCTGATTGAACAAATAATTGTACGCTTCAGTTACTGTCATTTCTACTAATTGGTTACTGTTCAGATCTAAACGTGGGACAAAATCATGTCAGTGATAGATAATAATAACTTAGGGACGCAATTTTGCGATACACATACATTTGTATTTACCCAGCTCCTGGGCACGAGCAGGATGTGACACAAGGTCAATTTTTAAGCAGAATTTAATAGGTCTGAATAAAGAATTATCTTTCTCCGAGGCTGGTTGCCACACCAAGATAAAAGATCTCAGTTTGTCCTCTTGTTTACTCATAGCTTGGGAGAGAATAGTTAGATTCAAACCTTTCTCATGGGTATGTGAAAAGTAAAGAGAATATATGCTATACATTTTCTACACTTGAAATATATTGTGATATTCCTATGCATTTTGTGTAAAGATATTACGGATTAAAAACTTTTTAATCCAACCCCAATGCATATATATATATATATATATATATATATATATATATATATATATATATATATGTGTGTGTGTGTGCGTGTGTGTGTGTGCATACATACATACATACACACACACACACACACACACACACACACACACACACACACACATATATATATATATATATATATATATATATATATATATATATATATATATAAAAGTTGACCATAGTCAAGGGCAACCCCAAGGCCCCCTTTTCAGTAGCTACTACACAGAGGTATTGGGGAGGGCATTACTCCCTTTTCTGGATTGCTTCACTTAACCCTTGATCCGTATGTATGTATGTATATATGTATGTATGCACACACATATATATATATATATATATATGTGTGTGTGTGTGTGTGTGCATAAATACATACATATATATATATATATATATGTGTGTGTGTGTGTACATATATATATATATATATATATATGTCTGTATGTGTGTGTATATATATATATATATATATATAAAAGTTGATCATAGTCAAGGGCAACCCAAAGGCCCCCGTTTCAGTAGTAACTACACAGAGGTACTGTTGAGGGCATTACTCCTTCTTTTGGATTGCTCCTCTTACCCTTGATGCGTACCTTATAATTCTGAGTGTTAAGCAAAGAGGCATAAAGTATTTCTAATGTTATAAAAACACTTTTAGATGGAATAATGTAACTAGAACAAAAATGAACAGTATTCATTTTTCTTGACTATTACAAATTTACTTTTCAACATTGTCCCCATTTAGCATCAAAACGTTCTATCGACTTTTTTTCTGTCCTTGATGAAGAAAGTTTCTGATTTCCTTTAAATCCAATTACGCACAACCACTTCAACTTCGGCATTGAACAGATGTTGACCTTTTAACACCTCTTACGGCTTCGGAGACAACAAACATCACATCATCAGAATAAGTTATGAAAAGAGAACTTTTTTTTTTGGCACAAGGACAACACAATGCTACATTGTAATAAACAAGCAGCGTAAACGATGAGATGCCTGAACTTCACACTTGTTGCGCAGCTTCGATTTGGTACTGGCAGATTTCAGGTTGTTCCTGAAATTGAAAGAAGTGTTGAAAGGTCAAAAGTTTTCTCCCAATGTTAAAATTAAAGTTGCTGTACTCGACTGTATCAAAAGTAGAGCACAAACTTTCTCTATCGACGATAGAATGTTTGCAAACTGTGTAAAACTAAATACAACGATGTTGAAATATAAACTTTTAATTTTGAAGGAAAAAGAACCTTATTTTGATACCAGGTTTTAAACTTGTTTCATTGGATTCGAGACCTTATCTCTCTCTCTCTCTCTCTCTCTCTCTCTCTCTCTATATATATATATATATATATATATATATATATATATATATATATATATATATATATATATATATATATATATATATATATATATAATGGTCTGTAACTCAGAAATTCCTGCATTGAAATCCACGTGGCATAACAAATGAAGTGTTGAACGGTGTCTTCGAAGAAAGTGAGTTCAAACACCTGTCGTGCTATTACGTTCACTTTCGGACTAATACCCTTTGGAAACATATGAACACCCTTATACCCATAGCTATGGGTTAAAAGGTATCACTGATGTTCTATAAAGATCGCTTTGGCATTAAATAACCCACGAACAAACTAAGAAAATAGATGAAAAGGTTGTTTTTGTTTTGTCTTTTCCAAGATAGTTTTGCCAATGCACCTTGTTTGGTTTTTAGTGAGGTTTACAAATATGCAGTAGTAGTTTTCATTGTGTATATTTACCCAATCAATCCACAATTGACAGGAGGCGATTCAATGTCAATTTTTTGGCAGAGCACAGTTGGTTTGAATTGAGAGTTTACCTAGTTCTCTGGGATGGGGGGGGGGCAAGCATGGCTAAATGTTCATGGTCCAAATTAAGTGATTCCTAATCACTTGATTGTTTGCTTGCTATCCTCTATCAGTTCTGTGCCAGCCAGACATTTTACTGAGCATCACGTTTTTTACATATCATTACACCACGGGATGTCCGCCGAAGGGTATTAGCGCTATGTGAAATGCAAACAGCTTCGTCGAGGATTTGAACACGGGCCGCCCTGTCCATTTCCTACGACGATAACCATTACCACACGATAGCTTCTTATGTTTATAAGTATTAACTGAATTTTTCCTTGCATGACACCAGGACAAATATGCGTATGCATCTACATTCTCCGCTTCGGGCAGGGTGCCACGTAGAAAGAATTTTTATGTGGAGTTCTGCTAATTTGAAATCAGAGTTTTTCTTCTGCCGTACTAAGGATTAAAAAGCTCAGTCTGCCCAACTATTTACCCACAGTTTGGGGTAGAAGTAGATATATGTTTTTCTCAAGGAAATTGGCGCAAAATAAAACGGAAACAGCCTCGTCTAGAATTTGAACTCGGATCGCCGAATTCGTCCCCTCTCCTCCTCAGTAATATATAAATCGTAGAACAGACTGAGCTCTTTTGCCTTGGTATTAAGGTAAACCATCTCCTTGGAGAAAAAGGAAACCAAGCTGTAATCCGATTAAAAATTGACCTGTTGTCAAGAATACGTGGCACCAATTTAAAACCGAGTATTCTCGTTACAGTATTTGCTAAAATAAGGGGACTCTGAGTCTAGTTGTTCGAAACATGTATTGCTAAATCCATTTCGGAGCGATAGGGACGCCCCAAGCTCTCATGAAATTATCCACATTAGTTTTATTCTCTTTCTCTTTGATTTCTTATTCAAATTATTATTTGATTTGTTTATATCGCCAGCGTCTTTATTTCTTAATATTATCATCATTGACTTTTCTGTTTATATCATATTATATGCTTGCATTCGTTCCTCTCGTATGCAACCCGCGGTCATCCCAGCGCGTTCATGGTCTGGCGTCCACTGGAGTCAAATTCCAACGATGCATGAGAAACGGATTATAAACCAATTTCCACTGTTGCAGTTACGTGCATGCCCCGTTACCGATGCGGGAAACACCTTGCCGCCTGCATGTGACCCATTGAATAATAGGGCTAATTAGCAAGAGTGCTCTCCCTTGATGTTCGCCGGATATGTCGGCTCCACCTTACCGGAATGAATCATGTTCAATAGACCTTCGTTGTATTATTCTTTCTGTCTTTTTTTTTTTAACTTTCTTTTCCTCTTTTTCTGATTTTTAGCCCTTTTCTTTCTTTCTTTCTTTCTTTCTTTCTTTCTTTCTCCAATTTTTCCCTTCTTTCTTTTCTTTGCGTGAGTGCTGATATTCGTACATGCAAATGCATTCAATACTCTTCTTTCATGCAAGCAGAAAGAGAATGCACATGCGTGCTTGCGAGCGTGCGTCTTTCGTCGTGCGTTTCAAACCTACATGCTAAGAGTATATATATATATATATATATATATATATATATATATATATATATATATATATATATATATATATATATTTGCAACCATATTTATAAATATATATGTATATATAAGTGTACGAAATTTCATATATATATACATATATATATATACATATATATATGTACTTATCCGAGACCTTTTAGTTTCAATCCATGCATACATATGTGGGCAGGAAAAAGTCACTTGTTTACAAATCACATTGTATAACTAAATATTCTTTTATAACTTGGCATAATTTGGAGAAATATTAAGTTTTCAGGCTGATATTGACGAATTTCTCTTTTGAAAAAGAAAAATATAAAACAACATAAAAACAAACAAAACAATTTGTGGAAAGGAGTCTCCATGGTGTAATCACTAAAGTGCTTGACTACGGCCTTGAAGTTAGCGAGTTCGAACTCTAGTAGCGCTTTTACGTCTACTTTCGGTTTAATTTCCATGGGAATGGTATTACACCCTCAGCTATGAGCTAAATAGTACCGCTACTGTTGTAGTAGGATGGCTTTGGCGTTAAATAACTTCCGAAGGTTGATATACCATTAAGCAAAAATAAACAATTGGAATCATGTTTAATTTTTAAAAAATTCAGCCATTGCTAGATTTTCAAGCATTGAGTTTTTTGTCGATTTTCTACTGTGTATCTATTTCGTTTGGTTTGGTTTCTTTGTTTAATGGCATATCAACCTTTGTAGGTTATTTAATGCCAAAGCCATTCTCCTAGAAGAACAGTAGTGGTACTATTTAACCCATAGCTGGGAGGTGTATCTATTTACTTAACTCTTTTAACACGATAAAGATGTGACACAAGTTCAGTTCGTTCAATAGAGTAAACTGGTTAGAATTCATAGTTTTCTTTCTACTAGGCTACTTGCCTCACCAAGTCTAAAGAGCCTCGTCTGCACTACTATTTACTGAAGGGAGAACATATAGATTCACGCAATTTTTCTGTCTTTTTAATTATTCTTCTGATAAAGACTTCGTGAACATGAACCCTTGTTTCTACCTTCAGACAAGTCATGGACTAATTGGTGCTTTGCTGAATTGTTCTCCTATTCAAGCTACAGCTTCCCAACTCGATGATCGCTGGGATATATGTAACGTTATAAGGGAAGTAAGTTGAATGAGACTCAGACGCCATTGCTCTGTGAATGTACACAGTCGATTCCTCTGTCACGAGCAGGATTTAACACAATATCAATTTTTAAGTGGTGTATAGTTGGCTTGAGTTTTCCTTCTCCAAGCCTGCCAAACAAAGATAAAAAACCCAGTTCGCCCTACTATTTAAACATTGTTTGAGAGAAGAATACAAGAATTCTTGCCTTTCCCAAAGACATTAGCGCGTTGTAAATCACAAACAACCTTGTCCAAGATTTGAACTCGGGTCACCGATTCCTTTTTCTATGAAAATCGTTGCACTAAGCACGTTTCCATTTTCTCCATTTTAATCGTAATTAAAATACAGGGTGGAACGTTAAAATTGTCGCCCTAGAAAAAACATGAATCCATTTCCGTTTAATGAAAACCGGTTTTCTTTTTTGTTGCAGACCATCTTCTAGTTGGCCAGTTGTGTACAAATCCCAAGAGCGATAGGCGCCTTCTATCATGTCTGAAAGTGACACAATGTTCAACGAGCGAAATCGGAAATGCGCCGCTCATGCTCTCTACCGATCCAAGTTATGACCACAGAACCATTGCCAGCACCCTCAAAATGCAAATCCGGACGGTTAAACGCTTGAGGGGAAAGCTCAACGCATCAGACGACCCTTTGGAGGTGATGGAGCGGAAGGCCACATCATGCCACTTCACATCTTCGAAGTCGGCTTGAAAGTGTACCTTGATGTGCTGAAGAGTGTGGTGATCCCCTGGTGCAATCAGGTAGCCGGTGGCAGACCCTGATTGTGGCAGCAGGATTCGCCGCCGGCCCACAAGTCCAAAGAGACCCAGGCTTGGCTTCGGGAGTGCTACGACTTTGTACCCTTCTCGCACTGGCCCTCCTCCTCCCCCGACCTGAACCCGCTGGACTACTTCGTTTGGTCATACGTCGGGAACATCACCAACATGATCTCCCACAACACCAAAGCCAGTCTGATCGCCGCCATCCGCCGAGTATTCGCCGAACTCCCGCCGGCGCTTGTGGAAAAGGCATGGTCCTAGTTCCGGATCCATATCGAGGCGGCGATTGAGGCTGAAGGCGGCTACATTGAATAGATGTCAGCTCTACAACATAATCAAGTTACCGGAATTGATTTTTTCAATAAACGTTTTAAAATAAAGCTGTAGTGTAGGTTTCTTTCGGACAACAATTGTATCGTTCCACCCAATAGAAGAAAGTCATACAATTCTGTGTGGCCCTTTTTCTGTTAATTTTTTTTAGTCGGACTTCTCAAACTTTTTACTTGATGCTTCCCTTGTAACCGAACTTAATTTCCATTTACCCGAAAATAAATTTAAAGAAAATTCAATTACAAAGCATAACGAATTTACACAAGAAAACAACCAAAAAACAATAAATGCGAATGCACCTTTAGATCCTGAATTATCTTTTAATGGAAAGGATGGATTTTGGTCGGCAGTGACGAGAACAAGGATATTTTGGTTGCAAGTTTGTGAGTTTGAGCCAAAAATCAATACGTTCTATCTTCAAAGTGCTTCTCTATTTGTTTAGTAAATAATTCGCATGGCTAAACCAAGATACACACACACACACACACAATATATATATATATATATATATTGTGTATTGGACTTGTTATTATTTCTATATTTGGATCTATTTAGTCCTTTATCATGTTGAACTCACACTCTTTTGGATACGTCACTGGATCTAACCAACGCCTTTATCCACTGTCCAATGTGTCCTTGAGTTCAATACCCGGTGAAGGCAGTGGATAACTTTCAGAGGGGAAATTAACAGGAGATGACTGATAATTGACGTCCATTAAATATGGCTCGTGGAACTAGAACACTCTACCCCTGTGAGCAAAATAAAGGGTTAAGTTTGACATTCCAACCACTTGAAGAAGGCCGGAGCGGACAACGGCCGAATCATTGTGATAAACATAGCGACAAAGATGAGGACAATAATCCGAAAAATGTAAATAACGTACTATATATAAAGTCATCAACAGACAGTTCTGATTCGTTCCATCAGAACTCCTCAGCGTGGCTAGACAGTATCTTCCCGTAGCTAGGATCGAAACCCCGTTGATTCAAACGTCAAGCCAACCTTTTAACCATTCAGCCACGAGGAGATATTAGCTTCAAAGTAAATTTTAAACGGTTATGAATCACAATTACTATTGTTTACATACGTCCGTTCGATGGTTGCTGAGACTTTATATATATATATATATATATATATATATATATATATATATATATATATATATATATATATATATATATATATATATATATATATATATATATATATATACTGCTAAATGTTATATATAGTCATCAATGAATTTGTTTAACAACATATCAACTCCATATAGGTTATTTAATGTCAAAATTTAACTTTTCTGTAAATGCTTGATCTTAATCATATCAATTTATATTCTGAATGTTCCATTGCAATCATTTTTCATCGCATCTTTTTTTATTGTCTATAATAATTATTTGTTTGCACAGTCATATGGTATCAAGTATTCCATATAAATGCAAATAATTTGCTCATAGTTATATGGCTCCAAGTATTTATATACAATACTAATAATTATCAAAAAGGGAAATTTGACCCATAGTTGTAAAGCTAATACGTATAACTTCTCCGGATCAAAGTGAGCTGGGGAGTAATGGCAATGAAGAGCTACTCAACACTTTCCAGAGCTCCAGAAGTGGAGCCTCACCATCAGATACAATTTAATGTCATATTCAGGGTAATCTGTATATTTTAGTCATGTGATTGTTCATTTAACAGATTAATGGTTTTCCTGGGTCCTATATATATATATTCCTATCTCATCACATCAACCTTTTTCTTAGTCTGCAGAAGACATCAGGCCAACCCCGACATATATATTAAATGAAAACTAATGAATATTACACTGCTGCTCGGACGTATTACGAGTAAGCAGACAGTTGGAATTTGGAGTTACCTTTTATCAAAACTGGTTGCCGTATCACGGCTAAGGAGCTCAGTTTACATAACTTATTTTTTTTTTTTACTTATGGAGTGATGGGATGGATTCACAACAACACACATGTAATATGACCGGAAAAGTCTCAAATAAAATTCAAAACTAGCTTGAAAATTCTATTTTCTGAAGGGATAACCATTACACAATGCAACAACCCTCTCTCACACACTTTGCCATACGTTAACTGAAAACCAGATAAACAAAGCCGTTATTACTTCAAGGCATGATACATTACATCTTAGACCAAAAGAGACGCTGTAAAAGAACATTTTCCAACCACTAGCTCAAAAAAATTAAGAACTGCTGGAAAATTGAAATTAAGCCCTAACTTAAGATAGGTTTATCAAGAACGAGGTATACTAGCCTTTCGTCGACTAAACAATCACATAGAAATGATCGGAAGCAAAAATATACTAAATAATAAAGGAATCCATTGGAAATTCACGATGGAATCCACAAAACTTTGCCTCTCAAATAAAATTAAGAACAATTTATGCTGTAAACACCTAAAGTCTTTCACTTGATTCACAACTGAAAAGACTTTTAAACATTTACCAGGAATCTAATTGCAGATGCAAAAAATAATTTATTAACTGAACTGCAAATGCTACCGAAAGCAATTGATCGAAAAGTCAAAACGACACTTTACTTTAGTCTAAATAACTACACAAAATAAAACATATAGGTTACAACAAACTAATACTTGAAGAAAATCATTTCCGCTCAAACGGTCACAATTTTAACAGAAATGCAAAATTCACCATCGTTGATAGAATAAAAAAAAAAAATAAAAAAATTCCCGAATTAAACAATATCACAGCAATGATAGAAACGCACGAAGATAAATGGAAATTGTCTTCAAACACTGACCACAAATGGATTTAACATAAAACTGGATGGCGCTGCTTTGGTTGTTTGGGTTTAATGGCATATCAACCTTTGTATGTTATTTAATGTCAAATCCATTTTTGTACGAATAATCAGTTCTATTTCAAACAATTCAATTTAGCATAAGTACACGGTTTAATTGTCAAAAACATTTCTATATCAAGCTATTCAGTTTAGTTAAACAATTCTAATTCAAACAATTCAGTCTAGCGTAAGTACAGTGTCAATGTCAAAAATAATTTAAATACGCAATTTAAATGAAAAAACAGTAAACTCTCAAAACCACGGTTTAGTTCTATTTGACCCATAGATAGGACCCTTATCAAGTGCTACCACCCTGGGCTAGAGTGGACCTGGGAGCGATGGCAATGAAGGGGTACTACGCATTCCCCAAATCTCCAGCATTACTGGAACCTCACCATCAGATTGTTTAGTGTCATAATCAGGACACTCGTTGGCGGGGGTCTTGTTCCTTTACAAAGATGCAGTCGGTGTATTCTACAGCTATAGCCGACTGGGCGAGGCGCTGCTTTGAAATAAAGTATTCAGGTTTGGAGTTCTACATAAACATCAAAATAAACAGCCGCCAGAGCAAGCAGTCATGGTTAATTTAAATTCCATATCCCCTATACTTAACATATATCTCCCAAATGGAGAGCTCAGTGTCAGTTGTCTTGGATGACATAGGTCATATAAAGGTTAGTTGAAGCCATTTGGATACAAAACTTTTTTTTCATTCAACGACGTTATATTCAACGTTGCCAGTTCATTTTTTTGTCGCTTCTTTTGCAGCATATCAACTCTTTTAAAACTATTTAAAACATTTACAAAATTTTTTCTTCTTACGGTAACCTAAGGTAGATACGAGTGGAACAATCCAAAAATTCATGACAAAAAAAAATTTCCCTATTTGTCTTACTACTTTTGTTCATCTCACAATATATATATATATATATATACACAAAATGTGTGTGTGTGCGTGTGTGTGTGTGTGTGTGTGTGTGTGCGCATACATATGTATATATATGCATTTATAAATGAATCCGAGGGTCCTTCAAAAAGTTCTAAGCCTTACCGAGATTTTAGATTTGTCACACACCTCTCACTTTTGTATGGGCCACATTTGCACTTAAGAAAGAAATATGAATTAGTTTTTCCAGTTTTATAAGGGGTGGTAGGGTGTTACCAGTACAAAAATGTTCAACTAAGGCTTTTCTTCCCGGCTGAAGTTTATATATATATATATATATATATATGGCTCACTGGTTCACCATTTTTCTTTTATAACCTCATCCCAAAAAGTGTAAGTGACCCTACATAAGGTATCTTTTATCACTATAAACAAATAACTTCTTGTATAGTCATTTGCTAAGCTTGCCTTAGATAATGGTCTTCATTGATGCCTATGGACGAATATATATATATATATATATATATTTGCCTATGCGTAGAAATTCTTGAAATGTAACCAACTCTTTTTGTTTGGCGTTTGATACACACAATAAATAGATAAAATAACGTGATGGAATAAGCTACTTAGGTTTATACTTATTGAGACTGTCGTTTGTTGGTGAAAGCATTAAGCCGAATTGCCAAGGTAAGCGGGTTTTCTTGTTCTTTTTATCCGTTTTTGTTTGGCTTCAGTCAGTAATCAGATGTATATGTGCGCAGCAGTAACGTAGTTGTTTGAAAGTCTATGGGAATCCGACCCCTTGTAGGTAGATAGAACAAATAATTGTACGCTTCAATTACTGTCATTTGTACAAATTGGTTACTGTTCAGATCTATGCGTGTGACAAAATCATGTTAGTGATAGATAATAATAACTTAGGGACGCAATTTTGCGATACACATACATTTGTATTTACCCAACTCCTGGGCACGAGCAGGATGTGACACAAGGTCAATTTTTAAGCAGAGTTTAACAGGTCTGAATTAAGAGTTTTCTTTCTTAAAGGCTGGTTGCCATACCAAAGTAAAAGGGCTCAGTTTGTCCTCTTGTTTACTCATAGCTTGGGAGAGAATAGTCGGATTACACCCTTTCTCAAGGGTTTTAGCGTTATGTGAAATGAAAAGAGCCTCGTCCATGATTTGAACTCGGATCGCCATGTCTATTTTCTACGATGATAACCAAGTGGTTCTAAAGTTTTGGTTTGTTTATTAAGAAGAAATATTTTCATCTTTTTTTCCTATTAAAGCTGAGACTGTGTATGTGGTATGAAGTTAGAGTGACGGTTCACGACACGGAAAATTTTGACGAACTGAGTTCAAATTCTGGCTGAAGTAGTTTGTGTTCTTTTAGAAAAGAATTAATATATACGTAAATTCAACCCTCTTTTCCTTGGAGTGGCATCCTGAATAACTGAATGATTTTAATGGCATATCCACCTGTCTAGGGTTATTTTATAATTTGTAAACATATGTATTTGTCCTATATATGGGGACATAAATAGGTTTTACCTCTGCGGGTCCAACTGGAACTAGGACTATTGGCTAGTGGGTACTCCATACTCCCCAGATCTCTAGAACTGGAGCCACACCATCTGATACAGTTTTGTGTTATACCCAAGATGCTCTCTTTTATGAGGGGGTTCTTACCTCCTTGCAGAGGATACATTTTGCGTATTCTAAGCCCGGCTGACAAGACTGAGGTAGTGTCCTTTTTAAAATAGTGTTGAAGTGCATTAATTAATTGACTTTTAAGATATTAATATTGTAACTTAGTATGTAGTCTCTACCTGTTTCAATTGATGGTGAAGATACATTTTTGTACTGTATAAAATTGTCAAATTGACTTCAGCATATATAGTCTGCAGAATTTATGTAGAAAAAAAAAAAAAAGAAAGAAAAGAATATTATTTATGTCATTTCTTCGTTAAAGCCTTGCTGGTTCCCCTTTCTCCGATCTGGTTTTCGCGTTCGATCCTTTGTCGGGACCGTACTGGGTGGGAAGTTTCTTGAGGCGGTATATCTATCAAGCGGTAACGCAGACGTCTCAAGGTGAGCTTAGCGAATCTCGCTTGGAGCAAAGGGGCAAAAACTCTCTTCATTTCAATTTTCAATACAGATACAGACCGCAAAAATGTGGCCATCAATCCTTTCCGAGCGGAGATAAGTTACCCCAGGGAAAACTGGCTTGTGGCGGCTAAACGTTCATACCGACGTCTCTAATTTTTCAAAATATTTTTCAAGATATACCACTTAGAGTTCCCATTACTGTGTAGACTCTCCGTATGTGTATTTTGTGTGTGTGTATGTGTGTATGTAATGCAACTACAGCACATAAAAATGTGGACATGGTAGTTATTGTATATACAGTAGTAAGCATAAAGTTCAGAACGATGTTGCGATGTTTTTTTCGAATGGTATATAATTATTCTTATAACTTTATCAAAATAAGTTTATTGAGCTTTATATTTTGGAATTGTATAATTTACCTTTATATCCTTATTTTTCCTTGATAAAATGTTCTATGAAACTTTAAAATAAAAAGTTATTTCACATGTAGACTTTTTCTTAACATCGTTCTGATCTTTATGCTCGCTACAGTATATATCGAAAAAAAGGTGTAAATTATTGAATGAAACTCCGATCTACACGGTGTGGTGTCCTCGTGGTGTAATGGTTGAAACGATGAACTGCGGAATCGTGAGTACGCGAGTTCGTACTCCAGTCGCGCTATTACGTTCACTTTCGGGCAAATACCCTTGGGAAAGGTATGAACCCACTTATCCTCCCAGCTATGGGTTAAATAGTACCTCTACTGTTCTCCTAGGAGAATAGCATTAAATTACCAACAAAGGTTGATATACCATAAAACGAAGAAATCATCCGTTTTATAAATTCTTATTTCTTTAAATTGCGTGAAAAATTTGCTCAGAATTTATAGTTAGTCTTTTCTTGTAAGAAAAGATAATATTAGTCAGAGCGTAAATATTTGCCAATATGAAAAAAAAAATTGGTATTTTCGATGTAGTAGATTTTGCGGTCTAAGTTTCAGTTGATAAATTTTCTGAGAGTAAAAAATCTTTGTTTGAGAATGTCATTATGAAAAGAGAAATGCATTTATATTTTAACGTATAAGCGGCGATTGCTGAAATTTTTATCAGCAGGTGAGAGATGAATACTTTTAACCAATAAAAATGTAAACAAACACACATTCAATTTAAGAAAAATCAAACGAAGTTGAAATAGAATGTATTCTCGTAAAAAAAAAAAAAAAATGAATAAAAAAGGAATGTAGATTTTCACTCAAAAGAAATGAACCGAAAAGTTTTTGAGTAAGTAATAATTCCATGCTAACTGAAGAAAGATCGATTTCTTTGCTTATTTATAAGTTTGACGTAGGCTCGAAATTAGATAAAAAAAGTTGATTTATCGATGAATCTAATTGACTTAAAATAGTATTTTTAATATTCTAGGAGGGAAAATATTTTTTGATTTATTTTGGGTTTTGATCCTTCAGATTTTTCGCGGCAAGTTAAATATTGTCGTCTGCAAAGTATCTCGAAATTTAAAAACCAGCGCGAATTCGCCGACTGGTCAATAAATGCAAAAAAGCAAAAACAAAACAGATACAAAAATTACAACTGCTGGAGCCTATTTTTTTGCACAAAAATTAACACTTTTTTTGTATGGAAATCAGTTGAGTTCACACAAACACACACTCTATAGTTATCCACAGACAGATCTGTTTCGTTCTATCAGAACTTATCAGTGTGGCTAGGCATTAACTTCCCGTAGCTGGGATCGAAACCCAGTTGACTCAAACGTCAAGACAAGCTGCTAACCATTCAGCCACAAGGAGCCATTAGCCATAAAATAAATTTTAAAAGGTTATGAATCACAATTACTATTGTTTACATACATCCGTTCAACGGCAACCGAGACCTCAATTCATATATGAAGAGGCTTGCAATAAACGCTAATGGCAACACGATTACTTCTTCGCCAGAGAACTCAACCGTATGGGGGTATGCGAGTATATATATATATATATATATATATATATATATATATATACCATTGAGAAAGGTATGAATCCAACTATTTTACTTCCAGGTATGGGTAAATAGTAAAACAATTTGGGCTCTTTAACCTTGATATGGCAATCTATCTAGGGGAATGAAAACTCTGAATTCTAACCTGTTGAACTCTATTTAAAACCTACCTTGCGTTGCATCGAGCTCGTGAGAGTGGTTGGGTATTTCCATATATATATATATATATATATAACACAACATCAGTAAGACAGGGTGTAAGTAATGCACACTTTCTCTCTCTCTCTCAATCTTTCTCTCTCTTACACTCATACAGTTCTCTTAATTACAACGAAGACTACATGTCCGATTGATAGGACCTTAAAGGGGCAACCACTCCAGATAAAAGTCAACCTGGAAGTAATGACAATGAATGAGAACTCCACACTAAACAGATCTCCAAAACTAGAGCCTCATCATCAGACGGAGTTTTGTGTCATACCAAGGAAACCTTTTTTCGGAGGTCATATCTTTCTGTAGGAGATACAGTTAGTATATTCTATACCTCACAAGTGCTAGGCTGGGGAAATATATAAATAAACTTATATATGTATATATGGAAGTAAATAATGAAAATAAATCCGACAGTATATAGAAAATAGAAAAAACAAATTAAACCAAGAGTGATGAATTTGTAATATATGTACTTGGGTAATGTTATTTGAGATAATAAATGAGAAGTACAAATATTAACTTTAAAAGAGGAATTTTATTCTTCGTATACAACGCCACGTGTTGGCTAGAGAATGTCCGGCGGTCAATACGTGTGTTTAGTGTTTGGAATCTCTTCAGCAACTGCCTCCTCTTCTGTCTTGGGTCGTCTTCGGCAACTGCTACTATCTCCGCTGATTGACCAGAGAGAGAGGGAGAGCAAGAGAGAAAAGGAGAGAGAAGGGAAGAGAGAAGAGTGATAAGCGATGGATTCTGGGATAGCATTCCTTGGCCGAGGTGGAAGTAAGGACCAAGATTTCTGTTGAGTTAGTATTGACTGCCCATTTACTGACCTTAGTAAGGGAGGTGATACTACAATACTCCCCTACTAGTAAACGGAGTTTTTGTTTGGTTTTGTTTGTTGTTTTTTTGTTGTTGTTTCTTTGCTTTTGTTTTTGTTTTAATAATAAATATACTCGTTATCCTTTTTCCATGTAACCGTTCTACCTGAAGTTCTTGTTTTCATTTTATGTTCCTACACTTTTTCAGGAGGTAAACTTTCAGACTTTTTATTTGTATTGGTAGTTGCATTTTGTGTACATTTTTGTTTGTTTTCAATGTAAGGTTTTAAACGGTCTATTGAAACTTGTGTATGCATATTTGAGTTAGTTTCTATTAGGAAATATTTTGGTGTTCGTTCGAGTACCATGTAAGGACCTGAATAGGGTGCTTCTAGTGGTTTTCGAACGCGGTCTATCCTAATCCAAACTTTATCACAAGTTTGAAGTTGATCTGGCACGTATGATTTTTTTGTTGATTTTTCTTGGTTTGAAAAGTCTGTCAGATCGAATTTTGCCATAGTTTTGTGCAGTTCTCTTGTAAAATTTTGTGTAACTGTTTCTGTATTTTCCGTATTTATCATTAGTTGTGGTAATAACATTTGTGCACCTGTGACCGCATAAAAAGGGGAAAAATTGGAGCAGTTGGGCATACTTCGAATTCCCATGAGAACTATTGGTAGGGCTGAAATCCAATATTCTTTTTGGGCCATAATAGCTGCTTTTAAGGTTTTGTGGGCTCTTTCTATAAGTCCATTGCATTGTGGATGATAGGATGTTGTACGTAGCCTATAGAATCCAATAATTTTTGATAGTTCAAGGAAGAGTTCGCTCTCAAACTGTTTGCCTTTGTCTGATATGACGTGGAGTGGAACACCAAAGCGCGTAACCCACGTGTTTACAAAAGCTTCTGCTACGGTTTGTGCTGTAATATCCGATATAGGTTGTGCTTCAATCCATCGACTGGTTCGATCTATACATGTTAAAACATACCGACATGGATTGATGTAAGGATTGTTGGAGCATTTCGCTGGTGGTAGTGGTCCAATTATATCAATGTGTACAGTATGGAATCTTGATGATGGTATTTCCAACGTTTGTACAGGCGATTTGGTATGTCTGTATATTTTTGCTTGTTGACAAGATGTGCATGATGCATGATGGTTTTATCCATATGTGGCCAGTAAAATCTAGCCTTAATCATTTTGATAGATGATTTTATTCCAGGGTGTGATATTGCATGAGAGCTGTCAAAGATAGATTTTCGTAGTGTGCACGGTACAAAAGGTCTGGGGTATGACGTTGATGTATCACATAACACAAATTGATCTTTTCCAGATAATGTGAATTTCTTTAAATCTGGAAAGGACTGTATTTCGGTGTCTGATTTTTGTGCATCTGCAAGTGCTGGCAGATCGTATATATCTATTTGTACAGCAAATGTTGGGCGAGACAGACAATCTGCAACTACATTTTGGTTACCCTTCACATGGGCTATATCTGAAATTAATTCTGTAATAATTGCTAGCTGTCTTTGTTGTCTATCTGATTTGGCAGGTTTTAGACTGTGGAATGCACCGCATATTGGTTTGTGATCTGTCAGAAGTAATACTTCACGACCTTCTATGAGGTGGCGAAAATGTAACACTGACAAATATACTGCTAAAAGTTCACGGTCAAAAGTGGAATATCTCGTCTGTGTTGTCGTCAGTTTCTTTGAGAAGAATCCTATTGGTATTGGATTTCCATTTATGACCTGATGTAAGGCAGCACCTACTACATATTTGCTGCTGTCCGTGACTAGTTGATACTGTGTACAAGTTGGTTGAGGATGAGATGATTCTGTTAGCTCACCAAGTATTTTTATAATGTTAGAAAAGGATTGTTTTTCCAAATTATTCAAGGTAATTAATCCTTTAGGTGTTAATCTCATTCTTTCGGATAAAGGTAAGACTAACTTCGCAAATCCTGGTATTAATTTCCTGTAAAATCCTACCATACCAAGAAATCTGCGTAAGCTTTTAGCATCTGTAGGACACGGAAAATATTCTATTTCTTTTACTTTGTTAGCAGTTGGTGTGATTCCATTTGAATTAATTCTAAAACCTAAGAAATCTAGCGTTGTTACATTGAAAATAGATTTCGATAGTGATATTTTCAGGTTATTTTCTTGTAAATTCTTAAAAACTGTGTCTATATCTTTCTTGTGGGAAGGCACGTCGTCGCTGAAGATTAAGATGTCATCTAAATAGATAAAGACACTGTCTATCTGTCGAAAGATTCTGTCCATGTACCTTTGAAATGTTGCCGACGAATTTTTTAACCCAAACGGCATAAATTCGTAATGAAAAAGACCCATCGGACAGATAATTGCCGTTTTAGGAATATCATCTGGGTGCATTTTAATTTGATGGTACGCTGAAATCAGATCAATTTTTGTAAATCGCTGTTTATTAGCGAGTTTTGTTGTGAATGAATTTATATTGGGAATGGGGTATCTATCACTTTTAGTGATGCTGTTTAATGCACGGTAATCTCCGCAGCAGCGGTATCCTCCACTTTGCTTAGGTACAAGATGTAGTGGGCTTGACCATTCGCTGTCTGAAGGAGTTATCACGCCTTCATTTATGAGTCTTTTAAACTCTTCTTTAGTCGCCGATAGTTTTTCCGCTGATAGCTGTCTGGATTTTGCAAAAACTGGTAAGTGGCTACCTGTATCAATTCTGTGATAAACACCGCAGTAGTTGTTATTTTTGTTTATATGAGGAGAAATGATTTCTGGGTATTTATCCAGACTGGTTTGAATAAATGATGGTAGTTCTACTTTGTTAATGACCACGTTTACTGGAGATGTCGTGTTTAGTATTAATTCCTTTTTGGTAGCTGTTAACGGGTCGTAAATTGTTTTATTTTTGCAGTCGATTATGAGACCAAATTCATTTAAAAAGTCAAATCCAAGGAGTGGATTGGTGATATCTGCGACCACAAATGTCCAGGAAAATGACCTTTTCAAACTTGGTATCCCAATCTCTAGGTTTGCTTGTCCGTAGCATTTTATTTTCTCTCCATTAGCGGTGGTGAGTGATACCGGTGTTGGATTTAACGTGACGCCGTTTAACCTAGACGCTGGTATTATTGAGATACTTGCACCAGTATCCACTATAAATTTTAATGTAGTTGTCCCTAATCGTGTATTGATTTGTAATAGCGGCGAACTCAGGGGGACAGACATGGTTCGCGCCGTTAGTTTTCCGAGTCTGTTGGAGTTGTTGTTGGTGGACGCGAGCTTGGTAGTATTTTTGTGTTTTGCTTCTTCAGCCATCTACACCAAGGTTTGCAAGTTCTTGCTTGCTCGGCAAAGTAGAGGTGTGCCCTACATATTTTGGCTTTTTGTTCCGGGAAGAAAGGTTTAATACCTGTCGGTAAAATAATATTGTCTTTGCTTTTCTCAGTTTTTTGTGTCCTATACTGAGCGGTGAACGCTGTCGCGTTGATATTGTTTAGCAGAGGCATAAGCTCACCCGCTAGCTTTCCAAGTTGAGTTGGACTTAACTCCTTTTGTGAAGCAATGACGGGGGAAATTGTCGCTGGTAGGGCCTGAAGAAATTTGTGTATTACTATTTCTTCTCCGATACCTATCCGTTTTGCTATCGATAGCATTTCTTGCAGGTATGTTGAAGGACGGCCTGTAATAGTTGTTGTTGACATTAATTTGTCCAGCAATTCCGGCTTTGTCCTTTCGTGGGCCTCAATTAATGACTGTTTTATTTCCTCGTATTTTTTTGATTCTAAAATTGTTATCGGTATTTTAGCTACCACCTCTGCAGGCAGAGCTGGTATTACCGTGTAGAATTTTGTTGTTGATGCCGTTATATTGCGCAGGTGGAATTGTGCCTCCAGAATGGAAAACCAGCCATTCACTGCCGTTTCCATGAATTCTGGTGTCTTTATGTTAATTTGCTGTAGAGAAGCTTCTTCCATTTTTATTTATTCATTTATTATTTTTTTAATTGTTTTTTTTTTGTGTGTGTGTATATATTTTTTTATATGTGTATATATATATATATTTGTTATTGTAGACGAAGAAAAGAGGAAAAGAATTTTTTTTTATTTACTTACGTCGAAGGTTCTCTCTTGAAACGTTTGCGACGTGAAGTTGAAAAATTGGTTGGATTTATCCTGGAATTTTCAAAAGTTGCGTCTTATATCCTTTTAGTTGGGGTCACCATTGTAATATATGTACTTGGGTTATGTTATTTGAGATAATAAATGAGAAGTACAAATATTAACTTTAAAAGAGGAATTTTATTCTTCGTATACAACGCCACGTGTTGGCTAGAGAATGTCCGGCGGTCAATACGTGTGTTTAGTGTTTGGAATCTCTTCAGCAATTGCCTCCTCTTCTGTCTTGGGTCGTCTTCGGCAACTGCAACTATCTCCGCTGATTGGCCAGAGGGAGAGGGAGAGCGAGAGAGAAAAGGAGAGAGAAGGGAAGAGAGAAGAGTGATAGGCGATGGATTCTGGGATAGCATTCCTTGGGCGAGGTGGAAGTAAGGACCAAGATTTCTGTTGAGTTAGTATTGACTGCCCATTTACTGACCTTAGTAAGGGAGGTGATACTACAAATTTATTACGATGGAAAGTCAATATTAAAACGTTTCGGTTTTGATAAATCCTCATCAGGACTATAAGATGGTAAAAGTGTTGCTTGAACAGCGATGGATGTTTTATTTAAAAAAAAACAAAAACATAAATAACTGTTCAAGCAACATTTTTTATCATCTTAAAGTCCTGATTAAAATTTATTAAAACCGAAACGTTTCAATGTTGACTTTTCATCATAATAAATCTATCACTTTTGAATTAATTTGTTTTTCTATTTTCTTCATCTCTTCCTTTCTCTCTCTCTCTCTATATATATATATATACACACACACACACACACACACACATATATATATATATATATATATATATAAGATTAAGAATTGTCAGAAAATTGGTAAACCTCAATCTTGGGCCTAACACTGAAACTCCCCATGTATCGCACAGGGTAATGTTGCAGGTCTGATTTTCGAAGAAAATGGACGTCTTATATCCTGCAAAATGCGGTAAGTATCGATTATGTGATAGCTCTGTAAATAGAAAGAATGTTATCGATTAAATTAAAATAGCAATTGTAGATTTCAGTTAAAAAGCAAAATAATCCAATAATTGACCAAAATTCAGCGATCATTGCTTAAGAACAGCGGTAGTTAACAATTAGGTGCGCGTGAGACACGCAGGGTCATTTGAAGTCAGACAGTGGTGGCAACTCGTTAAGTTGAGTCCACCTGGTTCTGAAAATCAGTTGTCACTGGAACATCGGTGGTGCACCCACCCACACTTACTTACTGACAGACATTAGTGTCTTTTGTATACTTCACTTTTGCATGTATACAATCAGTGATTCGTGCCGACAGCGTCATTTATTCTTAATGATGTCACATTGTGGACATGGACAAACGTTCGGCTTTGTTAAAGGAAGGCGGACGCACGTGCACACACACACTCACACACACACACACACACACATACAAACTTACTGCAAAGACTATCTATGGATGTATATGTGCAAGTAAGTACAGATTCGAACACACACACACACACATATATATATATGATTAAAAACGGTTCACAATTTTCTTGCCTTCTATTACTAGGAGTTTTATATTTGTACCGATCACGCAACCTTGGCGTCTCTCAAATCCCAGGTGAATGCCTCAAGCCAATAAACGAAGATTTTAGAAAAGAAGATTTGGATAAAATAATTTGGATATCAAATCAGCTTTGCTCAGTGTAGTATTGAACACTTAAAAAAATTAGATTTAAAACTTTTTAATTTTCTTCTATTTGGTTATATCTATATCTATCGAGATGAGCTAATTGGTAAAGGGAGTAGAGTGTTCGTCAATGACTCGTGAGACCGAGGTTCAATCTCAGCTGCTATCTGTAACTAAGCAAAAGTAACTTGTAGTTAATTGCGCAATGGTTGGACCTCTACTATTATACCAGGGTTCAATCCCAGGTCACATCACACCAAAGACTTTTAAAACGGTACTTGATACCTCCTTGCCTAACACTCAGCAATATAAGGTACATATTGAGGGTAAAGTCGAGCAATCCAGGGAAAGAAGAAGCGACCTCCCCTGCACCTCGGTGTAGTAACCATTGAAAAGAGAGCCTTCGGGTCGTCCTCAACTACGATCGCCCTCGACTACGGTCGCCAACTTGACTCTATCTATCTATCTATCTATCTATCCTGACTACCATACAAGTATATATGGCGTCTTGGTTATGAAACTAAACTGCATTCAGTGTTGAGACTCCAGTTCTGGTACTCTAGACAATGTGGATTTAACACCAATTCCAAGCTCCACTCTGACCTGGAGTAGTAGTACCTGTTAAGGTTCTATTTATAGATAAGATGGATCTTTTTGAAATAATGTTTAAAAATGATTTTGAATTACATTGATATATTTGTTCTTAAAACATGAATATTGCAACTAAGTATGAAGGGTTTACTTTTTTGAAATGATAGCGAAGCTACATTTTTTACTGAATAGGATTGGAGACTATTATTGCTAAACTGACTTTAGCGTTAAATAACTCAAAGATTGTTGACATGCCGTAAAACCCCTCAACAATATAATTTCTTGCAAAGTATTAGTATTAGATAAGGCTACTTGAAACCATATCAATCTGCGCAAAAGCTTTTACATTAAAATAGTTACTTGAGGCTGTAATTGGTTACAAATGATTATCATTATTATATGGGAATGGTTATTTGAAATAATATAATTGCTTACAAAGACCGATTTCGTTATTGAATAAACTAACAAACCAACTAGACCAAACAATACAAGTATATATATGCAAATTTGTGAATCTATCAATGTAACTATATAGTTGTATTCAGAAAATGAAGAGAACGTGCTTCTGTTTTTCTTTCCTTCTCTCTCTCTCTCTCTCTCTTTCTTAGATATATCACTGGCGGGAGAGTTCCTGTGGCGTAGTGGCTAACGTGCTGGACTGCGATATCTTTGTAAGCGAGTTCGAACTCCAGTCCTGCAATTATATTCACTTTCGAACGAATATCCTGGGGAAAAGACATGAACACCCTTATCCTCCCAGCTATAGGTGAAATAGTACAACTACTGTTCTTCTGTAAGAATGTCTTTAAAAAACCCGTGAAGGTTGATATGCCATTTAACAAAGAAACCAAATAGAAATAGCCAGCTACGCTATTTTTTTTCTTTGTGCAACATTATTATGATCACTATCAGCAAAATTTAACTAAATCTATATTTTAAGGGATGAAAATAAAACAAGGATATAAAAATATCTATGTTAAGGTAATTATTCATGTTGGTTCGAGTCAGGGCGTAGCGTTTGACCAAAGTTAAGGACAAATGAACTGTTCAGAGGGAATTTTTATTCCTTCGAAATAGATAGACTCGAGAGAATTGCTTTTCGGGCTAAGCTGGAAAAGCCCTAATCTCGGAGTCGCCGGTGATATGCTTTTTTTTAAAAAATTTAATGGCATATAAACCTTCATGGGTTATTTAATGGTAAATCCACGGGGACTCTCCATAGCTTTTTCGTGTCCATAAGAATTTGGCCAAAATACAAACGAAATTTTCCTAATAACATTACTCGGATGAATAGATTTCTTGCAGAAAAAAACTGTAAGAATCTCAAATGTGCTTTACTAGTCGTTTTTCGAAGAATATAATTTCGTTTTAACTTAACAGTTGAATTTTGACAAAATATTTTTTGTTTATTATATGAAGGAAATTCAATGATAAGATATCAAACACGAAAGATTCAATCCCCATTTACGGTCTGTTTTTGAAGCAGAGAATAACTCGTTTGAATTCAGAGTTTTCTTTCTCTTAGATAGGTTGCCATACCAAAGCTGGCGATCAGTCTGCCTAGCTATTTACCAATGGCTGCTTGGGGAAGAAGTGATAAATTCATGCTTTTCCCAAGGGAATTTATACGAAGGGAAACGTAAACAATATCGTCCAGGATTTGAACTCGACTCACTGAGTCCATTTCCAATGACGATAACCATTACGCTACGTGTGTCTCCAATTATTTATTTAATTCCTCACAGAAATCTAAGAATCAGAGAACTCGTCAAAGCATTGTTGCCCTGAAGATAAGAACAAAAAGCGACAGTTGTTAAGTAAATCTAATGGGCCAAGTTAGTAAGGAAGTGAGTTATATGGTATTAAGAATTCCTGTCGAATATCAATCATTTTTAAACAGAGCTATTTGAGTCACAGATAGGACCCTAACAAGTAATACTTTACCAGATCAGAGTGAACCAGGGTGTAATGGTAATGAAGGGGTTCCCTATACTCCTTAGATTTTCAGACGTGGGGCCTCACGATCAGATGCATTTTAGTCTCATACCCAGGACACTCGTTTTTAGAGTGTTTAACCTATCTGTAGGTTTGGTTTGGTTGGGTTTCTTTGTTTAATGGCATATCAACCTTCGTAGGTTATTTAATGCCAGAGCCATTCTTCAAGAAGAACAGTAGTGCTACTATTTAACCCATAGCTAGGAGGATAAGGGGGTTCATGACATTGGCCCAGCGGTTAGAGTGTTCGCCAATGGCCCGGGAGACCTGGGTTCAATCCCAGGTCGAGTCATACCAAAGACTTTAAAAATGGTACTTGATACCACCTTGCTTAACACTCAGCATTATAAGGTACGGTTCAAGGGTAAAGTGGAGCAATCCTGGGAATGGAGTAGCGCCCTCCCCTACACCTTGGTGTAGTAGCTATCGAAAAGGGAGCCTTCGGGTCACCCTCGACTATGGTCGCTAACTTTACTTACTTTACATTTCCCAAGGGTATTTGTTCGAAAGTGAACATAATAGCGCGACTGGAGTTCGAATTCGCTAACTACGATTCTGCACTCCAGCGGTTTGAGACCTTAATCTGTAGGGGATACAGTCTACGTATTATGAGCCCCGCCGACTGGGCATTTTTGTCACAGTGAAAGAAATCAAGTTCAAATCACATATGGGGCTTGACATCATTAAAGAGTAGGTTTCTTTTAGAGAGCGTTCCAAGTGTGACAAAAGAGCTAGAGGCGGTTTATTGTTGCAAAAGTAACTCATTCGAAAGGAACGGCAGCCAAATTTAAATCATGTAAGAATAAAGCTATTATCAAAGAAGTCTCGGAATATTCTGTTTGTAATACGTATAAGAGAGGATCTTAGAATAAAGATCAGCATTTGGTTCCCTTTCTAAGTGTATTGATAAAAACTTGAGTTATGGATGCTGCAAATTACAATTGTTATTTTTCTTCTATCGATTTTATCACACTAATTTTTCACTGGAGTCTGAGCGACATCAAGTCTCCTCAGCTCTCCAGGACTCTTCTGAGTATTCCGGTCGATTTTAACAGTGCTGTGGTCTGGATGGTTTTAGTTCTTCCGCAGATTTCCATTGCCCCCCTTCTTTTACCTGTTTGGTTTGGTTTCTTTGTTTAATGGCTTATCAACATCCGTAGGTTGTTTAATACCAAATCCATCTCAGTAGAAGAACAGTAGTGGTACTGTTTAACTCTTAGGTAAGGGTGATAAGGTGTTCATACTGAGACGTGGTATGCTATAGAGAGAGAGAGGGAAGGGGAGGTCAATACCCTTGCTCCTCTTGATTTGAATCAACAGGCGTTAAGAAAGATCGGAAGACAGGGACCGTCCGTTAAAGTGGTAGGGGAGAGAAATTACCATACTATATCCCTTGCACTTTAGCCTGTTGAAGCGACAGACGACAGAGGTCAAGGTCAGTCGAATGGCGTGATTTGGCGAGTTGGTGGAAGAAGAAAAAACGATTGATTGGACGATAAAATCTTCAAGCCAAAAGGCCGGCACGCGTTAGTGAAATTTGAAAGAAAATCTTCAGTTTCGTGCGGAACAGCTTTAAGACAAGTCGCTGTATTCGACGAACTCCGGGAGAAAGAAAAGAATCACCCGTAAAAACAAAAAGTCTGTGATCTGAAATCCGTCAAAGATAAGTACAACTCAAACCGTTTTCTTTTTCCAAATCTTAAATATTGAAAAGGAGTGTGTATTCTAAAAACTGTGAATGTTCTATTTCATCTATTATTAAGAATATTGTATGAACATTTCTACACGCCTCAGTCCGGTGTCTTAGACACTTTTATTCAAGTAAAAGAAAGAGAAAAAAGAGAGAGAAGAAAAAGGACTGTTGAGAGATATTTTTGTTTGATGTTTTCCTGTTGTCTAAATATTTCCGGTGTTTGAAAAGAGAAAAAAGAACTGTTTCTTGAATTTCCTCATTATTTGTTTTGATCGTCGCATATTAAAGTTTTTGTTATATTTTAAATGCACCCTTGTGTTGAAATGTTTTGATTGTGTTCTCTTCCTCTGTTGAATTGATTTCTTTTGCCTGTATCTTATATCTCGGCCTCATTCCACTTTCATTAGTTCTCGCTAACACGTCTTATTGCTTCCTTAAACAATATAAGACGATTTGGAAATCTGCAGTGAATCTCATCTAACCTAGAAATTCGTTCCTCCGTGATATGAAGGGGTAGGAGAACAAGGACTTGGTAGCGTATTTAAGAACGAATCGGCAACACCTTTACCGACGTCAGAGACCAGTCTAATCTCGAATCAACATCCACATTATTTGTTTATTTCACATACGTCTAAATAGGAGTCTTGACCGGGATTCATTTTGTGGAGTGTCAAGTGATGGGCTGTTCTCGGCTATATAGATTCTACGTAACAGCTTTTTACTGAGGACAATGAACGAGACGTCAATCTCTAAAGGTCAGAGTAGAATCCAACGTCACAATACCTTTACCAAGGGTTATTTTCCGTGAGTGAACATAACAGCGCTTACTACAATATCGCAGTCCAACACGTTAGCCTCAACGCCATGTTGACTCCCTTTTCTAGTGTTATGTTTTTAGGCTAAACTGACCGTCTCGTAAATAACCTCACCAATTGTAAACACATTCATGAGAATGAATTAATGCATTTTTATTTCAAAGCCTCGATACTTATTGGTATTCTTGCATATTTATTAGTGTATATCAAAATATTTTTCAAACACAAAACTTCATCTGATGGTGAGATCGGAGGAATGTAGAGTACCTCTTCATTGCCATTACTCCCAGGTCCACTCTGACCCAGAGTGCTATTGCCTGTTAAGGTCCCATTAATGGGTCAACCAAAATTGTTCAATCATTTATCAAAGATTAAATCTTATCCCCCAGCTATTGGTCAAATAGTATCACTGCTGTTCTTCTACAAAAATGGCCTTGGCATTTAATAACCCACGAAGGTTGATATGTCAACGAACAAAAGACACCAAAGTAAAAGAAATCAAGCTGAAGATTATTACCAATATTAGTTATTTGAAATCATACAGCTGTGTGCAAATTATTTATATCATATAGAAACAAGTGATAAATAGAATTATCAAAATTAGATAGGAATATTTGAAACCATTTATCAGTAAATTAACGTTTTGGTATTAAATATTCTATGAAGAGTTGATATGTCATTAAGCAAATCCACCAAACCAAACCTAACCAAACCAAAGTATTTTTTCATTTCTAATTATCTGAGAATTCATGGGGAACATGTTGAGACCTCCAGTATGTTTTTTGCGTTTTTTTTATGCTCTTCTTATAGTATCTTTTTTGATCTTCATATGATATCTTTTAATGCTTTTCATATATCTTTTAATAATCTGAGCTCTAGTGAAAGAGTTCGAGTGCTGATCGTCTTATTTGATTCTACCTTGCGTATCATAATATCTTAATAACTAACGGTGGGTCACTTTTAGGCTCTATTTAAAAGGGGTCAATTCACCACTCTAAAAACGCTTAGACCATTTTTGGGCAGTCCATTCAGATATAATTCCATTTTTCCGGGACTCTGCGAGCAGCTTCAACGATTTTGAGGTCCTGTGTAAATTAGTGACGAAGTCATGCCTTTTCTTAGAATATTAGCGTGAGGTGAAACGCAAACAATCTCGTCCAGGATTTGAACTCAGTTCACCAAGTTCATTTTCTACGACGATAAACAATACGCTACAGGCGCCTTCTTTAATATTGACTTGCAGCAACTCAAAACGAGATGCGGGCACGAGAGCGCAGCTATTCCACCATTTCTTTAAGGTTGACTTGTGTAACATCACGGGGAGTCCACGATGACGGTGGACTGTTGAATAATTTGAATTCATATATTGATTCAATTCTTCAACTATACAAAAACTATCTGTTTTAAGCTCTGACAAAATCAAGTATGGCGTTGTCTTCAATGACTTTTATCTGCGTAATCTAACGCCTTACACCTACCGTGAACAGACGCTGCTGTAGTTAGGATAACTGGTCGTTTAAGTGGTTGAAGGAAAATAAACACAAAAATACAACTTTCCTCATATAAAGACCCTTCCGTTGTTTATTTTCTTTTGTTAATTACAGAGGCTGTGGAAATATGTGGAAACGACTGCTGCTCACTAAGCTACTCGGACAGAGATTTGTGGATTTGTTCCGTATAGAGGGTGTTCGTCTGTCTTAGACGTCACCCTGGCTTCTCTCGATCGACTTTTGCTGGTCTCAATCTCCGACGTTAAAACCGTTTTTTCCAGTTCTCAGATCAAGGAACCCCAAATTTCATCTATGTAAATGATATATATTACTCGTCCTGTAGATAGAGATTTCAATGACTTCGACAAACTTTCGCAATTATTGTGTTTGCCTAAGGTATCAAATATGACGTATAGGTTTTTTATACGAATTTTACCTCAATTAGCCTTCCAGTCAGAAGGGAAGTCCTTGTTGCGTAGTGGCTAATGTACTAGATTGTGACTTCATAGTAAGCGTGTTCGAACTCCACTCGCTCTATTGCGTTCACTTTGGGACTAATACTCATTGGAAAGGTATGAACTCCCTAATCCACCAACGATGGACTAAATAGTACCACTTCTTTCTTCGCACAAGGATGACTTTGACATTTAATATAACCCATGAAGGTTGGTATGTTATTAAAGAAACCAAACCTTCCAATCAGACTTTAAAAAAAAAACTAGTCTCTCTTCCGGTTTTGTGCCTTGTTGGCAGGGCTTATAATATGCAGACTTTATCTTCTGCACAGGGATAAAACCATCCTACAGAGCTGTATCCTGAGTATGGCACTAAACTGTATTTGGTAGTAAGGCTGCAGTTATGAAGATACGGGAAGTGTGGAGTACCCTTTCATTGCCATTACTCCCAGATCCACTCTGACCCGGAGTTGTAGTACTTGTTATGGCCCCAACAATGGATCAAATAAATCTGTTTGTAAATTATCTATATCAGATTGGAATACTTGATATCATGTACAAAACAACTTAAACTACAAAAAAAAAATGCAAATATAAACGTAAAATGTACGTAATTCCCTTACATCTAGACACAAAATAGCTTTAGACAAGTTGATATCGACATATATACACTCTTTATGAAGCTTTACTTAAATGGTATCGTCGTGTTTATTGAAGATCGTATAGATTGATTTTTTCTTTTAAATATCGGGTGTTAACCAGATTAATTTGAAGGGCGTCTTCGTGGTGTAATGGTTAAAGCGATGTAGTGCGGAATCGTAGTAAACGCGTTCGAACTCCAGTCGTGCTATTGCGCTCATATTCGAGCAAATACCCTTGGGAAAGTTATGAACCCCCTTTTCCTCCCAGCTATTCGTTAAATAGTACCGCTACCGTTCTTCTTGCAGAATGGCACTAAATAACCTACAGCAGTTGATATGCCATTAAACAAAGAAACCAAACCAACCAGATTGATTTTTTTACAAAGATTAAATCTAAAAAATGAATAAATTTTAAAAATCTTTTATAAAAAAATTCTATATAATACTGTCCTTTACTCGGACTCAAATCTGGGTGGTGTTTTTACCCTTTTTTTTACCTATACATTCTCACTCTGTGACAAATTCATTTTAGTGGTCAGTATTTTCAATTCTGTCGCTTATAGTATTACACAGAGTCAGTATTTATACCAATTAGATTTTGCAGATTTTCTAGTATAACTCTGGTTTTTCTATCTCGGGTGCATCTTGGTACTTCCCTGCTGCTTTTCCAACGATGCTGAATTTTCATTGTATCATTATCAGCAATGCGAGTTCTCGGCTATCAAGTTCATTTCAGAGGGAACACCATTGGGTAGAAAGATATGATAGATATTCAAGAAAATAGACGCTCCAGGAAGATTAGCATCGCTTTGATAATATTTCTCAAAGGAAGGTTGATAAACTCAGAAGACAGTAAGGGATAAAAATGCAAGGATCAACTGACCCCAGGTCTGGGATTTTGACCGTTATGACCAGTTTTCACTGTTTTTATTCTTCTTTCAACTGACAAGGCACTCAGAATTTTGAGGAAATTTACCGACTAATATCTTTAACACACTTGCTTACAATATTACACAAGTCATCGTTAAATTCAAGAAGACGATGCATTTCGAAAGCTGAAGTCAAATTTTTTAAAAATATTTGGCAAATTCTTTCGTTTAAAAAGTCTATCCTCTCAGTAGGTAGTTCTTAATCTGGAGTGTCGAGACCGCTTAAAGGGTACGAGATTCAGTTCTTGGGGAGGGGTTGGGCAAGGAAAGGTAAAGAAAAACAACTTTTTTTCGTTTTATTTTGAAGATTACTGACATAGAGCATGAAACAGTTGCAAAAATGGTTTTGGAAATGAAGATATTGGAGAATTTCTGGGCATCACAACATTCCTGAGCAGTTCCAAAAAAGTTCTTGGTGTACTTGCTCCATATGAAACAACATTTCTTTACAAAGCAGGGTTTTCCATCAAATTTCGAAATCGCCTGGATGCTCAGCAAAATCTCAATAGTCTGGATAGATGAATACTTGAGGTGGCTTCTACAGCATTATTGTCTTCAAAGAGCTTGACGCGTGTTATGGATACAAAGTATATCACATTTAGACTTCCGGTCAAACTCATCTACTTTCCGGTGAATGGATTTTTTAAATTATCAATTCGCACTCCTGATCTCTGATAAAATAAAACGGGAATTTTTCCAAGCTGTAGCCGTATTTGTACTATTATATGGTTGCGCCTCTTAGACGCTAACGAAACGCTAAAAAAAAACTAGATGGTAACTACACGTACTGTTTTGAATAAATCCCTACAAAATAGCAGTTTTTCCACCACTTACTTTCCATTACACAAAACATCTTAGTAAAATGAGAAAGAACTGCTGATGGGAACTGCTGAAGAAGTGAGGACGAACTGATTAGTAACGCACACCTACGGACTCCGACACAACAGTGTTTGACAACCAGTAAAAAATTCCATCAGTTCGGTGCGGACACTGGATGTCTTCTAGAGGACTTATCATGCGCGATGGCTGATTGGGAAGAATGGAGAAAGAGTGTATATGTGTGTGTGTGTGTGTGTGTGTGAGAGAGAGAGAGAGAGAGAGAGAGAGGGGAATCCGTGCTGTCGGCACGTCTTGATGCTTATTTTCAACGCTAAAAATTATCCTCTTGGGCAAGTCAAGATAGTAACGAAGTCGAATCACGTTGCAACGATGTAACTTGTTTAAAACTGTACGAACTCGTCCTCGCACGCATTGTTATCTTTGAGTAATTTATAATAAAGAAGACGTTTAGTTTATTCTTATCTGATTTGTGTTATCAATAATGACCAAATATATATTGAAACTGCAACTGAAAAGTTTGGAAATTTGAACAGATAAATCAATCTGTTCTGACAAGTTTACCCAAGGGAAGTCCCGGTGATCGAGTGTCAAATGTGTTGAATCGTGATAAGCAAGTTCGAACTTCATTCGCTCTATTACGTTCACTTTCGGATTAATACTCTTGGGAAAGGCAAGAACTCCTTTATCCCTTCAGCTAGGGGTTTAAATAGTACCACTACTGTTCTTCTACTAAGATGGTTTTGGTTTTAAATAACCCACGAAGTTGATATACCAAAAGAAAATGATTCAAGATTACCAAGCATTTTTACACATATTTCTAGAAATCACTCGAATAAAGAATTCAGCGTAACAAGTCATTAAGATAGATTTTAGTTTTGGGATATATATATATATATATATATATTGGAAGTGCTTTATTTTAAAATCAGCGTAAATTTTTTCTTGTGGGCGCTGGTGTGTTTTAGTAGAATCCAAATGGAATCCTTTTGTAATTTGACCTTAACAAAAAAGAAATGGTATCGATATAATGTATCATGGTGAAGTCATGTCGGGTCCCGTTTTAACGGTTAAACGAAATGAACCCGTGACCCAAAATAAGTGTGAGGCTACGCTTCGCCCCAAAAAGGGAACAAAGAGACAGGAAATGACCAAGCACTACCTGTTTCTCGAATGTTGTGGAATTAACAAGAAAATTTTAGAGAACGTTACTACCTGGCAGTGGATATAAAAGCTGATACCGTTCAAGAAGGAGGAGGAGAGAAGAGGTTCCGGTCGGCAGAGTAGATTATTCCTTGTCCAATGTTTGGAGTCGGAATTTTTCTCACTGAATTCGATAAGAGATAACCGGTAGTGACTGTTGCATTTTGACTTTTGACAAAGCCGTCAATCAAGGATTTCTGTGACAGGATGTTCCAATTGCCTTAACAGGACGACAACTCGCGCGGACGCAGATCACGAGAAATATGGGCCGGAAGAACGAGTGGGCGTTATGAAATTATATATACACTAGTACTCACAGACAGACAGTCAGTCACACACAGTCACTTTTAGTATACTTTTTGAGATCTTAAACTTTTCCCACTGTCTGATTCAGTTCAAAAACATTCCACAAAGTCTATAGGCTGCCTCATTGCGTTCCAATTAATCTTATCCACGGTCTAAAGTTTCCCCCGTTTCAACAAATTTGGAAAAATCTACAAGTCGCAACGAGTCAAATCTGGACTGATTAGAGACGCTGAGAGATCGAAATATTTTGCAAAAAAAAACCTGCACAAGATGTAAAGAAAAGGCAAGCGAACTGTTGTGATAATGCAACGATTCTGTGCTTCATTTGGTGCATTAGTGAGTAAGCCTCATAGGTCTATCCTAGTGCTAAACTTAGTAAATAACAATTGTGTCAGTGGCGCTTCACTGTCGACAGAGTAAATTCACAGGAGAGTGTCTGTTCATGCATACCTCGTATGGTTCTTCTTGATCGGTTGCAAAATTACACCAAAGACATGCAAATAGTCATCAGGATATTAAAAATGGTAGGACAGTTTCCAGACAGACCTTATATTAAAAGATAAAAGCCTTTTTAGCTTCTGGAATACCTCGACGAAATGAACAAATAGTTTTGGTTGCTTGGAGCCAGTTTTTAAATGATGGGCATAGACATATTCATCGGGCAAAAAGCTAAGAATGTAGTTAGTAAGTTGCAATACTTTTGCGACAACTCTTCAAAATTGGCAAATATTCCTTTGTGTGATATAACTTTGAACAGTGATTTTTTGTTGGTGTGAAAACTTTTGAAATTACGAAAAACCCTTTCGCGTGACGGTGATTATCTTTTCAGAACTTTTTAATGAGGTTTATGTATGAACAATAAAAAGATAGTACCTGCGATAAAAATTAGAAATAATTTCTATGATCTTTAGCCATTGACGCTGAACAAAGATAAGCAGAATATAAATTACGAATTTGAAGATAGATAAATAAGAATATTAACTATATATATATATATATAGTCAGATACTTATGTTCATGCAATATTCATACAAATATGCGTCTATACACGCACACAGATAAATGGTTAGTAAGCTATAGGAGTCAGCCATTATTTGTATTCAGTAAGCTTCTGGTGACCCACATTCGTGTCCTTGTGCTAAGATGAGGCAAAACTTTATTAATATCTACGGTATAACCAATAAGCAAGTATTAATATTTACAGTATATATATATATATATATATATATACGAGGGTCAGCTGAATTGGACATTGTCTAAGATACTCTCTAGGAATGTAACTAAATGAGGCTTATTTTTCAACATAGAACCCTTTACAGTCCATAAAATTCTTCCACTGGTGTTGCAGTGCATGGACCTCGTTGGTAAAAAATCATCAGCACCAGATATGACGTTATTATATGAACTTTTCGGCCTATGAACTTTTCAGCTTACTCTCGTTTATAAAAGTTAAAATAGTGTAGACACAGAGTCAACTGAACTTGGTGATATACATATACATATATCGCCAGTTCAACATGAAACAATTCAAGAAAGCCAAAGGACATATCGGCTGAAATGTTGTAAGTATAAAAAGAAGATGAAGACAATTATTCGAATATTCTAAGTGATAAAAATTATCAATCTTAATCTCAGACATTCAGACATAACATCTATTTTACCTAGAGATTGAACCCTAATAAATACTGCCATTTCCAGTCAAATTGAAACTGGGAGTAATGGCAATGAAGAAGTGCTCTACTGTGCTTAACTGAGTTAACTATGTGTCTGATGGTAAAGATACGCAATGCATATCATTCTAATTAATTACAAAAAAAAAAAATCATATTCTGGTTACGCTCTCCCTGGTCGTTATTGTTTTCATCAACATTGCTATGGTAAGAGACACAGACGAACCTTGCAACGGACCTTTTCACAACAGGTAAGAAGAGCAAGGAAGAGCGAAAAAAGTGAAGAAGTTTGAGATACCGGTTGTCTGTTTGATAAATAGCATAAACTCTAAAAGACCAGATGAGTCCCTTTTTCTCTTATAACTCTTAAAATCTAACTCGCTCTGTTGGCTAGGGCTGTATAAAACGCCTACTAGTATATATATATATATATATATATATATGGCTGGTTGGTTGGGTTTTATGGCATATCAACCTTTGTAGGATATTTAATGCAAAATCCATTTTTATACAAATGAGCAGTTCTATTTCAAACAATTTAGTTTAGCACAAGCGCACAGTTTAATTGTCAAAAAACATTTCTATTTCAAGCTATTGAGGTTTGTCAAACAGTTCTAATTCAAACTATTCGGTTTAGTATAAGTATAGTTTTTGTTTATACTCAGTTAAATGTCAAAAGAATTTTATTTCGAACAATTCAGTTTAACGTAAGTATAGTTTCAAAAACAGTTCTATTTCAAACAATTCAGTTTAGCCTAAGTACGCTGTTTAGTTATATTTGCCCCTTAGATAGGACCCTTTCAGGTGCTACCACTGAGGGCCAGCGTGTATCTGGGAGTGATGTTAATATAGGAGTACTCCACATTCCCCAAAGCTCCAGTATTATTGGAACCTGACTATTAGATTCTTTAGTGTCCTATACAGGACACTCTTTGGGGAGGTCTTACCCTCTGCAGAAAAGCAGTCGGTGTATTCTACAGGCCCAGCCGACTGGGCAATACATATATGGCCTTAAGTTATATATTAAATATCAATATTTTTAAAGCATATGGAACCGAATTTGTAAGAGTCTGTTGAAGAAGAAAGAAACATTTTCTTTAATTTTTGCCCAATCAAAAATATCAATGATGACAATAGAGATATTTTTGATTAAATAAAAAAAAAAAAAGGGAAAAATGCTCTTACAGGAACTTGATTCAATCCTGTGTTGTTTCAAAAACTAGTAGCTACACAACTGTTACTGATTCCTTGCAAATATGTCAGCTAATTACAAGCACCCTGTCTGACGGTGTTATAGAATACATCGATGACGCATCTGCCGGGTGGTAAGACCCTTCCCAAACGAGTTATGACGTTAAACTGCATTTGGTGGTGAGGCTCCAGTCCTGAACTTTGGGGAAAGTGGAGTACTCCTTCTTTACCATTACTCCCAGGTCCGCAGTGATACGGATTTTTAGTAACTATAAGAGTCTCATATTTGGATCAAATAAAACTAATGTTTATCATTACTAAATATTTGAAACCATACAGCTGTGTGCAAATTATTTATATTACATTGTAATACTTGGTAATAGCCCAGTCGGCTGGGGCTGTAGAATACGCCGACTACAAATCTGCCAAGGATAAATCTCCACCCCGAACGTATATGCATACCAGAAGTATATATCCCAACCCCGCGACACGAGCAAGATGTGACACTAGGAATTTTCCTTCTCCTAGACTAGTCACCAAACCAGGACTAAAGAGCCCAGTCTGCCCAAATATTTGTCCATAGCTGGATGGAGAATTGTTGGATTCATACCTCTTTCAAGGGTATTAGCGCTATGCCAAATGTAAAAAAATATCCTCGTTTAGAATTTGAACTCGGTTAACTGCATCTATTTTTTTACGACGATAACCATTACATTACAAGCGCCTCCAACTATCTTTTGTATAAAGTTAGCGAACTCTTCGATGTTTGTGTGATCATTCGGCTTTTGTATGTCATTTATAAACCCCTTGTCGGCGGGCTTAGAAACCACCGACCGCATCCACTGCAGAGGGTTAAGACGCCTTCCCCTCTAAGGCTGTATTTTGAAACAATGCTGCATCTAATGATAAGGCCCCAATTCTGCCTACAACCACATTTTGTTCGTCAAAAAGAAAAACTGAATATTAGCTAAATAGTAAATCTCTGTCTGTCATTTTCAGTATCACACACACACACACACACACATATATATGCTATTTTGTGGGAAATGTTTGAAATAAATTTCGAGGTAAATCAATGATTTCAGGTAAGAATTAAGACACCTCGTTTAAAAGAAGGAAACACATGGGTTGTCTTACGTTTACCTTCCCCACAAACAGAGTACTTTGAGCATCTACTTGATTCGTCTAATTTTGTCCACCTGTTTTCTCAAGAGCCGACAAAGATCAAAAGACTTAAGCGTTGTTAATGTCTGTTCTGACAGAAAACGGGTTTTGCATAAAAAATTATGTAATAAAAAGAGGTGTAACGGAATAGCAACAAGCGGTAGCTTGCTTAATCCTTGTACACTCACCCCACCTACACACACACACACACACACACACACACACACACACACACACACACACACACATATATATATATATGTATATATATATATATAACACTCAACAAATGAATATACGCGCTTAAACAAATGTAAGTGAACAAAAAACCAAACCTATATATATTATTTACCTAATGCCTCCCCAGAAGGTCAATTTTTTTAAGTGAAGTACAACAGGTTTGAATTTATAGGTTTTCCTTGGGCTGTTTGACTAGCCAAGTCTACTCTATTATTAACTCAGTGTCGGGCAGAAAACAGAGGGACTCAGAGTAATAATAACATCTATTAGGTAATGAACGAATTCAACAAACTGGCACTTAAGGAACACACATTTAGGCATGACTGAGTGGGAAAGGTAATCCACTGGAAATTGTGCCAGAGATTAAACTTTGATCATACTAAAAAACGGTGTATGTACTAATAAGAATCTGTCCTTTAAAATGTGACCCATAAAATTCTATGATATTTTGAGATACAAACGGATCACCCGATCCCATCTAGAAGACGAGACGGAGAGTTGATTAATAAAAAGAAAGAAATTATCATCTAGTGGATATTTCCTGACTACAAAGTTGTTGATATCAGCTAGAATACTCAGAATAGTCCTGGAGACCTGAGGAGACTTGCTGTCACTCAGACTCTAGTGAAAAACCACCAGTTAAAACTGGTGTTAAAAACTCGCATAAAGCGAAAGTAGGTTTTTAACAATTATTTCAATTTAATTACTTTAAATTAAATCTAATCACATTCAATAATAAAAAAAAAATGTATTCCTTGATAAGAATTTGTCTAAGTATTTTTTATTGAAATCTCTTGCGATTAGTTGACAAACATTTCAAACATTTTTATCATGTTACATCATTTTTTTTAAATATGTGCTAATTTCGAAAAAAATTCGTGACGCTAGACTCGATGTTTTTTAAAGAACAGATTTGGGTAAAAAAAAGGGTTGTGCAAGTGCAACAGACGCTATACTCACCAGACCAAACCCTGGGCAATTTTTTTCTTATTTTCTTAACTGAAAATTCATCTCAAGAGTAAGTAGAGGACATGAAAAGCAAGAAGACGACGCAGCTTTACATCATATCAAAAAGAGAGTTTCGTTGGTGTTTCGATCACGAAAAAGCTCAATGGAATTATGGGAAGGAGGGAGGCTGTTTTGATGAAAATTAATGTTTCATTCATTGTTTTTTTTTCTGTCTAGGTAAGTACAGCTTCCATCTTGATACTTCTTGAAGACGCCACGCATTTTGACGAAAATTAATGCTTCATTCATTGTTCATTTCTGTCTTGGTAAAAACAGCTTCCGTCTCAAGAAAGTGTACTGACTACAACGGTTATCATCGTATGAAATGGAATAAGCGAACCAAGTTCAAATCCTTAACGAGGCTATTCGCGTCTTACCTCACGAAAATTCCCTAAGGAAAGGCATGAGTCCATCTATTCTCCCCCAAGCAATGGTAAATACTCGAACAAACTGGTTTTTAAGGTGCTGAAGCAACAAATCTAGAAAGAGAAAAACTCTGAATTTAAACCTATTAAATCATGCAAAACTTTATCTTCTATCACATCTTTCCCGTGATAGAGGGGTTGGGTAAATACTGCTTCCATCTAGATATTTCTTGAACACACCTCGTATTTGGAAGAAAATCAATGTTTCATTCATTATTCATTATTCAGCTTCCGTCTCGATACTTTTTGAACTCAGCATGTATATATTGGTTTACTCTTAAGCTTTAGATAACAAATCTCGACTGAAAAAGAAAAAGAAGCTTTTAAATAAAATAATATTTAGATCGATTATATATATATACTTTATTCTCTGTGGGTGGCATGAATTTTTGGATTGGAATTTATCCCCAAATTGCAAAGAGACCCCATTAAAAAATTAGAAAGCATAACCTCCCTTTGATGATTGCCTTCTGACATATAAGGCGCCCCCGAGATAACCTCAGAGTTTTAATACCCCTTTGCCCCGTCATTGGGTTGGGAAAGAGAGTTTGTTATTTGAATAAGTGCTTATAATGGTCGACCAGACAAGATTAAGATCACGTGATAATAATCATAAGAGAAGATTAAGATCACGTGATTGTAATCTTGTCTAATGGCCAGACGTCTCTATCTTCAATTTTGTCGAGGTAGGAGAAATCTGGATGGTTACACATACGTCCATAATTACTAAAAATGCTTCACACACACACACACACACACACAAAGACAGAGACCTTCACACGCCTTCGTGTATATATATATATATATATATATATATATATATATATATATATATATATAAACCAAGAGAAACATATGTGCACGCGCTAAGATATATGTACGAAAGACGGTACGTGTAATGAAATAAACACGTTAAAAACGTCATAAATATCGACCCGTTGAACACTTTCTATCAGTGTCGTTCAATGTTTATCTCAGAGGATTGTCAAGATATTTTCTTTTCCACCGCCGAGTCGGTGATCAACGTTATTACACAACTAATAGAAACAAGTAAACTGAAACTTAAAAAATGATCTTTGAGGCCGATGCTGAGCAAATGTTAAATTCAAGGTTTGTATTGAAAAAGCGTCGATCGACAACGTTTTTGTGAAGAGCGAAAAGATAGACATATACTTGAACCTTGCTAGAGAACAAAAAAGTTGTGGAGCATAAGGGTGACGGTGGTACCAATTGGAGGAAGAACTAGAAATCAGAGTAAGAATCAAGACCATTTAGACTGCAGTATTGTTGAGATCGGCAAGAATACTGAGATGAGTCCTGAAAACCTGAGGAGACTTGATGTCACTCAGACTCCACTGAAAGGCTACCAGTCAACGCTGGGGTGAAAGTCTCGCGAGAAATGAAATAATAATGATTGTGCAAGTGATTGAAACTTGGCTCTACTGACAGATTATATAACTACAAACGAGCGTCTGTTTAGAAAATGAGATGCACTAGGTTATCTAGGACTTTGAGATACAAATGGAACATCCAGTCACGGGCAAAAGACTTGACCTAGTATTAATTAACAAGTAAATATCTTATTATCTTGCTGATTTTACTGCTCCAGCGGACCACAGAGTGGAAATCAAATAAAACGAAAAGCAGGAAAAATACTTTGATTTTGCCAGAATGCTGAAAAAAAAAAAACTGGGAAACATCACGGTGACAATAATACCAATTGTCGTTCGTGCACTTGGAACGGTCCCCACACCACAGCGCTGTTAAAATACATTAGAATACTTTGAAGTGACTTGCTGGCACTTAGACTTCAGTAAAAAAAACCATTAGTTAAAACTGGTGTGAAATATTGCAAGGAGATAATAATAATAATAATAATAATAATAATAATAATAATAATAATAATAATAATAATATCTCAGTACTAGAAAACTACTCGAGACAAAACTCTCTTGCAGAAACCTTATCAAAAGAATAAATACTTCGGCTGTACCCCTTGTTAGATATTCGGGACCCTTTCTGAAGAGGACCAGAGATGAACTTAAACAAATGAACCAAAGAATAAGAAAACTAATGACCATCCATAAGGCATTACATCCCAGAGACGACGTTGACAGACTATATGTATCAAGAAAAGAGGGAGTAAGAGGACTTGCCAGCATCGAAGACAGCATTGACGCATCGATACAACGACTCGAAGACTACATAGGAAAACACGAACGAGGACTGATTACAGCCATCAGAAACAATACTGACAACACGATGGACAACAGAATGACAATAACTAGGAAACAAAAATGTGGGCGTTTTAAACGACTAATAAACACCATCTCACACGACAAAACCTGGACCTGGCTAAGAAAAGGAAACTTCAAGAGGGAAACAGAATCTCTCCTAATAGCAGTAGAAAATAGCGCTATAAGAACCAATCATATCAAAGCGAGAATAGATAAGACGCAACAAAATAGCAAATGTAGGTTATGCGGTGACAGAGATGAAACCATCAATCACATAATAAGCGAATATAGCAAATTAGCAAAGATGTAATATAAGACTAGACACACCTGGGTGGGCAAGGTGATCCACTGGGAGATGTGCAAGAAATCTAAATTTGACCATACAAACAAATGGTATATGCACAACCCAGCAGCAACCCTAGAAAATGACACACATAAACTTCTATGGGACTTTGACATACCGACTGATCACCAACTCTCGGCCAGAAGACCAGACCTTATAATAATCAACAACAACAACAACAACAACAACAACAACAAAAAAAGAGAATTTGCAAAATTGTGGACTTTGCTATACTGGCTGACCACAGAATAAAACTGAAAGAATGTGAAAAGAAGGATAAGTACCTCGACCTTGCTAGAGAATTGAAAAAACTACGGAACATGAAGGTGACAATTATGCCAATTGTGATTAGGGCTTTTGGCACAATAACTAAAGGATTACTAAAGGGACTGGAGGACTTGGAAGTTCGCGGACGAGTGGACACCATCCAAACGACAGCATTATTGAGAACGGCCAGGATGCCGAGAAGAGTCCTGGAGACTTGAGGAGACTTGCAGTCACTCAAACTCCAGTGTAAGACCATCAGCTAATGCTGATGTGAAAAATTCTAAAGGGGTAAATAATAGTTATAACAATTGTAATAATAAAGAGTATAAGACAAGACATGACTTGGTAGGCAAGGTGATCCACTTGGAATTGTGCAAGAAATTTAAATTCGACCATACGAAGAAATAGTATATGCACAACCCAGCATCTGTCCTGGAGAATGAAACACACAAACTCCTCTGGGATTTTAACATACAAACGGATCACGTAATCTCGGCCAGACGACCAGAACTTAGAATAATCAACAACAATAACAACAACAAAAAAGAAAATTTGCAGAATTGTTGACTTTGCTGTCTCGTCTGCCCACAGAGTAAAATTGAAAGAAAGTGAAAAGAAAGATAAATACCTCAACCTTGCTAGGGAATTGAATAAACTGTGGAACGTGAAAGTGACATTTATACCAATTGTAATTGGTGCTCTTGGTACAGTCACCAAAGGATTATTAAAAGGACAGTAGGATTTGGAAATTAGAAACTACAACGTTATTGAGGTCGACTAGAATACTGAGAAGAGTCCAGGAGACTTGAGAAGACATGCTGTCACTCAAATTTCAGTGAAAGACCATCAGCTAACTCTGATGTGAAAAACTCTGAAGGAGTAAATAATAAAAATACGAACAAGTTGTATATTCACAACCCAGAATCAGCCCAAAGAATGAGGCGCACAAACTTCGCTGGGATTTTGAGATACTAATGGGTCACCTAATCTCGGCCAGACGACCAGACATAGCGATAGTCAACAACAATAACGCCAAAAATAAAAGTAAAACAAATAAAAACATGCCGAATAGTGGACTTTGCTGTCCCTGCAGACCACAAAATCAGATTAAAAGAAAGTGAAAAGAGAGATACATATCTAGAACTTGCTAGACAACTACAAAAACTATAGAACATTAAGGTGGTAGTGATACCAAATGTTATTGATGCACTCGGTAGAGTCACCAAAGGATTGGAAGATTTAGAAATAAGAGAACAAGGATTATTAAGATCGGCCAGAATAATGAGAAGAGTCCGAGAGACTTGAGGAGACTTGTTGTCACTCAAACTAAGGTGAAAAGCCATCAGTTAACGATCGTGTGAAAAATCCTTAAGAGTAAAGTAAGTTAACACAAAGATCTGGTAATTGAAATTGAAAAAAACATGGTACCTTAAAACTACCACCGAGCTAGCAATAGAGCCCTCGGTACGATCAAGAAGATACAGATAAATGCATCAACAAGATACCTGCCAGCCCAAGCGAAGATGAAATACAAAAAATTGCACTTTACGGAATTGCTCATCTTTTTAGGAGAACACAATAAATTTTTGTGGAAAGTAACGAACCAAAAGAGGCCGCAAACAACATGAATACATAGAATGCAAATAATCACTACCTTCTTTCACTCTAGGTTTTGGGTAAAGACCAGACGAAGGATTAAAAGAAACCAAAAGTAAACGTAAAAGACTGGAAAAACTGGAAATCTGAGGAAGAATTGAGACCATTCAGACTACTACATTGTAAAGATTGGCTAGAATACTGAGAAGAGAGACATGGGTACTTGAGGAAACTTATTGTTACTCAGGTTTCAGTATTTGGTACAGTCACCGAAGGATTATTAAAGGAACTGGAGGACTTGGAAATAAGAGGACGAGTGGAGACCATCCATACTACTACACTACTGAGATTAGTCAGAATACTGAGAAGAGTCCTGGAGACTTAAGGAGACTTGCTATCACTCACACTTTAGTGAAAGACCATCAGCTAACGCTATATGTTTGGATATCAACTAAGGGTCAAATGGATCCTTTTGAAAATTATTAATATTGCATAAAAAACAACATAACTGATTATTTTAAAGTTGGTGACTGTAGTCGAGGGCGACTCGAAGGCTTCCTTTTCAAAAACTACAATACTAAGGTGTAGGGGAGGGCACAACTCAATTCCCTGGCTTGCTCCACTTCACCCTTGATCCATACCTTATAATGCTGAGGGTTAAGCAAGGCAGCATCAAGTACCATTTTTTGAGTCTTTAGTATGACTCGACCAAGGATTGAACCCCGGACCATTGACGAAAACTCTATCTATTAGGCCAATGGCCCCGTTCAACCTATTATTATTCTGACAGAATTATTAATATTAGGAAGACTCAAAACTTAGGCTGATTTTTACTTACTTGAAACCATGTAAGTGCTTGCAAATTACTAGTAATATATAAGAATACTTGAAACTATATAACTGTGTGCCAACAAATAATTATCATCAAATAGGAATAGATGATTTAATTTATATAATTGTGTACCAATCATTGGCATGAGATAGGAATGCTTGAAACCATAGAAGTGTGTGCAAATTATTATATCTGTATTCGGAATACTCGGTATCATAAAACTGTGTGCAAAAAAGTCTTTAGAAAAAACTACGCCAAAATGTAAATATAAACATATAATTAACGCGATTCCCTAACCTCTGAGCATGAAATAATCTCAGATGGTCAACCTGACAGTGAAACTTAGGATAAGTGGATTATCTCCCTACACGGTGGAAAGACTCCCCTCAAAAACAGATGTCTTAGTTGGGTGGTTGGTTTGGTTTTTTATTGCATATCAACCATTTTAGGTTATATAACGATAAATCCTCTTTATACATATTATACATGATTTTTGAATGCAGAGTTTGTAGATAACTTTTTAAAACGAAACAGAGCTTACTTGTTTGAATACAGTTAAATAAATATACATGTAATTTGTAAGACAATAGTTGTTAATCTTTTTTTAAATGAGTCAGAGCTAACTTGCTTGCACATAAGTATTACTATTGTTTGCATACAGTTAAAAGGTTTCAAATATTTTAACACGAATAGTTCTATTTAGTATTAATCATTTCTTACACTCTCTTGAATGGTTTCAAATATTGTTATCTAACATGAAGTTTTATTTGCAGTGTTAATTAGTTTCAAGCATCGCTTTGTAACTCTAAAGATTTAATTTAGGTACACAATTAAAGAGATTCTAATATGTCTACTCAACACTAATAATTCTATTCAACATAACTCATTCGTTAATACACACTTAAATGTTTGCAAGTATTGCTATACATCACTAACATTTCAATTAAACATCAGTTATTTGTTTACACAGTTAAATTATCAGAGAGTTCTATTTCTAATAATTGGATTTAACGTAAGTCATTTGTTTGCATACAGTTTAAATATCGAATAGTTCTATTTGAACCATAGATAGGACCCTATCAGGTGCTGCCACTCTGGGCCAGAGTTGACCTGGGAGCAATGTCAGTAAAGTGGTACCCTGCATTCCCCAAATCTCTAGGACTGGAGCATCACCATCAGCACACTCTTTGGAGGTGGTCACTAAAATGTATCGGATGGTGAGGCTTCAATTCTGGAGATCTGGTGTGTGTGGAGTACCACCTCATTGCCATTACTACAAAGTTCATTCTGACGCGGATTGGTAGTCTCTGTTAACATCCCATCAATGAGTAAAATAAATCCGTTTAAAAATTATTCGTATTCAAATGGACCATGGGTAAAAAATATATCTTAAGAAATAACTACACAAAAAATATGAAAATATAAATATGAACTCATAATGAACGCGATTCCGTAACCTCTAGGCATAAAATAAACTTAAACGAATTGACATGCGGTTAAAATCAATCAATCAATCGATCAATAAATCAACATGCCGATAAAATTAGTCAATCGATCAAGGTTAATTTAACTACTGGTAGGTTTTAAAAACTTATAGAATTCTTTAAAATAACCGAGAACATATACTACTCAATGATCCGATGGAGAAGGGCAGAGAAAAGACAGTTTGATGCTCAGCAGAGCGTAGAGGCCCTTGGTGGAAGTGTCGATTCATGTATCAATAAATTTCTCATTTCTGGAGGGTACTATTCTAACATTAAATATAAACGAAGGAATAAAAAAAAAAGAATAGAAGATAAAAGAGAAGGACATGTGAAGCCGTGACAAAACTAAGAACAAATGTCGACATGAAATTCTGAAAGTAATCCTCTAGCCCACCCCTTGTGAACGTCATTCCACACTTGTCTTTCTGTCACTATGAAGTAATGGCAGCCATTTCTCTCCGGATGGTCACCTGGCTATGTGTCTCGTTTTATCATTTCAACTCCATTTATTCCCGCCCAAATTTCCCGCCAAAAACTGCCAAATTTCGTTGTTCATCTTTACAAAAAAATTTGACATGATTTGTGGATTGAACGCGGTTCGCAGACCCCGGGGGCGTGAGCTGACATGTTAATGTCTGCACCACTTACACACTTCGAGGATTAATCCCAGACCACAGGGGTCAGAAGGAGTTCATAACTAGTCCCATAACCTGAATGGTTTCGCCTCTCCTTGCTTTCTTGGCGCTGTGATCTCTAATCACGCCACTATTGGAAGGCAATCATCAATATGGTCGTCATCACAAGGCCTGTACTTTCTTTCACCTTTATCCCGAAACCTTTAGCCCTAATTCTACCCGTTCCACCCATTGGTCAGAACGTCACTCAGCCTTTTAGATACAAAAGTCATTTGTGCCTTTTTACACATGCGCAGTGCCTAGATACCTTTCATCATGTTTTGTATCATGTCACGTAAAATGTACAATACAGGGCGGACGTGAAGCGTGAAGCAACAGTCAGTGGTTAGTAACATGTGAAAGGAGTAAAGGTCAGGGTGAGGGACTTTTTGGCAGATCACAACCCTTCCTTTCTTTATTAATGTCCAGTTACAATCAGAGCAAAGAAGATTGATTGGTATAATTGCCACATGAAGTAGAGAGATGTCTATTCTTTATGTCCGGGATGTGAGTTGAACGGGTTGAGATGAAGCGAATGAAGAATACTAAAAATAGTATCTAAAAGATTAGTACATTAAAACTTAAAATCGATCGTTTTTAGTTAATCAATTTTATAAATTGTATATACACTCGTTAACCTGTGTTGTGAGAAAACGACAGTAATATCTAAATAAGTATGCAAATACAATGTATTTGAAAAGAAATAAAAAATAAATTGCCCAGTCGGATGGGACTGTAGAATACACCGACTGATACTCTGCAGATGGGTAAGACCACTCTAATGAATGTCCTGTTATGACACTAAACAATCAGGTTCCAGTAATGCTGGAACTTTGGGGAATGCAGAGTACTACTTCATTGACAGTGCTCCCAGGTCCACACTGGCTCGGAGTGGTAGCACCTGATAGGATCCTATCAATGGGTCAAATATACCTAAAATGTGTACTTATACTAAACTGAATTGTTTGAAAAAGAACCGTTTTTGACATTGAAACTGTGTACTTATGCTTAGCTGAACTGTTTGAAATAGAACTGTCTGAACTTTTGCTTAACTGAAATGCTTGAAATGGGACTGTTTTTGACATTAAAACTGTATATTTATGCTAAACTGAATTGTTTTAAATAGAACTGTTTTAACATTTAACCTTTTGTAAACAAAAATTATACTTATACTAAACTGAATTGGTTGAAATTTAATTCGGCGTTAAATGACCCAAAAAAGGTTGATGTGCCGTAAAACAAAACAACCAGTCAACCAATAAAGAATAAAAAAACAATATGCTACTCAAAAATTTTCATGTGCATGTCCAATATTTCCTGGTTGTGTTTTACGGCATATCAACATTTGTGGGTTATTAATGCCAAATCCTATACACGCGCACACATACACACACGCACACATACACACACGCACACATACACACACGCTCTCTCTCTTTCTCTTTCTCTCTCATTTACATTGACTGACACAGATACAAAGTCGTTTATTTCTTAATATTAGTCACTTGGTTATCATATTGAACATTTTTATCCTTTATTATGAAACTATCAATCTTATTGATCTTATTCTTTCATTAAAACTGTAGTACAAGATAGATATATATCTTAAAGCTTATTTATGTGATCATTGTAAATAAATATATGTTACTAGAATTCTCCTTTTGTTTATATTCAATATCGCCCATAAATAAGTATACCCATCAATATTTTTTATCCTAATTTCATTTCAAAACCGAAGATCCCAAGAATTCGTTATATCTTATGTTGCACGATACAATCTAAAATGATATAATGAGGTAGTAATTATTGCCAAACTGTTCAGCTTTAAAACTCTGTCACCAAATTTTCTCGACTATTAAACTAAAGTTGAAATTAAGCAAAGATACAATTAATCTTCCATTTTGTTTCCTGGATATAAATGAAAGCAATTATAATAAAATCCATCTATTTTTATATATACATACAATATCATAATAAATAAGTATATGTAGACGATTTTTTTATAAAAAGGTAATTTTCTTCAAAACCGAAGAGTCGAGGATCTTATTATTTCTAGTGTAATATTGTACAATAAAAATAGATATCATTAGGTATTATTTATGGCCAAACTCTAAAGTATTGAAACTGTAACAAAAAATATGGATATGTTGGAGTCCAAAAATAAGACACTCCTATATATCTTTATACAATTTTACTTTTGGTTACTAAGTCTCAATGTTGTAGAATTTGGTAATAAAACATATCAAATTATATCCATTTTGATGGTATAATGTTCAACTACAAGTGATAAAATCCGATTATCTATGGTTTTGAAGAAAATTAACTTTTTATTAAAAAATGGTTGGAGTGTAATTATTTAAGAGCAATACTGTATACTTTAGCATATCTTACTTTAAAACACTAAAAAATGGTACTTGATGCCTCCTTGCTTAGCACTCAGCATTATAAGGTGCAGATCAAGGGTAAAGTGGAGCAATCCAGGGAATGGAGTAGCGCCCCCCCAATACTTCGGTGTAGTAGCTATTGAAAAGGGAGCCTTCGCGTTACCCTCGACTAAAGTCACCAACCTTTTTACTTTAAAAGGTGGCAATCCCTGTGGTATCGTGGCTTACGTGCTGAACTGCGACAACATAGTAAGTGGGTTCGATATCCAGTAATGCTATTACGTTCCCTTTCGGTCTAATACTCTTGGGAAAGGTATGAAACTCCTTATCATCCTCAGCTATGGGATAAATAGTTCCACTACTTGTCTTGTACAAGGATGGGTTTGGCATTAAGTAGCCTGCCATTAAAAAATTCATCAAACAACTTTAAAAGTGTATTCATCTACAAAGCCAACCGCAACTTAAGAGTTCCTATGACACAATATTCCTTGTGTATACAAAGCTATCGGCTTCTGAGAATAAAACAATTTTCCATGCTCTAAAATTGACTACTAATTCACCATGAAACAATTATAAGTCGATTTACCAAACCTATAATTCTATTTCTACTTTGCCAAAAGAGTCAGAAAAATAATGGCTAGCATTACTATAACAACTGAATTTGTCATTATACTGTTGTGAGATCAGGTTGCATAATACACACACACACACACACACACATACGAGGGTCATTCAATAAATGAAGTGAAATTCACTTTACTGACCGCTGCACCAGGAACTTTTCTTTACGATGTGTCAGATTGTCTTTTCAAACTCAGGCTCGACTAGGTAAACTCATGTTTCGTCTTTTTGTAAACCCCAGGTATGGTTTCAATAGTATGACTGCTATTCTTTAACAAGGACGGGTTTGGCATTGAATTACTCACGAAAGTTGATCTAGCATTAAACAAAGAAACGAACCAGACCATGAATTTATAAACCTTTTTTTTTCTAAAACATGCTACTCTACACATCACATATCCTTCTATAAATTTTATATGGTTTGCACTTTTCAACACCCAAAAACTTTTAGGATAGCCCTCTGTTCTTGCCTGGTGCTCTCAGATTATTTCAAAAAACCCCAAAACAAATATTTTTGGACGATTAAAATTTTTTGCTTCAAACAAATTCCAAAAAATGTAGTTTACATTTATGGAAAAAATTCTGATAAAGAAATTTGTTTTTTTGTAAAAATAATTTTATTCATTGAATGATCCTCTTATATATATATATATATATATATATATATATATATATATATATATATATATATATATATTACAACAGTATATGGTTGTCACTATCTCACTCGGCGGGTTAGTCGCAGACCAAATGCGGTATAATTTGGAGAGTGTTCTATATTATAGACTATAATATAAATAGATATATATTAGATTTTATATGTTTAATTGCATGGTTGCTTATCAGATAAGCATAATGTTATTAAAAACTAATGCATATATATATATATATATATATATATATATATATATATATAAAGACTGAGCGAGAGATAGAGAGAGAGAAAGAAAGGGAGAGATAGAGAGAGAAAGAAACAAATATGGTAAGTCAAAGCGGAATATTTCTTTTGTGTTGTTTATTTTTTTATGGTTTTCAGTTACTTTTGACCCTAGGACATCGTCAGAAGAAAAGTTTTGTAAAGAAAATGTTTTAAATAAAGTTTTTGAAATAGTTTTTAAAAGAGTTGGTATGCTATAAAAGAAGGCCTACAAAAATGGCATATATATATATATATATATATGAAGGAGCAGTCTTAATTTCTTTTAGCACACACACACACACACACACACACACACACACACACACACACACACATATATATATATTATATATATATATAAAAACACTATAAGAAATTAAGAATTCACTTTCTTACTATTTTTATTGTCATTCTTATAGGCATTATAACTAAACATTTCATAGCTATTAATTTCATGTTTCAATAGAATAGAAAGCACAATCGTCAGATGAAACATTAGAAACACACACACACACACACACACACACACACACACACACACACACATATATATATATATATATATATGTATATATATATTTGTAAAATTTCGCCACACTTCTATGTCATCAGAATACAAACACTTTTATTGACAGATACAAATCTCTATAAAGTGACAGTAAATTATGTGAAGCGTCCGAACACTTAATTCTAAATTTTAAATGCATCGCTATAGAATGACAGATTTCGATCAATTTTATTTATTTATTGTCGTTAAAAACAGAAACCAATTTATGTATAGAATAAAGTTTATTCCATCATTCAATTTGCGTGTGGGTTTTTTCAATATATCCCCATTACTCAGTAAATTAATACTTATAGAAAGTGGAATACTAAATGACATAGATGAGGTTGATAAAATTTATCGAAACCTGCCTGTCCATAGCGATGAAGATAAATTTGAAAAGTAAACGTTAAAACGCTTTACATAAATTACGTTTCTCACCCTTTAATGTAAATTCGTTTTTTGGTAAAAAATAATTTGCATCGTAATGACACAAGACGTTTGACTAATCACGTCAGTCAGATTTTAT